>JACEOJ010000085.1:3756764-4473426 GCA_013761285.1 Campoletis sonorensis
GAGAGAGAGAGAGAGAGAGAGAGAGAGAGAGAGAGAGAGAGAGAGAGAAAGTGTACGAGATTTTGCCAGGATAATTGTGGTCAGAAAGTACGTCTGCAGTCTCGAAATTACGCGCATACTCATTGCTATGTGTGCAAATATCTTTCATATATATATATGGCAATGACTCTGTATGTCCCTCTGCACATATCAGCTGAGATTCCGTGTTACTCCAAAGCGCTGCTCCCATTGAGGTTCACGTACGTTTCCTCTGAGGACGTTTTCAGCACACATTGCACCTCATCCTACCTGTACGCCATATATGTAGATGTGTGCGTGTCCTACTAAGTGTGAAGGACCACTAGAGCTCACTAATTGCTCACGGTTACGCTCTTAATTAGACCTTCCCATAATGAGAACCATTATCACGCCGTTGGGGATACGTCAATATGGACGAACCTCTCCAACCGTTGACACTTTTGGACCAACAAAAATCTGCTTCTTCTTCGTAATAATCGATACTTCAATAGAGTCGTTGCTTATAAGGAACTTGTCCAAGTCATTTCGTCAAAGTCGTGTTTCTTTTTCTTCGAATTAATAGTTTATGATCCTTTGAATGAATTTTTTTTATTGACATCAGAAGTGGATCTTTGTGTGATAAAATGTTTTTGTTATGTTTTTCATTATTCCTGCGTGTACTCTTACGGGTTTTTAACAGTCAATCTTATCACTTTTTTCCCACTTCATTGATCCGGTTGATGTAAGACTCTCCAGAGTGTTCCAAACTTTTCTGATTCACTACTGTGTAGTATTTGCACCTCCAGGGCCAAATGAAACTATGGAAAACCTGGCAGACACCTGGAGGAAGCTAGTGCATCGCTAACCGGTTACCCAACCAATTATTGAGCTCACCCTGACGCTGCTCAACTTTGGTGATGATATGAATGAGTATCGTTTACAGAATTAAATCATTTGTTTCTGGAAGTTTGAAAAATGGTCTACGATGGCGGAGTATCGTGTCCATGATATTCTGGATGACCCTGCAAACAACCTTACGCATGTAAAGAGAAGGACTTGCCGACGATGAGCTCACCTTGTAGTGCAAGTGGCAATTAGGGACTTGGTTTGTGCTCACGATCGGAGAGAGAGAGAGAGAGAGAGAGAGAGAGAGAGAGAAGCGAAATGTGTTCGAAGGTTTTATCACGGCAGTGAAACTAGCGATAAACGTTCTAACGACGAGGATGAAATTGTGCTACGTCGTCACATGGTTGGGATGGTTTCAAGGACATAACATTTCGCAATGTTGCAAACGCTCCTGTTTTATATAATGAAAGAGGTTTTTATTTTGAAGCTTAATTGAGAAAAACGTGACGATGCTTTATTCATTTTGATTCAAACTGCAGCGATTCATAATTAAATTGTCAACATAATGAGGCCGTCATTTTGAAAATTATGTTAACTATATTTTCCTCATTTTTAAAGCCGAGAGAAAATACATTGGAGCCTGCAGTTGGAAGATATGAAAGTAAATGAAAAACAGAAAAAAGAATTCGTCTAATCCGAGTGAAATAAAAATTCAGAGAGAGAGGAAAAAGAGAGAGAGAGAGAAGAGAAATTCCTTTTTGTCTCACGTTTCTTTAGCACCTCGTCCGCGAGACTTTTAATGAAAATTCTTGGCCTCATTAAGGGGAGTGTCAGGCCTGACTACCGTCGCAATAATGTTATTACCATAGGCACAGGTTAACTTTGGGAAACGCGTCAGAAGGAAAACCAAGTTTACCGGCAACGCAACACTCCCGCATCCTCCCTTTTCATCTCTTCTCTCTTCCTGTCTTATTCTTTCCATCTCTCTCTCCCTCTCTCTCTCTATCTCACTCACTCCCTATCTCTCTGGGTTCGGACGACGTTGGGACGCTACACACTAATGTTTCTGTCCCTTGGCGGTGTAACTGGGAAGCTGGCGGGTCTCCTCGTTGGATACGTTGAATAATTCACGAGTCCATTCGTTGGGTTGGTACAACCGGTTCTCCTGCCACTCACCCTTCCCACCGGCGATTCTCGCGGTTCGTGGTTTCCTGATGCGTCGCGCATAACGTTATAGTTTGCAGGTGTATCGTATAATGCAACGGTCGATGGAGTTCTCGTTCCTTCAATATAGTTCGAAGCTTCGCCCTTACGCTTCGTTGCGCTTTTGAGTACATCATAAACATATATATATATAAACAATGTGCCCTGTGAGACGTCGCCAAGCATCTCTTTACATACATCTATATATGCAACCGTTTCTTCCTTTCGATTCTTTTCTCAGATTCTCAACTCTTCCACTATTTCCGTCGTGTTCTGAATTTGACGGTGATCGATGAATCTACGTTGCAATGGAGTGAGGCAAGAGAAACGACCCTCATAGGCGTGATTCTTTTCCCAAAGGATGCGAAAAGACCCAAGTCTATATTTTCACGCGATAATATTACGGAAGCTGTTCTGTAAGGGCTCGGTGCTCACGTATATTTTGTGATACCATTTTCTTCTGTTTAAATTTTTTGCTATTTTTTACCATCTTCTGGACGATAAAAAATTGTAATTTTTTTTCGATTATTTCAATTAAATTTCAAATCTATACTTTTGCAACAATCACTACTCCACAATTTCTGGCTATTGCTGCAAAAATGGTAAGCAGGACGGCAAATGGTAGTGAACAGAAAACTGCAACAGTTCATTAACAATTTCGAGATGTTGGGATATTAACTACTTTTTCACAGAATGTATATTCGATGTCGTAATTTACATGAACTCTTTGGTATTTAATTTATGGAAATTTTATGACTCTCCGAAGGATGGTGTGTGATTAATGGTTAAGGAGACAGGGCGAAAAAAAAACTCTTGGTGAATCCTTCAACCTGAAGGAAAAAAGTAGTGAAATATGACAAATTACCAAGACCGATTTTCCGAGCTCCCAATAGTCGGTTTTTTCAATTCAATGTTCAAGGAAAATTGAAAGGAACGACTGTGAATTACTCTCGTACCTTTTGAAGTTTGTTTCTCAACGAAATTTGACTTTACGTCTTTGGGCTGCATCTGCAATTCTCGATGCGATACTTTTTTTTTGCAGTAAAAAATTTCTTTTTTTTTTTGTCCATGTCTAATTTTGATCGTCCGTGACTTTCACACCAGGGACCAGGGAGAGCAGTAATAAACACATGCTTAATATTTCATCAATTCGATTCATCCACACATCCAATCTCCTGTCGATCCCTTGGTTTTTGACGCATTCAGTCATGTAGAAACTTGGCTATATATGTGCAGATATGAATTCGACTACATGTTTCTATATGAGCACGAGCTTTAAAACGAAAAATGCAAAAAATTGGAGGAATAAAGAAAATCCAATTGTTCTCTGATCTACTATTCATGAAAACCAACAGAACTGGATGTACGTCCATTTGTGTATAGGAGTGCAAAAACTGACAATATGGGAACGACCATTCAAAAATTTCATGTGCGAGTCAAAACGGTCTTGTCGAGCGTTTAAAAAATAACAATAATAAAATAAATAAAAAACGAAGCAGACATTCCACGAGCAAAAACTTATAATCATTAAAATCTAATTCAAAAAAATGTAATAAAACAAACTGGTTTATTATGTAAAATTTGACGAGATTTTCTGCCCTGATTCCGTTGAATAAAGTCGCACGAAAGAAATAACTAAAAATAGTAAACTGTCAATTCCAAAGTGATCGTGTCTCTTTAGACTCGTTATTAAAAAGAGAATAAAAATAATGATTTTGAAAACGATAAATTTTGGAGAACAATCGAAACATCAATCACTCCTGAACAACCTTTTTTCACTCGAAAAGTTACAGCTCTGGTCACCACTCGATTTTCCAGAATTCAACACACAGAGCAATTCGTTGTGCAGTTTAGTATATATATGTATATAAATGTCACATATAGAACATCGAACCAGGCACGATGTCGAACAACCAGAGGTGGCTAAATGGTTCCACAGGGATGAGACAGAGAGAATTGTTCGCCCAGTACGACGAACTTCGCACGTCGGCCATTGTTAATGAGTTCAATTTTCAAATTTGTATTTCCCCGCTAGAGCTTCACGGTCCTATATATATTCGAACGAGAATTCTCTTATGGGCACATTTTAATTCCCTCTCCCTCTTTCCTTCTTTCTCTCTCTTTTTATCTTTCTCCCGCTCTCCTGCTAGCTTTCCCTCACACTGTAGAAACCACATGAAATATTTTCACCGTTGTGTGTTATATCGACAGTACCATCACGATCAAAAGTGGTGCCCTGAAGTAAACAAGTTGTTTTAAAACATGCGATAGACTTGATTTCAGCTGAGGGCGGACTAAACATTGATACGAACTACTTCACCATTTTTGTGTCATTTCAAAATAGTTTTTTTCTGTTGTGCCTAAAATTTGTGCAATTTTTTCAGTGCAATGATTGATATTCAGGCGATTCAGATGTTGTTGAGATTGAAATTCGGATCAGGACTAATTTAAATGATGGTTTATTCATTTCTAAACAATAAATAATGAGTTTCGAAAATTTTCTGATATGTGACGGTTCTCTCGTCTGTTTTGAGAAGTTTCGGTACAAGTCACACAATGTAATGATTCAGCTTATCTTTAGAAAAAGTCAGGAGAGAGATTCTGTTGTTCTCAAGCAAAGCGTTAACTTCACACAACAAAATTTCGTATAAAATTAATATGATTACTGAAAACTGATCGTTTACATTGACAAAAAATGGAATAATTGATAAACCATGCAGACGAATTATTTCATTTTCTTGTGGTACAATTGTAATGATATTTTCAGTGGTTTGACAGTTTCAGGAAAAGTTAAAGACCGTTCTGTAGGAATTTGAATAAAATGGTTACATTTAGTCACTTGTACCGAAACTCCTTAAAACGTTCTGTATCGATGGCATTGCATAACTATGTACTAGCAGTAAACATCACGTATTTCAATAAATTTACACTATCGAGGGATGCTTACACTAATATAACCTCAGTCCTTCAAAATTCTAATATTATAGTGTGCATCTTGTTCGTGTATGTACGTATAGAAACATTAGTTCAATAACTCGTTACCAACACTTCAACTAGACTTGATGCAGCGAACTACAAACTATGCACAAGCGATGGTGTTAATGTACCGAATTCTGGTTTTCGAGCACGTGCGCTATTTAGGCTATTAATTCAGAGATCACATGAGAGGTTCCTTGAATCCAAATTCACTCGCAACACTTGCTTATCAATTCTTCTCGCTACGGCTTCATTTGTGTAACTGAAAGATTAATGCTCAACTGCTCCTCGGATTCATGGATTTCCTGAACCATTGCAATTTTTGCTGGCGAGTGAATTTGACGTTTTTTTTCCGTTTTTTTCCCAACGGGTTTTTAGTTTTGAGGCTCCGTCTTGTGATAGGAATTCTAATAATTTAATGATTACGAACGCAGTCAAACTGATGCACACGTTAATAATTGAGTACGAGGGACCTTTGAGATCGGAAATTCGAGCCAGAAACTATACCGCATCACATTAAACTTACACTGCTACGGTTTCGATCACGTTGAATTAGGGTTGACCGTCCCGAGTTTGAGAAGTCTTGATGTAATAAGCTATCGAGCAATCTGCGGTCTCTATGTAATGGTCCAATGCTTTGAAATAATCGACGTAACACGATAATAAAAGGACTCGAATCGAGAAATAAAATCAATTTAACTATTTGCAAATATATTAATTGAACAATAGCGAAATTTCACTTCGTAGATTCGAGGGTTGCATGTTCTAATCGAATTATCATGTAAATGTGACGAATTGAATTTCTCCCCAAACGTATAATTTATGGAATTACTGAAAGGTCTGGATTCCACGGTTTGATTTATGTTTTGGCAGTAAAAATAATTGATGAAACTTTGAATGTATTTTATGAAGGGATTATTAACGAATAACCTTTTATCATATTGATTTTTAATCGAGGTCGTATTCACTGGAGCCTAAAATCGTTTGTTCAAGTTTTTACAGATTTATGTAACGAACGGATGAGCTTGAATGATAAGTACTTACAATCTGTGCATTTGGGTAGAAAAATGTTGGGACGGATGTTCGAGAATGCATATTTATTTGACATACACAAATAAATCCATTTTTCAAAGAGAAAATCTCTCATTCGATGTACAAATATAGTTTCTCGCGAATTGCATTGCGTTCTGGTGTCACGAAACGAATAAAAGAAAATGTTGAGTGAAAAATCAAGGGAGGGAGGGATCATGAGAAAAAGGAAAATAGCGATGGAGTGAGTTAAGGACGTGGAATAAGGAAAGAAGGACGATATACACGGACGACGTGAGAATCGAAACACCAGTTTTCTGTATATAGTTCGTGACGCTATGCCAAGGTGAACATTTTTCCCGGGAAAAATCCTAACTTCGAAAAGGAAATGATGGTATAAGGAGAGAAAGAGATAAAAAAAAAGGAGAGAAAGATGCTATGGGTTTCCTGGAAGGATCCGAGTGCATCAAGTAAATCTGATTCGTAACGGTAAAATTTCACTCGCATCTTTCGGGCTGTACACACACCCAAAAAGTCGTCTGAGAAACATGCTTTATAGCGAATTTAGCCAGGAAACGGTGTCAGGCTGCGTTTTCAATTCGGGCGAGTACGTAACGATAAATTTATACGTGCAACTCAAAACTTTTCGGATAACCCGCGTGGAAATTCAAACTCAACATTATACGATCGCGATTGGGAGACTCGCGTGACGAAGGAAAAGCCAAGCATAGAAAATAAGGGAAAAATAATATAATTAAAATTTTTATTATTTCAGTTACTCGCACAGGATCCCATGACGAAAAAAAAGCGTATCAGCCTGTTGGATAATTTCATTTATTTGACAACTCAACGGTAGATTGCTTTTAAACTTGATTATGAATTTTACGATTTTTCTGCTTCCGTAATATTACATGAGTTTTTTTTTTCATAATGAAAGTTAAATAATTAGCAGTCGTAAAGTTTTGATGTAAAGAAGAAGAAAAAATCGAAGGATTGTACGTTATCACAATGGAAATTGATGGTAATACCAATTTCAATCCAGATCCCTGTTATTAACTGAGCTAATTCTATTAAGAGTATAATTATTTTGGCTTTTTCGTAATTTACCTCCGTTAGAAATCAAGCTCTTTTTATTGATCTCACACTCACTTTTCCCTGCTCTTTTTTCACTAAAATTACTTTTTTTTTTTTTTTTTTTTTTTTTTTTAAGCCATGGCTCTGCCTTTATCAGTTTCATTTTCTTTTCCATCCTTACGGCTCCTACCGCGAGCCCTATTATCCTGTGGTAATTTGAATTAGTAAGAGAGAGCGAGAGAAAACGTTTCGTATCCTTCGTGATGTTATTCTTCCTACGAGCGAAAAGTTACCGTCTCGCCCAGTTTACGAGCTTCCTCCACTTTGTTACCACTAGATCCGCTCGAGCATGGATTAATAATGGAAGGCGACCACGGAATAAAAAACGGAGAAAAAATATTCGCGATAGAGGAGCAGGTCTATGTAGTTAATCCCTAAAAAGACAAGCGCAAGAAAGAAGTGTATTCTCTTGGAATCTACGAAACGTTTGAGGATAGAGACATTATTGTAATCCTTAAAATGTCGTTTTATCATTTTTAAACAAATTTGAAAACTAATTTATGATTTAATCAGAAAATCTCATCATGTATTTTTAAAAAAATGCCAGTTACAAATCTCTCAATGTTGCTTCGTCAATAGACACAAGTTTTGTAACATTTTTGAAATTTTTTTTTTTTTTGTTCGTTTTGACACTCACCTGTGAACAAAATTGAGACAAAAGACAAGTCAACGAGATGACTAAACAACACTTTTTCTTATTGGATTTATGAGCAGTTGCTCGAGAAAAGTTGCTTTGCATGCGAAAAACGAGCATGAGCTAAAGAACCTCTCGCGCACTGACAGAGAACCTTTTCAGGAGTGTGACGCGGTTTACTGCTGCCTCGAGCTCGTAAAATTGTTTTTATCTCCTGGACTCTCAAACAGGATCGAGCGTAACACGAAAGTTTTGTGTGTATGTATATTTATTGACACCTAGATTGACCCACGTATATATTAACTAAACTAGCTCGTACAGACCCAAACGAAAGTTTGTATTCTGCGTCGAAAAGGAAAGATTTATTCAAATCTACTATGATCGTTTATTCCATTTATTTTCAAATATTAAAAATAACAAAATTCTCGATTTCTTTCAGCAAACGGAGCTTGAATTTTTTTTGAACTTGAATGTAAATTTTTTACGAGTTTTTTACGACAAAATATTTCATTCATACAGACCTAGCAATTCCATTAAATCATATTTTAAGTTTGTAAAGTTTGACAAATTAGAAAATTACTCCAAATCAATCAATTTTGCAATTTGTTTGCAATAAAATACCAGAAATGTTAAAGGATTTGATAGAAAGTGAATAAACGAACATGATAAATATTGAAAATGAAATATTAATCAATTTCATTGAAAATGTGATAATCAAAAACTGCTTGTGATTGGACACTGATTCCACTAAGTGTATCGTTTCTGCACGAACTATGTAACTAAGGTTATGGAGCTTGTGTACCCATCGAAACTCTGTTTACGAGGCATTATCGAGATTAACCTCGATCGACCAGTATGAGCAACGTTCGAGAGACTAACCAACCTTAGATCCGCAGGATCTCACTTAACATCCTAAGGGGATTGTTGAAGATTGTCTCGTGTAAATGGAGATTTCGAGGTACAAGCTCTGAACACGATGTTTATGTTATCTATACTTGTGTCATTACATATCTGTGTTCTCGTCTCGAGCGAGTCATAAATTAAGATAGTGTTTACAAACCGCCAACATCCTTCGATGTAAAATATCTCACCGACGATTTCCTTTCTAGAATGAAAAATCGATACTCTTCAATTTTACTAGTCAAAAAACTTCAATCGTTGTTACTGTTTCAGAAATTGAAAAATTAATAACAAAAGTTGAATTAATGACCCAAGTTGATGCCAATTTTATCGATTATTTGTTTATTATTATTATCAGGATAATAAATAAAATAAGAATTTCATCTGACTCATGAGAGAAACAATGTCAAAAACAAAACACACAACAAAAGTCTATCAGCAGAAAACATGAGGATTTGCTTTCCACGAAAACAGCAAGTGGACGATTCAAATATTTTATTCAAAAATCATTTATCCTTTTTGCAAACATTTCCTTCGTAAATCTTGCATGAGGCTTCCATTAAGAACAAATAACCCCAGTTGAGGTTTACCGTAATAGAGGTAAAATGATGGTGAAAAAAAATATAGCAGCAAGTGAAATATTACCGAAAGAGGTTAACAAACATTGTATGGTTGCCGGAGGAGGGTCTGGGGAGGGGGGAGGGTGTAAAGAACCCTGCGAAAAAGATACTCCAATGCAGCCGGGTCGCAATAGGTGCTCAACGCGTTAACGGGTTAACATGGATGAGAGACTCGGAAAGGAATTGGAAGATGTGCAGAGGAACTTGAAAAAAAAAAAGAAAAAAAAAAACATTTACACCCATAATATAAATATATACGTGTATAGATTTTTGTACAGGATGCTGTAAATTTCTTTTTCTATTTTCATCACTTATACACTCATGCATATATATCTATATATATATTGAGACCACGCTAGCCACAGGCGAAGATAAATGGATTAGTTAGTTACCGGTTGAGGTACGTGAAAATAAACGACGCGACTGTTGAAGGGGTCCTTTTGGGACTACAGAGAAGGATTGACTGAGAGAAAGAGAAAGAGTGAGAGAGAGAGAGAGAGGGGAAGAGAATGAGAAAGAGAGAGAGAAAGAGAGAGAAGAAAAGAGAAACTGGACGATGCGCTTTGCACGTGCTACCGCGTTGCAGAAAACAGGAACAAAAAAATAGTTCCGATAAAGCCATCGAAACTTGGTTAGCGCAGCGGGAGTAGATCTGCGGTAGTTCGCGATGCGTTTCAACGAACCGTTCGTTTAACCAAAGGCATCAATCCTCTTTCACACTCTGTACTACTCAGTCACGTTTTCATTTGTCCCTCTCGTGTGCTGCGGATATATTTTATGGTGTGTGTGGAAAAAACTGAGGCAAAGCGGTGTACCTGGCGTCGAGTACAGTACGAAATATATTTTTATTGCATTTCATTTCAATCCCAGCATATGAATCACGTGCTACCTGTGCAGCATTCGAACTGAATGAAAAATTTAGTTGATCCTGAAGATATTCATCTCATAGCAAAACTGACATCCAGGAACTTCATCGTCATCCACTTTCATGGACTTTGGAAGACAATCGACCTTGGCTTTCAGCTTCAGATTTTCCAGCTATCTCCAAAGTTTTTTTCCATTTCATTAGCTTTTCACTATGTGATAAGTTTGCACGAACCACAGTCTGGCAAAAAAGTGCGATAGTTATCTGGTGGAACATTTCCCTTTGCTCCATTACCAACGCGACGATGATCCGCCTGCAGCGCATCTAAAAATTAATGTTGTTTAAGTACTTGTTGGAGGTATTATTTTTTTATAATATTGAATATTCGGCTGTGGATTTTCGAGAAAGTTACACGAAACGTTTGTGAAATATTGATAATGTAGCCCGATAAAATCCTGCGTTAAAAATTTCGATCGTAAGCGTTGTAACGACAGGGAGGATGGGGAACAAAACCTCAAAGGGAACGACACTGATTGGCCAATTTGAGTTTCAACGATCAAACATCTGCGTTTATTTATAAACTTAACCAGAACAATGTTTCACGTACGTGGACTTGACTAGTGAATGAGCATTAAATTCACCACAAATTCAAATTAATATTAGCTTCACATTCGCGGAAAAACAGAATGAACGATTACTTTGTCACAAGAATAAATATTATGGCACTTGAAACAGGATAATTGTGTTAAAAAGCGTTGGACTTTCAAAAACTCATTTTGGGGGAAGAAAGCATCTGTGAGTAAAAAAAAAAATTACCACAGATTTGTTCCAGAAGAAATGACATGGATGAATTTTAAGAACCCATCACATTTGTTTACGAATGTGTAATTAATAAATCAAAGAAAAAATTCAACGTTTTCTGACGAGTTGGAAATCATTTTTCGATAACATTTTCCAGTTCGCTTTCTATATCGTCAATGTGTCTCCGTACATAAATTATTCTCATATTGATAAACACCCTGAAGAAATGGAACGTGACTCAGCCTCAAGGTTTTTTTTTCTTTTTTTTGCGTTGCATATGCAATTTTTCTTCGTCATATATATATTTTTTCTCAACACGAGACATCTCATCAAAAAATTTCATTCACTCTTTGAAACTCCATTTTCGTTTATCCATCACGAGTTTCGCTTGTACAAGGCGCGATCTCATACAGCCAAAGGCTGTAGGACAACCCCTATGGCGTGTGCCAATGATCATATATCTCCTTGGATTTCACAGAACTGCCTTTTAACCCGTAAACCTCAACTTAGAAAAAATCCCTCTTCTCTTCCCCTGCCTGCACGTTGAACAGAAAAAAGTTCAACATCGCATAGATCGCAGATTAAAAATCAACTTGTGTGAAGTGTTCGAGATTGAAGCGAAAAAAAAAGTTAAAAATACATCGTTGTGATAGCCGTTGTATAAACAGGAAACAATTGATAAGAATTATTTAAACAAAACAAAAATACATTTTTTCATGATCAATGAAGACAAATTTCACATTTTTGTTAAATTAACAATAATTTTACATCCAAATTTATCAGTAAATCCTTCGATATCAGCTCAGAACACACACAATTATAATAATTTACGTAACTTTTATGTTAAATTAAATTTTTAGTCCGAACAGTTCCTAGTTTTTATGAACTCGAACTTATGGATCAAGATTACGATAACTTTTTGTTCATATTTTGGATACGTTTTCGATTTATTTCAAATAAAGTAGAATTGTCCAGGGTGCTCAAAAAATAGCTTTTCTCCCCTTTCATGAATCGTTTCCTTGATTTCTCTAGTGAACTGCTGTGACATATAGTCAAACCTTGCGGCAGAGTAATAGTGTGAATGACTTATGATCTGGCTGGACGATTTCGTATTTCCATGCTAGAGATTTCCTAGAATCTGGAATTCGAAAAGATGTAAAAAAAAAATCCTACTTCTTGTAACATTTTAGTCGAGATGTATTGAAATAAATGTACGACAATTCAAAATCTATTAAAATTATTAAAAGATCCATGACTTTATTCGTTCTATTTGGTGAATCATAAAATTGTAGTCTCAAATTTAACGGAAAATAAATAGAGCAATTATTTTGTGTTTCCAGGTGCGATATTTACTCATGACCAAAAGGATAGCAGCACGGAGCTGGCGTTCAAGTACGCCGTATACAAAATAAACAAGGACAAAGTTATACTGCCAAAGACAAATTTGATCTACGATATTCAGTACGTGCCCAAAGATGACTCTTTCCATGCATCCAAAAAAGGTCAGTTTATTCATGATTTCAACAGCTAACATTAAAAATCTGAAAAAATGTTTTTTTAAATTACTTTACAACTTTGTAAACCGTCAACAAATGGTTATAATAAATTTTACATACGATTAACTTTTTTAAACGAAGTATTTACTAGAAAAAAAAATGTCCTGAAATTGCTGAATTGGTTAAAAAAAGTTTTAGTCATTGATAATTAATTATCGTCGTGGTTTTGAAATCATTCATCTAATGATCCAGCTGCTGACAATTTCGTTTCGAATAAGACTCGAAGGATTCTCTTGCCAAGATAAATTCCGCGTGAAATTGGGTCAAAGCCTGTGCAAGCAATTCTCATAGGGGATAAAGTCGCATGAGGGGGATTAAGTGATTGTCTTTTCTGGATCATACGGACACATATATACATTGATGTGTGTCTCTATGAAAACTAGTTGTTTGAGGGCCACTCGCAGATTTCATGCGCTAAAGTACGACGACCGTTCACGATGACACACATTTTTTTTTTTTTATCTTCGGTATTTAGACATTTTTGTTGGAGGAGCAGGTCGTGTTTATTAATCATCAAACTTTTGTTTTGTTATTTTTTTGACTTCCTGTTTTTCCCTAAAAAAAATGTTCAACTTCTCTTTCCATTGACGAGGAATCGAAAGCTTTTATTTTTCATGATTTAATTGTCGACGATCTCGACCTTTTCAGTCTGAAATGTTCAGCGAAAATAAATGCGAAATGGAATATCGCTGATAACGAGGCAATGCTAACGGAGCGTTTGTCAATTCGATTATTTTTGCATGGTTTCTTTTTGTCACAAATCGTTAATGAGACAGTCAGCGATGGAGGAAATAAAAAGAGTCGGGGAAAAAGGAGACATGACAGAAAAATATATGGACGAAGTAACAATACTCTTTCCAGCTTTATTGATTTTTTTTGTTACCTTCGACCCAATTTGAATCAAAGTTTTTGACTGAAATCTCACGCTCAGTCACCTTAGACTTTATGAAAAATGTTCCAACAAAAATTAATGAAAATTCTCGAGCCCGAGACAGTCAAGAGATTCAATTCACATTCTATGTGAATTTCGCAGAGGTAGAGATTTGACGAGAAAATACAAATTGTTCGCAATTAGACACCAGGTATAAAAAAACCTTAATTATTCAGGAAGTCACGGGGCACATGTCTCATAAAAAAATCAGACTCGTCGTTCAGTTGAAAGAAATATTCTCAGTTGAATTAACCGATAAATCGATGCTCCGATTTCGTACCGTTTCGACAATGCAGATTTGCCAACGGTGCATAATGTGGGATGAATCGAAACCGATTAAGACACGCGTTCAACTATCGGGCTATTTCGATTAATCTATTTTTATTCGAAATCTTTAAATCAAATTTGTCTCGGCTGCTTTCCACCGCAACATTTTTATTCACAAGAAAAATGGTCATGATTCAACCTAAATCGTAATATTCCGATGAACTGGTTCTTATGAAAATGGAAAAAGAAAATTGTCAAATTTTTAAACAATATTTTAATAGAAAATAAGTTGCAGCTATATTCGTGGATTGATTACAAATTTCAATATTTCATAATTCTTCAAATATTTCGATCAAGATTTTTTTTTTCATGAGTATTTGGAGTAAATTAAAAAATTATGTTCAGAATGGCAAGGAAATGGCAAAATGCGATTTAAGACCCAACTAAAAAAACGTTTTTTTTTCTTTTCTAATGTTAACACTGTTAGTTTACGATTTAAGCGAATAACATTAAAAAATGAAACTATATTAAAATAATTTTTCAAATCTGCAATTGTAACGTTTCAATACATATTTTAAAGTCCCGTTCGTGTTTATCATAATAAAATGATAGTCGTGAAGCTACGTCTTACGATGTGAAGCACTCTTCACAATCTCCTCTGGCACTTGCTGTTCTGGCGGATGGCCCATTCGTTCCATGAACTCGAAGCGTTATGCGAGCTCATCGACCATATACATTTACTATTCCACATAAGCTCGTGAACTCTCAGATTTTACTGTTATATCTGTCGCTCGTATCACAGTTGTGGCTCGATTTATAATACGAAGTTCAAAACGAGACAGCTAGAAACAGGATTTCTCGTTACCTTATCTAACATTGAGTACATTTTTTCTTATAGTTCGACACAATAAAAATATTCCGAACGATTGCTCTCATAATCGGAAAAAAATAAGTTTCGCTTTCCCTTCACAATCATTTCGAAAATAACGACAATATTTAAAATAAAAGTGTTTTTATAATTTAGAATTTATTAATGAAACTCCCAACTCCTACAAAAAATCCATGTATTTTTTAGTAGTTTCAAAAAAACGAGTCTTTATTTACAATTTTTTGACCCCCAAACCATGAACCTTGAAAGAAAAATCAATCTCATCGAATATTGCAAACGTTTCTGCTCCTCATCTACGAGACCTCGAAACGAGACACTCGTGTCACTTCATAGCTCGAAGGTTCGAGGGTTACTGGCAATATCTACTAGACACATAGTCCAAGGAGGCCATACATCGGGTTCTTTAGGAAGGCCACTTTATGTCTACGAAGGGTATACACATCGTCGATACATATGGGGCATTTCATGATAGATCGACAGGATCATAATTTCCACAAAAAAATGTGACAATTTTGATTTTTTATACGAAAAATTCAAGAAAAAAATACAAAAAAAATTATTATTCAAAATGAGTGATGTTTGTTTTTTACCAAAACTAAGAAAAAACCTTTAATGGCAGTCGAAAAATTGGAATAAAAATAAATCGTCAAATTTTGACAAGCTCTTTAGGTTCGGAAGGTTCAAATGAATTTAAGAATAAGAAAAAAAAGTTCTCGTTCAGTAGAGGGGATAAAAAAGCAGTCGATTCGAGTGGCCATTTAAATTTTGCACAGAATCTTCGCGGTAACAGCGTTGTGTCACGTGTTCGAGTGGATCTCTTGAAGCCTCGGTGGCCTGGATTCGATGATACATATAAGACATAAAGAGCTGGATTATGTGGGTCAATTGACAATATTCGTATGTATTTTCATGAGAAAAAAGGTTCTGTCTCGAAAACATCAGTATTTGATCAACATTGGAGAATGGTTTATTTGAGCAAACGTAGCAATACGAATAAATTGATATCGGGTCGATATGAATAATTTGATGTTATGATGAAAGCGTGATTCACGTTGTTTTCTTATTGCAAATTTTCGAAGCATAATCTTTTGGGAAATGCTGCCTCACACTCACAGATTTAGCGATGCGTGAGTGATAAAAGCAAAGACAATAAATTTTCTAAGTGCAGAGGAAAAAAGAAGTATGAGAAAGTAGAACGTATAGAAAGTCCAGATACGAAACTCCTCATCCTGGTGAAAGATTCGGCTGCATGTATGTTACGTTCCATACCTCCACGAAATGGCCCCAGGTTAACCGAGTTTTGGTCGTGATCGGTGGAACGTTTGGGAACTCCAGCCATTTCTCCCATTGATCCTCGAACGATCGTGCATCTATAGATAGATACATAGATATAAGGATGGAGGGGAATGGAATGAGGCACAATGGAACAAGAGGGACCTCGATCCCAGTGTAGATGGAGGTCGAGGAGAAGCTGGCGTCAACGACTACGACAACGAGGAGGATCACGAAGAGCTGCTGGCCCTCGTCGGAAACGACGAGATTCGGGCGGCTTTATTCTCTCGTCCTCTTCGTTGTCAGAATAGAACGTATAGTCGTATTTTCATGCATTTTTTTTCAGTTTTTTTTTCTTTTCCACTGTCACGTGGATCTTGAAAGCTGAATACGTCAATTTGTTAACCTGATTCATTACCGTAGAGAATCATCCAATTGAGAACTGTTTCGAACACGAATTCCAAAAACTTACTTTTGTGAAAAAATACTAATGTTGATTTTATTAATTGAGCAGTGCTGTTATCATTAGATATTTTTCAGCCCTTACGAAGCTTATAAGAATGAAAAGTTCTTAAACTTTATGCACGATATTTTCATGATAGTTTTTTGTGAGAATGTCTGAAGGTAATTTTCCACAAAACGTTGAAAATGAAAAACAAACCGAGTTATAAAGTAAATTCGTTAAGGAACTTGATAAAATTATGGATATTAAGATCAATTTGTTAATTTTTCGATAATTCGGACACTGCCTTTGATGAAAGAGTTTCCTAGCATTGCGAGATTCTTAACGAGCAAAGAAATAGGTTTTGAAGAAAAACGGTTGGAAAACATTTGCACCTAAATCAGCTGAGCGTCAGAAACAAAACAAAAAAAGGAGAGTAACTTTTTCTCTGATGTAATTGGTATTGAGATTGACTTTGCAGAAAAAGTTCGGTCGAAACTCAAACATTTTTTTTTTTCAAGCTTTTTTTTTACTGATTGCACTTCTGTTAAACGCAGCAGAATAAATCAAGATTATCAAGAGATCCGCACGAGATCGTACTCGAGAACGTACGAAAATTCTGAACTCGTCGAGACCTTCGAGAACTGCCAAATGAGCCAAAAAGCAGGATCTATAGAGAAAAACGATTTCGGTCATTCGATCGCTTTTACCAGCGTGAATTGATTCTAGTGGAACGAACTGATTCAACGCGCAATTACTCTCAGTGAAAGAAAAGCTCCGTTGAAACCAGCAGAACATATCTCAGCTGTTTTCTCTTTTCTACCACTTTTACGATGAATTCTTTGCCCTGATGGATAAAGCCTCAACATCAAAGCCTAGACCGTCGAGCATTAGTTTCCCCTTGCGTACTTGATCGTTGGGGAAAAATCATTCGATCTGGAAAGCTCGTGGATTCCTAAACGGCCATTTATCAAATAATTCGACTGACTCTCTTTCACGTCTCTCAATTATGAAGAAATAATTCTCTTTAATAAGCTCTTGAGAATTTTCCATAACGATTGGTCTCTTAATAACCCAGAAAATTTCAAGGGACGTCTGGAAATCTTCATTTGAATTTTCTCAGTTAATAAAATAATGATAATGAAAATCGAACTTCGGCTGATGACCGCACCAACCCAATGATTATCATTTTATTCCAATGGAAAGGAAAAAAAAAAACATATTTTTACATTTTATTATCCGGCTTCTTTCGGCACTATAAAAATTTCCATCCCACTACGGAATAACGGAGAAATTAATAAAACAGTTGAATGCTATTATCACAGTCAATGAGCGAGGATAACCGGAGGCGTAAACTACCAGAAGTTCACGCTGTGGTAAGCGAAAAAGAGACTGGAAGTGAAGTGTGGAAATGGTAGACGAAACTTGAGAATCGGTGCTTCGCCTTCTCTCTTTCTGACGCGTTCACGAGCTTATAGAAATTTTAATGAAGTCCGCTCTCGAAGCAGTTAGCATGATAACTCATACATATATTCTCATTGGAAAACGCTCAAGGCGTCATCGGAGGAAGGGGGTCAAGATGCATCTCAGAGTATAGTTTGCACCGTCAGAGCTCCAGTAGCCAAGTCACCTGACTCCCAATTTCACCTCATCCTCCTACTATGACGCGCATCTTCTCCGTCGCTTTATAATTCAAGTGCGCGGCTTTTAGACGAAGTTCAAAGCCAATTTTCTCACGAGAGTTTCGCATTTGCACTGTACAGCGACATTCCGTTCATCTTTACTTCGCATATACATAGTCAATGTCTCTCTGACTTTATTTTCGAAGTGTATTGGCCATTGCATGCGTTCTCATAGAACTTGAACTAATTTGCGTTGTTTTAAAAATTTTTTATTGCAAAACTAACCCATGTCCTCATATTTTTTGCATAACCTTCGAGAAAGAAACTGTTCCACACTTGAAGTTACCAGCTGATTATGATCATTCGATTTTCCATGGAATCTTCTGCATAAAAATGGAATAAAAATTGCATCTTCGTAAAACGTGCCGAGAAAGAAGATTTTTTTAGAAGTAACTAAAATAAACCAGCCAGTGAGTCAGTCTTCGAACCTAATTTTCATCTTTAGAATATTGTCCTGTGAAGAAATGAAATTGTATTAAAACACAACAAGCTTTAGCTGAAACTTTTTTCATAACATTTTCATAATGAATGTTTCAAAAACGATAAAATTAACATTGGAACGTAAAATCATAAAGTTTATTAAAAAAACGTCATTTTGAGAAAGCCACATAGCGTCCCGATAGTCGGACTTTTTCCCTTGCTTGACTAAGCTCTGCGGTACAGCTCGCCGCTGGGATACCCCGACCCGAAAATCGATCATCTCAACGAGGATACACGTTCCTTGCATGTATCGTACTACTGGTGAAAACATCACCTTAATGTCTTTCGTTTTTAAATGACGTGTATTCACTTATTTTACATTTTATTTGTTTACGGAACAAATTTGAGCTTTATTGGAATAAAAATTCACTAAAAAATGAGTAATCGGTTAGGGATGACTTAATATTGGTTGGAAAATGTTTGATTTTAGGACGAGTAGTTAGCACAAACTTCACAATATTTTCATTAAAAATCAACATGAAGATAACTATTCATAGACTCATTTTATAGCGTAATAGACAATGTTTTTGCTAACAATGATCAGAATAAAGCGCGGAATGAAAACCATAGAATCCTGACATTATATGGTGCCATAGAATTTTTTCCGGAAGTTATTTCTCCCTGTGAATCGTAATACCCCCTGATGTTTGTCTGGAAAATGCTTAGTACATTGTCATAAGTTTATTGTATTTTGCACCTGGTGCGTTTGTCAACGAAAACAGGTTCAAATGAAAGAGGAAAACGAGGCTGAGAGGAAGATTTAAGGAAATTTACCGGAAAGCTGTGTGCCGGTGACGTTCGGAGGAGATTCATCGTCTTTAATCACAGAGAGTAAAAGTGCAGGAAACCAAGAGATCTTCTATTTCCGAATCGTACCTCAGAAGTCCTTGTCTTTTGCCATTTTTTTACCCTCAAGTTTTAATAATATGCCCGACGATTTTAAGTCTGGGGAAAAGTTTGTTGGTGAACAAAGAATGTTCGGGATGAAGCATTTAATAAAAACTAAAGAAAGCGACGCAAAAACCCATCCGGCCTCTTTGTATGTGCCGCGGGGTCTCATCGTCGGATATCGAGCGTGTGAACGCGTCAGCGAAAATTCGCGGTGCAGAAAATTTCGTCTATCCTGTTGCTCTTGTTCTCGTGTCTGGCAACGATGCTCCTTTGATGTTATTCTTTGCCCAGATTTCCCTCCAAATAGAACTTACTCTTTGGAGTAAATTCTTCCGTTTGTTTATCGATTGAGATTATTTGCTCGAAACAATGATTTATTATCGACGAGTTGAGAGTTGGAGAGGAAAGATAAGTGAGTGGAGACAAAGTATGGTTCTGAAGGGTGTTGTTTCAGAAAAGATTCCAATGTTTATCTCCGTTTAGTGACAGATATGTGAGCTTATTCGAGCACTCTGAAAATTGGTTATCGAACTCACATACATTTACGTTCAATCGAGCATTTATCTTTTATTTTGTCATCATAACTTGAAAATGCAATCAGGAACAGTTTTTCTTCGGAATTTTCATTTCTCGAGGAAATATATTTGGTTGAGAGAATCGTAACGATGGACAGGGCGTTTTTTGTTCTCACGCGGGAATATTTGACTCGTGGAAAGTCTCCAAGTATTGTGAACAAACGGCGAGGGTATTCTGGATCAGAATATAGAGAAGGCGTGAAAGACGGGCGTTCTCTCGTAAGCTTTCATGGTCCCCCCGTTCTTGGCAAGTAGAAATGCAATGGAAAGAGTTTTCTTCTCGTACCTTATATTCCCCTCTCTTTTCCTCTCTTGTTTTCTCTCTTTTCCTCTTCCCCTCGAACTCCCTCTTTCTCTGTAGTATTTTCTGGATTCTTACTCAATATATGCCTCGGGGCTCTTCACCTCGTCGATAAATTTCTTGCCATTGGCACCAGCGTGCCCTGTGACTGCTTCTTATACGAGACTGGAATAATTATGGCTAACGTCGAAACTTGAGCAAGCTTTCGAGACTTGTAATATTTCGAGCCACAGTTTAGCAGCGAAAAGGCCTCAACTCTATCGATCCCTACCGTCAAATCTCATCCTTTACGACCTTTTCTTTTGTAAATCGACTTCGGAATCTGCAACCACCATGTGTAGCATCCAGAAAGAATATCTTTGACGAATATTTCACGAGATATCTTTCAAAAATAAGAAATAACATAAAGAACGAATTATGAAGACATTCACGTCTCGATATTCACGATAAAAAATTACCATAATACAGAAACGTGGGACTAAATGTAAAAACACCATTTTCCACTCATTGATCATTTTTGAATCTTGAAAATCTCCGAAATTCAAGAGTTTCTTTTCTTTCTTTTACAAAAAGCGTTACATTATGTTCCTACGCGAAAAAAAGACTCTCCGAAACAATGTCGATCCTTACCACGAAACCAGAACTCAAGGCACCGAAATATCCAATTTCCAAGGAACAGGAAAAACTGAAATTAGAGCTAATCGATCGTGTGTATTTACAAAAAATATTAAGCCCTGTTGGATTGCTCGAGAAAGATTACTGGCCGGCGAGAAACGCGTCAATAAGAAAAACTTTTTTGTTCCGTGAAACAAAAACAATCCCCGGATATCTAAAAAAAAAAAAAAAAAACATCACACGATGTAATGAACTATAAAAAAAATTATCATTCGTTTCCACTGAAACGATGTCCGTCGCACAGCATTTTGCCGAGGAAACTTTTTTCCTTTAACAAATTTAGCAAAGTTAAAAAAAAAATTAGAGTTTTACACTTTTTGACTGATGTCAAGTGAAAAAAAAGAGACCGGTTTACCTTTCTCACGACGTGTGAAATCTCTGTAATAACTTCAAAACCAATATTGTTAAGCTTGTTAACATTTGAATTAAACTTTCATTCATTAAAACTTTCATTCATACGCTCCCGGATATGCAAAGCACTTGAGCTTCCACAACTGCCGTATGTATGAACACGTGACGTAGAAATTTCAGGGCTATGAGAATCCGTACAAAAGCAGTTAAAATTAGTATTTCGCTATCGCTCCGAACTAGCAGCTGTACGTCATAATCGTATATGCATATATTTTTCCTTTTCCATCGCACTTTAACAACTGGTACTTTAACAACACGGCATTGTGTTTCAACCAAAAATGATTCTATAACAAAAAAAATCATAGTATTTTTAATAAAAAATCTTCAAAGTCCCCTACACTGTTCTCCAAATGAATCCCATTGATTTTCAAAACAGCAGATTGAACGAAAAATATTTACGAAATTTGGAGCTCTGCTCTAGTCGCAGCATCGATTGATTGACTTGAAAACATGAGTTCGATCAAATCTTTTAATTTGACAAACGTATCGCTGAGAGTTGGTCGAAAAATCGTCTACTGCACACATTTCATCGATCCTACTTAATCCTCAATGGGGCAAAAGAGAATCCAGTTCAATATCCTTCCCCAAATCTTTTTCTAGTCCGCTTGCTACAGAGACGAGAATTTTTCATTCCAATACTTTTTTTTTTTCTTTTCAAGATACACCGATAGGCTACGAATGAAATTGCGCTATATGCGATAAAGCATAAAAATTGTCGTGCGTATTTCGGTTGCGGATATCGAGAGAAAGATCCGCTCTCTGCTGTTCGGAGTTGGAACTGGATCATAACTTTCATTGGGGATAACACTCTAGCAAACCATTTTTTTCTATACATATATCGAACGTCAAAAAAATATACGGATGAACTGTATATACACACATTATAACAATATACCAACGTCGAAGAGATTAACTTTACTATTTATCTCGTGGATGCTCTCTGCGCCATCAGCCACCATCCAACATCGCGCTCTCTCTCTCTCTCTCCTTCTCTTTCGCTCTTTTCTCTTCACGCTCATCTCTACAGTGCAAAGTTTTTTTCATTCTCTCCGAGAGACCGTAAACAAATCTGTCCCACTCGTTTCATGCAGCCACAGCCTAGAGCAGCTCTTTTTTTCGTGCTCACTTCCATTTCGCCGGAGAGCACAGAATTTCTTTCAACCCACCATTTTTTTTTTTTTGCTCACTCCCCATTTCTGTAACGAATCATGTTACATCTTCTCATCCGAACTCGCTGGTTCGTTTCGCAGCTTTGTATGCACGTTCGCATGAAATTTCCTACATGTGTACAAATCGAATGGAGATGAAAAATCAATAGTGCAGTTTATAACTTATAAACGAAACTGGACCGAAAAGACGGTGAGAAAAATTGTGTATTTGCTTTTCATTCTTAGAAAATTTCGTTCGAAGGCTGACGTAGAGCTAAAAATAGGAAAAATAGGGCCAATTTGAAAAGAAACATTTTACACTAAAAAAGTATATCCATCGAAATTGACTTTTGTTCGTTCGCAAGGACATTTTTTGTCGTTGCAAGTGGAAATTTTCATTAAGAAAACAAAAATAGATGAGTACGTTTGAACCGCAGAAAAAAATACAATTTTCGTTTTCACAGTTGTCAAAAAAGCAGCCTTTGTCGAGGCCGATTTGTGTTAAATGCGTTTTTCACAAAGTGTCAAAGCTTCCAATCGAAAAGTCAGGATTTTGTCAACACTTGAAAAAAAAAGATTTTTCTGTAAAAAAAAGTCCATCAAAATCGATAGTTTAGGTGTCGAGATGGAATGATTAGCGTTTTCAAAAAAACCATTTGGAAAAAAAATCGTATTGCTGTTTGAGCTTCTGTGGAACAGAGAGATGAACGGAACTTTTGATAGCTGCGATGTGTTATCGACGCCTGGATCTTTTTCTCTTTTTTTTGAAATCATAAAGCGTGATGTCATGGAATAAAAATCTTTTTGACAAATTGAATCTTTTGTCTTCTTCAGACTTTCTTTCAAGTTTATCTCTTAATAATTTTTCCATCCATTTAGTGGCGCTTTGTCGATCTTATTTACCATTTCCCTCATGACATTTTCCTCAGCCCGGTTTGACACATATGGTCAAAGAGAGAAATGAGGAATAATGAGACAGTGTGTAAACTAATTATCGTTGAAACGGATTAAATTAATGAAAATTTCAACCAAATTGAATTTGCCCATCGTAGAGTGAATGACTGCGATCAACCTGATCAATGAGACGTAGAACAAACATTTTATAACGAGTAGATAGGAAAATACATAGTTGGATGAGTATATGTGGATAGCAGGGGTTGGGGTGTGCCGTGTGTACTCCTATCATCTCGTCTCGTTGCGAATATCATGTCGAGAAACCTTCTTTCAACAAGCGCATCCGCAGTTCACTATCCCATACATCCCAATCGTTGTGTCGAGCAAATCGAACGAATTTCGTGTTGAGCCACGTGTCTCTACAGTGCGTTACCAGGGAGGAAGGCTATCGAGATTGTAGGTAAATAGGGTGAAAATCCACTAGTCCTATCCTCTGCCACACACGACGTAGGCAAACATCGACATTACGATATCGGTAAAGCATTTCCCGATTCGATCCCTTTACATACTTCTCTCGCACTCTCTCTCTCTCTCTCTCTTTCTCTCTCTCACACACTCTCTCTCTCTAACTGCCTCGAGCGAACTCCAGTAGATATTCACACACTGTATACAGAGGCAGTATTACGGAGCCTTCCGGATACGCTTCCTGGGCCACTGAACCAAATACGTACGGCGTTATTTTCTTCCAGCAAATTTGCGAGAGCGAGAGACTCACAACACATACAGAAGGAGAGAAAAAAAAAAGATGATAGAAAAAAACACACGCACACAGATTGGAGGAGAAAATTGCTTTCAAAGATAAGCTCGTGATGGTTCTCTACGATTATAGACATGGGGAAGCAAATATATCCACAAGTTTGGTCCTTTGATCTTCTATAGCCCGTTACATGGCAACTTGAATCGTATATTGACAGATTTTAATCGCAGATTTATAAGGAAACTACTTAACATCGCAGCTTTCAATGTGTCGTAGGATCCAGTTAACATGATTGGAATAAAATTGACTAATCAAACATGTTTGAAACAATAGAGTTGTATCAAAACATAAGAAAATCATATTTTCAAGTCACTTTTGTATTTTGAATGTTTGATCCGCAATGATAAACACTGCTAAAATCATGGGTAATCGTTTTCGTTCCCAATTTTCTTTGGTTATGGAACCTTCAATTAATGCATGGAATTTAATTAGCTTCGGTTTAACTTGATGAATAGACATTCCAAAACGTCGAATTAATTGGAAAAGTGAGGTAACGTGTTTAAAAGGGTCATTATTTAAACCGGAATGAAATAACCATTAAGCCATCTATAGTCGAGACTCCAGAGACTAGTGTTGACGGTGTGACGGAGCACTTTAATCCTTGTGGCATTAACCCGACGTTTAGAATGGTCGATGTGAGGGTTGGCAAGGCAAACGTTCTCCGAAATCTCCGTTAGCCCCAGAGGAGGCGTTCATACACAAGGAAGATTTCTGTTTGATTCTGTAACAACCCTCCTTATATATAACTGAGACGAAAGATAACCAATCCCCGAAGGAGGTCATATGGCAGTTTAATCTCGAAGAAGTTATGTTATATACCAGCAACATTTCGAGACTCCCAAAGTGCAGTGTTAACTTAATTGTATTTAACTATAGTAGATATTTGTACCTGAGTTTAAATCAGTTTACTATTTAAGTCATGACGTTAGCTTTGGATAAATATTTCATGGAACTTGTTATTGAATAAAAAGGATTACTTTGATACACATAAATTTTGAGTGTGCTCAAATATTCCTCTTTCGTAATGAACTTATCCTTCGAAATAGTTTTACTGGCTAAGACTCCCATGAAGAATTTTATGAGATCATGCAGATTTTTTTTCTCGATGACATAAAAAAATCCTGCAGTTAATATTTTACGAGCATCCACATCCCAAAGGGACACTTCCACCGAGAATCGCAGAATCACTATGATACAGTACAACGATGTTACATGATTTTACGATCGAATATTTTCAATGCATTTATTATTTGATTCGTCGAGGTACCGTGAAGAGACTTTTGGCATATCGAATTCTTTTTTCTGTCAGTCTTGAGAGTGATTTGCCTCGTGAATGGATTTTTTATCGAATTATTATCACCCCTTGAAGTTATTTTAAACAACAGTTTATCTTTCGGAATGTTTTTTAGATAAAAATACAGGTTTCAAAGTATTTGATCCTTTTTTTCCTTTTCATTACTTTGAAAAATGGTAAATGGTTACTCATCAACTATTCGAATCAAATAATAAAAATAAAAAATTGAAAATTGTCATTTTTTTTTCACAGCCTGTCAACAAGTCAAATTTGGCGTACAGGCGGTCTTCGGGCCATCCGATCCCATCCTGGGACAGCACATACACAGCATCTGTGACGCCCTGGACATTCCGCATCTGGAGGTCAGGCTGGACCTGGACGCGGAGGCGAAAGAGTTCAGCATCAATTTACATCCCGCACAAAAATTGCTCAACGCGGCATATCAAGACGTTATGGACTTTCTCAACTGGACCAAAGTGGCGATTGTTTACGAGGACGATTATGGTGAGCTTGTGTCTTTATGATGAACCGTCTACCTTAACCCTGACAAAATCCGTGAATCGTACAAATAATATGTCACTTTTATTATTCCAATTTGTTGCGACGTTCCATCAAAATTTATAAAAACTGCAAAACAGTCAAAACCCCCGTAACATAGTTTTTGATGTGTTTCACTTGAATTTCTTGAAGTACGGTTTACGGAGTGATGTACGGAAGGAACGTTTTTAGCCGGTGAGAGAATGGCAGGAATGCGATATTAATAGCGAACCCGAACAAGGTGAGAAAATTAAGGAGTAGGGTGATGACGTGTGTTTAAGATAAAAGGCGCAAGTTATAATGAAAAAAATGACAAGGGTAAGTTCGTGGCGTTGAGATGTTCTTAAAACGTGCTCTGCGAGAGGGATAAAACGTAAGAGTTTGAAGGATCCTCTTGGGTTGAGAATTTCTTAAGTTGTCTATTTTTATCGTTAAGCTTCGAGGATCTAGAGCATTTCATGCATATTCATAATTCTCTCGACATGACGTTTTCTACCTCTTCTTGGCCCCAGCGGGCCACCATTCTCTCTCTTCGGAGGATTACATAAATAGAGCTTTTGCTTTTGTCTTCTTTTCCAAGGAAATATTCAGTATGCGAAGAATAGCCCAACCGTCGTGCCATCGAATAATTCTTTTTATATAGTCAAATCACCTATAATTTAATCAATATTTGTCCTTTTGCCCTCGTGCACCTTCGTCGACCAGTTTTATTTATTTCACGTTGCTAAAACCGTCGATGGACGTAATGATTTTCCGTCTCTTTTCATCGACAATGCTGAGGACTATTTATAACTCGACTCTATTGAAATTAGGTCGCATCTAATTCCGTTTTAATTCGTGGGCTTCAATCAATTTCTGAAAGTTTAATTATATTTGCTATTTAAAGAACTTCTGCGAAGTTATCTACCGACGGGTTCCATAAAATCATTATTTTTTAATCCTTCAGCAGCAGATCTATTTCCATCTTGGATTTTTATATCCTTTTCCCTCCCCAAATGATTGTTCATAGTCAAAGACGGAGCTTAAAATGATATTTTCCACAAAATAGAAAAAAATGCTGAATCGGCGTTTCAGATTCGCGTCAGTGTCAAGGGTTCAAGATGAATAAATCTATTTAAAGAATGACAGTTCATTGAAAGCTGTTCAACATTTGAAAATGTCTGGAACCATAAAAAGTACAAGTTTAAATTCATTATTATTTGAAATTATTCCTGCTCGTCCTCCTAATCATCGATTTTCTGTACTTGTATTTTATTTTGCAATATTTCTCGTTATATTGATGCACCATTAAATGCACTCGTCCCATTAGACAATTCATTGAAGTCTGTGAACAAAATCAATATTGAATAAAGGGTGAAATTAATTGCATCAAGAAAATCATCAAGAAATTCTCCCATACGATGTCGAGAGTGTATGGAACGATGAGGAGATCGATTGCGTAGAAGGGAAGCTCCTCAAGTGGGTCTCAACACGTTCCGCATTCTCCCTTGCGATTCAACCCTTATCCACGCTCTATATAACTATACATCACGAGCTGTAGTTTTGACGATCGATTAGTAGCTTTTACGACAATGAAAAAATAGCGGGTACTGAAAGTCTTCATATAATACGTACATATAACCCTGTTGAGCCATAATAAATATTTCATTCCGTACAATTGCCTTGAAATTTGATACTCAAGAGTTGTACGATTTGAAAAAAAAAAAAAATACATGCACTTTCCAACTATTTTATCCCGGATCCTCGAACTTTATTATCAAGTCAAAATCCGACTGCGAAACTCTCCTCAGTCAAAAAAATATAAATTGAAGATTATGTCACGAATAATTGACTCTAACGTAATAAATTAATAATAATAATTCCTCAAAAATCAAATCCTGTCCATGTGGCTCGTTGATTAGTCACGATAAAAGTAGTGCACGGCTCAAAACTTTCATGCACAAAAGCAAAAATCGTATTAAAGATTCAACTCAAACAGCATCACGCCATTCAGCGATGTTAAGCACGAGACGTTGGGAGCATTTGGGTCTCAGAGTCTTTGGAGTAAAGATAGAGCGTTTTTAGTAATTGTATATATCTGTAGAGAAATAGTGCGGTCTGGAGTATTCGGAGCACGATCGTAAACGGCTTGTCATTAGAGGTTATATGACGCTCGACATAACCAAGAAAACGTCTCGGTTATGTGTTTTGTATGAAGACAAGGCAAAAGGACTTGGCAAGATCTTTGCACACACTCCCGACACTCACGATCCTCAAAAGTCCCTGGAGAAATTATCTTGCTCTCCCAGACACTTCGATTTTTTTTTCTACTTTCTCTATCCATTCCTCCTTTTTTCTCCGTGTCATCTTTTTCCTTTTCTTTCTGCTACATCTTTTTTCTAAAAATCTCTTTTTATCACCGCACTTTTTTCTCACCCTCTCGACTCTCTGATACACGACGAACGATTCAGCCAATTACAACTGTGACATCCGTTTCCTTTCCTGCGTTTCGCCTTTCCCTCGACTAAATCGGATTTATATCCGATATCCCGATCCTGTTTATTTTTATTTATCGTCACTTGTTTTTTGGTTTTTTTCATCCCCCCACTCACACCCTTTGATAAGATCCTTCCGCTGGGAACACCTCGTGATCTTTTCTTGAAGACCCAAGAAATTACTTTTTTTTATCTGCCCTACCGTTTACGATTCGTTTCTAGATGTTTTCCAATGAATAAGACATTTGAAAAAAAAACACATTAACACCTTAAACGTAGAGGAAGTTATTGGTCAAGTATTTCCAGCTCATGCCACAATTTTATCTGCAATATTATTCGTAGTTTATCGAACTTTTTTTTACATAAAATACGATTATCAATCTTCATGGAAAATTTCTACTGAGCCCTTTTGGTCATGAAGCAAAGTAAGTCGAATATTGGCACAAAAAAGATATTGAAATTTGAATATTGTGCTCGATTCCAATTTCTGTAATGTTTCCATTCAAATTCGCTTCGTGTGAAAGATTAATAGGCGCTTATCAATTGGTGAGAAGAATGAAGACGTAACAGAGCGTTTTCGAATTAGTGGTTAAAACGTTGTAAGACATTTCCTCAGAAATTGAAGTCCGGACGCCGCTCGTAATCTTATTTGTGTGTCTGGTCCAGAGATTCCGGTACACAAGAATGAATTCACTATTGTTTGCCATCGACAAGATTTGGCGAACGTCTGTGTTTGTATTTTTTAATATGAAATATAAACAGGAATTAAATGC
This sequence comes from Campoletis sonorensis, assembly GCA_013761285.1. Lineage (NCBI taxonomy): Eukaryota > Metazoa > Arthropoda > Insecta > Hymenoptera > Ichneumonidae > Campoletis > Campoletis sonorensis. The sequence goes on from JACEOJ010000085.1 coordinate 3,786,079, forward strand.
TTGGAGGAAAATAATCCTTTGAGATTACGAATAACAAAACTTTCATTTCATTGCAAAAAATACTTACTCACAAAAAATTCACTTGATAGACATCTTCAAACCTTCCAGCTTCAAATGGCATTAGAATTTTCGTCTGGTCATTACAGATTCACATCAAATACTTTCAGTGCTAATTGTTACTGTCTCGCTTTGTATGTGTATGAAAGGAAAGGAAGGAGAAAGGTTGAAGGAATCCACGAGAATTTCATGCAGACGTACAGAAACGAGCAAATACGTCGGGCCAATCCTCTAATTAGTAATTGCGAAATTGCATACGAACCGACGAACCGGCAACGGTTTTCCGGGCCCGAGCATACAAACTGCCGCAGTTTTACCAGTATCCGCGTTCGTAGTTTCTGCTGAAAGCTCCCGAAGCTTTTTCTCTCACACAATCTCCCCATGGAGATCACGCATGGAAATCTCGTATACCGATCATCGATCCATAAAAAATTCCGAAAGCTTTGTCTCTAACAGGCCCAAATTTACCAGATTTTCGAAAAGTGGGTAGTTTTGCAATTACGAAAAAAAAACAAATAAACAAACGAAGAAATAGAATATGATTTGCATGGGGAACAAAAGTTTTTGATTGTTGATGTCGAGCGTTCGAGTTACATGTTGATTTTTTGATACTGAGAATAATTAATTGTCATTAATTCATTTGAAGGATCGTACGAGGGAAAAGTATTCTTTTATAATATTCAAAATTATTTCGATTCTGTCCGGAAGTTGACAGTTGAATGACCAAGTGGGACATTTTGATACATGGGTCAATTTGACCCAGTATGTGTTTCGTACGTATGAGATATAAAAATATTTCCACTGTCGTTTCGAGTCTGGAAGATTAATTGAAATTTATTTAAAAAAATTGTAATTGGCATTGAATTCTGGAAGTTCCACGATTTTCACAGAATTTCTCGTAAACAGCCTTTCTTCGGATTATTTAGCGAATTTTGAAAGTATTTTACGACTTCTAAAAAGTATCATCGTTTTCATTAATTCCCCTGCGTAATGGTTATTATTACGATTCATTGAAGCGTTCCAGAGATAATAATGACATAGCGACTGGCAAAGTCTTTTTAATTGATATTTCTTCGTTTCGCTAACTCAAACGTATAACTTTCTTACTCGTCCGCAATTAGAGAACTTCTTCACAAATCTCAATTAAAACATCGTCGAGGCAGTTTGTTTGAAGACATTAAAAGATACACCAGATCTTATGAAACAACGATGGATATCGCGGTGAAAGAGAATCGCAAACTTGTGGTTTTTTTTTCGATCAGATACTTTGTTACCAATACTTCCCTGTCGATTAGATATAATGCAAATTTAAGAAATTCAAAAGTTGCTTGTCCACAAGAAGTTCAGTTTTGTTTATTATTTATAAATGTGCATCATTCCCTCTCGAACCAGTCATTCGGTCACCCTGATCTAAAGTTTTTAAATTTTGTCTCAATTCATCGAAAACTAATGACGATCTCAATATAACGAACTAAATTTTTCCATATACTCGTGAATTTATCAAAAAACGAGGATCGAAAGAAAACGATGATTTTTTTTAAATCGTCAATTAAAAGATATTGGTTCTCAGGGGGAAAAAAATGGTCAAACTTTTACAGGGGAAATGATACAAAATGAACAAAAATTTCGAGAATTTTTGGTGACTCGAGAAAAAAACAATCTTCGCGAAAAGCTCTTTCAGTAAATACTGAAAAATAATACATTTCGAATGAAATGAAAAACTGCCGGAGTCACTGGTTGACTGGTTTGGCTTGGAATGATCCATATATAAACGCAAGTACGTGGATGTAAAATAGAAATGTATGTATACGTATGCATTTTTCCACACCACGACTAACTTGCACAAAAGAACGAACTGGAACCTCAGGAAGACCTACAAGTGGAGATGATACCTTGATTACTTAGGCACTGCGACGTATTGATTTCATCGGGTGACGCCCTATTTACGGGTTTCCTTTAGAAATGAGCATCATTCGAATGAAAAATCATTCAATATGAGTTTTCAGCCTGATCGTTGTCGTGATTGAAGCAAAAAAAATGAAAACATATGAAAATATTTTAAAAAATCCTAACTATAAATGGAAACACATCATTTTCTCAATACATTTAACAATTTTCTTTATAAATGAGAATAAAACATTTTAACCTCCATATTTTTCAGGCCTCGTAAAGTTACGAGAACTTGTCAGATCTCCACGATCTCGTGATCTCGAGATCCACCTCAGACAAGCCGATCCAGCCTCTTACAGGCCAGTGCTGTCTGAAATCAAGTCCAAGGAGATTAGAAATCTCATCGTCGATACAAAAGCCGAGCACATGCATCATTTCCTACGAATGGTGAGAAAATACAGATTTAAAAAATTTATTTTTCACCAGTAATCAAGTTTTTCTGAGATTTCGTCAGCCCTCAAGAGATTTTAGGTTTAATAAAGTTTTATCATGTGAATTCGGGTTTTAAAAAAATTCGAAAAAAAATCAGACTTACTCTGCAATGTACTCACGAAAGTGTCCAACAGATTGTTTAGTATTGAAGCACTTCGGCCCCATAATTTGACATTTCCTGATAAATGTGTAATTTTTTTATTGATCCAGATTCTACAGTTACAAATGAACGATTACAACTATCACTATCTCTTCACTACTTTTGTAAGTAACATTCGATAGCACTACAATCGATGTAAACATTTTTTTCCTCTTGAATTAATATTACAGATAACTTTTGTTTTGTATTTTTTTTTTGTGCGAACAAGGATATTGAAACTTTCGACCTCGAAGATTTCAAGTACAATTTCGTCAACATCACTGCCTTTCGATTAGTGGACGCGGACGATATTGGAGTTCGTGGTGTATTGCGAGATATGGAACGATTCCAACCATCCGGCAATACGATACTCAACAAGTCCCGTGTCATTGAAGTGAGTACACCATTTCGTTAAATTGTTGATTGGAAAAAGGTATTTCAGTTTTAATAGAATTATATTGCTGCGTTCAGAAGTGGGAATGAAAAAAAGGGAGAAAATAAAAGTAAATGCAATTGTTGGCAAGATATTGAAACGTTATATGTTGGAGAAAAAAAGTCTTTCAAAAGTATGTGAATGTTGCACGAGGGAAAACATAAACGACTCGTGTTTCTTGAAATGATTGCTCACAGGATTTGTTTTTCACTCTTGTTAACATTTGATTATGAAAACGCGAAGACTTTCATTTGTCGGCAAACTTTAGCGTCAAGAGAGTTACGTGACCGATGTTCCTAAAACTTGAATCGTGTTCGAAAAGCCGAAAGGTTTAAGCACGAGTGTAGAGCAGCAGGTCAAAAGAGAATAATAAACTTGAATAATGCCGGTGGTTTGGAAAGATGGAGGGCAAAAAGTTGAGGGAAATTTAGTGGATTGCATAAACGTAACTTTTGCATGTGTGAGAGCACGTGGTTCACCAACGATTACACGATACACGAGAGAAAATGTTACATATACAGATATACTTGGATGTAACATTGTGCGAAATAAACGGACAGGAAAGGCACGAGCTTTTATAGCCCGAGGCTCTTGGAACCAAACAAGCTTTGTTAAACCATCTCGGTGTCTATAGTACTCGTGAGATTGTGAATAGACACACCACATTCCTCCCCCTCAAGGGCACAATTCGACACCGTACGTTTTTTTTCCCTACCTGCATCGTTTTGTGCACAGCACCAAACGGTTTACTCAAAAGCTCTCTTTTTTCCTCACATTCTTTACTCTTTCTAACCCCTTTTTCCTTTCCTCTTTTTCTCTTCTCTCTCTCTCTCTCTCTCTCTTTCTCTTTCTGTTCTTTTTTTTCATCTCTATTTCCACTCGAGTTAAACAACCGAGTTCTCCACCACAAAATGTACAAAAAAACTCCTTTACAATCAGCATTGAACTCGAGGCAGTTTTTTTGTGCTCAGAGCATAACGAGCCAGCTCAAGTTTTTTGTTCTTTATCTTGCTAAGATAACGTGTTGGTGGTTTATTTACCTCAAAATGTGTGAACTTAATGTCGAATATTTTATTCTTCGAAATATTCGAAAATCGATAAATTTGTTAAAAAACATTGCAAAGTCGACAACAGTAAATTAACCAAAAAAATAGCGAAGTAAAACGAAGACAAATGATAGTGAATTTTTCTTCGAATCCTAGACGTCTGTGTCTCACAAAATCTTTCAATCAAGTTTTTTTAAAAACTACACGAGAATTATTGGATTCTTGATGGAAAAACAAGAGCAAAGGAAAGATTTTGTGCTCGGAAAATGAAGTGAAAAAACAAACGGCAGTGTAGCAGAAGAAAAGCAATTAACGGGCAAATATACGTGGTGCTGAAGAATATTTGGAAAGAGTAAACGAAAAATGCAGCAAATAGTGCAATTGACACGAAAAGCTGTGAGCGGGCAAAGCACCCGGTCGAATGAGGGGGTGAAAAAGGTCGCACGTTGAACGAGTACGTATTCATATATAGCTACGAAAAGTCTAGAACGATATGATGGAGGGATAGCTCCGAAAAAAAACTGTCGCAGCGAAAATTGTGAACTCGAAGAATGGAAGAAATGAAGGTGAAGTTGCGGGGAAAGGAAAAAAAGGGTTTCCTTGTTATAGCGCAGTGGGAAACCCAAGTTGCATGCTGATTTTCACGTCGGGAGAGCGCCTACGTACACATTTTCCATCCTCACGACAACCAACCCACAAACCTCGTTGACGACCTTCCTACTTGCCCGTCTCGGTATTCATCCCCTGCGACTGACACGGACGCAAAACTATCCGTGAAAAAACTTGAATACTTAGAAGTGTGTGGGAACGAAAGAAGGAGAGAGAAAGAGAGAAAATAAATAAAATGAAGAAATACGAAAAATAAATGTATTCTTACCCATGGCACAAGCTTTTGGAACGTTGCCACTGCTGTATACATTTTTTCTATTTCTACTTCGTATTTTTCCATCGATTGTCCACTCCGTGCATCGTTACCCGACAAAAATTAACATTCATCGATGTGACACTTGGAAATACCGATTTTGCTGTGTCAAATAAATTCACTTCGTAGTTTTGGGCTCCGCAATAAAAGTCAAAATAAAAAAAGCATTATTTCGAAGCGTTTTCATTTAGAATAATCCAATTGAATTCAATACCATGAAAACAATAATTTTTTTAATTGATCCAATTTATTTTCCTCCATTTACCTAATGGAAAAGTGAGGTTTCCGAACGCGAGGTGTCATCATAATAAATGGCAGTCTTCTCCTCTCTTTTTTTCATATATTTCTCTACCTCTTTCTTTTTCTCTTGCTCTCTGCTATGATCGTCCTCCACCCAAGTTACTCTCAAAAACTCTTTGCTCAAAGATATACATATACATATATATATATCTATTTATCACACTCTGTACCATCAGCAAATCACACCACGTGAAAACCGCTGCATCTCGCCACTCGGCCACCAATGAATCACCGAATTTCCTGACTGCTCGTTGGATAACCTCTACCGTTTGCATCGTAAATCAACCTATATCTCTGCAACTCTAGCCCTCTGCTTGTCTCTCTTTCTCTCTTTCTCCAGGTCCCAGGTTTCCCCGTATGCTACAGAAATATCATCTATATGTGAATATACATATATATTTACATCGCGTGTTACGCCGGCCTTTTATTATTTTATTTGCCATGTGGTATGGGCATTTTTTTCTTCCTGACCACACATAACAGTAGAGTAGAGCTTGAAAGAGCGACAAAACACATTGGTATGTGAATTCAACAATGTAGTAAATATATAAATATACACAAAGTTCGTGGCAGCATTTTGGTTGCGAGATTTTCGTGACGAGACGAAAAACCGCGCGGAGGAAGTTAAACAGAAGGATTAGAGAATGAAAGAGAAAGAGAGCGAGAGATATTTGAGAACGACAATGGCAAATAGAGCAGCAGTGAAGAGAAAGAGAAAAGAAAATAAAGCAAGAAGGAAGGAGGAAATTGAAGGAGATGTACTGATTTCGAGGATTGTGCTTCTTGAATTATATATGGTTCCCTTACGTACACATATGCCGTCGGGTAAATCCCAATATATATCGTCTTCATCCTTTATCGTGAATCAAATTCTGTCGCTTCCAAGATATGACGTTACCCACAACCCTCGTTGAAATCCTTGGATGAGCCTCAGACTCTCCAACACAAGTACAGCCTCTCTGCATTCTGTATGAGTCTCTTGTAGAACCTCTCGTTTCAACTCATTGCTCCACCCTCTTCCCTACTCGTTGCCTCTTTTTCCTTCGTTTCTGTATTTTATTCTTTCTCCCTCTGTCTTTCTCTCTTTGCCACTTATTTTTTTAAGATTCGCTAGTTTTTAATGACGCAAACCTTGTTCAGGTTCATTACATTATTACACACATTTTTTTCATTCGAAATATGCACTGAATACGCCATTAATTTCGTCGTTGAGAAGCACTACATATTCGGATACATCGAGAATATCGATATTTTTTTATCATCGATTGTACGATGTTCTGTGGGAAACCATACGTTCGCGAGGACGAGATTTACCCAAGCCCTGGTGCATCAAGATTTTATTAAATTTATCTGAGAATCCTCCCGGGAAATCGACCCTATGAGATTATTGCTTGAAAATTGGTAGCATGTGGAGCAGAATGTTCATTTTTAACAATATTTACACAGTGTTTAGCAGTCGGCTGCTTGGTTTCATTTTTAATATCGATTTTTAACTGCATCCCTTATCTACTGGTGCACACGAGACAGTTGTGCATAGAAATAAAATATAAGGATATAAAGCCAAGTATCGCTGGAGACAAGCCTTTTCTATTTCGTTCTAAATGCTAATATATAACTCCATCGCATGTGCTGTGATACGTGGGGCATGAAGAGGTAAAAAAAAAAACATTCCAAGCCGTATGGAGCGTACCTGAAGAATGGGAAAAAAAAGTGCGACCTGTGTAAAGCGACAGAGAAACTCAGTCTGACTTGTTGTTCCCAGGTCTGTGCAACGAAATAGACGATCGATAAATTTAGCCCGGGAATCCGCGGATTTAAATATCGCAGGTGGAAAGGGGAAGATAAAGAAAAGAGACATTTGAAACGTTACTTTTTCTCTTCCAAGATGAATAAATAAAAATAAATCAGGCTGGAATTGATTAAACTCACATTATTACTTTATATTCAATTCAATCACATTATTTTGCACTTTGTAAATTCAACAGAACAGTCTTATTTCAAATTATTTTTGGTTATTTTTCTTGGTTTGGGGCTTTAAGCGAGATTTTCTCATATTCTTAAGGATACAAATTGTAGCAGATTTATCGTGAACTACCGAGCAAGTGTACCTTCCTTTTACTATTGTACGAGGAAGTCGAAGAGCGTGGAAGGCTGAAGGCGCGTGCCGCCGCGAAATACACGAGATGAAACGGCAAACTTTGGTAGTGCCGTTGGGTAGAAATTTCGCGCGGTTAAACCAACCGAACCAAAACTTCGACCACACGTGCCGCGTGTAGCGAACACTAGCCACGTATATAACCGCAATCAACAATGACGTTATATACATATTTGTTTTTGATCTTAGACAATTATCTCGAAATACTTCGTGCAGAATCACGACTAGACACTATATTTTTTGGTACTTTTGAAATTTTCGAGTATTTCGAAGGGCGTACAAGTACTTTTTTTTTCAAAAAATAAACGAGAACCAGAAGTTTCGTCCTCGGATCTCGAGACTCCAAAAAGTAATTGTAACCAAACAGTTGGAAATTAGTTTTTCCCAATTTTCCGACCGTGTTTGGCTACTCTTTTCTTCTTCTCTGTTCATTCCCATGTAGTCGAGCCGAGGTAAAATTTATTCGAACCTCCAAGATTTAGACTAGAAATAATAGTCCATTCACGGATGAATTTGCAAGCTATAAACAGCACAAATTCTTACCATATCTCTGGGTTACATCCAGCAGAACTGAATTGCACTCTGAGTAAACCAGAGTGAATATACACCAAAAGTGTTATTCTGGACAGGCGAACATCCATATGGACGTAACAATGTTTATTATTATTGACTAGAAAGAATAATCTAAAAAGAAAATCAAAAAAGTGCATTCACAAGATTTTCAGTCATTGCTTATGGCATTCAATGCAACAATAATGAACTACAAGAAATCTGAAAGTTGGAACTTCAAAAGCGCAGGCAAAACTGTCAAGTTTTTGATGACATAATTTGCAAAAGCCTCGTAACCCTCAGCGAAGAGCAATCACAACAAACAGTGCATGTCATCGAGACTCATTAAAAATATACTCTCATTAATTTATATTTAATGGGATAAAGTGAATGTCTTTGCCATAATAAACTTATTATACGAAAGGATCTCATTGTCACTGCATTGTGGGTGGCCCCATTCTATCGGCACATTGTTGATGGTCGATAAGCTCCCTCGGCTTTTGTTTTATCATCGTTTGATCTCTGGTTTATATTGGCTGGAGGTCGAGTACTCCTTTCACTAATTATGAGCATAAAGTGCTACGGAAATCCAATTTTCATCAGCCTGCGATATTTCCAGTAAAAAAAAACAGTAAAATTTACTCAGAAATATACAAACAAAATTTATTATTAAATCTCTGGGTTATTTCCTACAGATTTATAAAGAAAAAAAAAAATTTGTATGATTGTTTAATTGCTTCTGAGTCGAAAACGAACTAAAATTAAACCGAGTTGAAAAGCTTCCACTGGAAAACACTGTTCGAGATATTTTGCTGCTCCAAAATACGCTGGCAGTACAAAAACTCTACTCATTAATTTTTTACTTCAACACAACTTTGCTCCGAAATAATTTTTTTCATTGCAACAGCTCTATTCTTAAATATAAATATAGTTGATAAAATTCCGAATGGGATAAAAGTGTCTCTGCCGCAGGATTTGATCTGTAATCTTCGGATCAATAATTCCTCCCAGATCTTAGAAAATCGAATTTCACACGTGCATGGATGTTGTCTGTGCACATAACCCAAGGCAAAGTTTTTCCCCTCGAGACTGTTTGTTGAATGCATGTGGATGTGCATGTATGCGCTCCGTCGTCGCCGAAACAATTCCCTTGCCATGGGAACAAAGTTGAACGGATTTTCGCGGGTAAAATCGTCCGTTTGTCGTTCTCTTGCTCTCGATTTCTCCAAACACGTTCAACTGTACATACACGGAGTAGTAACGGTGCATGAATGTTCCAGAGTGGACGATGCAAGACCCCGTTACGTGCAGCTGCGCCACATCGTATGAAATTTTATCAAATATTATCTTCCATGATATTTGCACAGGACACATATTTTTATTTTGTTATTTATTCAATTTAAATTTTACATTTATTCGACAAATGGATAAACTGTTTGTTTTTTAATAAAACAAGAGAAATATTCGACGATTTTAAATACATTGACTCTGCTTATCTGCTTAAGACTTTCTCGACTTTTCACACAATTTATTGCGCCCCATTAATATCAGTTTTTCTCACTGGAAACCATGGATATGCATCCACATCTGAGCTTTGGCGATCTCCCAATTCAAGCAGCGCTCGCTAGGGTCAGCGACTTGCATAGGTGACCTTCGAGCAACGGTCCATTTAGGAGAACCAAACTTACAATTCTTGACAGTAAATGACAGAAATACATTTTAATTTTATATCTAAAATGTCCCTCGAATTGAATACAGAAGCAATCGTACAAATAAAACATCCCAAAAGACCTGAACATTTTTTCAAGACCGGATAATAAACATTAAAAACGATTAAAGTGAATTTTAATCTAAATTTTCACGAAACTATTCTCACATTTATAAGATTTCTTGAGTATTTATATTTCAACGAAATATGAAATGTTCTTTTTAACAACCATAATAATTTTCAACCTCATGGACACTAATGAAAATTCTTTCGTTCAGGACCCTTATTGAGGTTCATATCGACACGTAATTCAATTGCTCGCCGGTAACGACATTGCGCCTGGAGCGAAGACAAGTTTTCATTGAATGCACTTTCGGATTCGATTATGACCTCCAACGGCGTACTCTTTGGTTGTAGCCCATACACTTATTAACGATTTTTGCCTCAATAACGATCCATAAATGTAGAAGGAAGTTTTTTTTTTACTTGAAGAAAATGGACACTTTGCACAGAATTAAAAAAAAGTGGCCAAACAAAGTTTGCAACTCGTACTTTTTCTTCGAGTTCGATTAAAATGAGTTCGAAAACCAAAAAAAGTATTCCTTTGTCTCGTGTGCAGTAAATTTTCGCAGCAATGACAATTGCGACAGAAACCGACCCGGACCAGAAATCTTGTATATAAGAGTTCCCTCCGTTTGTTTTCCGGACCAAACATATTCTATGCACGCCATGGAGTAAATAGTGGAGGTCTGTTGAACCGTTATTCCACTTGGTGCATATACATCGTAAATGGTGTGAAATTGGACCATAAATATATATTTTTAAATACATTCCCAAATTTCCTGATAAAGTAAGAATTCGCAGGCAATAAGGTATGCAACAAAATTTCACAAAATACGAATCTTAGATAAAGTTATTTTATTTCTAATTATCCACAATCAACCAAGGCCTCCGGATGGTCCAAATTTCCACCAACGCATAAACATATGAACGTGTACAGAGATCGTAATTGTGAAACAAGAATGAGCTTCTCTGCTGGAGCTCCCATCTTTTTGCTGGCTGTTATTCGAGTCGTTCTCTTATTCCACTGTACCTCATCCTCATCTCGTTTGTCCTCCCCGTCGCACTAGTGCATCCTCTGCCTTCACGTCGTAAGCCACCGCTCTTCATTTCTTCTTTGTTGTTGTTTTTTTTTTCTATACTCTCCTCCTCCTCCGACAGAATCGCGGTTTCGTCTACTTCCGCAAAAATAAGACATGTCACTCCGATAGTCTCAGCAGGAGGAGGTAAAAACCTCAACCCCCTGGAAAGCTGCATCAGGTTTTCTCCAAAGACGTTTGACATCCAGTGGCAACTGTTATGAAACACTTATGTTACGTAAACACGTGTATACGTTTGTATAAACATTAAAAATCAACGGGCCCTGACGGCAGAAAAAATTCGATGCAATTACGGACGACAGACAAATTCGATACCGGCAGAAATTTGAAAAACAGCTCACAGGAGATACCAAAATAAAATGATAACTTTGGAAACGAAAGAAAACAACATCATTATTACGTTCAGAATTTGAAGGAATTTTGCGAACACACCATAACCGTCGATTCAACTGTTGAAGTATCCAATTTGGAAGTTCATTACGATTCTATTGCGAATTCTGTTAGCTTTCGAAAGTTTTGGTGAGCATAAATTTGCAGACTCGAGTAAAATCGAGAAAGTAAGTCTACATTGGAGGAGGACAATCCAGTGTATAATGTTGTCTGAAGTTTAACAACTGGTTGCGTTCATTACGAGAGATCTCAGACAGACTTTTGAATTGTTTCAGGCTGAACCAGCCCTGATGTACGACAGCGTGCAGGTTTTCGCGGTTGGTCTACGAACTCTCGAGCAGTCGCACGCCCTGAGACCAGCAAATTTATCCTGCGAGCTTGAACATCCTTGGGATGGTGGACTGTCCCTCATCAACTACATAAACTCGGTGAGCTTTTGTTTAGTTGTGTACATTCCCCTATTGTAATTGTTATGTAAACCCAAAGCTGTGTATATACCACTGAAATCCCTCGAAACTCTTACTCCTATAAAAGCTCGTTCTCGATGTTCCGTCTATATCGTGTTATTGCTACGAATCACAGACTACCCTTAACGTAACAACAAACCCACGAAAATTCTCGACCTCCGATCCTGACGTATGACGGCCGATGAACAATTAACCTGGCTTAACTGAATTCTAAGTTCGTTTATCTAAGTTACTCGGGAACCAGGGACATCTTTTGAAACTACAGAACCACCCGCGGCCAGCAATTCATGCAAAAATTTACCCACAGAGACATATTTTTTAATTTTTTTTTCATGCCTGTCACTGAATATGAAAAAATTATTGAAGAGCTTACATAGACCTCGAAGAATCTTGATGTATAATTGTCCAGTCGTTTATCCAACGATTTCTAAAATGAAAAATTAGTTTGAATTAACTATACAATTACGAAAAAACTTTTTCTACTAGACAAACATTTAAATTTCATTTTAATATATATTTGAATACAATTAAATGAGAATCTTAAGGAAGTCATGTCATAACTTCGTTCCTATGATTTTCATATCAATATTTCAAACATAATTCTTTCAATACATAAATATAGTGCGTGAATGTGACAAATACGAGATATTGCAGCAGTGACGTTGATGCATCGAATGAAAATGTCTAAACGTCATTTCAATATGAGAGAAACAGTGGAAGAGAGTCTTAAGGTATTGTATCCATTCGTGCGGAATACCCGGAGACAACATTTAATATTTTCGTTCTGAGGGCTTACCCAACCGTATGAATTCAATATAACAGCTCAGAGTCTGAGAGATATGACAGAGAACACGGTGTGTAATCTTGTTCCTGTGTTTCGAAAGTCTGAGCAAGTGGAAGAATTGGATCAGCTCTATAACGCAGTTTCATCGTTTCATACGTTCTTACGAGGGAAAAAAAAAAACACAAAAATCAATCCATAAATAGTTATGAGAAGTGTACGCGTGACATAGAAATATAAGACGTTTATTGTAGAGTAGTTTTCGATAAAGTAGATCGCTGGAAAAAGGACAAAAGTTTTAAATGGGTCAAAACTTTAGTAAAGTGACCCCCATAGAGATCCGCAGCATTCAGACATGTATATCCATAATACATTTGTCTATAGACATACAAAGTTTAAGACTGTATGAGACGAAACGACGAGTTTCCAGGCAAAGAGAGAAGTAGTGCAAACGGGCTTACCGTAATTTACGGTCGACGAGATCTGGCCTGACGCCAAAACGAACGATATCCGGCCTCGTGTCCTAGGCGGCAACACCAGCCTCTTTCTTCCCTTCGTCCCTAGCGCCTTTTATATCTGCCAGAAAGAAAAATATTTCGTGGTCACAAAGAACTCGACCACGAGGTCGCTGCGCCTCATCAAAACCTTGTGCTCTTTTACCGAAACAAAATAACACGAAGCTCCTTAACTTAATCCCATGTTTATCAAAGACACGAATGAATCCCTTAAATAAGATGCGTTTAAAGGGGAACGTCTGGAACGAAATGAAACACGAAGGACCTGGGGCTAGACTTCTGACAAAAGATCCTTTCGTTTAAGGGCCATTTTCTTTTTCTTTTCAACCTTTGGCCTGATTTTCATAACTTCGGTGGACTGAGGTGTTTTTGTTTTTATTTTATCGCTCCAATAACTGATTTTCGAAACTCCATTATGGAAACACACTGATCGCGAATCATTGCCAAGAAAATCAAGTTTAATGACTTTAAAGGCCGTTGAAATATCATTTGTGATTGGAATTGTTTGGATGGGAGAATTGAATCGGCTCTTCATCACTGGTCGTAAAATGTCGAATTAAGGTCGAACTATGGATTCGGTAACAATGAAGGGGTATCAAGCTTATTATTTAACGACGTCGGTCCGAGGTCACTGCCATAAATTTTCATTTGACACATAGGTAGACCATTCGTTAAAATTATTTTCAGCAATAAACTACGGATACGGAATTTGACTAATTACTTTTTTTTCATTTAATGGAAAAAAATAGTCGCGTTCAAAACACGGGAACGTTGCGTCTGACGATGACATGCTTTATCTACTGTCGCTTAACTCATTGATAATCCCTGCCAGGGACAGCAGGACGGCAAGTTAAATAGTCACGCTGCCGCCCTCCCAATAGGACGAACTTTTTTTGAATGAATTTTCGCATAATGCTGCTTAAAACGGCTCTTGGAATTATAACGAATGTGACCTTCGTGCGCGAACCATTTCCTTGCTAAAAATTAAAAGAAGGGAAAATGGTTCTGCGGGATCGTCTGAGTGCTGAGTTTTTTCGTGGTAAAATAAAGTCAACGAGGGGCTAATGTTCTGTTTGACGAAGATCTGCAGCTTTTATGCAAATATCTGAATAATCGTGCGCCTGTGAACTGTACTGTCACAAAAGTTTGACCACAACCAAAGACACAAACTTTTAGGAATGCCGATTCCACTGACAGATCATAATTTTCGTTCAGTTAAACGTTGTCAAACTTAAATACGTTTCATCATTGATCATCCGGATGCCTCTGAACGTGGCACACACATTTTTCTTTATTAAAAAAATCCAGATGTCATCTAAAAAGCGACCAACCCTTAAACGCATATTCATATGAATGCACATTTACATATAAAAAAACGAATCTCTGAACAATTCCTTGGTGAAACCACAGTCTTTTGGCACAATAATAGTAAGCGAATGTATCAGAAACAAAGGAATGTTTTAACATTGTATAATGCATAGGAATACAGAGATAAGCACGAATAAGGATGTTTGCGGAAAGAGGCAGAGAGATAGGGGTTGGCTCGTAGCCCACACTAAAATGTGCCACTAAGGCGTTTAGTGACTCCATTAGAAAAAAAAACTCTTTTAAATGCATCCTTAAGCTTATGCGATCGTACGTATCGTACCAGATACCCCAGATTTTTGATGGTCTCGTTTCTACCACTGTTTTGGTTACAGAATAACACATCGAGGCAAACGAATAGCCGAAAAAAGTAGGCACGATTTTTCTCTTGTTCTTTTTCTCGCAAATAGACTAGTCTACGTTTGTTGACGTTCCGTTAATGACAGAATTTTTTTTATGTTCATCGCTACCACGTATCTTGATATGTTTCTCGAAATTTTCGACCAATAAGTCCAAATGCAATATCGTCCGGCATATGAGCATTGTATGGGAAACAACCTGAACATCCCCGATGCTTTAATCCAGTCATTGAGAATTCCATGTGGAAGAGATGGGAGAGAACGATTAATCTAATAACTCGAATCCCACCCGGGGATATTCCAATATTGCCACTGGTACACTCCTAATAAAGTTGTAAATACCTATATGTATGTACCGAAGAACGTCAAATATTTGCACCCACATCAACCATCGGAATTTTGGGAGCCCTCGCATACCGGAAGTCAAAGTATTAATACGAGCTACACGTGACTTGACTTTTATGAGGAAGAGCTTAAACGTTATTGCGAACTTTTGGCTGAAATTTTATTCACCAATGATCCATTACCAAGATTTTTTCTCATCATTTTCTTCAGTTATTCGATAAAGATATGAGCGAGGATTTTTATTTGTTTTTATTCAGGGTTCATGGTTCCGGTCGTAGATCCTGTGTATATATTTTTCTTATTCAATTTTTCATTCTGCCAACATTTGCTCGTTTCGCCTCTCCTGTTTCAACAAACGTGATTTTTTTTTTTTTTTTTTTTTTCACTTGATTCATCATTTTTGTTTTCCTTGCGTTCGATTTCCTCGCAACGTGAAACACGCGAATGTTCATCCGGTTTTGCATCACGGCTATACTTCTCCTTCCTTCGCTCTCCGCCCACTGAGTCTCTCTCCCTCTCGCTCTTTCTCTATCTCTCTTTCGCTACATACAATTTTCCGAATTAAATGAACTTCCCTCGGTCCCTTCCCATGGGCTAGACGAATTGAAGCGATCCTTCCGACCTTGTGATTGATTTTACGTCTGTTTCCGTTGCCGACTGTCAATATGTTTTTTTTTCCTCTCATAAATATATCTCAGGTTGATTTAATATTTATTTATCAACGAAAGATTTACAGGAGTAAAAAGTCTACTAAACTGTAAAGTTCACAGTTGTATCAATAATTTTAGATTTTGTTATCAAAAAACGTGGCATGAAAGGAGGACAGAAAAAATTTGAGATTCAAATTACCATCGCACTCGTATAAGCAGACGAAGACAAATGTTTTCCGCGGTATGAGAGTTAGAATTTCATGTGCTAGGGTAACAGAGATGTCGGACGGAAATAAAGGTCAACGGAATGGGATGAATGGTGAAAACTATGGCACAGTCGTCCGTCTCAGATTTTACCACCCACCAGAGCCACGAAATGAGAGGTACCGAGACAATGGACCGTAGATAGCGAAGACCAAAGAAAACTAAGGGTGGGGAGCGAAAGGATGTTTAAATTGAAACTCGAATTACAACTACCACCATAAATTACCGGGGGATGGTAACTGTTCCAGTTGGGCTAAAACTTGCTTGCCAAACTAAGTGTACAACCTAAGTCATGGCATCACAGCGAAAACTCTTCGAGATCCTCTCCTACAACATACACACGTGTGTATTTGTATATACGTATATAAATTTATATATAAACACACACAGCTTCGAGTAAATATGCTGAGAGAGTAGCAAGTCCCCGTGCAAAAGCTACTTTGTAACGTTTACTTAGTCCTTCAGATACTTACAAAAGCTCAAGATCAAAAGTGTAACACGTAGGATGGATCTCATTTACCTTGTGGAATACGTGGTCGAGCATTTTCCCCATAGGTTCTGTGCGATCTAAGCAGCCATTTAATATATAGATATACATGCATTTTTATATGTGCGGAGTTACACTTACAGAAATAAATTTCCGTACACGTACATATTTAAGGTGTCAGATATTCCAGATAGAATTCAACTATCAGTGCATGTAACTGTCCATTTCTTTCGACAAAATGGAGCCATCAGGATGGAAACATTAATAAAATTGCAAATATTTTTTTCCCAGTTTTATAATTGATTGAATTTATAAATGAAAGTGCATTTGTTTTTCTCTGGGCTTCAGAATTTAAAGGACGAAGTTCAGTGCATTTGTGTTAGTCTTTCTTTGGATTTTTCTAATTTGTGATGCAGAATTATTCACAATTTAACTGCAAATGAAAGTTTAATATAATTTGTACAGAAATTACAACATTTTGGTTAATTAGTCGTCATTTAATATCTCAGGAGCATTGACAGAGATATTTCTCACTGTGACACAAACTCCGGGAGACGTTGTTAGTTTATCGCGTTCGGTTTTTACGATGCACTTTCTTTTCTCTCATAATTTCAAATCCTGTTATTGACTGTACAAAAAGTTTTTTTTATTTTTAAGATGTAAAGTAGCAAAATGAAAATTCGGAGAAGTACGATTAGTCCTCGTGAGAATAACCCATATATCTTTGTATATATATTTCTTATGTATACATGAGAGATGCATTGTACCGCGTAAACTACATTAGCGTTCTTCATTAGACGGAAGCAAGTATTATACTTACGAAATTAGTCAACGGCGAAACTTGACACTCGACTTACTCGAGTTTACCCACGTATACACAGTTGCGAAAATATTCAAGATTGGTCTGTCCAAAAATGAGATAAAATCTTAGTTTATGAATTCACGGAAATGATGTTATATCGTGTCTTTTTATAATAATGCTCTCATTACTGCGGCACCGTTGAGTGTACGCTCGAAGTGCGAACCTGGCGATTCTCAAATTAAGCAGCCTCGACTGAAATTGATCTCTGAGTGGAGAATAGTTTTTCAGAGTTTCTGAGACGATTTCACAGCAACACAGTCTTTCGTTGAATAGAGTCGAAGTTTTGAGGCGGTCTGATAAAAAACCACGTGGTTGTACGGAGAAAAATGATAATAATATGAAACAAATACTTTCCTTATTTCAACAATAAAATAAATTAAGTCATGTCACTGGTTTTATTTGTTTACACAAATCTTTGGATAACAACAAAAACATTTTAAACTAATAAATCGAAATCTGCAATGGAAATAAAGTTCATAGTTGTACTCTCATCGTGTATTTTCCATTTAAAATGGAAGAAAGCAAAACCTTTCATGTCCAAACAGAAAATCCAATATTCCACGATAATATGGATAAATATATAGCTATCAAAAAATATTATTCGATGGAAGAACTTTAAGATTATTTCGTTCGAAGTCAGACGGCATTACGTAGCGTATCGTGAGATGGTTAATGAGGTCTCGGAGAAATGATGTTACCAATTTTCTTGAAAGCTCTTTCAAGTGTTTTACACCAGTCGCACTGTAGAGAACTGTAGAGAGCTCTTAGAGACAAAATATGGATTACGAAAAAGAAAAGCATTTTCTCCAGTTTCCATCTTTATATATATTTATCGCCATGCATGTAATATGCATAGAGGGTGCTCCAGGTTGAGTGCTTAACATTAGTTTTGCCCCGAAATTGGGAAATAAAGTCTAATATCGTTTTTTGTCAGACTCCTTCCTGATGAGTCCTCGATTATTGAATTTAACGATTGATATTAATTTTATATCATTTATTGAGAAGTTGTTAAAGACGGAGTAAATTTTCATGAGATTGAAATTGGGGAGCTTGACATTCCGAAGAAAAAAAGTCTTCGCCGAAAAACGTGCTGATGATCACCGATCAGAAGTTTTTTTTCGCTGAAAATTTTATTGAATCACACAAGACTATAATGTGACATAAAATTTTGAACTGATTTTCATGAAATTTGTATTTGGTCCAAAACGAACAATGAACTCGGGGACTTTATAGGAATATAAATAAAAATTGCTTAAGTTAATAAATTATTGTATCGAGAAAATGACAATTCAGGCAATTGTTTGATTTTTTTATACATGATTTTGAAGAATGTAAACATTGTTTCTAATTTCGAGGCAAATTCAACAATCACACTTGATTAAATCTTGTTTTTTTTTTCCTGAGCTCACGATGTTAAACAGTAAAACATTGAACAAGTTATGCAACTGCCAATGTATATGCATGGAAACTGGCGGAAAGCAAACACTCATGTAAAAAACAGGAACTCTTCGGTTGGCGCTGTACATACTGAAAACTTTGCTGTTCTCCTGTAACCCTTCCGTGAACCATCGATACCTTATCTATTGGCTTCACATAGCGGCACATATATAACGAGTTGAGTATCAAAATGTCGTATCTCTCGAGGTTTCACCCATTAACTTACGTGACATGAGTCCTTTTAATATTTCACAGTCAACGGATGGTGTGTAAACTTGTACGCAGGGCATACGTACATTTTCCATGGCAATTACTTCTCGTTCGGTTCAATTAAGCCACTTGGTGGGACGGTAATTTCGACGGTGGATTTAGCGGCCGCTGCCGAAATGCCCATTAGAGACCTGCATAACTAACTCGGTTATACCTTGTGACAATCCCCGTGGTCCCTCCCAACGTATTACCACTATTGAAAACACAAATGTATATATATACAGAGTAATAACATTTTACACGTATAGGGTGTTCCATCTGAAGGAATAATATTCTACAAGGATGTTTAAAAAATTAATAACTTCCCTATTCAAAATAATGTTTTTTACAAAAAGTTTATATTCCGAGGCACGCCATTGATCGATAATTTTGACATTTGTTTCTTAATCCGTAGATCTCCATGTTTCAATAACTTGCAACATTTTACTGGTTGTTTATGCCTGGGAAAGACACTGATATTGAAGCGAATTTTATAGGGAAAAAGGACTCTTGCTGTTCGTAAGAAATATTTTCTTAATAGCTCAAAAAATACGATATTTTTTTTACATTTATCTCTACAATCATTCAAATTTGACACCCTGTACATGAATATGTGTGAATCTGTAACTAGACTTAGGGATATTCGAATTTCTGATTATAAACTCGATTGCTCAGAGGCCAAGTTTGACTTTGTCTCTCTTTCCCCTCACATCCATATTTACCCTCTTCAATGACAACGTGATTCGAGCTGAATATTCAAGGTGAATAAATACTCGTGTAACGCCTATACGTAGAAAATATCTTTCATACGAGTCATACCATGAATTAGAAAATGAATAACACATTGTTCTGAATTATATTTCTTTTGTTTAAAATAGTTTCAAAGTTTAGGGTGCTTGACGTCTTTATCAGGTTTTAACACTTTCTCCTGGGGGAGCAGAACGAAAAAATGTTTATGTTGTGATTGTTAACGAGAAATTAACAATAAAAGACATATCCAATGCCTGCTTCAGCACTTAATGCCTTTTTTTAAATGTACTCACATTTTTTGTTACCATTCAAAGAAAATAGAAATATACATTTTTTTAAATACCTTAATATATCAAATGATGTCGTATTCATTCAAAAATCTCAGCAGCATAAAAACTGAACAGTAGACAACCTCGTTGAATAGTCAGACATTTGTTTGAGAATGGTATCGATCGATGTACATTATGAGGAAACATTCCAATCTTATTACGTGAATTTTGTAATCAATATTCCCGACTGCGCGTTTTCGAAAAAAAAAGCCATTCAATTTGATAATATATTGCCTCCAGTTCCAATCGGGTAATTTTGCATAATTGATTTATAGTGGATCCCATGGGGAACGTGAAATATTGGAGTAGTCAAAATGCATATCTCGAATTACAGATTCATCCGACAGTCAATTTGGTAATTATTTCATTTTGTCGCAAACCTTAATTTCCTTTCATAAGTTTCAATGTTGAAAAAAAAATGTTTAATGCCTGGAAGTTTTAAATAATTGAATCGCCATATTTCGGTGCCTCTCAATTTCTTGTTTTGTTTGCGCTGTTCAGTCTCCTATTTATGATTTTGCTTTGCAATGCTAATGACAGACGGAAGAGAGAAAGCGAAAGAGAGAGAGAGAGAGAGAGAGAGAGAGAGAGAGAGAGAAAAGGGGATGTGAGACATTTAGACGATATTTGGAAACGTGCCAAGTGCCAGTTTCGCTTCGACGCCCTTTGCCGCTTGTAATCCCCCTTTTGGGCAACCGCACACGAATGGTAACGCCGATGTACCAGTTCGACGCTGTATCCTCCATGACACCTTTCAATAAATATACATATATACACAAGCGTGTGTATGCTTTTCAATTCTAAGGACAAACCAGGATCGCCGAACTGTAATCGTCCCTTCGAACGCATGTGTCTGTGTGGGTGTGTATTAATCGCGATAGTTTGTCGAATACCCAGTGACGATTTCACTTTAGATTCTCGTTCACACGTCCATACGTCAAGGCAATACATAATGTAACCAGAATATATGGACGCCTTTTCCACCCGTTGAATTGTGGATTTAAAGGACACCAAAATAAATGTTATTTATTAACTTCATCGATCGTAAACATTAATCAAGCTCTCATTTTGATCAAAGATATATTTTATTCGTCAATTAATCAGAATCCATTGTCACTTAAGATGCATAAATCTCCAATTAGATAAACAATGACTTATTGTAAATCCCCACACCGTAAATTATTTTTTAATAATCCATACCCTTTGACACGTTGAATAGTAAATTTTTTTTTTTTCCGAGCAATATTTCGAGTATTTAATAAAACAGTAAAATACAGAGGCGCCATGCTGTTGAACAAAAAGCTTGTTAAATATTGATGATTATAGGTTGGCAGATCTATTATCAGGACAACAGCGTTAACACGCTGAGGTTTTTATCGATACGTGATATGAAACCGAACACAACAGTTATCTCATCGTTAGTTCGCCATTCCACATGTATACATTTTGATACGAAGCTTTCGAGTGCCTGGTTTATGTAAAAGCAAGTTATATAACATGGAAAAATAAAATGTATGAAACGTTATACCGTTTGACCCGACGTAACTGCAAGGTCGATTGAGCTCTAGAAAAAGAGCGATGAATTTGTCGATTTGGAACGAGGTTCGAGCCGGGGTGGGAGACTATTGTAAATTTATTGAAGCACACACGTGAAATCGCGCAATCTATACCTCAATAATTTGTACTCGTCGACGGCACGGTTTCGTAGACCATGAGATAAATAGAGGCAGATAAAGAGCACATGTCATTCGTGACAACGTGCAAATTACCTCGTTGATATCAATCAACCAATCACCATCCAAATTCGAATGGAACCAATAAAACAATCGCTACAATATTAATAAATTATAAAAATCTTACTTTGAATATGAGCCAAACGTAATTGTAATAGTTATCTTTTTTGACAATAAATTAATGGAAAAATAAATTAAGATTTGAGACATTAATAGTTTATCGGATAGTGTATGGATCCCAAATTGTTTTTTATTATGAAACGAACACATGCGCGGTTCTTGCTTACTACAACAGCTGAAGTCAGCTCAGGATGTAAAAAGTTAATTGCTCCTTTAACATATTCACCATTGAGCCAAGCCTGTGGTATAACGTGGAGCAGCTGAGGTAAATAGAGTGAATGATAAAATAAAATTGTTGCGAGGCTGCAACGAGAGTTAGTGTGCCAGCTTGAGGAAATAAACCAGTGAAATAGAGAATTGAGAGAGAAAAAGAGAAGGAAAGAGAGAGACAAAGAGTGAGGTGGAAAAGAGTAATTAACTACAAGCAAGTAATTAAGTGGCTGTGGAGGCTAATGTTGCCTCGATTACAAACGAAGGAAAGGAGCGGGCACTTCACAAAGGTCTGCAACTGACTATGCGTGCATCCTCGGTGGACATTTGTATACGTATGTGAACATGCAGTTTGACTAGATGCACTTGTCCCAAGCACCCGAGGAAATTCATTAGAAATTCCATTACAATACGTGGTCCACAGAATACAGCCGAAAAGAAAGAAAAGATCAAAAGGAGAATATATATGGCGGGATTCGAAATAAACCGTACAGGAGACAAGCATAATTATTCGCTTTCTGGAAAAGTACTAATGAGCAATAATAATTAATATCATTTGTGTTTTTGTGATTTTTGCTCCTTTCTACAAAGATCTATTTTTTCTGATGACATGAAAATTACAATAACAACAATAGGAACAACAGAAGAATATTTAAAAAGGACTAAACAGGGCACGCCATGAATTCAGCTTTAAAAGAAAAGTATAATCTTCTCGTCTGAATTCTGTTTACCAATTTCTGTCAATTTGGACCAAAATATTGAAACAAAAAGTCAGCATATTTTGGTCCAATTTCATGTAAAGGGATTTTACGAAATCTTTATCCACGTATGTGTTTGTGATGTTAAATTTTCTTGTCCATTTTGAAGGTCCTGAAACTGGACTCGCACCTACATACAGAGAGAACGTCAAAAATGGTCACGTAGCGGAAGTTTTCGGGTTAAGTCCGTGAAACACCAGGAGACGAGTCCATCCCAAGCGCTCAGCTTTCGCTAAGCCACCCACTCATATTCCCGTCGCGTGCGAAAGATATACTCTATCTTTCTGCCTTCTCTCTTATGGGGAGGGACGACAGTGGGGTGTCACCCCTATATATCCAACAGGCAGACATACCATAACGTCACTAGGACTTTCCAGGATCGCTGCAGTCCTTTCTGGACCTGTTGTATGCTTCGTATTATATACATACACGAATTTATGCACTCGCATCACTATGTTTATTTAAATATATGGCTAGGACTTGTGAAACAGGCTCTAAAACGCAGGATAAAATCCCTTGCTTGAAAAAATTATCTCATCCTCTTACATTTTTTCTTGCCACACCCAACAAATATTTTTTTTTCACGAGTACAAAAAGATGCAAGAACAAAATTAACAGAAACTGTAAAAAATGTGAAGACGTGTGAGGATAATAAATTAAATAATAATAATAAAGATATTTCGGTATTCGCCGAAACAGCTGAAGTATGTAAATATTCTGAAAAGCAAGAATTGCATTTGAATCGTGAAAAAAAATCAATGCGAGATTTGCGACGATGAAAAAACTTTTTTTCGAATCGATGCGATTGAGGAATAAACTTGTGGTGAAATAATTTCCAAGATTTATTAAAAATGAAAAGTATCATGGGGTATGAAAGGATCGAAAAATGTTGCATGTTGAATGTAAAATGAAAAGAAAATAATCATGAATCTGAGCTAATGTTTTTTTTTTATTACAACTTTTCTTTTATACATTTCTATGGAGAAAAAAAAGTTACCAACTCGCTCGATATGGAGGGATAGGAGCATAATATACCATCTGATATTTTCGCTCTCTTGTGGTATTTCGCGGCTTTTGTGTATATAGAAACGCATAAGCATTGGACAGGGGGCGTAACGACTTTTTAAGTACGAATTTTTAGAAACGTGGAGCAAGCTTTCTTCACCCTCCGCTCTGAAGTGTTATCGTGAAACGCTTCGATGGCGGTACCAACTTTTCAAGGAATATCCTTAAGCCCCCAATCCTCTTCTGCAACAGACACCGAAGATTCTCCCCTCCTCTTAATATATTCCGTCGGGTTTCGTGTACAATATATAAAAATATACATATATATATTTTTGTGTATATATAACCATACATATAAATTCCACTAAATGATCCTTGATATCGACTAACAATAAGTTTTCATCGTCTTTATTGTAGGTTGAGATGAAGGGGATTTCCGGGCCCATAGAGTTCAAGGAGGGAAGAAGAATCCAGTTCAAGCTCGATCTGCTCAAACTCAAGCAGCACTCTTTAGTCAAGGTAACATGTAACACACAACTGTACTTGACTTTTTATTTCACTTATACTTACATTCATATTATTTCGATCGAAATGGCACAAAAAGTCAAACATTTGAAACGTCACGACTGAATGTAACTTCTATGAACATCTTCCGATTAAAGTCACGAGGCTTGCAACGTTTTACGAGTTCGTTTTGTCCTCATTCATCGGTATCAAGCATAGAATTTTATATGCAGAGCTTTACAAATGAAAATTGTGTCAAGGAATAAACTGATGTGACGTTTCAAAAGTGACACATCAAAATGAAGACAGTTATCATGACGAAAGAATTCATTTTCCGTATTCATGGGTCGAGTTGGTAAATCAATGAATGCTCTTCATTGCACTGACCAAAGGTTGGAGAATGGCGACCAGGTGCTGGAGTCAATGTGACGGACAGAGCAGCGTTCTTCGAGCCTGGAATCGCAAATGTCACTCTGATCGTCATCACTATTCTGGTTGGTAATATATTTGTTTTAAAAAAACTTTAATATCGATGAACGACTGTGGAACCGTCAGGGTCAATTCGACCCGAGACAAAATCCGACGGAGACGCGAAGAACTGAATAGGATTTTTTTTTTTAATTGTAACCACAGTGAAGATTATGGTATATCGACATCGAGACTCGTACCATCTGCTCGGTCAGGAATCGTACGATTGTTTTCAAAAAAAATATCTCGAAAAACACTCATTTTACTAGGAGTTACAAACCCTTAAAGTGGCCTGTGTCATTTTCGCTGGATGTAGAAATGTCCTGGTAGGAAAAAATGGAATGTAGGAATTCAGAATTAATGCCATTGGCATAAAAACTTTTGACAATGTTTCACGGACAAAATATAAGAAGTTATCATGTAAGGAATGGAAACTTGATGCAATCTGAATAATTCGTCTAACCGAAAATTCATCCTGGCTCAGGGGGAGAAAAACATGATGATTCTACTTTAAACAACGGTGTAGCACACTTCATTAATAATCAATTAATTTGATATTCATAGCAAAAATAATGGAAAAAAAATATTCAAGGCATATAATGAGGCAGGAAGTACTCTCTTTTGTGTATCCCTTGGGAAATCATTTCTTAAGATAACAAATGGTGCTCTGCGATGCCTACCCCAATTGTGAAGATTTGCTGGACCCGGTTCCCAGATCCATTAAAATATAATCCATGTTCGAAAGAATTTAAAAAAACTGCATTAAAACACGATCAAACACAGTGCGAATGAATTTCGTATAATCGTATTATTTTATACGATGGATATTTCGCATATGGGAAATATTTAAAAGTATGGCTTAATGAATCATGAATTTTGAAGAATTAACGGAATGTATTGTCTCAGTGAACTACCGTGATTTTCTATGTTTTCAGATAATAACACAGTTAAGGTAGTAGAGGAGGCTTAAAATTTCAATGGAAAGAAAAATCATTTGTTCTGTTTCCGTCAGAGAATCGAATGAAACTTTAAATTTTCTTGGAATATCAAACGTTTCCGAGACACCCTTTGACACGACCGACTAAATCTTCAAAATCTTAAAGACACGTTCGAGAAGATATATTATTATGCAAAAAAAAGATTCACTATTTTATTTTCGCGATCAGAGAGTTCACTTTTGAACTTGAATGTGGCGACACTACTACCTTAATGGACGTGATACTTTTTTGTGTTTATCAGATTGTAACAGGCTACGTATCTCAGCAAATCCTAAACATCCGTAATTAATATATTTAAAGTTCATTACATGTGTATTGATATTTATTTAATCGTTAAAACCTTGAACGATTGTTATTCGGAACATTTGTTCGAGTTTGGTTATTGTAGATATTTAGAGAAAGATCCAAAACCTTTGCTAACCACGGTTGATCCTGTAAATTCATTTTTGAAATCCATAGTCTTTCATCAAATTCCATCATAAAAAATCATTATTAACTCTTATTTTAATTCCTGTAAATTCATTTTTTAAATCGACAGTTTTTCATCAAATCCCTCCATAAAAAATCATTATTGACGCTTATTTTATTTTCTTCGTTCCTGTGGTTTCTTCGTCCGATTTTTTTTTTTTTTTTTACATACTTATTTCTTTACTGTCGTTTATTTTTTCATTTCGCTTCTTCGTCGATGTCACCGATGTGGTCGTCGTAAATTTAACTTGTTCCGAGGGGGTCCAGGAGAAACCTTACGTGATGATGCATCACGAAAAAAACTACACCGGAAACACGCGGTTTTACGGTTTTTGCGTGGATCTTCTAGAAATGGTGGCGAGGGACATAGGCTTCTCGTATCGTCTGGAACTCGTTGCCGATCGGAAATACGGCGCTAGAGATCCGGAAACCGGCGAATGGAACGGCATGGTCAATGAACTTATGCGACATGTATGCTTTGGTTTGTTTAATTTTTTTCATTTTTTTTATCACACCTTTCTCACCGTAACTTTTCTCGATCTCATGTAAATAACCCTAAATTTAGATCTTTCTCGAAATTCGTTTAAAAACTTTAACCGGATTGCAGATTTATATTTTTCATTTCATTTCAATTATTAGCTCGATAATGAATCAATTTTCGAGACTTGGTCGTTTTTAGATTTGAAAAACAAACACATTCTGTGACATCTTTGGACGACTGGAATTTATGAAAGAAAAAATACATAAATCGCACTTTAATGAGCATTCGTTCAATGTTTAGTGTCCTGGTGTGCTAATTATTGTTATCGTGTTCGAATAGACGCAAATTTATTTCTAGCTAGTTGTAGTTTTCTCCGAGAAATATAAAGTCCTTTTTACATGAACTTTCGCATAATTTTAATCATATAGAATTCTTTCACCGTAGGGCCAAATAATTAACAAATGCAAACTGTGTATTTAACATTTTATTTGGTGTGAGACTCCCTGTTTCTGATAAATCTGTACCGAGAAAATAGATTTGGTGAGTCAAGTTAATTGGCTTCTCGAATTACGTCGAATGGATATCCAGTTGATTACAAATATTTGTTTTTATTAAATGGAATGTATTTTGCGATGATCCAACGACATTCAAGACAGAGAAATTTAGTTGATTGATTAAATCTATAACTTTTTTCGATATAATAAAGTAAATAATTCGTGGAAATGAATATTACACACTCGTCGTATTTTATGAAGCCTTGCTTGATAAATCGAACTGAACTCTTTTCTCAGTGTGTTTCTGTTCTTAAGTTTTTGTTTCATTTTTCCCACCGTTTTTGTGAGTAGGACGCATATTGGGCTTTCAGTGTACACGGTAGTAGATAATCGTCTGCCAATTATTCGACAATTCATGAGTCAATAAATTATCGCTCTAAAATGAAATAAGTGCCAAAGCTATCTCATCGTCAACGAGTTTCACTTATTCGTTGCGTTTACTTAACGAACGTCTGGAGCTTATAAATCATTGTGTACGTAAAATGTGTTTCCCCTTTTCAGGCTTCTTTTGGATTTTTATCATTATTATCCAACGAATCCTATTTTACGTGTTATTATGAGGGAAATCTTCGATTGGAAAACACAAAATACTTGTTATGAATATTTATTTACAATCTATTTTTCAAGGACCTTCACACTATGAAATTTCAAAAAAATGTAATCTTTATTGATATCCTGTTTAATTTCGATCGCTTTTTTATCGAAACGTCAGCAAAAAAGGAACAATTTTACATTTATTTATTCAGATGGCCGCCATTTCGTTTATTTCCATCGAAAAATAAAAACTCCATGGCCCACCAGAATTTTTCGTACTGGTTGATAATCTTTTCGGATTTTTTCATTTTTGACAGTTTGCAAAATTCTTCACGTACTACATGAGTTATTTGTATAAACAGAAAATCAAATTAAACAAGCCATCGGATCATATTAATGGGGACAAAAAATCACGATAACCGGGAATTATTATGAGCGTTGAACGGAAAAAGTGCCTTAATTACTCGTGATAAAAAGTCATGTTTTAACCATAATTCTGTCATTTGATCTCCTTGTTTTTTATTCTGCACACTACAATTTTACATTTTGCTTTAAAATATAGATTTTCGTGATTGTCGTCCTTGTGGATTATTCAGCTTTCGTTCCTAACTTTATACCCTCATACGAGTTGGTGGATAAAAAAAATAAATTGAGATACTCGACGCTCATGAAGGGTGCTCGTATTCCGTTGGCTTCTATGTTATTTTGTTTTGTTCGAAAAGTCAAATGAACGGGCTTCTATGTGGTACCATGGGATTGTTTAATTCGAGTGAATTTTCTTTGATCTTTGTTCAACAGTTCGGACGATTAAAAAAGTGTTAACTAGCGAAAGGACACTCTACGCGAATCGGCATTTTTGCATCTTCAATTACAGCACGTTTAATTCTCGATAAAAAAAAAAGAAACAAAAACGAAACAACAAGATGGTAAAATTGTGTACCCTCAATTTGATCTCGTTTGTTCCATTTTATTTTTAATTAACGATATTGTGTGGTTGAAGTTTTTCGAGTGGTTCAAATTTACACCATTTTCGCGTGGTCACAAATGTAGCACTTTTTTCGATGAGACCTCATCGATCTTCTGGGAACGAGGTCTCGTTGTCACAAAACGTTTTACTCTCTTCGACCAACGAACCACGAAAAAGGATACTGGGAGATAATAAAAATAAAAAATAAAAAGCACATACACACACTCACGTATATATAAAAAAAGTTGTAATAAAAAAGAAGAGCGAATGTGTGTGTGTGTGAAAAAGGTAAAGGCACGAGGGTAAAAACAGGTAGAAAAATCCAGAGTTCCTCTTTTATCGTACCCGTAGGAACAGCCGTACGTAATGCTGAGGAACCAAGGAAATTTCAGCGGTAACGAACGTTACGAGGGTTTCTGCATCGACCTTCTCAGAGAGATTGCCCAAATGGTGGGATTCACGTATAGGATCGAACTTGTACCTGACGGAAAGTATGGCGTTTACGATTACGAGACTGGCGAGTGGAATGGAATAGTTCGCCAATTGATGGACAAGGTCAGTACCCAACAGCAAAGGCTACAAATATTTGGGTGGGGATGTGATGTGTGTGTGAAAAGTGTAAAATCGTGATAGGATCACGCAGGATAATGGAGAGGATGGACAGATTAAATGAACTGCAAACAAGTCATTTTAAAATGTTGGTCAAATCGAAAAAATCGAACGTTTGCTGGGACATTTTTTGTCCTATATTGATTGGGATTTGTTCGATGGAGAAATTTTTGTAATGAATAGTCATTGAAAACCAGGAAATATTAGATCCTCGACAAATTTTTCAATGATTGCGTTCCATTTTCAATTCAATTTGAGGAAATATGAAGTTCACGTGAAATATGTGCAATTATGGATGGCTTAATGTTTCCGTTGATACTATAGCATATTCGACGATAAATGCATTCACGTGTATGACGGATGCAGCGTAACCCATGCAGCTAGAGAGGGAGGATTGCTTGTATAATGTGTACGTGGAATTTCACCACCGAAGCTGACGTTGCGACGATAATGTCGCGGTCGTGTGTTACAACCACGTGGAAAAATGGCGCCCGCGAAATTTAACCACTAGATGCATTGCATAGAGGAAAAGTGAAATATAAATATTCATTAAAGCTCCAATAATCACGCTAACCTACAAAACAATTGATTTAATAATGTGACTCAATCAATTTGAGGCTAAAATTGATATATTCATGCAATGCATCAATGAATTACGATCATACTAATAATATCAATAAAGTCAGCAATTCACCATGAATTGAATAAATCGTCGCTCGAAACAAAAGCTAATTTGGATCCAATGTAACGCCGTTGCCGATGCCTAATCGCCCGGACGAAAAAATCTTTTCTCCCTTTTTTTTCCTTCCATCTCATTACAAGACTTTTCGAAACGAAAGTTGTGAATCGTTGAAATTTTCTTCTTGCAATCAAGTATACTCGGAAGCTGTAATTAGAGGAGATGAAAGAAAGCGGATGAAAAGTGAAGTTCAGGAAGATGGCGAAGAGCGCGGAAGAAGGCAAGAAAAATATCGTAGTGGAAGAAAAATCTTGCAAAGTCCAAGTTATAACCCCAAGAAATAGTGTCAGACATAAAGAGATGATTAGTGAGAGTAAGAGAGAGAGAGAGAGGGAGAGAGAGAGAAAGAGAGTTATGAAGAACAGACGTTTGAAATTTACGACAATTCAAGAAATCAAGACATTTTTTTTTACATTGCCTTTAACTGGACGTCGTATCATTAAAAGCACATCGCTTTGACTTTGAAACTTGCCTTTGCAAAAACTCTAGTTCCAGCATTATGGAAAATGTTAATGAACTAATACAATAAGGAATAATATCTTTAGCGTTGGACAGAAAAACGAAAAAATTGTTGTCTTTTCAAAGAAGATGAAGAAAAATATGAATCTTCTCAAAATAAATTGACGTTCAAGTTCCAAAATTATATCAAGGGGTCATTTCTGGTTATAAAATCCACGCTTCGAATCCTTTCTTTTACGAGAGGACTGAATGAACAAAAATAGAAAAAAATTGAGAGTTTCTGTAATATTCTTGGGCATGCAACTTTTCATTGTACTTTATGTATTCCTAAAACAATTAAACGTTTCTCACTGAACGTAGGCTGTACCATTAATAATAAACTAGAGTAAAAATATGTATATAGTTAGTGGCAAACGATGTATACATATATCGCGAATTTGACAAATGGCAAGTCGTCGCTGGGGCGGGTAAAATTTACATTGTCGTGGATACCTCTACTGGCGCAGGTGTTAGGGCACCGCACCATTTCACAAAGCGTCGGTTTATCACGAGACGTTTTGTATTAATTTTCGTTGGATAATCATTAATTTCGTTGAGAAGGGAAGAGAGCAGTGAGTTTGGTTCACATACGTGAGCCGAGGGTTATGAGAAAGTAGAGAAATTATGCTAGTAAGAGTGCAAGCGCGATGTCGGGCACTATAAATGAAGGAAAAATGTGCAGAGAGAAAAAAAAGGCTTTATATACAAGTATAGCGAGAAGTTTTCTCTGCCGGGCGCAAGAGTGAGGAAAAAAATAAATGGACCATTGAAAAAGTAAAGCGGATACGGTCAGAGCTCGGGGATTCATATTTCAGAAGCTCAACTCTTTTTTTATCTTCTGTTTGAAGGATTTGCCGAAAGTGGTACGAAAATATAACTAAATCTATTAACACGTTTATTTTTTTATTCACAGTTTTCCATAAAGTGCTTCTGAAAAATTTACGACTATTTTTTCGGATTTTTCACCAGTTGACTAATATTCTTTCGTGCAAAAATATTTATTGCTGATATGAACTACTGAAAATGTTATTTTGTTTTCTTTTTTTTTTGTTTCCAGCTTTGATGTAAACATTTGGTTGACATTTGTTTATTAGTTGACCCTCGATTGTTTGTAGCTTAACAAGGCCCTACGTCGTAGTTCTGCACTTTTTCTTATTTCATAAATAAACGTATTCGAATACAACTGATTTTTTGATGAATGCATTTATTTTTATATCCATTTGTTCAATGTTTGTTTTATGAAAAATTACAGAAAGCAGATCTAGCCGTGGGCTCGATGACGATTAATTATGCTCGTGAGAGTGTCATAGATTTTACAAAGCCTTTTATGAACCTCGGAATTTCCATTCTTTTTAAGGTAAGTCTAAAATTACGAGTTTCTTGCACGAATAGCCTGAACGCTAAAATATGGTGGACATAAAAAACTTTTGGGTAATCGTGGAAAAAGAGATTTTTTAATAACCTGCAAAATAAATTTATTCGAATGGAATTCTAACACGTTTTTCAACATAATTTTCACCCTCTACATAAAATAATGCGTTTGAAAAAATAATGGTAAAAAAATCGGAAAATTTCGTGTCTAAAGGACGATCTATATTTTGTACCTTCGTCATATTGTGGTTCAGGATAATTTCGTCGTTAAGGACAAAAGCACAGACTTGGTCGTCATTCGGTCGACGATTTCGGTCCTCGATAATTGCTTCGTTTAACTAGTATCGTTCGGACGAGCCGGTCGATAAGACCAAAATGTAGACGATGCGCGAACGTGTACTCGTCGACGGGCAATTTCGCTCGTTAATTAACGTTCTCCAGACTCGTCCCTTGGGGTTCTCTTCGTATCGCGACGTCTCTCCGCTTCGACAATCCTGTTCGTGATAACGATTAGATTTGCTTGTGATATTTTATTCGACTTTTTCACTTGGATCCGTTTACTTCACCAATTTAATTCCATTTCTTCCAATTGCGACTTTCAATTTAATGTCATTTATCATTTTTTAAGAATATGAAGTTTTTTAATCATTACATGAACACTGCATAATTTTTTTTCTTTATTTTTAAGGTTTAACTACACTAAAAAAGTAAAAAAGTCCACTTTGCAAAAATATTTTCATAAATTTATAATTTTTTTACATTATTCTTGTGGAATGAGACATTTCTTCAAAGACAAAAAAAATAAATTGATATTGACACTGTTCTTGATATCTCGACGAGTGTGTACAGATTCTTCATCGACTTTTATCAATAAAGTTTGACCTTGGTTATATGTTTATGTTTAGGTACCCACAAGTCATCCAGCGAGATTATTTTCCTTCATGAATCCACTGGCGATTGAAATTTGGCTGTACGTACTCGCAGCTTACGTGCTTGTATCCGTAACTATGTTCGTGGTGGCACGTTTCAGTCCCTACGAGTGGAACAATCCTCATCCTTGTCATTCGGGTCCGGAAGTAGTGGAGAATCAATTTTCACTGGCGAATAGTTTTTGGTTTACTATTGGGACTCTAATGCAACAGGGAAGCGATTTAAATCCGAAGGTGAGTTTGAAAAAGTGGATCGTAATACGAAATAATGAAAATTCTTGAAATTAAATCGAATGTAATAAAATGTGTATGAAATCAAGGAACTGATTGAAAGAGCTCATTTTTTTCCAACGACAATAAAATCATAATCAGAGAGACAGCGAAAATATGAAACTCGTGAAATGTTTATTAAAAGTGTTCATCAGTTGTTTTTGAAAGCCTCCAAAAATGATATTTGAGCTGCTTTGAGAAGCAACAGGTAACTCTGTCACAACGTACCACGTATGCACACAGATGAGTCAATTAAGCGGGTTAATGAGACGCGACAATTAAATTGGCACTAAAACGAGCGTTGGATTTGATGAACAATAAAATTAGACCCTTTGCGTTTGTCGCAAATAGAGCGAGAAAATGGAATGTGACAGGGTGGAAAACATTTGAAAATTTTCATCGATTCAATGACTTTAATTGCTTTTTTTTTATCGTACAAATCTTTCTGAATTTTGTTCGAGGCCACTAGGCGAATATTGAAAAAGCGAGAGGGAATTAAATATCGTTATCTTTATCGAGGCATCCGATCAAAGTATTCCATGGAATAATCACCTAGCAATAATGTTCCAATAAATAAATATTCTATAAACATGAGAAGACAATTTTTCGTATCCAGCTGCATTTAATGGATGGCCATTAATGTCCATACCTCGTAAAACTAAAATAGGTTTTTAAAAAATCGAATGTACAGAGCCCAAAAAAAAATTCAAAATCTTTTTTCAAAATCCATAAAAAAGCCGACGCGCAATAAGCAGTTTTACTCGGTTGAATATTTATGTATTAACGAGTACAAAAGCGTCGAAAACGCACATCGTCATGTAACGACTAAAATGATTTTCATCCTGCTAGCCATTTAATGCTTTCATTGATAATTTTTTTTTTTTTTTTTAAGTTTATACATGGCGATTAAATAGCCAACCCCAAAGTGCATTTGAAACGATTACGTGTTTCATACAATTTAACACCCGAAATTTCTCTACACACGATTATCCAACACACGTGAATTCAGATTTGTTCGTACCAACAATGAGCAGTGTATCGGCTTTTCATAGAAATTGAACGACCTCGGTTAACCGCGTTGCTTTGCCAAAGTGCATTTACCGAAGTTTCATTTTTTGAATATTTTAAAAATATTATTATTGTTATTTTATTTATTTGTCGCACTACCAACATAGAACCGAGTCTTTAAACTCTTTTCCCTACAGTTTAGAGAACAAATAGCAGAGTGTAGTGACTAATAAAAAATGAAAAATCGTACTCGAAGGTTTTTCGTGTGCGATAAAAGTTTTGACGATGCTCTCGAATCACGAAACCGACGGAATTCTCAGAGAGATCTGCGTCCATTTTCAAACAAAGATTTCCACGTACATTCCATGCTGATGTCTCAAAACGTGCCGTTTTTACGATTCACATCTGCAAACCTCCCCCACTCTTTCTCTTTTGCTTTCTTCTTTTCTGCCTCTTACCGCGATTTTTCCGATCACCTGTTCTCTTACTTCTCTTTCGCATTTTCTCGAATGGGTATATACCCAAGAACCCGTTATTATTTATCCTTGTACGTACGTTTTATAGGTTCACGCACTCAGCTTTCCTTCCGCATCGATGAACACTTACACACACGTTTGTCAACCCTCCTTCGATATATTTCACTATTTTTCTCTCCTATTCTATTGTCGAGAGATTTTTATTTTTCCACTTCTGTTAAAAGTACTTCACTGTTCGTGTTCCTAGCAAACGCTCCAAAGTATTACACACTAAAGCCTCAGATTTTCGTTATTTGAATATTCACGAACATTGTCTAGAGCATGAATTTCATTTTATCAGACGGTTGAGAGTTTTTTTTTGTTGTTTTCGTTATTTACAGGCTACGAGCACACGAATCGTTGGTGGCATCTGGTGGTTCTTTACTCTCATTATAATTTCGTCGTACACCGCGAATCTCGCGGCTTTTTTAACGGTCGAAAGGATGATCACGCCGATCGAAAATGCCGAAGATCTTGCTGGCCAAACAGACATCACTTATGGAACTCTGGAGAGTGGCAGCACGATGACGTTCTTTCGAGTAATTATTTCAATTTTTTTATTTCAACAAAACGCTTTGAATATGAGATTTATTTTTACAATTGATATTTAAAGTTGAACGTACGAAATTTTAACGAAATATCATTTTTTAACGTCATAACTTTCATTCCAAATCGTCTCGAATTATTATTATCACTTTTTTCGAAAATTGAAATATATTTTTATGAATTCTGTACAGGATTCTATGATTGAGACGTACAAGAAAATGTGGCGGTTCATGGAGAATAAAAAACCATCGGTTTTCGTACCCACTTACGAAGAAGGCATTCAAAGAGTGCTGCAAGGAAATTATGCTTTTCTAATGGAATCGACGATGCTTGATTATATCGTTCAAAGAGATTGTAATCTTACGCAAATTGGGGGCCTTCTTGACACCAAAGGTTATGGAATCGCGACACCAATGGGTGAGAATATATTTTATCATTTTTTTTCTGAAGCTGACTTAAATGCTTTTGACATTTATTTATCTTTCGCCACCACGAATTTTATTCTAAATTTCCAAAACATTTATTAAGTGTTGTCAATTAAATTGAGCGCCAACAGTCATACATTTCAAAGGTTTGTTTTTTTTAATCATTTTTTTTAGGATCCCTTTGGAGAGACAAAATTTCACTCGCAATTCTGGAACTGCAAGAAAAAGGTGAAATTCAAATGTTGTACGACAAATGGTGGAAAAGTCCTGGAGACACTTGCATGAGGACGGAAAAAGGAAAAGAGAGCAAAGCGAACGCCTTGGGAGTTGATAATATAGGTGAGAATTTTATTCCGTGTTTTTTTCCCTCCTAATTATTTTCAGCTAAGAGCCTCAACATTGTTACGTTCAAAATGTGACTCTTCACTTTATTTTCAAAAAAAAAAAAAGAAAATTAAGAACTGTAATGTTATTTGTTGAAGGTGGAGTTTTTGTGGTCCTTCTGTGCGGCTTGGCGTTCGCCGTTTTGATCGCAATCTTTGAGTTTTGTTATAACTCTAAGCGAAATTCACTCCCTGAACGCGTGAGTTGAAAAAAGCAAAAAAACAACAAGAATTATTACTTTTTTCTTTAACATCATTATTTTCGATGGTTGCCTGTTCATTTTTAAGCTTTTACGCATGATTTATTTTTGTATAAAAAAATGCATGCCATAGAGAGAACTGATCGACTGAAAACAGCAATTTGACACTGCCAAAATTTCTGGATCCAAAAAATGATCATGGGGTAAGATTTAAAATGTAAATAAATGCTTATCACATAATTTGTAGTGTTTTTAAAATGTCTACAAATTGGTTACAAAAACTAATGAATAATTCAATTCAACTTCACCAAATTTCACTTCAATTTCATTTGAAATTACTCGTTAAGAGGATAAAAATAAAGAATTACCCAAATTATCGTGCTCTGAAAAATATTTAATTTCTACAGTTTTCTAGTAAGAAAAAGTATTGAAAGAAATGGAATGAAAATGTTACTATAATTTTGCTGAATTTTTTTGCATCGTAATAAACAAAAAGGTTTTGACATTTGAAAAAATAAAAAATCGTCACACTTTGATCAGCAAAGGCATCCTGTACCTGCACCACCACCAACATGTTCAAGCTCCCTTCAGGGCATACCTCAAGCATTGCAGCAGCAAAGTCAGCAGCAACAAGAATCTTTGTGCTCAGAAATGGCACGAGAACTGTGTCGTGCATTGCGTTGTCGAGCATTGACTCGGAGACGACGAGCCTGTGAGAAATGTTCGACTCACGTGGTTGGCTTTTCTCTAGACAATCCTACAGCAACCCCCTTAAATGGTATTCGATCTCAGGTAAGAAAAAAAGAACGTCAAATTTATCAAAGTTGAAGTATAATTAAAAAAAAATATTATTTTTTGCTCTTTTTCCAGAGGAGCAGTCTGGGCGTTCCAATAGAACTTCCGGGCCACATTCACATGCATCATCACTCGACTTCCCACGATTACGAGGGCAATTGAATAGTGTCTTTCAATCTAATAGATCTCTGATCAACAAAGATAAAAATAACGTGCACAGTTATAACGTAAATTAGAATTTCTAGTAAAATAAAGAAAAAAAAAGTCGATGTGCAGCTGGAAGAAAAAAATACAGAAGTAAATATTGAAAATAAAAAAAAAGTGATTTCGTTCGAAATCAGGAAATTCTGGGTGGCCCTGTAAACGATGAGAATAAAATCTGTATCCCCAAGTTCGATTGAATCAACAACAACAACAACAAAATTACAATTCTGTGAAATGAATTACAGAAAATGTATTTGCTACGAATTTATACGAAATTTATTATCAAACATGTTCGAGTGATTGGAAATGAGGAAATAAAGTTAGTCTAACTCGTCGTCGGCTGGAATAAAACACATGATTTTTCATGAAGATAATAAAACGGTCGACCTCTCGTCTCAAGACTGCTCTCACCAATTTCGTCGATATATTCGTCATCATTGATTGGTTCAGCCAATTTATGGTAGAGGTCAAATTGCCCATATAACAGAATTACAATAAGAAATTTAAATAAAACGAAAAACTCGATGCACAGAATTAAGATTTCTTGTACCCGTGCTAACTCAAATCGATCACAAGAATTCTCATTAAAAATGAAGTGAAATGAAGGAGAAAGCGTGAACGAAGGAATGGTGTGAAATAATGCTGTACATAACGTTGGCTTGAGAGATTAAGAAAAAAGAATGAATCTACGTTTCGTAATAATTATTTATAGCACCCGACGAGTTATAACTTACGATCGATTAATATTTGATGTGATTTTACCTGTACACGATGGACTTCAAATAAATATGTTTTTTTCTGATCGAAAAACATTTGAGAAAAAAAAAGAAACAAATTTGTGACATTTTTTGAACCTCAATTCCACTATCATACAAAATTCTTTCATGTGTCCACGTTTCTGTGTTCTTTCCACTCATTAAAACCGTTCCTTGAAACAAATATGAAAAAAGTCATAAATTCCTAATAAACACTTATTGTTGACTTTTGTGCTTGCAATTTTCCAATTATTCTATAAACTTAAGGACGAGCACAGCAGTGATTAGATTCCTTTATTTAAAAAAAGTATAAACACCAATGGCAATTAATATCTACACGTATTTTTCTTAAATGATTTATAAAATTGAAAAGGTATGGAGAAGGTTGAAGAATAAAAACTCATGAACGACGAATAATGTCATTTTATAATATAACATCATTTATTAAGGGATAAAATAAATGACAAATAACATATCGCTTATACGAAACTATAACATTTCTTAAAGTGTTCATTATTTGTTACGATATAAAAGAAATCACATCACATCCTCCTATCTTTCACGTATTTTTTATATTTTTCTTCGTAACGATCATCGAGCCCTTTGATTGTGTTTTGAGAATGGGATAATAATATTCGATCGATCGAAAGCTTGTTTTTTTTTTTTTTGTCAACTGATCCATTGATTTGTTTTCGTCTGAAATGGCTGTTGTAAATTTCCAAAAGATCGACGAAAGGGTTAGGCGCTGACCGCTCAGCTTAACCCGATCGTTGCAACCTTTACGGAGATTTTGGGTTGTTATTCAGAATAAATGCGAACGTTGTCGTGCTTTTTTTGTTGTTTCTCAAATCAACGGATTCCATCTCTATTTTAGGCCCTTATGATCGTCAACGATTTTTCTTTTTGCTCTTTTATCATAATCGTTCTCACTTGTCTTTAAAAAAATCAATATTTATATATAATATATTTATTTTTCTCGAATCCATGAAACAGAGCGAAGTCAGCTCATATGAATTATCACACTATACATTGTGGTAGCATGGTATACAATTAATATGGTTGGTGGTTTTGAAAGATGGGCTTGTCGTCGGAATCCCAAAACAAAGAAAAAAACTTTACTTTATACGAACCGTACTGAGACATTTTATTTATTTTTTTCATTATTTTCTATTGTTTTCGTTGACTCGTCAAGCCCAGCTTCCCAAAGTGTTTTTTGACTATTAATACGAAACGCTTGTTGAACAGGCGCATTAAAATTTTGCCTGCCGACGATCTCAACTTTATTCATCATTTTATTTTTATTTTTTTCTTGCAGTCTGTTAAAAGTGAATAAAGGCGAATGAAACATTCCGATTAAAATGAAGAAGAAAAAAAAGATAGACTCGATCGTTTCCAACGAAAGCTCGAAAATGATGGGCAACGACAATAAACCACTAAAGAATTTTCATTCTTTTTTCTTTTCTTCCTCTCAATTTCTTGAGACCATTTCTTTCTTCGATTATTATATTATTTTTCTTTTCTTTTATTATGTTTCGATCATTCATTATGGCTCCTCTTGATAATAAGCCTGTTTTTGTAGCTAAATAAATTACGAGAATAAAAATAATTACGACTGTCATATTTCGAATTTTCGTTATCTTACGGACCAATTATTTTGTCGACACACATTTTCCCCTTTGTTTTTTTCTCTTTTCATTCTTTCTTTCCAATTTTTATCCATTTCATTATCGATCAATGAAATTTTACATCCGTACAAACACTCACTCTCGCATACAACACACAATTCGGAGGATCTCTCGCGTAACATTATCGTTCCTCGTCGATGTTACAAACATATACATAAATAAATATGTAAATATATATATCACCGACCAACGAGTCCTGAGTCTCGCTTGACAAACAAAGCGTCTACTTGCCTCGAATACAAAAAAAAAAGAACGGAAAAAGAAAAATCTACAATTAAACAAGAAACCAGTGTCTTGATTTGTTTTTAAGTCTACGTTTGTTTATTTTTTGTTTTTTTTTTTCTTTCATTTCTCAGTCCCTCGAAGAGATCATTTAGCGATAAAATTGCAAGCGCACACGCGTTTCTTTTTGATTTCACAGTTATTTTTTTTTCGTATTTAAGATTTTTGTTCCGTTTACTATATTCTCCAGAAGCGTGTGAGTGCGTTTACAAAAATTCGCATTCTGTATATGCTCATTTGTTTTAATTTGTTTTAAATAAAAAATAATTAAAAAATTGAAAAAAAAAAAGAAACGAAAACAAAAAAATAATACCCCTGTGAAATCTCCACAGGGTTTTGGCATATTACAAATAAGGGACCGATTAAATAATCAAAAAAAAATGTTAATTGGTTTCAATAAAAATTAGTTATAGCTATGAAAACACAATAGACTGAGAAAGAAAGAGAGAGAGAGAGAGAGGGAGAACGAGAAAAAAAAGAAAAGGTAAATATTCGTAAGGATTGCGACAATAGACGTACCATGACATTTTTTTTTCCTCGATTTTTCTTAACTTTTCTCACAAAGTCTCCATTTTTTTTTCTCTGACACTAATATTTCGCTTTCTAGGTCCGACCCATGGGCGTCACTCTCTCGCTCTACTCTTTCATTCTCTACAATTCTCCTTTTTTTTCTCTCTCGCTTCCTCTTTCTTTAGCTCTCCCGTGCGGTTCCTCATAATTTGCCTCATTTGACTTCTTTGGACGTGACAATTTCATGGTAAATAATTGCCAAGCGTGTTTCAACATTCTCTCACCCCGAATAACCGTGAACAACAAGTGCAAACATTCGTTCAATATATTTCGGATGAAAATGAAAGAAGTTGGAAACGAAATGTAAAGATAAAAGTGTCAGAATAAGAAAGAGAGAGTGAGAGAGAAAGAAAAGAGATTAATCATTCAATAAACTAACGAAATTAACGGGCGATAAACAATTTCAAAACACAATACTGTCGTTTCGCAATCCACACGTTCCCCGCAAGCAATAAACAAATCTTGAAGAAATTCATTTTTTTTGTTTGTTACTGTTGTTCAAATATATTATCATTTCATTGTTATTACTATTTTTATTTTTATTTCTTTTTTACCAAAAAGCGACGCGTCGATAACGAAACTACCGATAAATTTGCGGAGCACCAATGACAACTTTTAATCATTACTCGATTAATTTTTTTCTTTTATTTTCATTACTGTGTATTTTTTTTCAATTATTTTGTCTGATATGTAGATGTTTGCCTGTAGAAAGAGCCCTCGTGACGTGACTGTCAACGGAGGCGTAACTATTGGTCGAAAATTGTGCAGAATACATTGAATTTATTTGTTTGTTTGTTTTTTTTTCTATCGTATTTATAATTTTTGCGTTTTTCTTTATTTCATTAGCTCGACAAAAAATTCGTAGCCGGTTGACGATGCAAAAGTCACTGCAGATGACCACGGAAATGACTGAAGATCCGAAGACTCGAAAAACCGAGAAAAAAAATTGATAAAACAAATCTGCCAACTTTTTTCTTCGCTTTCTCGACTCGGCACACTTTTCATCAAGTTACCGACTTTTGTTTGTTTGTTTGTATGTTTGTTTGTTTGGCTCTTGCTAAAGTTTTACGATTTTTTCTCAAATTGGAACCAAGAGCTTGTTTGAACACACACCTTGAGATTTGAATGTAGTGCACGGTAAACAGGCTCGAATTAATTGGGTAACGAGTCCTTTTCAATAATTGATGCACACACATCCCTTATCTCGCCCCATTTGCCTCCCTTAACCTCGTCTCTAAGTGGCCGCAATATCCTGTCAATTTGTTTCTCGCTTTCCTCGTTTTTTTTTTCTTCTTTGCTTTTTCTCTTTACACGCTAATGTATACAATATATATATTTCTATATACATATTTGTTAATATATATGCGATCACAGAACATGTATAATTCGTATGTATGCCTCGTGACGCCTTTTCCTCTTTTCATTCTCTCGTGTTTGTCTCAAACGTTTTTTTTTCTTCTTTTTTTCGAATTTCACTGTATCCCACATCGTTGAAAAGCAATGAACTTTTTTGTTATCTGCTCAAATAGAGTCTGACTTAGTCTCGTAGCTTCAAAAGTGCCAACGATGTTTGGACATGGCGAAAAAAAAATGAGAAACTCGTTATTTTTCAACGATGCAGAATAAAACGTTTCTTTTCTCTTTCCCTCATATTTATCTTCTTCGTCTTACGAATTACACTGATTTGATTCATCTCGAACTAAATCGTTTTATATTATTCCGATATACAAGCGATTAATATGGTGTAACGTGACAGTTGGTCTTTTTTTTGTTACAAGTAGGATCGAGAATTAATATTCACGTAAACTCACAAGTGTATTAATCGATTGTAATCGATTGCACGTGGTCGTGGCCGACGAACGATTTTCATCGACTATCGATCAATCGATCTTTACGTGATGTTTGTTTGATTGATTTTTCTCCATCAAACTCTCTTTGAATCTGAGTTTTCTTTGTTTCTAATGAACCAACGTTTCTGCACACATTTTTTCTTCCTTGTCGAGCATACGATACGTTTAAAAGTACATCGATTTTGATAAGCTTAAGGTTTCTCTACAAGTCGATCGTTTCATTCATTCCTCGATATCTCATTGGGCAACACCTTCGGTATTTATATCGACAATTTTTTTTTTTTTCATCCTTGTACATGAATTTATATCACGTACAATCAATTCAACGTTTTTTTTTTCATCCATACTGATAACTAAGCATAATCACATCGAAGGCATGAATAATTCGTTGAATCCTCGCAGTATTATCGACGTATGTATTTCGATATATATTTGTTATGTGTTTTTTTTTTCCTGTTTTTTTCTCGTTTTGTCAAAAGTGCCTGACTAGGCGATGTTGTATCTCGAGAACTCTCAAAATGTGACATCTCTGTTCTAACGTTTTTCGTTTATTAATATTTTAATTATGGCAGACTCAAGAGTCGATATAATTTTGTTTAAAAAGCAAAAACAAACGAACGACGTACGCTCTTTTTT
This sequence comes from Campoletis sonorensis, assembly GCA_013761285.1. Taxonomy (NCBI): domain Eukaryota; kingdom Metazoa; phylum Arthropoda; class Insecta; order Hymenoptera; family Ichneumonidae; genus Campoletis; species Campoletis sonorensis. The sequence continues at coordinate 3,829,250 of JACEOJ010000085.1, forward strand.
TGATGGCTGCAAATCGTTCAGAGCGTACACCACTTTCTGGTCATAAATGATAAAAAACGTTTATAGAAAGTTTGACGACAAGAATTTTGGGTGGAAACAGAAGAATAACCGAGAGTTAAACGATCGTAGTGAACGAGAGCCAAACGAAAATTTAGTCACGGGGTTACGCGCGTGTGAACGTAGAAAAATACATGCTTCGTATTTACACAGTGAAAGTTATTATGATTATTACTTCTTTTTTTTCGTCAGTTCTAAATAATTAAATGATACAACTCTTTATAATAATGTTTTATTATTATAATTTTTATTTTTTGAAAATCTCACATAGATCCACGGACCAAACGGAGGCCTCTCTCCTTTTCTTTTTCTCTCTTTCCTCCCTTCCTACATTTTGTGGTTTCCTCACTGGCGATACTACGACTATTAAATTCTTCGAAAATCTTCAAATCACTTTTTCGAAGCTTAAAAACATTGTTTTCATCTTGTCGCTCTCTGCTTATCTCTTGGTTGATGTTTTAATATTTATATATTTATGTGTCATACATTTTAATCCTTCTTTGAAATCCTTCGATACACTGGATTTTTTCAATAGACCGCTAAGCTCGGCCGACAAAGGGGCATCCACAAGGAAAACTCAAAGTATTGTATTCGAGATTAAACATTACGTGTGTAATATCGACAAAAGAAGAAAATCGATTTAAAAAATCAATCAATACGATTTATACGATACACCCCGCAGGGGAAATCGAGTCATTTTTATTCTTTCTTCATCCTCCGAAAAACATTTCACTATTCGATAGAGAAATGTCGTTTATTCCCATCCTTTTTTCTCTCATTCTGTCTCCTCGGACTCTATTTCTTCTCTCGTTCGGGGTTCACGATCCAATAAAAATCAAACAATCAATTCTCAGCGTAAATTTTGAGATTTGCTTTCGTTTCTCCTTCTCATTCGATTGCGTTTTTATTTCTCCCGCACACTTGTTACTTTTTTTTCCCTTCTCTCTCTCTCTCTCTTTCTCTCTTTCTCTCCTCGTCCTATCACGGAGCACAAGTAAATGTGATCATATCACGAGCAAAAAAATAGCCGCATGGACCTTTCTTCGGACGAGAACAAGTTTTTCTTGTGTTGTTGCTGTTGATAGATCGATCGTTATTATCGAAACAAACCAACCGTTTTCGCTTTTACGGAAGAACGAACGAGTCTCGAACATGTCTAAGTCATGTGCCTCATCACCGCACGAAGAGCGTACAATAATCCCGCTTGCATACGTGCTTCCAGTATCATCAAATTTACGTGGACCTGTTGAAAGAGAAAAAAAATATTTATTAACTCTCATTGATTGGTATTACTCTGTGTTTTTTTTTTAATTTTTTTTAAATTTTCTAAAACAAAAAACATTTTGAGGAATTTACGGATCGTAGACACAAATGCCCAGAATTCTTATTTCACTGATATTATCATTTTTATCGTTAAAGTCTCGCCAGTCACGTCCAAAAATGAACTCGACGCTTAATTTTGAAAACATTTGTATTTTTAAAAAAAGTTGGTACCATAGAATTACTAAGTTTTGCTTGAAATTTCGAATGTTTAATAAAAATCCGATTTTTCGTACGTATTTATTTAACGTAATATAGGAAATAAAATAAAAATTGGAAATGAAAGAAAAAAAGGAGATAAAGAAATAAGGGAAAAAAATCACCTTTTCACTATGCTTGAATTCTCGCATAACTCGATCGTAATCTCTCTTTGTTACTCGTTCGGGATAGCAAACGGCGCTTTTTATGAACGTCTTTAGACTACGTTCCAGAAGCTGATTGACCTCGTTGTAGTCGTAATCGTCGTGTCTTATGCCGAACATACACTGTATGTAATTCCATATGGCCCGCCTGAATCTCGACGTGTCGACCTTGTTGTGTGTGCCCATTGTGTAATAAGTTAAATTGTAGGCCGTTTTGAATTTGTCGTCGAGAAGATTTCCAACGTCGTTGTAAAGTCTGTTTACGAGTGAGAAACCATGATCGTCCCAGGAATAATCTTGGACGCGAAACGTGGGTATATCGTTCAGTTGACCTCTCTAAAGAAGAATAAATTGAAAAAAAAAGAAATATTAAAAAATGGAAGGGTCTGGACTTTTGGGAAGCCTTTTTAACGATTGTTTTATTTTTAATTACAAAATTTCGTCAATTTCCCATTTTTTTTTTTTTTTATTCAAAGAAAAATCCTTACCTTGGCAAAATCTTGGTATATAAAGGTTGGATCGTCGATGAAAAGACCAATGTCTGAATCAAGAACGGAACTACTCCTTTGAGGCGCTGCTGCCAACTCGGCCGATTGAGTCTCGACAGTTTCAAATCTTTTAGACAATTCTTCTTGTGTTATTTGATACGATTCCGATTTCTCTGACAAACGTTTCATTCGTTCCATGAGGGTTTCAACTCCGACTTCCTGTTCGCCGACTATGCTGGGGGACAGTGGTGGCGATGGGATTGTTTCTAAAAAAAAATCAAAGACAGAGAGTTATCATTTATTTTATAATGAAAATTCGTGATATTGAATTAGAGGAAAAAAATGGAATGAAATTATTCGAAAAAGCATTGAATTCGAAGTCAAATGAATAATTATTGAAATTAAAGAACCTGACGACCAAAATATTAAGTTCAAGAGTCAACTAAGACACGTTGGATCGAGCCACCCTAATGAAGCTCCTTGTTTTATTATCTTTATTCTCTTCCATTAGAAAAAATAGCCTTCAACCTTAAGAGTCGAGGTTGAGTGAATTTTCGTGTAATAATGTATAGTTTTAATCTTTATCAATCGATAAGAGAGTCTTCTTGGGTATGATAAAAGTTAGAAAAACTTACCAGTCTTGCCACCGGAGTTGGGAATCTTTTTTGGGCTGGTTATCAGCTTGTCTTTGGAAGGTTGTACGGTATTGCTATTGACCTGGACATTTTCTTTGAAATGATGGCCCGCTACGTTGTCGAGTTCCTCGTTAATACCACAAGAGAATATAAAAGACGAAAGGGAGTGAAAATGGCTGAGTAGTACGAGCGCTTGAACGACCTCAGCTAACGACCAACTGTCGTCGCCTCTCGTCAATTTCTATGGAATGCAAAACAAGTTGAATTAGTGTTGCTCGAATGAGCCAAAAAAATCAATACTTTCTTGCAAAATTTGACTCGTTACAATGCAATTTAAAAACTGACGTGAAACAGCAATCTTTTAAATAACTCACCGCTATGTGAGTTTTTTTCAAAAGCCATGGCCTGTGTGCAAGAAGCTTATTGATCTCGTACAAATTCTGCAATTTTTTCGGTAACGATTTTAATCCCTGAAGCCAACTTGGGTCACCACCCTGAAGAAGGAATTCTGATTTTTGCTGATTTATCAGATAGCTGCATTGATGCCTACCAGCAGCCTGCAACAATCGATACGAAATTTCAATAAATCGATCAATGTCACAATTTATCAATAATTTATTAAAATTTTTGGATGAAACATCAAGATTGCGATTCAGTAAACAATTTTATTTAGAGATTAAACGTAAAAACATTGAGACTCGTGTTTCAATAAAAATAGAATACAATATTTCTTGTCAGCTCATCATTTTCTTAATTTTATTATCACTTCTGATAATTTTAAAGAAAAATAATGTCGAACTTTTGGTGAAAGGTTCATTGCGTGTTTGGAAATGCTTTTACGAATGTCATGCAGGTTAATTTTTTTTTACTGAACCGTGAAAATAATGACATAATTGTAGAGTGTAGGTAAATTATTGCATGTTTGAACCTAAAATACAGTAGATATTTTTACAACAGAAAATAATTATCGAAATTGTGGCTAAGATGCAGTGTGACACGAAAGTTTTTACCACGAATCCAAACGTGAAATGGACTGTAAAATTTTTTCTGGTCGTTTATTTGATACAAAATTTAAACTTCGAATCGTGAGTTCTCTTTTTAAAAAATGGTCTGACTCGAAAAGCACGAAGGAACAATTAATATTTTATCTTCAGTCATAAGTCAAGAATGAGTCACAGTTCGATGTTTTTTTTAAAAAACGATTGTGAATTTCGTAGTTGTTGAGTTAAACACCAGCGAGTAATTTCATCGATCGTATAACCACATCTGGAGAAACATGTGTTTTCATCAGTGGCATCGCCACGTGTGATCAGATGAATAATTTGGGAATAATTCTTTTTCATGTAAAAAAAAAAGAAGTTTTTTCCACCCTGCGGATAATTAGTGATTGTCAAAATGAATTTGGAATAAATGATTCGTGAGAAGGAGTGTATCGATCGAACAAAATGACCGATTGATTAGATTGACTTTTCTACTTGTGCCTGTAAATAATATATTTATAGAGCGATACGAGCGACACATTGATAGTATTTTGCTTAACAGGCATCGGTAATTTTCCACCTGAGAGAGTACAGCACTGATAAGAACAGGCGATAACATTTTGTCGTACGATTGTCGAAATCTTCTAATCTATGGAAAGTTTAGATAACCATTTCGAAAAGTCTTCTTCCCAACGAAATGAACGAAAAAACAAGTTTTTTTTTTCTTTCACGAATCCTCTCAATGTCGAATTCTGAATTCTTCTTTCAAGCTTATCAGCACACGGAAATTTATTCCGTAGCTCGAGGTTACCATGTATGTGGGAAACGAAAAAAAAATCATTTAAAGACGAAGGAGACACAAGGGGAAAGAACCTTAAAATATTGAATGATTAATGCACTCACCATTATGGCAATCGCGTGGCGATAATCGTACGGAAGAGGTCCGTCACCTCGTAAAATAAAATTTTGGGTCCTCAAAAAGTGCTCGAGGTACAAGGGATGCGAGGACATTACCCTGGAGACATGGTCCAGTCTGTTGTTTTGCAGAAAGGCATCCATCAACAGCATGTGTGTCTGGAACATTTAAAACGTTTGGAATATTTAGACATTTTTCTCACAACTTATTTCATCGTTAATATTTCATTGGCAACAAGAAAAAAATGGCCACGAATTATCATTAATTTTGGTACAAAGGTGTTAGCAGTGTTTGAAGATATTTCTGAAGACATTTGTACACAATTATCGCCGACAACGAAATCGGGGTCAAAATGACCCAGGGTATCAACTAAGAATTAAACATTTCTCATTTTATTGATCAATTGAATCCGTAATATTGGTACCAGATTGCCGAATAGCGGAATGAGTTTCACCCACGTGTCGTTTTCGAGGTCAGCCTATTTCAATTCACTAAATCTTGATTATTTCTCGACGAAGATTTCTACCCGATGAATATCTTTATAACGAGCTTGTCCCATAGAAAAACGAGTTTCTTCGAGTCACCGGACTCGCAAGAACGATTGTATCATTTTCGAACACACCTTAAAAAGTGTTTTTCGCGTTTACAAGTGCAGGTGTCAAACAATCTTAACGTTTATATGTTGCAACTGCAACTTCTCGTTGCATCATGTCGTAAGTTGAACAATTTGAAAAGAAAAAAAGAAAAAACACATCGATGTGCGAGTTAAGTTCGTACAGAAAAAGTGCACTTTCGATAAAGTGCAATTTTAGTGCATGAGAGTTCCGTCCTAAACAGCGGTTTTTTTTTTTATAATCATGACCGTTTTTCTGACCGAAACAGTCGTAAAGTATTGATGCGTGTAACAGTACACGAAAAAATAAAAGAAGAGAAACGAATAGTGGCTTTTGACACGAAGGGTATTGCACGTGCCACCAAACGAGACAGTGCGATATTTGGTTACGTCTTAATCATAAAAAATATATAGATATGTAAGAAACATTGTTGATTTATCGTTTTACTTTCGCGGTTTCCTGTACATGGTAATATTGAAAAATGGATATTTATTTAAATCATTCCTCACATCTGAGAATCGAGTGATAAGAAAAATCCTATGAAGAAAAATGACGAATGGAAGTACGAGAAACACACATTTTTTGCATAACCGTTCATTATGTTTATTGTGTTGAAAAAAAAGTCGACAATGTTTATCTTCAATTCTTATTCGATTTATTCGTCATTGAGAAATCCTGCAGTTCACCCCTCTTCCCAGATCCTTCGATTCGTTTTCTCAGGCAGGAAATGCTTTTCATTCGTGATTTATTAACGCCAGTGATTTCATAGCTACAAATCAAGGGGCAAAAGTTTTCTCGGGTCAGACTGGATCCCATCGGGATTGCATTATCGTCGGGTGATTGTAAAAAAAAACAAAATGCTGCGCTGGTTGTTTTATCCGGTTTTTTTCACTATAAATGCACGACGTTAGCCATTTATCGATGTGAGAGAATATACAACGGAAGATCGATGCCACCACGAGCAACGGGGGCTTTGATCGATGCAGGTTTTTTTACGAATACATTCGTACCAACATTTTATTTATTGACGTAAGTCGTAAATCTATACGTTTATATACACAAAAAGGAACGATGATATATTTATTTCTTTATGATTCATGACTATCTCGTATGAACCGGCTGAAATAATAATCTAAAAAGAACAAACGTTGGTTCCTACCCACTTATAAAAAATCATCAACGCTTAAGGTAGTAGTCTCGACGAAACTGTCAAAAAAAAATTGACCCCTTGAAAATCACGATCACAAAAAATCGTCTGCTAATCACATTTTTCCACGATTTATCGTCAATATTTTTGTCAAACTTTAGACGACGCCCTGTTTTTATTGTTGCTAAGTAATCTTTGATGATATTAAAATCTCAAAGAATCATCAATTTAAAAAAATAGTCATTAAAGGATCATCAAAATTATATTTTTCTGTTAAAAGTTGTGTAAGCTTACTTGATATTTTCAATAAAAACGGAGGTATTATTGCTCGAACGTGCAAAAAGGTCTGATTCGAGTTCGTAAAAGGAATAATCTTGATTTTTTATTAACCGCGATAAAAAAAATATATATAATCCAATAAAATTCTTTTTTTACTGTCAATCAAATATTCATTCGTTGGAAAAGAAAATAATCATTACCACTGTTTCACTTTGTCCAAAAAATAATTGTCATTAACTGTGATTGCTACTGACGTCCTATTATTATTTTATTCGAGAAGAGAGCGTACGACGATGTCAGGAGAAAAAAAAACGTTTAAATAAAAATGATGTAGAAGTGATTCAACTCGTGTCCGATATAATTATCATTAAACATAATTGGTACCTGTGGACTTATTCTCCAATTTTCGTCTCAACGAATCAAGTCACACGTGTTCCAGCCTCTCATTTTATTTTAATTCCAACAAAAAAAAGTGAGCTAAGGAGAGTTATATTGAAATAAATTTGTCAGCAATTAAGATCAATTGATGTTAATTACTTCTTCATTTCACACGTATTTCTCTCGAGAAAATTTCACTCATTATTTATCACGTGGAGGAAAAAAACAAACTTTCTGAACAAGAAGTTAATAGTAGATGTTGGAATTTTTAATTCAACAAAACGAAAAGGAAAGGGCACAACTTTTTATGCGAATAATATCAATTCTCCACAATTTGTCAGCTACACTGTAGTTAATGATGATCATGGAAAAAGTACGAGTGCAGTAAATAGAATCACGTGCCTGAATGTAGATAAGTAACCCTAGAGAAAATGAATGGGGGAGGTTAACCCATCAGAGGACAAAAACACATTGTGTATTCGTGGCTGTAATTAATGTCGCTTTTTTTTCTTGTACGCTTGACCGAGTGTAACGAGAATATAGCTTTGTTGTTGGTGAATTGCCTTTTCTTGGTGTATTTCCGTGTGGGTAATTACGTATACCAACGAAGCGTGCACTATGTGTAACACGATCGTTGAGCTATGCCAAGCAGCACTGTACAATTTGTTTATTATCGTTCTCATGACTAAATAAATAAATATAGAAATAAATACGTAATTAAGTAAAAAGCATCTGAAACGTATGTCACGACACGTTTCAAATTTTCAGCACGATTGCTGATCGAAATTGAGTTCATTTTTATTTTGGATTCTAGTTTAAAAATCATGGAGAAAAGAAAAATTTGAGTGTAGAAAAAAACACCATAATAATTGAGTCACTGATTTCGTATTTGTTGTACACTTTAAAAGAATTTTAATTTATGTGGTGAAACAAGTAAGAAGATTAAACTAGATAATTCATTGTTGACATCCACGCTGCATAATTTATGGACGTATTTTTAAATAATTTTTTTTTTTTTATATTTCTACCATACGAGAACTCTTCTATTATTTGTCTATTTTATTATTAGCTATCTCTGGACTCGTGACGCGAAGCTATAGAACGATAAGTCTCTAAGGCGAATTTTGGCAGAGATTTTTGGCTCAAAGCCCAAATACAAGAAGGACAAACTAAACATCTAAAGTCTATGAAAGAGGAGCACTGTTCTCTATTGAGAGATATTTGTAAGATTGCTCTATCGTTTCTCGTCTTTCTGTTTTTGATCCAAAGGAATTTCTAGTTTTTTTTTTTGTACCGAGTGTTTTTTTTTTTGGATTCGGAAAATATTATCATAGCTGTGAGTTTTTTCGTAAATATTTTACCCACTAATTGGAGTAAACGACGATTTTAAACTTGGAAGAAAAATCGAGACCCTTCATTTTTTTTTTGGCTCTCCTGTTAATCACTTCTGTAATTTTCCATGCTTTCGAAATGTTTTTCATATCTTTTTTATTGCCATTATATTTTGCATCCATTTTTGTGGGAATGTACGATAAAATAATCGTAGATCGTATGACTGAAATGTGTTGTCGAAAATAAATGTTCGTTAAAGTGAACAACAACCTCATACGTCGTGTGATAACCGAGGGCGAAAATACTTTGAATCGTTGCTGCATTCCTGCCAACTAAATGTTATCGAGAAATGTGCCGAGTGCAAAGTATCCTTCATCCGATACAATAATTTAATTTCTTGAGCATTTTGTGGTCAACGTGAATGGACCAAGAGTCACTGCAAACGTCAATGCAGTGAACAAGGAAATAAGTAAATGAATGATTAAACTTTTCATTCGACTGTAAAAAAAAATTATGTCACCTTAAAATACCTTGTTTCATTCGATAAAAACAATGAAATGAAATCGACCGAACTAAAACTTTTTAGTTCTAGTTCTATTTAATTTTTAGAAATTTATATCTTCGATCTGAATTTCTTTAGATATCAAAACAATCGAAAGGCCCAATTTTGAGTTATGAATAGAATTTTAAAAAAAGTATCAAACATTTCAATGAGCCTTATATTCTGTGAAAAATAATATTTATAATATTATTTACAATTTATTCAATTCTAAAATGATTTTAATAAAATTTCCATGGTTCTGTAACCCTCTGTCGGTATTAAAAATCGTGACCCCCGGTTTGTTATTTGACACAGTTAGAAATCATTCAGAATAATAAATGTATTCTGGTCGCCTCAATTTATGCACATCAGGAGAGCTATTTGTATATGAAAAATTCTTCGACACTGTGCGCCACGTAGTGATCGGAGCGAGAGGCTCAAACGTACGAGAAAAAAAAACGTATTCAAATAACATTATTGATATGATTAAAATTCAAATTCTGATGTAAAACGAATGTAATTGTTGTTGCATACAATTCGAAAAATTGAATAAAAGATAAGAATCGCCCTTTTTATTAAATATGAATCGACGATCTAAATTAATCGATTTTAATTGGAAATAAAAATGGTAAAATATCATCTGCATTAAATACATGATATTTTGTCATTGGCTATGAAACTTCTTGAATATATATGTGTCACGTATATATCGTACACTTGACAACGAGAAGAAAATGTAGGCGATAGCCATGATCTCGGTTGGATCTGCTTTCGTATTCTCGAGATGTGCGATTATATTGTACGTTGTCTTTGAATCATTCGTTACTTGCTTTGTGGGAGTGTGTATGTGTGTGTGTATGCGTGTTGAATGTATGAGTTTTGTTACAGCAGAGCACACGCAGCTCTGCCTCGCCTGCGCTGTGTGTTGCATGTATATCTCGAACCGTCGGACAAACAACTACATAAATTTTAATAGAGCCTTACTTTTTCAATCTTATCGTGACACCGAGATATACGTATGAGCAGAAACACATAGAAAGTGAAACGAGACAAAATGCAAAAAAGAGCTTAAAGGGCATGGCAAAAATAAGAGCATCACAGCTGTCATTGTATTGAACGATAAATATTTACGAATTATTTCATTTAACTAACTATTCATTGGGAATTAATTCTTACACGGGATAATACTTTTAAAATAAAGTTTCAAAGTGTCAATTCGTCGTCAGCTGGTGTTTGAGGAAGAAAAAAAACAAAAATATTGACAATGGTAAACTGTAATGAATCATTTTTACTATGAGGATAATTATTGACTCAAAAAGTACAAGAATAATTGATATAATAAATAAATATGAGGATATAAAAGCTCGAGTGAATGCTTGAGGAAAGTTTTCAACACAATTGAGCTGTGTTATACTTAAGGCCTCTCGAGTTACTATCCTCGTCAAAAATATCGAGGTGGAGACATACTACAGTGGTCGAGAGTGCGCCGTGAAAACAATACTATTAAAGAACTCGACTTAATCATCTTGATCGTCGTCGCAGTGGTCGAGTGATGCATTAACATAAAATTATACTCGTCTGACAGGTCTTATAAATCATGTGATAGTGTCTAATTTGTATTATCATATTTTCTAATCTCATTAAACGATAGTCTTCTCTATTTCGGACAATAAGTCAAATGGGATTTTGGATTATGTTTGAGAATGCAATGCGTGTTGATATTTTAGATTTTTTAAATAATTATTGTCAGGCCATAAAGTGCCATGTGCTTTAAAAAAATCGTGTCAAAATTCCTAAATTCGTCGATGAATAAATTTGATTTGTTTTTTTGTTTTTTTTTTTTGTTTTGCTTCTTCGTTCTCTCCGAGTTCTATAAACAGTTTCTGAAATCTAGATACGTGTTTGGAAAATGAACGTTTTAAAAAGCATAGTCACGTCTGGTGGCTGCGCTATATACTCCGAGGAAATTCGTATTCGAAGCCGCAAACAAAATTTAAATGCCTGTGTATTACTACACTCGTCTGTCGTTATATGGTGGCAAAAAGCCATCGCCGTCGCCCTTACGACAACCAGATGTAGCCTCGTAAAAGGTCGTAAAACTACTTCCTCACATGGTGAGATCTCGCGCACGACTTTCCTATTTCTTTACTCCCCGTTGGTCAAACACTGATACCTCCAAATTCACATGTTTTTAAACAGTCTTGTTGGGCTTGTTTACATGAGATTTTTCGAATAGTCATATCCAAGTAACTTTCTCACTGTGGCCATTAAAGAAAAATCGTTTTTATGACCTCGATTATAATTTTCATAAAATAATAAGGAGCACAAAATGTTTGCCAACAGAATCAGTCTGGACACCAACTGCAGAGGGACGATATTATATGGAAAGGGTATTCCATTATTTTAATAGGCGAATTACGTCGATCCCTTCTTCGTAAAGGAGTCGCTAATAACGCAGTTTGACGTCACCCGTGTTGGTAAGCGATATATTTGGAGTATATAAAGACTGTATGGACAAAGGCTACACGGAGATAAATTTATAATAATTCGCCAATTGCTAAGAATAATTAAACGAATGACAATAAAATCAAATCGTTTCGATAAATCATTTCGAAATTCATCAGGTCAATTCTAATCACGTTTAATTCGACTACCAAGATCATCGAAAAGGTTTTATTTTATTCGAAATAACAAAATTTCTATTCACTTCAACTCAAAAGCTGTATTTTGGATGAAATAAATAATGATATTTAATTACTGGTATAAATAATATTGTAAATGTTATTTTTCATACGATTTCATGCTCGTTAAATGTGTTGACACTTCTTTTTTTTATTAGTTACTTGAACAACTGGTGTTTTTTATTTATTTTGGAAATATAAAGACATTCAGATCGAAGATAATAATTTATAAAAGTCAAATAGAGCTCTTTTAGGCGGTGAGATAAGGAAACTACTTATTCAGTTCAACTAGATCCTGGTTGAGATTTTTTTTTTTTGTGTATACAAAAATATATTCTCAAAAAAATAACTGAAAAAAAAGAGCAGAACAAGGTTTCCGTGAGGATGGGCTCCATAAAAGTTAATGTATCACCTTCGAGAGGATATAAGTGATCAGGGGGACTACAGGATTTTTTATGACACTTCCGCGTTGTCTCTCGACCACGACGAAACAATTGTCCATGACGAGGATGGACATGACCATATATATAGTTCGCGGTGTATCATGTGTACGTATCTGACCCAAGTTTCTTTTCTCTTGGCTTCCGGAGTAAAATTTGAGCCCTCGTATCTCCCCATGAATATTCATTTCATTCTTCTTTGTTTCGTTTTTTATTTTGTTTTATTTTTCAATGTGCGCTCCCGCGATCCTAAACATTACATTTACGTGCTGATAAAAAGGAAACAAAATTGTCAAGCATAACATTGAAAAGTGATACTCGGAATTGATTCTCGAGCTCGTAATTACGAAGTCGACAGATCGTTGAGATTATTATTCAATGAACTTTTCTTACTCACTATTATCGGTCAGAAGAAAGGTTAATGTGTTTTTTTCTTTCGTTATCTCATCAGACCTTCAGTCTCTTGTTTACACATCACTTTTTTATTCTCAATAATTTTTCAATCGTACGAAACTCATTTTTTCGAAAACAATAAAGTCATTGGATAGCTTAAATGAACGATTTGAAGGGGTTTCAACTCTTATCCTAAAATAAACAAATCGTAGTCAATAATAAACCTTAAATATCGAATAATTGTGTTATTCTAATGTTATTCTAAACGAAAATGTTATTCTAAAAATTTAGCGAGTATCTTCAAGAAGCATTTTTTTTTATCGCGAAAAAACAGCGATGAAATATTTAAAAAATTTCATTTTTAATTTCAGTGATGAGAAAGCGCCAGATTAGTGTCAGCTGCGGAAAAAAACACGATTTCACTAAACTTCTTCGAGGACGAAGTTAAGATTAGAACCGCTAAAAAGACATTGGACCATGAATTTTGAAGTTTCGTATATCGCCAACCCGCCGATGTGTGATGCCGTGTTAGAATATAGAAAGACGTTAATGTTGCCGTTTGCTAGAAATTTCGCAGATTTCGCAACATGGCTCAAAATATAAAAAACTAATATGAGTTTGAGTGATTATGTGCTTAGGCATTTGACGCCGATACAGAGTCCTACGTTCGACTTATTTCTTATCGGCAATCGTCCGTAGAAAAAAAATGGAAAAAAAAAACTTTCGAATTTTATAGATTTGTATAAAATTTATTCCTACACTTCCCTATGCGACAAAATCTATTCTTGAACTGAAAGCAAATAAAATACAATAAAAATATAAATTTACAAAATCATATTACAAAGTTATTTATTCGCTTAAAGAAAAAACTGTAAGTTCAATCTCGGACCTTCTCACAACCCTCGGAAAACCTCAAATAATTCTTTAAAAAAAATGATAGTCATCCGTCGCGGATGCAATCAAAGCCCTTTGATGACTTTGTTCGTCAAATTGTTCAACTATCACACAAATGGACAGAAGGCCGCTCGAACTTGATGTAATGCCTAAGCTCTGCTTTTGTAAAGGTATTTGCATTCCTAATGATTTCATACTCGATTATTATGGACAATTGGATTTGAAAAAATAAATAAATAAATAAACATTTCAAGTAATCACCTCTCGTCCGAGTTCGACGACACAAAGCAGCCAGTGAGATCGAACGAGAAAATAAACGAGAGAAAGCTCAGGACGATCTCGGTGTAACGGTACGATGAACCGAGACGAGGCACACGTGACTATTTTCAACCACGTGCCTGAATACTAATGTATTAATGTCGATAAAAATACAGTGATGTAAAGGATCGTATTTTTTTTCTAATTTTGTGCTCGACTATGATTCTAATTCTGAGCTCGGGACTTAAAAATTTTCGAAAATATACAGACGTGGGTGATCTTCTATTCAAATGTAGTTCGAGCAGTCGAAAGACCACATAAACATAAGATTTGAATGTACGAACTTGGAAGTAAACAAAACGTGAAAAAAATGAATCTTTCAAGTTTTTTCTGGGCTTTGAAATTTTATAGTAAAATTTTTATTCTCACGCGTACACCAAAATCTACAGAATATGTGATTAACTAATTGACACTGTGGGTCCATGTGTACACGTTCTATCATACAATACGCCATACGGTAAACAAGAGAATCTTTGGGCTCGGCAACTTGGATAAATATACGCGAGTGACGAGCAAACACAAACTGCCCAACTTGCGTTTCTTTTCAAACACGTTTTTTTCGTTACGAGCTTCTGTATTTCCGTAAGCAATCTCGCGTGGAGAGAAAAAAGAAAAATGAAGATGTTGAAATATAATGAAAAATAAAATGAAAAGAGACTTAATGGGAATTTTTAACTATTGAAAGAATATTTTATTTTCAATATACGAACGAATTGTTCAATTAAATGATCATTGAATTGATGAAAAAAGTAGAAGAACTAATTTGCTAATAATTTATTGTTTTCGTAATATTTTAATGAATCTTGAATGATGATTATTTGTGAAAATTTATTCTCTCACTAAAGAGTGAACAGCCCATGCGTGTCACGTTTTATTTCGAAGGCTTAAACTCCTTTTCGTAATTGTATGCGTGCAACGATTCGAGGTTTTTGTTTCCTATTGTTTGGGAGACGTCTCGACGAAGCCGTTCTTTTGTGTAGCTGAATTTTATGTAGATTTTTTTTTCTTTTTTTTTTCTTATGGTCAGAAAAAAAAGGTGAAGTGTCAAGTTGCGCAACAACGTTTTCATTCAAGGTAGAAATCTCCCTACGTGATGGATGAAGGGTAGGAGAAACCTTACAAAAAGTGGCAACTCGCGAGTGATTTATAATGCATGTGACGGAGTGGACGATTCAAACAAGAAACTGCATCGCTGTCGAAATGAGACCAGAGACTTTAATTTTAACGCAGAAATATCAAATGGCATCGTTTTTCGAGCGTTTTAATAAAAAATTGAATAATGTTGACGGAAAATAATGAAAAATAGACACAGGTGTCTATTTATTTGATTATCGGGGAGGATTATTTTAAGTGGGTCGTTTATTTGACCTTGGCAACCGGTCTCCGCTGTCGACGAATCCTTTTTTTCATGAGGAAGACAGTAGCGACCCACAAAATTCGAATTTCGTGACTAAAATTGAACAGGATGTTGAAGAATGTCGAGATTTTTTGAGTTTTACACTCCGAGTTTCCTCAAGGCTCGTTTAACTATACTGAAGGATCTAAATTGAGGTAAAAACCTGAATTTAGTCTCCACAGCACCCGCATCTACACGTGATAATTTATGGATTGTACGGATGAATATGTAAAGAGATTTTGAAAGAGTCAGTTCAAAGGCAACGAAGCAAAGAGGCCCTTCGAACGCCACAGATAAGAATTTTCTACTTAAGCCTCCGACATGGATACGAAATCGTATGAATAGAGATTTTATATTTGGGCCTTGGTTCGTTCAGGAAATGAGGCCCTCAAGGTCAAAATCGAATCAGTCGGTTTGGTGTTAGCGAAGGCCAAGCACGTGTCATGCAAGAGTACAAGATTGCTTGTCAAAAGAACAAAATAAACGTAAAGTAAGATTATTAGAAAAAAAAAAAAAGAATCGAAAGAATCCAAGAGATTTGGAGCGTCGATAAAATATTAATCGTTAATCAATTTTCATTGTGAAATAATAAAAGAAAATGATGATGTGTTCTGCGAATTTGAAACGATGTGAAATACCTCGCAAATAAAATAATTATACAATTGTCAATAACGTCCCCGATAATATTATTTTTCCTGGTAAAATGACCGGTTTTATGAAAATATGGTGATGTGGAGAATAAAAAAATGAATTTTAAGAATTTTTCGTAAAAATGAGTGGAGACTGATTGTCATATAAGACGAAATGGCGAAACAAGGTGACGCGAACGAAGAAGAGAGGGGGCGAAAGGAAAGAGAGAATAAGAGGAAAGAAAAGAGAACAAAGAGACTGATAAATTGCATCGGAGCAACGCGACAGCGAACCATGTCTTACGAGAGTTCGATGCACTCTCTTCTTATCAGTGAATGGTCTACTCACTTCGTGGAGCTCTCGTTTCTTCTTTTAACCCGATTGGTCGAAAGCTACTTGTCGTCAAATGACGTCATCTTATCGATTATCACGAGCCACGTGACTCTCAAAGCTGTGTGTACATGCTGGACATATGTGAGTCTCTTAGTTTCTTTCTCTCTCTCGTGTTAAGCAATGTGGTCTGTAGACACGTCAAAAAAACGTTTATATATGTCTCTCGCTTATTCACCATTGGAGATGCCCTCTATTTTTTTGTTATTAAGCCACAGTAGTCGACACGATCTCATTTATCTTTTTCTTTTTTACAAAACGTATGCCTCGAGTACAATGATATATTTATTATGTATATAAATGTGTCGTTAGCTTGTTCCTGAATTAATTGATTAATTTTTAACGAATGATATACAATTATTCTGTATTTACAGCTTGTCTATTCTCAAAATATTAATTTTCGGATTTATAAACTCGTTCGTTTTTACTAAATTGATGTAATGTGTTTTTTTTACATTATAAATAATAAAGTTCGTCATTTTTTTATGCTCATAATGCGTCGTTAAAATTCAATGATTACATACATTGTTTTCGAGCGACGTGGAGGTTTTTTTTAGTTCAAAAGAATTGATTGTGTTAAAAGAAAGTGTAAATCACCGGCGATTAATTATTTGAATGAATTCGATGATTATTGGACTTTTTGCCTCATGTTGTTTAAGCTCCTAACGGTGTTTATGGAACATCACGACAAAATGTATCGATAAAATTTGGGGCTATCAAACAAAGAGATTCATAAGTGACTAAGTTTTGTTTTGATCGAACCAATCAAATTTATCTTATGAGACGATCAAATTACAAGGAGTTTCTAAAACTTCGTGGCCCTTAGGATGTCGGGATATTGTAGGGACGGAAAATAGAGACTCGTGTAGCAACGATGAAATATACTCGTTTTTGTAAGAGTGTAAGACACACGTGTGGAATAACGCAACCGGTCCTCGAAGGGGTCTTCTCTCACTAAACATCCTGAACAATTACTTCCTATCTGGGTTGGGCGCGTATATTTATGTCTACACATATTTCTTAATAATGAAGTAATAATGTACGTGTGGGGCGTCGGGACCGAAGATCGATAAGTAATTAATTGATGAATAAATTAAATCATTAAAAAAGGACTTGTGACCTGTCGAAAAATTGACAAAATTGTTTAAACAAAATCCACGTCTTTTTCGAGGGAGAAAAAAGTGATTATTTGTTCAATTCTAAACTCCGAGCTGGAAGTTTTCTTAGAAAGATTAAATGTTTTTACATTTTTTTAACACAGAAGAACAAAAATGATTAAATTGACTATTAAACGTGAGTGTAGCAATGCTACTGCCTTAAAAAGTCAATTTACTAAAGAGACATGGTTTATTTGCCAGTTGTTTTGGGATTTTATCTCCAAAAGTAGGTCAATATCCGAACAGCATATCGATTTCATTTTGGAAACATAATTTAAGAAGAAAAACGAGGATTCTTTATGAAGAGAAGTTGAAAAAAAAAGCTTTCACCAATTTATTGTAGACTTTGTTTTTTACAAAACGAAGCAAGCTCGAGAGAAGCAAAAAAGGGGAAGGGGTTTGAGCCTCAATACATTCTCATCGCAAAC
Organism: Campoletis sonorensis; assembly: GCA_013761285.1. NCBI lineage: Eukaryota > Metazoa > Arthropoda > Insecta > Hymenoptera > Ichneumonidae > Campoletis > Campoletis sonorensis. Next base: position 3,847,026 of record JACEOJ010000085.1, read on the forward strand.
GTACGAGGCAATCGATTTACGCACCTCATTCTCGCGATAAAACCTGTTTTTCTTCGATATGCATCATTTGTGTAATACTTAAAACTTTTGTATATATATCAAGATGTTGAAAAAGTATGTTTGCGTGTGTGTGCGTGTGTGTGGAAGGTTCTCGAGGTCTTCGGAGCGAAGGCGGCCTATGACCGGACGTAAACAACATTGGAAACGAGAACCCAGATCTGGAGAACCGGTCCAAGCTCGGAAAACAATTTTACGGAGTTGGAGAGTGAGGGAGACGGCAGAGGGGGGGAAAGGGAGGGGGAGGGGGGAATGAATACAAAATGCACGAAGATATGAAGTTGATGGCAAGGCTGCTAAATGAAATAAATTCAAAGACGAATGAACGAGGTCCTATGGACATGTGCAATAAAATAATAAAATAATTATCTCAGTAACATTGGTCACAATGCTTCGAAAAAGAAAAAAAAAAACAATAAACAACACCACTTGACGGAAGATAGAAAGTTATACGGTTTTAAAAATTTTAATTGCCGACTCTCAGCTTGAATTTTTAATTGATAAGCAATTATTTGAAGTTGTAGGGATACAAAATAAATTTTCGTGAAAAAAACAAACTTACAAAAGTATAAAATATACTCAACACATACAAAAACAGTTGAATTTCTCAAGATTGTTTTTTAAAACTTATTTTTAAGCTCATCAATTTCGAGAGCCATGTGGTTCATTTTTTTTCTTTCAAGTAATAAAAATAAAGTTAAATGCAGTTTGAAATAACATCTGGTTTCTACTGCAGTCTACTTCTTACGGAAGTCTGTATATTAAGGAGAAGAAGAAGAAGAAGAAGACGAGAAGAGAAGAACGATACGAGACGATAGATTTGAAATGAAAAGAAAAATTGCATCAACGCGTGTTTTGGTAGTGGAATAAATAAAAATGCATGGAAAAATAATGAGTCAGTGAAGGGGTAACGTCGAGAAAGGTCGAAAAACAAGATGAAGATGACGAAATCGAATGATAAAATTGAGATGTATAGGAGAGGAAATTTAGCTCAGTAGTAACACCCACGAGCAAGTTCATGCGATGATATCGAGGGTGAAAAGACCCTTCTGTAGTACCTGCGTAACTTTCGACCCCTCATACGTCGTATTCCCTTTACAATATCTATATATAACGCAAGGCCCTTTTACCCTCTTTATTGCCTGCTCGTCCTCAGTCGTTTTTCACATCCGGGTTTCGGGTCACCCACGTGCCATTTCTGAAATTGATTCTGGAATCCACCACCAACCGAATGACCTTGAGTTGGTTATAAATAAAATTTTCTCACCCTCGTTTCGTGATAAAAAATATATATAAAAAAAAAGCATTCGTCGAAAATGGAAATATGATTGGCTCCCATTATGGAAAAAATATCGTATTAATTCTGCAAGAAGAATTTCATTCTAGGCGTTGACTACATTTCGGTTTCAAGAAACTGCCGAAAACTAGGAATTAATCGAAAAAAAAAACTATACCGACAGTGGAATATTTTCGATCAACTTTTTCAGCTAAGATAAAAAGTATTTTTAAAAAATTCAGTACGTCACTCGAGGTGTGAGGTACGTACCGTGTGAATTATCGATGGCAATTTGGCTGATAAGGATTTTCAAGTATAATAACCGTGTCACTGCCCGAATGTGAGAGCGCAAAGATTAATCTTCCGCTGTCAAAATTTGGTGATAAAAATAAAAGATTTTATTTTCAATAAAAAAAAAAGAAAGACGAACAGTGGTGATATATTTTAAGAAAGAATTGAATAGCCGTCTTCGAGCTTTGCTTTTATCAAACGATGCTGAAATACTTAACCTCTCTCTATTACTGTATAATGCCTCGAACGATATGAGCTAAAAATAGATATAATACCGGTCGTGCAAATGAAATAATAAAAAACGAAGATTGACTCAACCTCAAGTATCAACTTTGTGTTTCAACGAAATTTTCAGTCAGATTAATATTTAATTTGTTTTTCTTTCGATCGTACAATTAATTTAAATTATATATTCGTTGATTTTTTTAATCGATGTACTCACATATCGATGACGATGATAGCCATACGTCGATAATACAATGATAACGATAAGACAAAGATAACAATCAAAAAATACGTGTGAAATGACGGAAAAACACACTAATTTAAAAAAATGGTAATCGCATGTAAAAATTCATCTAGAATCTGCAAAAAAACTCACGTCATTTCCAATTTGACCCATTCTGCCGGCACCGTTACTGTTAGCGAACGTATCCGCCTCTGGGCAGAATTCTCCCTCGTTCGTCACAGGAATTTTGAGCTTTTCGAGATACAACACACTTTATACTTTTATACTTTATTCGCACACGAATTCACCCTCGAAAAGTTAGAAAGATTTGTTCTTCGATTTCTTCTTTATAAATTTGTTTTTTTTTTTCACGAATAAATACGTCACGAGAGCTGTTTCGAAATTACACGAAGTTTATAAAAACGGGAAACTCCCTTTAATTATTTTTCGATGTAAAATTTAAACGAAAAATTTATCAAACCTTAATTACATTCATTAAACACGTATTACATGAATTTGATATATTTACATATGTTTGAGATAAATCACAAATGTTGTAATAATTTAACCTCGATATTTTGGTAATTAAAAGTTGTTTCTTTTTTTTGTTTTTAGTCGTTTATTCGTTGCGTGAAAATTGTCGAGTTTTTTGTACGTTATATCTTGTGCAAATGAATTATGCTTTGTCTCACTTCAATTCTATTATTTAACGATGTCGTTTTATTTTTATGTAAATGTATATAAAGACGTGCGAAGGTAGTCACTTTAAAATGGTACGAAAACGAAATAATCAGTCATATCACAGACTTCCTCGAGATATATCAACAGTCAAAGACTAGGAATTATCATGAACGAGTGTATTTTCTTTTTTTAAGGTTTTCGTATCGATTTTTAACCTCAAAATGTCCAACCGAGATCGCGTTTTTTTACAAAACGTTTGATTTTCAAATTTCAATTGATCGTCTTTGTGTCAAATAATCATTCGATTTCGTCACTCGCATATCGTTTATTTATTTCTACGATATTTTTATACTCATTGAGTCAAATGATGCAAATGTTTTAACTATTTCAACTCACTTTTTTATTTTACAAATGTAAATATATATATGAGTATATATACATTTATTTTAAATAACCGGTACACTCACAGACTCTCAAGTTACACTCAACATTATAAACTTATATTATTATATAAATTGATAGATGAAGAGCGAGAGAAGGAGGATGAAAAAAAAAATCCGCCTACACCGCAACAGAGCCGGTTGCTAACTGACGCCTCGAGAAAACCGTGTGAGACCGCCATGCGATCATCTGGCCGGGGATCTCGCGGAATAGAGTGGGGATAAAAGAGCCACGAAAACAAGGTTGGAAGGGGAAAAGCGTTTGCCTATATATAAACGTACACACGCGAATAAATGTGTAGATATTCAATACTCTTACCTTTTTCTATATTCACTGACATTACGCAGCAGTAGCGTATACTGGAGAAAACCTACTAAACGACCAACACAGATGTTTATCGACTTTTTATTTGGTTATCTCTTTTGAGTGTTATCAGACGTATTTACGAATTAATAGACAATTCACCAATGAAATTTTAGGACACACACACGCACACACACATACATTTTGAAACCTCACTTGATCTGCATTCCATATATTCATCAATTTTGTCTTCGTATTAAATTTATCACGAGCTAATGTGATCGATTAAAGTATTTGATAAAATGTTAATTTTAAATCATTGTCATTTCGAGCGACCTCATTCTTTTGATCGAACGATTGATATCTTATGAATTTTTAGGAGGCTTACTGATTCTTCCGTTTTCGTTTTTTTTTTTTATATCGAGTTAAAGCTTGACAAAGAAATGTATTGTTTTCGTGTACACTTCGGCTTCCGAATGACGGAAAATAAAAATAAATGCTCATGTAAATAAATGGCAATCCATTCGGTTATGAAGAGACTAAGGATTTTTCGAGCAGAACCAATGTATCGAAATCAAATGTAAAATAATTTTGTTTTTCATACGACGATGGAAGGACAATGGGAGAAAGAATCGTAAACAAAGGCAGCAGCTAAGGGACATGCGCGGGGTACGTCACTGATGCCGAGAAGCAGCAGGGACTGCTGTTTCGGATCAGCTGATGTCCTAGCAACAAGAATTACTAACCGTCCTAAAAATATATATTTTCACCCAGCCTCAACACAGTACAGAACTCACATAACGTAATGCAATGCATTCGCACGTATGCGCAACCGCACGTATGCACATATTTACATATATGGATATACGTTTTTCACTAAAGCCGAAGTGATGAAAAAATTTTTGAAAAATAATGTAAATAACAAATTTAGGTCATATTCTCAAATGCCTCGTGAATTTAAAGAATGACACGTGACTAATAAATTATTCAAGTTTGGACAAAAATCAGAATTTCCATTTTCATTGAGTTCAAAAAATATTAAAATTGTAATAAAACAAAAATGTTGTCTTTTCAATTTTCAGGCAATATAAAATCAATCGATTCGATGCAATTTCTCTTTATAAATATATTTTTGTTGTTGCCACAGCTTCATTGAAAATCATTGCAGTATAATCTGTCATAAAAAAATTTATGGTACTATATGTGTGAACGATTGAAATAAAAAATTCATTGAACGACCCAGGGTCAATAATTTTATTCGTTATTTGCTTTTCACAGGTCATTGACTAACACCAAGATTTTCTGTGTATTGAAGTTTTTTCATATGAGCTATAAAAAATGTCTACCATCCGATTTATTGTTCGGACTCTAATAGGACGAATATGAAAAAAGACTTTTATTGAAACCACATTTCATATATTGGTGCAACTAGTAATAGATAATTCAAATGTGTGGAAAATGTCATAAACTCAAGGTTTTTTAGAAATCTTTTTATTCTTTCGATTGAATCAATAAAAGTTCTGTCAACCGGAACAAATAAACTTTTTATCAATAAAATCCAACACGTTTTCGACGATTTTAAAAACAAAAATAAATCAGCGATGTACGTCAAGTTATATTGTTTCATCTGAATCCAAAAACAGGTACATTTTAAATGCTAAGAAAATCACCTGATCCCACCAAAGTGTACATATTGTTTGTAAAAATTATTTTTTCTGACGTACACTCAACATATCATTCATTTCCATAGGGGTGCCTTGTTTTTGAACATATAAATGGTCTTTAGTCGAATCGCGTGCGTACAATGCGTACAACCTTGTGGGTTTCTATCTTTATAGTTTCCGGGTGTGAGACATGTGTGTGAGCTCGTGTTATATGAGTATACGGGGTGTCCTATTGCAGATGGTCAAGACACCATAAACTTGCACCGAGGAAATTTTTTCTTCGATTTTTTTTCTCGTTTTCCGGCTTAATAAAATTTAATTTAACTTTGAACAATATTTTTCTTAGCTCTGAATGCACTTTTATACATTTCTGTTCAATGGTAAAACTACTTTTTTTAGATATTAATAAACAAACATTTTTTACGAAGCGAGAGGCTCTCACATAAACACTCTATTAAATGTACTCAAACAACAATATTTATTTGATTCAAATACAGCATTTACGTTGAAGAAAATAGAAATTTGGATTATTTAATTAATTAAAAATAATTTAAAAATTAAAAAATGGAATAGAGTATCCTGGCATCTAAAAATTAATTGTTTTTTTTTTAGATGTGAACTTAGGATAGAAATTAGTCAGAAATAATGAATTATTCAAGCTGAACGAATGGGTGGCATGCGATAATGAGGAATATTAAAGGCGTTTAAATAATTCATCGATTAATATTTAAATGGAGTCTGATAAAAATAAGTGTTTTAGAATTTTCGACAGGAAATTTAATCCTAATTTTAAGATTACGATATTTATTATTCCATGTGGTTGGACACCCTGTATATTGATGCACGATAGCAGTGCGTGTCTTGTGGACCCACGCTTTAGGATCAATGAATTCTCGAGGCCACATAAGGTTTCTTGGGAGAGGTAAGAATAAAGCGTAATTAAATGATGAGGGCAAAGAAGAAAAAAGAAGGGAGTTGAAAAGGTGGACCACACGGGGGTTGCGCAATGTTCCATAAAATAATATGAAAACGTTAATAGCTCGGAGGAAAATTGAAAGGCGAATAAAATGTTAAGGAATAATGTACTTTTTCTCAGCTCTTTCTTTACGCAAACTTCAGATCACGTGTGATAGCATCTATTGCGATGTTTAGATTCGCTTCGATGCTTACATCTTCCCCTATTTGTGTATTTACAGCAATCTTAGAACACCATACGATGTTAAATAACATTTTTATTCAACACGAACACGTTTGAATGCACGTTAATAGAAGATGAATTCTATGCGTAATACGATCATCTCTATGTGTGTAAATAAACGCTGTTCGTCATTCAAAAAGATTCTTTGGTAGACGGTAGTCGAGATGTACCGAATAAAAAATATCGCGTCCTTCATCCAAAAACACGACTAACCACACTGCGAAGAAAAAATATCGTTGTGAAATAAATAAATAAAGTGTTTTTTTTTTAAAGCATTTATGATTTTGTAAAGGATGGTTTATTGATCAAGGATCATGCTTGTTTGTTAATTGTTTTGGAAAATAACACATTTTGTTGACGTATCTATTTAATAACTTCTTTGGGAATTTCGTTGTAACACGAAGGGTTAATTTCGAAGGGTTAATTATTAAAACAAATAAATGTTAACATAATTTCACGAGAATATTTGTTTGGAAATAATTTGGTAAAAATGTCATAAAAGTGTATTGAAAAATCGTTTTTTTCTCTGTTTTGTACGTTGAGAGGTTTTTTAAACAAAACTGGAGGAATTTTTTTTTAAAAAGAACAAAGACGAGATTTCGAGTGAACCGATGGACAAAGAGAAGAAAAAAAAGCAGTAACGTGCATTACGGAATAGGGAGAACGTGCATAAAGTTCTTTCTTACTGTATTTCATAGGTTGCCCCCTCCCATGAATCAAGGATGGGGGAGACGGGTCATTATTATCCGCCTATAAACCTTTGTCTCCGTACTCCGCAGGATGGATAATGCGACACGATTTTCCGTCCCTTTTCGACACACTTCTCTCACTCCAACTTTCTTATTTTCTTTGTTCCCAAAGTCGAACCGGAAAATGGGGAAGGACATGGAAAAAGGGATCCTTTGGTATGAGGAACATGAAAGCATTAAGGGAGTTCGAGTATCGGCGAACCAGGCCAAACAAAGAAAGAAAGAAAGAAAAAGGGAAATACTTGACTCGCGCCCCTCTTGGTTTTCCGATGGGTGCTCTCTTGACGAACGAACAATTGCTACGAAATCATTTCTTCTCCAAATCAGAAATAACACTAAATTGCTCAATTTATATTTGCACAAAATCATTTTCTACAAAATGAAAACAATTGTTGTTTTTTAAATACCCATAAAAAACTGTATTTGTTTATTAAACCATTGACTAATTTGTTATCAGTTACACATTGTAATTTTAAATCCTTTCAATTGTTTTCTCGTCGAATCACCAAAATTTTGTTTTGCTCAAACCATAAAAAATGTATTAACTATAAAATATCCCAAATTTCATGTGCCAATTAAACAAAGAAAATAAATGACAATTACGTAAAATGAATGGTACCAGAGGCTTCGAAAAAATGTGAAAAAAATAAATATATATCATGACTCAACAAACGAAACTAAACTATCAAATGATTCATAACACGAGGTACTTGGATTTTAGAAAGAGAGAAAATAAACTGGAATACAGGATTATATTTGATGCCACAATGCACTGTAATAATTTTTATAAATGTTTTTTAGTTTATTCAGTATTAACATAATATTCATAAAAGATATAGTATCAGTGGAACGCCAGCGTATGAATAATTACGTATTTAAAACGTCGTTTTGAATGTTTTGAAGAAAAACGATTGGGTGACGGGGTGGAAGGAGCCGCGCGAAGATTGGGCGAGGTTAGTATCAAAGAAGAGCGTGAGGTCAACGTACCCAAGAAAAAGCAAGCTGTAAAGCGTTTTCTCATCGTCGTTACGGCATTGCCATGTATATGTATATATATATTTGAAAAAAAAACACACATTTATACGTTATATATACATATTACTACAGAATACTGGCGTATGCTGTTTTACAGACTGTGCGGCCGTTTGCTCGCGGCAATCTCTCCCGCTCTTTTTTTTCGTATTCGTTTTTTTTTCCTCTCTCTCTCTCTCTCTCTCGTCTTTTCTATGCTACAGAGTTTATAGAGAGACTTTGCGCGCTACATTGCAGAGTCTCCTTCGCTTCAGGAACTCTATAGAACTCGAGTCTTCACCGTTCTCCTGTGTCATCCTTTATCCGCGCCCCACCGTTTATCCCCCACTCTTAGGGTGCCGTTATTATAACGGCGAAACGGACACTTTGTCGCACCCGCCCCTACTCGCCACTCCAGTCACTTTTGCCATAGTTCTTCCATTGACAATGAAACAAATCATTTTATTTTTTTTCCCTATACTTATTCGGACCAAAAATACGTCAGCAGTGACATCCACTGGGAGTCCATTTACACTTTTTCACTTACTAATTATCATTGTGTCATTCTTCCGAGCTTATTCGTTCAGGCTGCATTGGCTCGAAGTTTTTATTTCACGTATTCACTCTGAAGTATTTTTTGTTGTTGTATTTCTCGTTCCATTCCATAGATTCTCTCTTCAATGATAAGCGATTATTTGGAAATATTTTGTGGTTCGAAAATCGATTGTTCTTTATTGACATTAAATAAAGCATTTAATGCGGAGAATCAAACGTTTAAAAATCTACGATAAAATTACGGTCACAGCCGATGGGTTGCGATGATTCGAAAGATGTTTGTTTTTCTACGATTTTTTGATACAAATGAAATGCTATTAATGTAATGGAAAAACTTCATTATCGCTCCTGCAGTGGATTGAGTACACCTGACGAAACCTGACGAAGCCTGACGTACATTTGTGTTTGCATGTAAGAAAACAGCGTGACCAAGACGTTCATATATACACGTTATGTAGTCGACTACGTGTTCTACCAGTAGCCTCGAAATCTGAGAGGAGATACACAAACCTACGTATAGAAATAAAAATGCATTAGATAGCTTTTTAGTCGCAATGATAAAACGACAATCTTGACATTGAGAGAAATGATCCAATCCACTCTCGGCTGAGACTACTTTATTCCAGCTGAAAATATGAATAACAAAAACACAATTTCAAAAGCTGCTTCACACTAGTCAATAAGTGTTAAATTTTGAAAACATTTGTTTACTGATAAATGCAAAATTCTACGATGTCATATTTTCATTGCCAGTTTTTTAGAAAAGTGAAATCCGTACTTTTCAAAAGATTTTAATGCACTACCGCTCATTTTGTTCGTTAACAAATTCTCCATAGATTTAATGCTTTTATTTTCATTGGCTAGAACATTCGATCGATGAAGCTTAGATGAAAAATGACGCTGTGAATTTGCAGGGAATGTTTACAGCAACAAAATAAATCGTGGTGCATTCGAATTGCCAAAAAGCTACGAATGTTTCATTCAAAAATGTCTCTCATCAATGTTTTTTAATTTCTTGAATTATTGTATTAAACTTTGCTTAGAAATATTGTACAAATGAAAAAATTATTCGACGAATATGAAGCAGCTGCATGGAAATTTTTTTAAATGAAAAAATTGAATTGAATGAAAATGAAAATTGAAACGATCTTTTTGACTTTATTGGGTGACGATAATTTTGTTTATTTATTTGGTATTGGTACAAATCTTGGCTTCAATGCTGCAAACGAATCTAAAACAGAAGCTCGAAACTGAGAGACACCAGTAGCCAGTAAATATCGTGCAACTCGATGATTCCTATCTCTTTATATAAATATATGTATAGGCTCCCGTTCACTAAGAAAACCGGTTTTCCGTTCGATGGTCCCTTCCTATGCACCGACAGTTTAGAACTCACCTTTACCAATGCATAATACTTTGGGAGCTATGATTAAACTTTGTACTGTACTCGCTCATATATCTATGAAAAAAAACCCTTTCAGACTAGTTTCATGTATTTTCTGCTCCGTTACAAAGCTCTCTCTAACGTATCATGCATTTTGATGTGACTTCCCATCGACAATAAGGTCAATGCGATTCGAATCCACGAAACACTATTGATTGTGAGTGTAGATTTTTTTCTTTCAGTCTCTGCCTATTTTTACGAACCAAGAAACACAAGTGTATTAAAAATTATTAAAAAAGCTTATTTCAAGATCATGATATTTATTCTTGTTTTTCAAAATGGCACTCAAAACCACTTAGAAATGTGAATAGAAAAAACAAAAGTTGATGGGTTTATTATTATTGAAAATAATGATTCTTTTATCATCGAATGGTCTGAGATAAGTCGATCAAATTTGCCATGAGTCAGCTCTACACTGTAGTGCTTTGGCACTACTGACATACAAGCGTATTTATGAGGCAAATATGTAATTTTTTTTTTTTTTCTTCTTTCATAGCATTTTTACGCCCTTGAAGAGCTCTTACGACGATGACTCACGTTACGTTTCTCGTCACAGGCGAATGGCCTGACTGAATAATAGCGATACTGCCGCATCGATAGTAGTTAACAAAAATTCACGATGTAGGAATATCCACAGAAAGAACGAAACTTTGATAATGATAAAGGTGAACCTTGCTTTTTTTTTTTTTTTTTTGTTTTCAATCCCCACCGAGTTAAAGCAAACACTAGGCTCTTGTAAGTTGAATGTTTTTTTGCTCTTTTATTTCATCTCCAGTCAAACCCAAGGACAGAAAAACATGGGAAGAACGTATTTACAAAGCTGGGAATAAATAGAGTTTGAATATTTCGAATCGTCAGAAAAAAAAGCTAATCCCAACCACTTGGAAACACTTGTATTTTTTTTTCTATGGTGAAAAACATTCGGTTCGAATCAATTACTTAATTCTTGTTTTGAGTAAAAAATTTATGAAAGAATCTTTTTTTTTTTTAATATATTGAACGTATCAATTTTTGTATTTGAAGTTCGAACGAATGTGAAATCGTGAAATTCGGAACAAATTTTTTATTGACAAACGTTTTCTCTATTTTTTTCTCTATTCTCGTCGCATTAATGACATCATTGTCACAGCTTTTGTCGTATTTTCATTATGTTGCTACGAAACATAGTCATCAGGTCGAACCTCGAAATCTGTAAATAGACTTTAAACTTCTGAGATGAGACAAAGAACGTGTGACGTTACTTCGGGATTCTCTCTTTCTTTTTTCATGCTCTCTAGAGCGCAACGTGATTCACGCCTTAGACACTTGCGGTTTGAACGATGATGCACCGTCGATACATATATGTGCAAACACGTGCAAATTTAAATTGTCAGGAGAGTCGCGAAATCGTATTAATTCTTCATTAAAAATCAATCGCAATAATGTTGACGAATACAATGATAATTACTTGTTTTTCATCATTCTCAATTATTTCTTTAATATTTATTTAATCGACTATTAATGTCTTCGAGGTACGATTAATTTTCAAATATGAGTAAACAAATAAAATAATACTGATGTTTTGTGGAATGATATTGGTATCAAAATAAAACGAAATGATTTTATGTGGTTGGGAAAAATTGACGAGTTTCATTAACGATAAGATCGTCAGTGTCGTTTTCTTAAATGGAAACTTTTTTCAAAGTATCATAACACAACACGAACGTGAAAGGCAGCAAAGTGCACACATTTCACTTTAACGCCCTTTTTTTTATCGCTGGGCACTTATTTTTACATTGTTTTTATTTTTGACGATGCACGTTTACGACTACCGGAGAGTGCGTCATTTCTAATCTCGTTTTACGAGCTTACATCAGCTTGCCAATTGCGCCAAATGTTGAGGAATCGATATTTTACACTCTGGCAAGTTTTATTCGATACTCGAGTTCATGTGTAGCACGCAATCTCCTCATAAGCAAAAACAATTTCTAGGAAAAGTGTATAAACGTTTGAGAGACGAAGCGAAGGTATAAATATCGTTGACTAAACGAAATTCACTGTAACTCGCTTTGGGAGTCAATAAGTGTGTTTTTTCATGTATAGGGATCATTCGGGGGCGTAGCTCAGATGGTAGAGCGCTCGCTTAGCATGCGAGAGGTACCGGGATCGATACCCGGCGCCTCCAAATTTTTTTTTTTTTCTTTTCCAATTAATTGTATATTTTTCATCAATTTTAATTGCATTTAATTATTAGAACTCGATGATTTTATCAATCAAATGTTATTATTCCTAAACATTTGTACGAACCAAGTTCGCTGCATGCTCCATAACGTACCATTTTTCGAAATCACAAGTGTCTTAATTAGTAGAACGAAAAAACATCGTAAAATTCTTTTTTTAGGCCCATCACAGAATCACGTCTCCCCTTAAGTTTAATTTTAGATTTCCCTTTCGTACGATTGTGACAGCGTTTTCTAAGATTTTTTTTCTCATTTTTAACTATTCTCTTATCATTACTATCGCGAGAATATAGATAAATAAATTGATCAAACGTGTACAAGTGCAAAGTGCTAGAGTTTGCATAACTATCGTTCTTTATCGCCCAAGACAGTAATAATAGAAAGAAGTGTGTGTATCGAGCAAAGTCATGAGGAAAAATGTACAAGTCCGTCCTCAATTTACGTGTATGTTTGTGTATGTGTCAAGCCAATAAGATTATGAGAAAACCGAAGATACGATCAGACTCCATTTAAAAGTTTGCCATTGCCCGAGTCTGTTGACCGTCTCGTGGCAGATGTAAATTTGAAGCCGATAACGATAATTAGTAGATTTGTCGATTCTTCAATAACGACACGTTTCATTGGCATTTATTGTGGTTATTATTTATTTGAGCACGAACATCTAATTCACTATTTGTCGATCTGTTTGTCCGTGCCCTACATGGTGTCCGTCAATGTCGTTCGATAATCGACAACCGCGACGACGATTACGTATTACTTTATTCGAGGAAAATAATACCAAAAAAAAAAACAAAAAAAAAAGCAAATAAAGATTTACAGGCGTCAGACAGGCTCGCGAGCAAAGTTCGAGTAAACAGATTTTAGATATTGATAGCGTATCAAGGTGACGAACAATCACCAACCACGGAAGATCAATTGAGAAATATAAATGGATTACAATATGAATATAGTAATTTGAATCCAATAAGACTGATTTTTTTTATTTGTGAATTTAGTGAAATTCCTCACTTTTTTCAATTTTATTTTTCCAATCATTTCCCAGCAGAGAAAAGCTCCGTTTCGATGCTTTAAAAATGTTTCAATGAAATCAACAATTTATTGAGATTATCGATACAAATATCGTTCCTTTTTCGCGATGAGGTTCGACTGACAGATGAGCTTCTAAATTTTCTCACCAACAATTTTGACATAATATTTACCATTTCCAAACAAAAGAACCGAAAATAAATGGTCATCAAATATTATGAGCACTGACAAATGTACGTGACATTTCTAAGGTTATTCGACGCTTTGAATTTCCATTCCCCCCCGCCCCTTTGTAGATATTCGTCTCTTAATTTTTACACTGGCATTAGTTACATAAAGTGTCACTCGATATATTTCCTCTTCCACCCGGTCTTTTCGCTGTTCGCTTTTTCGTCGAACCCTATTATACGAAAAATAATGTACTACGTGTTTTTGTGTACACAAGAGAATTGCCCGAAAGTTTTCGAGTTAACTCGGCACAAGGTTTTCCGTTCGATCGCGGTTAACGACCCCGGCACCAACAAATTTGAGCCCTCGTGGCGCCGTAGTGGGGGGAGTCTCATCTTGGTCAATCACATACAGACGAGGGTTGAATGGTCGAAATATTTACGATATCGAATGATGGTCTCAGGAGGGTACAAAAGAAGGAGAAAATTATATCGACGTTGAATCAAATTCGAGGCAGATAAAAATATAAAGGAAAATAAAAGAACCAGAACAAAGTTGTGGTTTGGTTGTCGAATGCAATCGTCAATAAGTAATGCTATTAATTAACATAAACTATTTATTTTCTTATTTTTATTCTTTAGAGAACCACGAGTGCCCGTTCACCAGAATTAAATATTTTGAGAGTATGTTTAGAATTGAAAAAATGTATATTTGGAATCACGAGCTTTGGAAAAAAAAAATGGCAGCTGTTACGAAACACATAGTAACAAAGGGATCGTTGACCACGATGTGTATACAAGCCGTTTTTTCGAGAGATAGCTCGTAAACATGAAAACAGCGGACACAAAAACGTGCAGATTTTCTCAGCTCGCATTTGTCCTTTCGTTTTCTTAGTCTCCCTCGTTCCGAGACGATAACGATCAATTTTTAGTGCTTCTTTTTCATGTATAAATTGATATAAATTGTGTGTATATAGGCATATACGTTATAATGTATACTAGAGTGCGGGAAAAGCTGTGATGGACACACAAAGAAAATCTTGAGGTTCGTTTCCCTTCTCGATATACTCCCCTGTTGCTCCGACGAGCATAACAACAGGTATAGATATATTTATACTTTATAATGTGTGTGCATACGTACAGGGAAGTAGTAAAGAGAAAAATATATAGAAGGACAGTGTTGCAACACATATATAAATCTATATATTGCATAAATATAGGGTGTGAAAGTAATGGCTTCCATATGTCAACAATGTAATAAAGGGTGTCGAAGAGGCTGTAGGCGCATTTGAAATTGCGCATCGGTTTTTTGGTTTCGTAACATCATAACGTACGCCATCAGTCTCCAGGCTCGAATGCTATAACATGAAAAAAGGAGGAAGAAGACGAAGAAGGAAGAAGAAAGAAAAACAGATTTTTGGGCTTCTGATGTGCATGGAAGCCGAGGAGGATCTTCTCTTCCGGTTTCGACCCCTCGCTACGATCGTAAAAACCGAAAGAGATAAAAGAGAACCTCCGATCAATACGAGGAAAAAAGGAAAGCTGCGAGGACGCGAAAGAAAAGCGAGCAGTCGGTACCGACTTGCCATAAAAACAATAATAAATATTATCGCTATATTGTTAAGCTTTTTTTACGATGTACTTATTATTACATAGAGGTCATAATGATCGACGAAATTGTAACGTACATCGACGTGATGTGTGTCCCGCTGCGACCTCCCATAACCAGGTCAACATCTTTTAATTTCCATTATCCCTTTCTCACACAACTTACAGGGACTCCCCTTGGCTTCGATATCTCTGACGCGTTAATAAAATTACTTTTTTTTCAATAATTCTTCCACTTTTTGTTATGTATTTTTGCTGCTGAGTATTTACCACGAACCCCATTGTGGAATTGAGCGATGTGTATAAAATGTACGATGTATGTCGAATGAATTTGGAGAAATTGGGGACATTGTGGTCGGAAAACTATGGAATATGGATTTTTTTCTTTGTTCCATTATGGGATCTTCTAAGAATATGTATAACGGGCATAAAAATTGCAAAACTTTATGATTTTTTTCCTCTCTTCTATCGCAATCTCATAACTCGTCCGATTTTTTTCACAAATAAATGAAAAATCCAAACAGACTATCAATCAGGATGAAAATTCTAGGAGGCTGAGAAGGATTCTGCATTTTTCCTTTGGCTGAAAAGTAATAAAATGGCAGCTATTTCAAAATTCAATGCCAAATTCAGCCTTTTTTCCAACAGTCCTTCATTGAAAAAAGTATAAAACTTTCTAAAGAAGCCTCTAATGAAAATTTGGAATGATGATGCGACGAAGTTTCAGAAGAATAGCTCAAAAGTTGTTCCTTAGAATGGGCCACTTTGTTACGAAGTTACGAATATTATGATTTTTTAAATAACTGCTTTCTTTGTGAAGCTCCCAACATTTATTTTTCGTCCACGTTAACAAAGATTCAAGGATACGTCACGTTTCACTCCATCAAAACAACGATAAAGCTCAACAAAAGAAAAAAAAATGTTTTACTGGAACGATAGAATCTTCGATACCACAAAGTTAACCAAACCGATTGGGAGATTTGCCGAGGAAAACTGGCGTATCATTCCCCTGAAAAAGTCTTATGGCGTTTTCCCCCCATAAAAGTCGATTATACGCATGGAATGTGTACATTTTTATTGTCTTTGTGATGCACGTACTTGTGTATATAGATCGAAAGCGATAAATTGACGATGCATCGATGCGGAATTCGCAATGGAGATCCGTGAATCGACCCATATCTTTTGGCATAAAGTATCCAATAGGAAATTGCTGTAACTGTGACGGAAAAGCTCCTCTGGATGGGAATGTGAGAGAGCGTGAAGAAACACTCGCGTGACGATTTCCTTTCATTTCTTTTTTTTTTTACGGATATGTATATACGCCTTTCAACGGGATTTTGGTTTCAGTGCCACAACGTTTCTCGTTGTACTTTAGAAGAAAAGCTCCCGGGGTTTAACAGCATTATGCATAAGTGTACAACCGTGTATATACGTAGATTTATATATAAATGTATATATATATATATTTAGAGCATAAAGAGCATTTACGACCTCGAGGGGTTCCGATGAATCGTGACTAACGCGAATCAGGCTTTTCCCTTTATGCCTGCACGTATATATGCTATTGGAAAATCGGTACGTGAAAATGTACGCATGTAAAATGTATATAGCTATACAATGTCGATGCATACAATGCAGAAACGTATATATATGAAATATATTCTTGTGGCAATGCATCTGTACATAAACCGCACCCTTGATTCAGCAATATTACTGGCCACAAAGGACAAAAAGAACAATTAAAAGCAAAAATAATATGTAAAATGATGCATGTATTGTGTTTCCACATCGAAGATATATCAACGAGAAATTTTTTTGTCGAAGATCGTATCAATGTTGAGTCTTTTTACATTGGGATCATTATTTAGGAAAAAAAAAACATTTCTTTTTGTATTAATCGTTCAGTGAGAGAGGTCAAGAAGCAATCGTGATGGTTTACTATAACTTGGCGAAAGGCTCGATAAAATACGAGCAATCGTGTCGCGATGGAGAGGCAGAGAGAGAGAGAGAGAGGGACATGAGAAAACATATCCATCCAGGGTTCTGATAGCAAGTCTTTTTCACTGACACGCCCCTTCAGTAAAGAACAGTGAATAACAATAAAATCGCAAAAGTTCAAAAAAAAAAGTCAGAAAATAAGAATTGATGAAAAAATAGAGAGAAAAATGATGAGATTGAGAACAAGAAACGATTAATCGATCGATAGATCGACCTCGAAAAACGGCGTGATCACGAGGAGCATCGTTCTCCATATCTCGTCCTATTCTTATTGACTAGTATTGCACAAATATCGATAAACAATAACTTTATCGTTCTCGTCTAACGCAACACGGAAGAGAATTTCATCATCCCTCTCGCAGACAAAGAGCACGACCATCCCAGAGCACATCGTATACAATTATTGTACGTTAATATTTACTCTTATTGAGGGACACAATGACCACAATAATAAATGCAATAGTTTTGTTCAAATATCATCACAAAAGGGGGTGAACTTTCTATAGAAAATCCCGCCAATTCTCACTTCCAATATTCGCTCTATTGTGATTGCAAACCATTATTATTGACAGGTCGATTTGGAAAAATTATTACACGATGTTTTGAGCTTTTCATTTTTTCTATAGTCTTTCTCAATTCTGTGAATTAACAAAAAAACAAGATATTAATTGACCCTGTGAAATTTCGATATTTTTTAGGATTTTTTAATTGTTTTTCGTGGAACAACTTTGATATAAAGTTGTTATCAAACATTTTCCTCGTTTAATGTCAACGATATTTGCGTAATTTTCAGATGAAAAATTCTACGCTCAAAGTACGACAAAGATACCGTAAATATCAAATTTTTGAATGCTACTGTCGTCAATCCAGTGTTTATCCAAATTATTACGACATATTCGCGATAATGCAGTTGCTAATGAATCATCGTATCTGAGGAGCAATTAATCCAATTATTTTGTTTCGTGTTTGAAAAACAATACAGTTTGAGGTTCGAAAATACGAGGATTTTTGTTATTCTCAAATAAAACAATTATTCTCATGAAATTTGTCAATTAAATCCACGTTTAGCTGTTGCATTTTTATTTGTGGTTAGCAAAGTATGCAATGGAAATAAATAAGTCAAATTATAAACAACGTTTCATGTTTTCAGAGATTGAACACAAAGGTTTGTTGTCGTTCCGTACACGGGCGTTAACTGATGAAAATAGTATTTTCATAAAACACAAAAATCATTTAACAGAATAATCCCTGACGGATAATACAATCCACTCGAGTGTGATCAACGCTGATTCGACGAAAAAAAAAAATGCGGACAAAGTGATGCGGAGCCCTTGTTCCGATAGCAGGGGTGACTCTATTTAACGTCAACCCCCTCTAACCCCTGGAGACTTGGAACAAACTTGACGATCCTTTGTTCCGTGACCTATATTCGGGGAACGATCACGTGGCTTACTCTCCCTGCCACTCTATTTTGCACCCTTATAGCGGTTCACATAAACGATGGGAAACGTAAAAGGGAGAGTGCAACAGGGCGAAGTGCATTGAACCCCGGGATAGTTTTTTTTGTTCTCGTAAAAATTTAATAGATTTGTATCCAGAAATAAAAATCATTGCAGCGGAAAAATATACCCTGGAATTCACAATAGAACATTTTTGTTCTTTTTTCTCGTGCGAAATATTCGCTCTCCTTGCTCTCAAGAGTAATGTTTTAAATGATCATTTTTTTTTCAATCCTGATCAATTTATAGATAAAAATACACATGAATAACTTATGCAGAAAATACAAAAGTAAATTGATGAATATTCGTTTCTACGGTACAATGAAGATGTCAACATTTTTTTCGTGCAAAATTTTTTTTTCCTTTTTCAACGCAATACTACAGCGTGAAAATTTGTTAAGAATAAAGCGGAAAATTGTGATGAACAGAAATGGAATCATACTGACGCAATGTCTATAAAAAAACCCCTTTCTTCAGTCTGACCGTTGGAATTTATTTTCACTCGATCTTCCGGAATTTTCCAACCCCCGAAATGTCAACGACCTGGTTCTTTGTCCAATGCACAATTCTTTCGTAAGACTTGCGGTCCTGAAGGCCTTTCTTACGCGGCCGTTTTGCTTCATGAACGAATTGATTGTACCGTCTGTTTCAAAAAGCATTCATGTTTTTCAAAGCAGCTGATCGAACTTGTCAAAGTAATAAAACTTATCGTCGTAGATTGTTTATGGAATAAATAATCTTCAATAAATCGAGAAGGAATTTATCACGTTGCAGAATTTAAAAACATAAAAAATCAATGTTTTTTGGAGAAGAAAAAACGAACTAAATTGGCCCGAGTCCCACAAATAATTAGTAATTTTTTGAAATATTGAATCAAACTGTTTCGCAGCAAACAACAAATAATCAACGCAATACATTCGTGTGAATAGATAAATAAAACAATTTAAAAATGTTTAATCAAAAAAGTTTAAAACGTTTTGTTATTGTCGTTATTTTTATGTCCGACTGTACGTCTAGCATATTCTTGAGGTGATACGAAACAGGGGTTGGGCATTTCAACCCTCTTTTTTTTATTTTTCTTTGGCTACACTTTTTTTCTTATATGAGACACCAGAGAATCATAATTTGAGCCCAGTACGTAACACTGTATCTATATAGGTGTGGCATCTGAATGCAAAGAAAATCAACATCAGCAACAAACCGTACACGGGTCCAGGTATATATTTGCTGCGTACACCGACGTGCGTGTAGAGAATGGAATAAAATTTTCTGTGCCGTATCACGCGAGAAAATCTATTCAACCCTTTTGCGCAACGGAGTTCACGAACTTTTCAAACAAATAAAGATCGTTCTCGAAGAGAGATCTCGATAAAAGAATTCCTTAAAAATTCAATGATTTATCGGGACCTATTGAATACTTGAAGCCCCGAAGAAACGCTGAAGAACAAAGTAGAAAACGTACAACGTATTTTTGAGATGAATATAAAATACAGAACTTAATATAATTTTTTCGAGCTGTTAAACTTTTTCCAAAATTCATTCATGTATTTATAAAATATTTGAAAACGTCAGATTAACCATTGTATTTATTTAAATCGAGATAATGTGTTAATTTTTATAGACTATTTACGTGTTGTATATAATTTTCGAAGAAATATCGTTGTAATGTCCAATTAATTGAATGCTAAATGAAAATCGTGAATAAAATTGTAAGAGAAAAAGGTTTGAATGTGGGAAAAAGGAAAAATTATGACGTGTTTATGTTTGAATACTTGAAAAAAATAGTGGCATTAAGTTCTTTCATTAACATTACATTTGTCAGCGTCCATAGTGGTCGTTTAAGGGACTCGTATCGCAGCGAGACACATCGCGTGTATATAGGACATGATCATAAGCTTTCCCACAGGCTTTCCAACGGGAGCTTTGAGAGAGAACTTATGCAAATTTAAGGATGGAGACCGCGATTACGAGCCGTGCCGGGAATTATCATATCATCGTTATTGGACTTTCGTCCGGTGGAACGCTAAAGATCCAATAAAGACCTCTAATATACTTTGGAACATATAAATCTTCCAAATAAATAGTCTGGTAACGTATAGGAAAGAAAAAATGAAAAATAAACATTTAATCTTATTTGCTGATCCTATACATATATGTATAAATATATATGTCAAGATTAAAAAATTTTACACACAGATATACACAAATGTAAAAGTACACACACGAACATGTATTTATGAAAGCCTATAAATAGATTAAATCTCGTTAATTCAACCCTATTTGTGTTTACATATAAGTGTGTAAGTAGAAATCTGCCTGGTGATCTATCATGAGCATGAAAATGTAAATATACATAAGACATTCGAAGCAAAATCGATAGGATATTGTTAACGAATAAATAAGCCTTCGCTTGTTTACTGCTAAAAATGTGCACGATCAAAATAGCATTTTTCTGAATTTTAGGAGAAACACCATTTTATCGATATGCAATCACTTGGAAACATTTTGAGGCTTGAAAATTAACCGAGACAAATGAAAATTGGGAGACTTAAGTCTGGGAACTGGCGTCCAGAAAGCCAGAAAAATAATAATAACATTAATAAAAACATTTATTTTATTTTGAGGAGGAAAATGCACTTGCGTACCAGCAGGACTCCAATTTTTTAGCCGAAAGTCTTTTTACGAGATTAACACCTTTAAAAATCATTTCATTCGATCTAATTATTTTTCTATTCCTGAAAAATCCAATAAAGTATCTCAGTTGATTAAAATAGATGATTTTTCTGGATGAAAATATGGATCGAGAGTCAGCATCGAGATGAAACGAGTTTCCACAATGGTATGAAAATCACAAAGATCTGTTTGCAATATCGACGAACGTATGTGACAAAGAAAATGAAAAATGACAAGATGGAAAATGATCCATTCGATTTGTCCCGGAAGGCAGTGTAGCACGTAATGTGAAAAAAGTATTTTCAAGCAGCTTCGGAGCTCACGAATGGAGAAACGGGCGCAATAACGTTAGTGAAAGGAAAACGAAGGGGAAACCTGAACGAACAGAGCCTGTATTTCGACAGCTCGTTAAACTTTTTATTTTTTCCATCAAATCGTATTTTTCAACATATTTTTCTCTTCGCTAACGACATTATTGTACGACTTTTCACTCGCAAATGTTCGAACTATAGAAATCGTAAAAATATATCTATACGTTTGTACCTTTATTTGTCCCTCTCTGTCACGATTGAATAATGATCGTCAGACCGGGCTTCGGTTTACTCAATCGTGTATGCGAATATAACTGACAATTCGGAAAAGTACATGGCGTCGAAAGACACACTTCGTTGGAAAATTGTATGTACCGTCACTCTGTTAAAATCAAATGATTCAAAAATCAAAACGAGCATGAACAATATCTCCAAACGAGAAGATTTATTTTCCATTGTTGAGACTATTTTTCCATTTTCAATTCAACAGCCATTTTCGCATGAAAATTTATATAACTTAATACCCGATTTTTTCGGCAAATTTTTTCAAGTGAAAATATAACTAGTTCTCGTCCCATATTTCATTTCAAACTATAACCACATTTTCATTATTTAAATAATATTTTTAAACCCAAGCTTTATATCTGCTCATTCTATTAGCAACGCTCTGTCTTTTCTCGCGATTCGTCGTTCTCGTGCCAATTACGACAGACGCGGTGTCTCCGATCGTAGAAGTTAACACACGACGAGAGCCAAGTGCACGTGGACACTTTGAAGATCTCACCCGTTCTGCAGGCATCAGACACACACAAACAGACAAACAGACACACACGCACACACACACAACCAAACGCGCGCACACGAACACACACACATGCGTGCATACGTTGATGGATGTATTTGTACAAAACCGAATATATTAATGCGTGTATATTAATAGGCTGACGTCATCGGCCTCGATATGACCGATGTAATTATACACGTGCTCGCATCCATCGACAATGCTGCAACACGAGTATCGATCCGCGCAAGTTTACACTTGAGGAAAAAAATAATTGAGTATCAATCCATAAATGACAAGACAACTTGAGATAATTTATCAATGATGCTAACTGTCCATTTTTTAATCATATGACTTAGATATAAATTTATCTCTTTATGCTCTGATATCTCTAAAATGGACGAAACGTTAAAAAGGCTTTGCTGTCACAATTTTGTGAACATGCCGAGGAAAGACATCCATTTAAATGAAAATAAGACAATGCCTTGTCTCGCGGTCTCAGAGAATTAACTCTAGATATTTGACTTTTAGAAATGATTTTCTTCGATCTGAATATTTAGATGTTTCGGTTCAATGGAAAGCATGGTCGGTCTGTGGATTTTTAAAATTCAAAACAACAGTTTGAAAGAATGAAACAGCGTGAAGGTGATTCGAAAATAATGTTTATAATATTATTTATACGATTTCAATTTTGTTATTATTTAATGATATGTAATAATTGGCAACTCTGTGTGGATATAAAAATTCACCAACGAATTTTTGTTTCAATTTTGTTTATGCAATTTATTCACATCCAGAGCAAAATTCTTGTATGAAACCTCGATCTTTGCGCCACGTAGTGGTCGCAGCGAGAAGCTTTAAGGTAGTTACTCGAACGAATAATTAAATTAGCAATATTTATTTGATTGAAATACTTTGATTTAAACTTTTTTGTAGAACGAATAAATTTTTGTTTGATGATTCTATTAGATTAATTAAAATCTATATAATAGTTTTTTTTTTATCTAAAACAGGAAGATATTAGAATTCCATTGTACTGTCCAGATTAGTAAGATCTCATTTTAATTGGCAGATTTTAATTTGGCTTAGGATAGAACTATTGTAAAGAATGTCTAAATTGGGATGATCGCTTTGAATTTCTGGTAACAATAGCGTCAGGAGAACGTGAATGGAAAATTTGTCGAGTTTTCGAGATCGTTAGCTCCACGATTGATCGATATCATACTCTTCGTATCGCCCTTGACGTTCACGTACACGATTCTATCGGAGTGCCAATTACGCGTTGAGATGAAATTACGTAATGCGAGGCAGATCTACGATTCGCTAACCATCTCGTGTTGATTGAATCGCGGTAAAATCGCTAATTTCAAAATGATGAAAAATCATTAATAAAATGAATTGGAAAAATCATATCAAGTTGGTCGAAAAAAGTGACAGACTTTGAATTATTTTCTTATTTTCTAAAGAAACACTTTGCAATCAAGAAAATTCAATTTCAATTAATCGGCAACAATGTATACATGAGTTGAAAAGATGTTTGTCGTCAGATTTTTTTCTTTTGTCAAATGAATTTTCAGTACAACGGTATAATATACACAGACAAATTAGTGGTTGTGTGTACGTGAATAACGTTCTAGCAGTCTTTGTTCATTGGAGCTGGCACCAGGCGGTCTGCTAGAATCGTTCGTGGTCGGTGGTACGACGACTTTTCTACCTCTCTCGAGGCTCGTAGAATTCTCGTCGTGCCTGCCAATTGCACTCATCGTCCAACGCATACACGAACACACACGGAAACGTACAAACACACGTGCGAATACTGTAAAATGCGTGCTCGACAAGAGCGGTGTTCAAAGATACGCGCGAGGCAAAAGAAAAGAAAAAAAAAAGAAGTGATATCTTTGTGTGTGCGAGGAATCACGAGTAGAGGCCTCACCCAGCTACACAACTGACCTGCTGACACAAACGACTCAACGCTTCTATTTCCATAGAACCAACTGCACGGGGCTGCGAAAGCTTCGAGCGCGAGTTTCGAGAGCTCACACACGACACACCTGATTTTCCATTTTCGGTCGTCGTGACACGCGACACAGAGTGAGGAAGAGAGAGAGAGAGAGAGAGAGAGAGAGAGAGAAAATAAGAGATGGAGGGAAAACGAAACCACGCACCGGCGGTAAAGATAACAAGATGAGATCAGACTTCCTCTTTTTTCCTGTTTCTTTTGTACGAGCACTACGAAGAATTTCAAGTAGAACGATACAAGGAAAATCGAATTTGCACAAATGTACCCATGCATTTTTTCGGATAGAGTCACTCGCGTAATTATATGAGAGCGAAGACAATATTCTATTAACAATGCCTCGAGCGATATGCCATTGTACAATTTCTCATGAATAATGCATGAACTCGCCATACGAAGCCAGTAAAAGATTTAGAAAAAAAAAAAAAGAACAGAAAAAAGGAAATAAAAACGTTCAACATAATAATTACTTCGAGAATGCATATAAAATGTTGGTAAAGAATGATTATTCTTCTGAACGAAATGTTATCTGTTAGCAACTAAAAACTATTTTACAATGTCCAGAACCTTGACTCGATTATCAAGTTGAATGATGAAATAAAATTTTGAAGGAACGTGAAGACATTTCATGATGCGATTTCAATGTTTTTTTGTTAATTTTTACGAATCATTTCGTTGTGTTAATCAATAGAAATGTTTTTTTTTAAATATTTGAATACATGAATATTGTCATTCGATTTATTTGATGTAATAATTCTAACGCAAATGATTATCTTTTGACAACTCTATCTACCAAATTATTAATAGGTTTTATAAATGTATGTTAAACTCGAAATCTTTATATACCTGCCTCATAAATATATGCATATTCACACGTGACTCTACTTTACAATCAGCGTATTTAAATTGCCCGTGAAATTGGGTTAAACGAGGGAAGCTTGGCTTCTCTCTTTCTTTCTGTTCTTCTCGCTTCCTTTTTCCTTCTGTCGTTGATGATCTCAGTTTCGTGTTTTGCTAGTCAGCCAAAAAGAAGCCTCTTGGGCCCGAAGTAGACTGCCGATCGGCAACGGCTCATAAAGTCTGGGCATTTAGTTTGTGTACAGGTATAGACATATGTACAATTAAACACGAAATATAACGATTGCGTCGCCGGAAGTCGTTGAAACCAACGGAAATGTAAGTCCTGATGCAACGTCAGCCATAAAATAGTGCATCAGTTCCACATTTTTTTCTCGCTTCCTTTAAAAAAGCGTACGGAAAATATATAACGAGATTCAGGGGTCAACAATCCCGCTACTTATGTACATAATAATTATTTATACCTAAGATAAAAAAACCTGAAAGTCAACAAAAACTAACAGAAACAAAAAACCAAGTTCGTCATCCTCTTAATAACTTTTTTTTTCAACAAATCTTTTCCTTATAGTTTCGCGTCGAAATTGCTTTGAATAAAAGGCTCCTTTATTCAGAACCATCATTTTTTTACACCCAAATCGTTGCCCAACATCCGCACGTCAGGCCCTATAGATATATTGGTTTTTCTATCCTGCTGATATTTCTTCTAGGTCTCTGCCAAGGTCTTCCTCGACTATCATACAACACATTTTCTTACGTCATCTTAACAGTTGGCGCCTCCTTCCACTCTGACATAATTTTCGAGTTTCTTCTCTCCTGATCTTCTCTTTTGATCTTTTCTCTCTCTCTTTCTCTCTCTTTTTCTCTCTCCCGAATGTTAGGTTTGCCAGAGTACGATTATTTTTTTCGTACAAGCACTAATTTTGGGGAAATTTGCGTAATTGTTTAAATTACCCAGTTTCGACGCTAAAATAGACAGATGTTTTTGGCATTGGGTGAACTGATGTCAGAAAGTAAACTTTATCTTTCTCAACTTAATGAAAAGAAATTTGGTAGCAAAAAAAATGATGGCACGTTATGAAATTTCGAATAATTATCATAACGCTGTTGATCACGACGTTGGTTATCATTCAGATCTTATTATTTGCTGATGATAAATGACCTTCAAAATAAAATAATGAAATAAAGTTTGATGGCATGAAAAAATGTGTATTTTTTCAATAAGCCACGTATGATAAATTTAGATATTATTTGAATGGTAAAATAATGATGCCATGGCAAACCATCTAATGATCATTCATGGAAGTTTATTTATTCAGAAGTTTTCAACATCAATTTTATTTGACTCACGGTGTTTAAGCAGCTAAATAGAAAAATTTCGAAAATAATAATTTGAAAAACCTAATATTAAAACCTATTTAAAAAAACCTACTCTAAAATTTTGCAGCCTTTAGCATCGACTATTCAACTGTTGAATGAAAAAAATAAGAGCCCTCTTGAATAACGAGGATCACTATAAGGTCAACTTTGAGAAATAATTGTTAAGGAGATTGGAATTTCGAAAAATGAAAATTGTGCGTTCGAAGTGGTAGGAAATTGAACCAACAGATGGCAATTTGACGTTTATTTCAATCATATGTTCCTTTCCAGAAGGCAATGAAAAGAAAAAGAGGTCGACATGTTACGAAACAATGACAAGCTATTTAGAATTAAGCCTGAAAATAATGATCATAATTTCTGATTCATCAATTTCAAAATAAACAAGTTTAAAAAAGTAGTAAATAAAAATGGTCAAGAAAAATTGGTCAGCGTTCTCGAAACATCAGAATGTTCTGGAGCGTGCGAGAGTTTGGTGAGTTGTATGACAACGTGATTATCAGGTTATCGACAAAGATCCTCGATTTTTTTTTTTTGACGTATCAAGATGATATGTCAACGTGAAGTTTAAAAAATACGAAAATATCAATTGTTTTTTGCCCCTGTCAATCTCTCGCTTGTCACATTAACCAAAAAATTTGAAAAAACCTTGTACCGCACGTCAAAGTCTTGCATAAATAAATGAAATAATAAGAACTCGTTAAGAGCAATGAGATTGAAAACGGTTTCGCAAAGCTTGTTGGAAAACTTGAGACCGCGTGCCGGAAGGCACGTTTACTCAATAAAAATTCCCCCGATCGCGATTAATCGGTTATTGACGAATCTTCAATCGATCAAATTTCCATCCAACTCAAGGTTTGTTTTATTTTTCAATTTTCTTTGTTTTTTATTAAACTTTCAACTCATATTTTTTTTTTTTCACGTGTTGACGCGATATCGCCGATGTATTTATCAGCTCGAGACTGCCAACAAACTCCAAATTTATACTATCGCCGTGTCGATGACATTCGTCATTTGGCCTTGTGCTTGTTTCGGAGTATCGTTCATCATAAAATTACATAAAAAAAACGAAATATTTATACATTCATATTAATGCTACAAATGTAGAGGAGAGTAAAAGCGTTTTTATTCATGCGGAACGAGATATTTTTTATTTGATATTCTTCTCGGTAAACACAGGAAAACATCGGTGGCTATTTATGGAGCAGCAAGTCTGGTGGCTATTCTTTGGATTACGGACTGGAAAGCCGTGTGCAAGTACATCCCATTTTACGGAAGCAAATACGAACGTATTCGAAAATACTGAAAGCTCCGAAGCAACGTTGACGAAGAGCAGAGGGAATTGAAATAACATCGACGAAATCAAGATTCAGCGATCGTTCGTAAAACAAAGAAGATGATTCACGCTGGCTCGTATATATACGTATATACCGACTGAATGCTTCCAACTCTGGGCTTATCGACCTGCACTCAATTGTTCAAATAAATAATACCAAAATTCGCTCACAAGTCATATAATTAACAATGCATGTCCCTTAATTAATCGATTACTCCGATTCGGGCAATTGGAGTAAAAATAAAATAAAAACAAAAAAAAACTCGCCCGAACAGGGACTCGAACCCTGGACCCTCAGATTAAAAGTCTGATGCTCTACCGACTGAGCTATCCGGGCGATGGAAGAATGAATTCTATTATGGATTCTTAACGGCTTACGACTGAAGGCCTAGAAGTATACGAATATTGAAAAAAAAAAAAAAAAATTTACGACTAAATGTTACTATATAATTGTTCACTTGTTTATTGTTATAATTCAAGTTATTTTTGTGAGGTAAGGAATCATTCTTGTCGAAATTACTCCAAATTTTCCAAATTTACTCCAAATTTTCCAAATTTACTCCAAATTTTCTAAATTTACTCCAAATTTTCCAAAATTACTCCAAATTAACTCCAAAAGTGAATAAGGGATTTCGATGTAGACGGTGATTTGACTTACGCCCTTTGGGTCATTATTGTCCGATGAATATTCATGTGGAAACACAAATGAAATCCAATCGAAGCTGGACAGACAATTAATTACATAAATCGATGTGGTATGTTTCAGGAATATTCTGGAAGTCAACAAAAGTGACAGCTTCAATTATCAAATATGTTCAATGTTTTGTCTATCGTTATACTCCAAAGTTTTCAACAAATAATATTGACTTTGTATTTTAATCTTCGTATACATTGAACCTCGAAGATCATGGAATTCAGATGCAAATTGCGTCTAGTGTTACAAGGCAGTCCATCAATTAAATTACTGAAACTCTATCCAAATTGATAGGTCAAGTAATCGGGATTATGTATTGGAGTAATACGAGAGTATGTGGTCCATATTCGATCCCATTTCGCCCATATTTAACAGACAAGTATTCGATACGTAAACAACCTGAAGGAACTTCTAGAAGCTACAGAGAAGTTGACTCAGGCATTAATTAACACGATCGGTTTATAGATCAATGTTGTACGTGATCGTTGTATCGTATATTTACGATTGGTAATTTGAGGCAAAAAGAGGCTGAACTTGAAATGATCATAGTTTTATAGCAGCAGTTTGTCAGCAGTTGAAGCATAAACTATAGTGGAATCATTTATTTTTCCACAATATCACCCGATTTAAGAGAGAATTGCAAGACTAGAAATGTTCGCAGCGTGATTTCCATGAGTAATTGTCTTTTTAAATAATTTCTCATCCCTGGCTACTGGTCATTAAAATGAACGAGCGATTCGAAAAACTAGAAGCAAATCTGAGACGTAAAACTCTTCCAGATCGAGAACAGACGAAATTGGATGACTATGTAAATAGAGGATAAACGAAAAAAGCACGCATGAAAAAAACGTGGCTGAAGGTCTCTGGTCGTTGGCATTAGGTTGTTATTATGATGTAAGCGGAAATAAAAAAGAAAAAAAAGAAATATAAGCAAGCTGGTCCACAGGCTGTTATATAACACATTTTTTTTTTTTTTTTTAATAAGAATGCTACGTACGACGTGCCACTACCAAACATTTACTCAAGGGCATAACTGTCCAAATTTGTCCTACTCTTACTGACACAGATTTATATATATATAGAGAAAAAATCAGTGAAGAATAGTCGGATCATGATAATGATTATTATTCCTTGTTCAGGAAGCCACGCACAATAACAATATATTCGTTCGATCATGATTATTATCGTTTCGACAAGGTTATAGCAGTGCCAAGAGTCTTGAATGTTATTAACGGCCATGCATATTTAAAAGGCGTGACACATTAATGATTCTCGTAAGCAAACACGAAACGTCGAGATATATATCATTTTACGAGTGTTTGACGATAGCCTGTTTACCACGGATATGCGATAAATATTGGCGTATCGTTCATATCAATTATTTTCAGCTATTTACTCAAAAACTTGAAGGAAAATGAATGCAAAGCAAAGAGGAATTTAACTTGGGATTCGAAATAGCCTGCGAAATGTTATTCCACATAAGCTGCTTCTTAACTGACTCAATAAACAAAAGAGATTTTTGCGTTCGTGTCATCAAAGAGGAATCGATGGAGGAATCACGACTGTGGTCGATCGCGAAGATGACACACTCCCTCTGATTTCTGCTCTTTGTGCTGAACAACTCATTTTATTTCTTTCTTCAATTCGTCAAAAGTCACTCACCGAAATTTCGTGTTCCTGAACTCACGTAACTCTCTAAACGAGATGTTTGAGGCCGCGTTCTCACGCAAAGTATCGTACTAATTATAAATACTTCACACTCGTTTAAACAGCGAAAAACAAGATGAAAAAAAAAGTGGATGAAAACATGCGGACCGCAGAGTGTCTTCATTTCTCGGAGTTCTATATACGACGGGTTGCCGTCCAGCTGCAGACCGCGCGGCAAAACGTTGCCTGCAACCAAGATTCTTGAATCTCATCCAAGATGGTTCTGACTTTCCCATGTGTCAAGACCTCGATATTAGAAGCGCACCCACGAAACATAAGACAGGGAAGAGAATTAAAGGGAAGAGGGCATGAATGATAGTTTGGTACACTACCAAGTGCTCAACTTTTTTTTTTCTCTTCTTGAAATGTCAGATGCCATATGAGAAATTGTTACGTATCGTTCTTTCCTACACGAAAAATGACAGCGAAGAAAAAAAAGGGTTCAAAAACGAGCTGAAGTTTGGAAGAATAACAAATAAAAATAGAAAAGCTTTATTAAAAAGCCCGTCGCCACGTCATCCCACAAATGGAACAAAAAGTAATTCAGGCGTTTTGTGTGTCACCCGGGAAAAAAAGCTCATCGATAGGACTCATAACATCAGTTTTGACGCAAACGTATTGTTGAACGTCATTCGACAAAGGTATCAATTTCACGGGACTTGCTATTCAACGCCTACTATTTAGTCAATTGTTTAGCAACTTTTCGATGACGCGAAATTCGAGCGAAAAGCAACAAAACAGATTAAATGATAGCGTTGAAAACAACATCACGAAAACAGGACAATGTTGACAAATGTGTTACATTGACGTTACGAATGGAGTTTTGATTGTGTAGTAGTGGAGGCAAACGTGCCTCGTAACTGTTCGATACGAAAAAACAGCAGAAAAAATAATGAAACCACATCGCATCAACGCAGAAGGAGTAAAACGTACGATCCGGCAACTTTACTCAACAATTGGTATCACATTCTCTGATTTCGAAAAAAATACTGAACATCAATGATGATAATAATGTTTCAACGCAGATCATTAACCTCACGAGACCTCGCAGTTTTCCAGAGAGAAATTAACGATTATCTTTCCATCGGGCACGTAACCTTCTTAATTTTTTCATTGATCATCCAGCATTTGAAATAATTGAATAAAAGGCTTCATCGTCTCAAACGGTTACTGCATACACAAGAAAATTATAAATTTATGTAGTCACATCGAGTTATCAGTTAATTGTTGAATTAATCAATCGTGCGTGTATTCATTACTGAATTATTCATTATTTTCGTTAAAAGCTTTTAATTACTATGAGTCATCCAAGGAATTTCAAGCTATTCGGCATTATCACTTCTTTTATTGTATTATTTTTTAACCGAGCAATAACAAACCATTAAGAGTTTCATTAACATCAACAACGACTCGAAATCGTAACAATTCTCGAGTCTCTAAAGTAGTTACGACTTTCATCGTTTTTTTTCTTCATTTATTTAGATATATTTTGTATATTACTGTCGTAAAATTACTATATGTTACTCCAAACGAAAGAAAAATCTTTAAAGCTCACAGGCAGCTTGGACTCCGGCCAATATTCACATCGCAAATACACCTCAGAATTTCGTTCACACATCATGTATCCCTGACTGTTTCTGGGTTTTGAGTAAGTTGCATCTTTTTTTTCTTACAGAATCTCTGAGACGAACATCTTCAGAAAGAAAATCACAGGCCCGGCTAGCTCAGTCGGTAGAGCATGAGACTCTTAATCTCAGGGTCGTGGGTTCGAGCCCCACGTTGGGCGTTTACTTTTTGGATTTTTAGCGTTTATTTGCAATCTTACTTAATCATTGTTCCCACCTCGTTCTTTGTCGCGAAATTCCATTCTGGTGATAAAAGCTCTATTTGTACAACGATATCCACAAGCGCGAATCTTAACGATGAGTCCTCGTCGAGTTATTTGGATTAAGTAAATGTGTCAGCATAAAAACGAAGAAATAAAAAAATGTGCCGAATTTTTGAGTCGTTGGAGCCGTCTTCTAGTCTAGAATTTCGAAAAAATCAATGTTTTTTTTGAATATTTTCAATGTTTAGTATTTCAAAAATACACCCTTCGGTCTATTCTTCGACCGAATCGAAAAATTGACAATTTCGTCTGCTCGACTACCTGAGACCTAACCCTTCATGATATTCACGTTTCTTGACTACCTGAGGTCCCCAACCTTTTTGGATATTCACGTTCCTCGATCAATGTAAATATATGTACTTATTCTATGAATCATAAAATTGATTCCTCTGTCCTATTATTGATGGATTAATAGCTCGATAATCCTTCATTGTTTCCTGGTGTTTGAAGCACCTGTAGTGACTAAGCCCATGGATCAACCTTCGGTTAATCGTATCGCAATCCGAAACGTCTTAATCCGTAGATATATTATTAATTTATATATAATAAATTCTGTACAATCGTCTTATAACAATAATTGACAGATAATGAATTTGCTCCACTTCTTTCTTTCTCCTCCTTTCCCAATTCCTTTCTCTTTGCGTTAAGCAGAAGCTGGTCACTTTTAGTGTCAAGTCGTGAGTCAGAATTCAATAATAAATTGCCACGATAACGTGAGGCGAGTCTGCAATTAGGAAATGGTTTGATTGATCAATTTATCGTGGACGACGATAATGAGAAACGTTGTAGGGACGTTGAACGTATACTACGATCTCATCACAATCATAAGATCCCTCCTTTCCATTGTCACTTTTTCGCTCTCTTTCTCTACCTCGAGATATTGCGGTAAACATGTTTACGACTAATCAACGCGACGAGAGAACATTTTTTTTTTATATCTACATATTCGAGTTTTGCGAAATGGAGAACCATTGAAGCTTATCATCGTCGAGTTATCACACAAATATCTACGAAAACCTGCACGCAAATAAACTACTGCGAAAAAACTTTATAGGTCAACATAATCTATGAATATTATTCTGCAATTCACACAGGTTCAAATTACACGGTTACGAGACAATTGAAAATGCAAAAAATTAATAAATGTATCCAAATGAAAATGCCAGACTCTTCGGAAACGTTTTTCATTCTTGTCCAAGTACCAAAATACAGAAAAATCATTGCTCAAATGATTTTTCTATTTCATGCACCACTTGCATTTTAAGTAACTTTCGTATTAACGACGTTGTTGATAACTTGAAAAAACACAATTCCTGGCTGATATAATTACTAACAGAGATAAGTTCTCTTCTTTCTTTCTCCCTTCTTTCCGGGTTAGGCATTTGACTCTATCGCGGCCTCTGTTGTCCCGAGATTTTTAGTCCTCTTGTCGACAAAACGCGCTACAATATAACTGTGTATACCTTCGTATATTAGTGTGTCAAAGTACACGTATACGTACAAGTGTAAGTACGAGCTCTCAACGTAGAATAGAACACCGGGGTGCCAGGTGTTTCGACGAGTTTATTTTCGTTTGTGCAGTTTAACCCGCTCTGACAAGAGTGGGCATCAAGATCCCGCGTATATTTTTAGTGGCACACGGCATGCGGTTCACCACCGCAACGTTTCGGCACAGCCAGAAATAAAGTGTTTATCGAATCTGAGCCACCCTATGGTGGTGGCCTTATCCGTGTGTGAAAGTGCACTCTTACACCGCGAGAAAACTGAGGATAAGACTTTTGAAAAAATCTTCCAACGTTATTCATTCTTTCAAGTTTCATTATGCGAAGATCTTGAAGGCAGAAGTCGTGGTTGCGTTATGCACGCGGTGCAACGGTTCGCGTAACAAATCCATCCCCTTTCAAGTTTGCTTTTTACGGAATTATGGGTTTATTTTTTCATTTTTTTTAAGACTCGAGCCCAAAATTGGAGAAATATTGAATAAACGGTTCTCATTTTTAAAAATCATATTGACGCTGAGCTTTTTGAAGGTATTTGCCCCTTGAGAAGATCGGCGCTTGATTTTTTTTGGCAGTTCACCCATTAAAAAGAAAAAACACTTCCACGATTGATATTTTTTTTAAACAATTGGCAAGTGCACGAATTTTTTTACGCTTGCTAGTGAACGATTTCAAAAGTTCGTTGAAACATCAATGGAATTTCCTTGAATAAATGAGAAAAAAAGATGGTTTCTATCTGAAAATACGCTGGGAGAACGTTGCCAAGAAAAAGTTGAAAAAATATAACGTTGAAAAAGAAAAACGGGAAAAATGGCAGGTCATCGACATTTTTTCAGATTTTTTTTTAATTCGCAGATCACCTGACGTTTTTTTGGCCATTGGCCGCCACCCCCGCGAAACCTTGAATTTTTGGCCGGTGGATTGTACTCCTCGGAAAAGAATAACCCGAGGAGAAATCCGTTTTCTCAAATTCTCAGAATTTCATTAGTTCGAGAAAATTCTAAGAAAGTTTCCATCCCGCTCGAGATCTCTTAAGATTTTTTGAGTGATGACAGAATACATTTTCATATACAACTGCACTTTCACAGATCGCGGTCTCGTTGAAAGAAAAAAAACATTATTAATGACTCCTCGAAAAAGTCATCTAAAAACCGTCCTTCCAATGTTTCGATGCAAAAACAATTCTGGTATCCAATTTTCAATGGCCTTTTTATATGAAATTCTAATCTCACTAATGATAAATTAAGTTATTACTTCTGTTAATCATGATCGCTAATAAACACTATTCCCTAAAACGATGATGAAAAACTAAAAATATCCTAATAAATAAGATTTATCACTCGAATGTCTGCTATTATTTAATTAGTATATTCATCTGATTTATTTATAATGTCATAAAATGGTTTTAGACTCGACAGTTTGGCAGATTGACCGCGTAATTTGAATGTTTCAACTGCAATTGATGAATATCGATAGGATTAACGGTGATAGGTAAATCCACAAAGTTTTTGTTCTTGCGTAATTCCTTAGCGCAAATACACATTTTATCGGGTGTAAACAAAGTTGACAGTTTCAGCAAACAAGAGTCGCGGCCATGACATGATTCACCATTTACTATGTTCGTCAAAACTCGCTTGTCAAACCTTATTGGACAATAAAATTATTTTAAAATATCCATTCTCCACTGTTTACATTTCGTAAACAATAAATGTCACTGATATTCTTTAAATCATTAGTTTCGATTCTGTTAATGGGCTCGTCTGTGGAAATACAATTTGACGATTACAAACCCCAAAAAATCGGTTATTGGGCAACAGCGATGATTTGGAACTCCTTTTAATAAATTGCTCGAAACTTGAATTTACTGACAATAAATAAGTGTCTTTATAAGTATATTTTATTATCCGAAATGTGGCATCGAATATTGTACGGATAAATAGATAAAAATTTATAGTATTGTTTTATTTTTTTATTTATTTTTTGTTATTCTTATACAGAGCGCTTTCTTTGATTTTTCCATTTAAAAAAAAAGAATCACGTGAATAACACGCGATGTTCACGTCAAAGACTTGTGGGGAGTAAAGACGCACGTGCTGTGTATTCTCGAATCTCAAATGCTTACGTCGTTTGGCTGTGTATCTCTAGTATGCTTAGCTCATTCGGCGGTGCTCCAATGAGAGGCGTTACATGTATTTGTGTGAAT
This sequence comes from Campoletis sonorensis, assembly GCA_013761285.1. Lineage (NCBI taxonomy): Eukaryota > Metazoa > Arthropoda > Insecta > Hymenoptera > Ichneumonidae > Campoletis > Campoletis sonorensis. Next base: position 3,883,002 of record JACEOJ010000085.1, read on the forward strand.
GTGTATTTTAGAATATATGTGTACGCTTGTATATAGGTTGCAAAAAAATTTCAATCAACGTGTGCGGAACGAAACAGACGCAAGAGGAACACCAGCAGAGACCAGGGCACAAAAACTTGGTATATATTTTTCGTTTGTCTATGTTACTAAAAGAAAACGAAAGAAAAAAAAGAACACTTCAACTTGTATAACCTTCAGTTACATACGAGATGTTATATTGCATAAATGTTTCAAAAAATATCTATACGTTTGTAACTTTTATTGAGACGATAATGACAGGCGCTTATCGTTTTTACCACACCCTCGTATTCTCGTTTAAGCTGCGAATGAAACATCATGGAGCAGCTAATCGATAGCAATGAAAACGAAAGAATTTTCGTTCCAGCAAACGTTCATTTTGTCAAAGGAATAAATGTTATTTTTTTTTCTTTTTTACAATCGTAAAATAACAAGTTTCAAGCGTCAAATATAACGCCGTTAAGCCGTATGGGCTGTTGTTGACTACGCTCGACAAATGATTATTTTATTTGCTGTTGAATGTCGTAAAGGCTTGTCACTTCTCCATTTAATATACATTTCGTGATAAAAACCGTCCCGTTGTTTAGCCACCGAGCATGCACGGTTAATATTCATAGAAAATTTCTCGTTTTTCACCAGTTCGATAAGGGAATAACTTTTCAAAACGGAATTTTTTCTGTATGAATACTTGATAATTGCAAACTTACGATTTTGTAACAAGTTATAAATCATCAACTTCATATTTTCCGGGTCGTAAAAAAAAATCGAAGGAAATATCGAAAGTTAAGAATTTAGATCGATTTTTGTTCATTCGAAATCGATATTTCGAAACGAAAACTCACACTGACGAATAAAATTGAATTTTACGCGAAATTCCTCATGCACACACGATAATGAGGACTGTAAGATGAATGGAGACTTGCTCTGATGTTATGGGAAATAAAAGGTTGATGAGCATATCGCGTGGTAATTTTATGCAGAGCGACAATCATAGTATGTTGAGCCTTTCGTGCTTGCGAGTTCCTTGTTTCGGTGCAATTAAGTATAATTCCAGAGTGCATATCTTTCGGTTCCCTCCGACACTCTCCAAGTAAAGTAATTAATCTTCGAATAATCGTGATTACGCAAGAGGCATGAACAGTGGACGCTTAACATGATTCCAGCGGATAAAAGTATCTCGCGGGAACTCTGTTGATAGAATAACAAAAAAAAAAGAGAACATATATATAAATATATTCGTAAGAGGAATGGTAGAATTCGCTGTGTATTTACATGACAAGTGAATGTAGCGCATACTAAATCGATTCTTCGTGAATAATAGTCATTATAGTTTACGATAAATTGAGCCTAATGTACGATCAAGATTAACATCGCGCTGCTTCCTGTTTACAAGGATACATATGAGCTGTGAAATAAATATGTATGGGGCTTCCATTTCTTCGGGGAAAAGTTGTCCTGCTGCTACAATAAATGACTATATTTATTATATTCCAGTCGCAGACACTTTTTTCAGCAAATGATAAACAAAAAATGAGACGTGGTAAGAATGTTTATTTAAACACTCGAATTGTCTTCTTAGTATTTTATAAATAATCAAACATCCAATTTATTTGGCATGGGAAGCCTTGTATATAAATAGACACGTGTATTTTGTTGCTATCGGAATTACACTGTCATTATTAAAGTGCAATATTTGCACACGTGGCATCGACATATAGTGTTCACACTCAACAATGTATCACGTAGTTCACCGAGAACAAAATTCACTCAATGTTTATTGCCTCGTGAGAGCTAAATTGTAAGTGCTTTGACAAGTGACTATCCACGTGGCAGCTTGACATTTTTTCATCGCGTGAAATTGAAAATGATATCAAAACGTACAAATGGACCGATGTGTACAATGACCCTTCTCAAAATTTATGTAAAACCCTTCATTCGTGTTGTGAATACATTTATTTTGAAAGATTAGAAAGATATTTATGTTTGAATAAAATTAAGGAGACGTGGACTTTCTCTTCTGTTATTTTCAGACGAATGTCGCGATCAGCGTGATTCAAATCCTCTCGAATTCCATCAACACTCAACATACCCTAAATTTCCACATACTTCGCTTTTTATAATGAAGAAACTCAACGGGTTTCACATTTTTATTATTCATTTTCTTCTCTTTATTCACTAACGACTAATCGCTGAACAAAATATTGATATTTCAATTGTCTTGAAGGAAATCATTTGAAACAACACATGATTGATTGCGGCTTTGTAGACTTTTAAATTATCGAACTTTTTCTTTTTTTTCATAATTACAAAGAAACATGACGAAATTTGCCTGATAAAATGAAGAATTCTCACCGTTTCAATTCAGAGATACAGAAATGCAAAACATTAGCTCTGTTCAGCACATTTGGAAAAGGTGTTTGTTTCTTGAACTTTAAACTTAATTCGGTCTAGACATTTTTCCCAAAAGTTTATACGTCTTATGAGATACGAAAACTGACGTTATTAGATTTTTTCGCAAGTTTAATCCAAGTTTTCGGACAATAACAGGAGAATCAACTTTCGAACGTTACTGTGGAAAAGCCACCGCCTTAAAAAGCAGAGAGACGATGAATTTACTGACGGACCTCTACACTTCAGGCTAACTCTGTTGATTCAGGAAAATTCCTGAACCGTCTGTTTAAGCGTTTTTGTTTCTTCTCTCTGATGTAAGCATTTAGCCTGATATTATTATAGTATAAATTCTCTGAGTTAAGTTTATTCATGAACAAGAATAGTTAAACTCTCTTTTATTCAGTACTAAAAGTTAAAATAATCATAATGCGAAAGAGATATTTAATTAATACCGAAACACACCTTATCCTCGAAGAAAAATTAAATAACAGAGATAAAAATAATTGACGAGTTGTTTTTGCCTCACACATTTCGTCAGAAATGCAAATTTATCTCGTTATTCGTGTGCATGAATAATAACGATAATAATGCAACGATTGTTTTTTAAACCGTCGTGATAAGGCTCGGTCATAATCCTTAGCTCGTGCAAACCGTGGGCTAAACTTGAGTATGAAAAAGATTATGAGTCGTTACATCTCTCGGGATAGAAAGAGGCGGTCTGTTTAACGTCAATATTAGTTTTGCATTAAATTCGAGTGAATAACTTTTAACTATTTCTATATTTATACAGACACGTAGACAACTCGTCCAAAAAACGAGTTCACGTTCCGGTAAAATCGTCATTTTCAATGATACGGTCGACCTGACGACTTCTATTTTCGTCTACACTATTGTTCTCAATTCTCAGTGTGATAATCACCGCTCATTAATTTTAATCAAAATACACTGGCGTTTGCAACATCTAGGCCTATTTTATCGAATCCTATAAATAAAACAATATGGAGGAGAAAAAAATATAATTAAAAGAAGAAGAAAAAAAAGCACACGTGGGTGTATTATATTATTGTGTGTGTCTATTTAGTCGAACACTCTAAACCGCCTCTGCCTCCACCATCAGTGTTTTCATACGAATGACCTTTGATACTTTGCACATTTTATACTACTTGACGAATCACGTGGGATGTAAAATAATGGTTAGATAAGCAAAAGAAGGCGCGAGAGGATCGAATCTGGCCGATCGCCTCGTTCCCACACACATGTACACGTAATTTATCGTTGCAATAGTAATGGTTTGCCTAGATACTGTGCCATAGATACGCACTCTATATATTTACATTTTTTCTAATACCATTAATTTGAATAACATAAAATGAAGGAAAAAGAAATAAGAAAATCTAAGTTTAAAGTAAAAATTGTTGTCTGGTTTATTCTGCCTGAGGTTGAACTGAAGGCTCATGCAATGCCGATCATATAAATGTATTAATGTATTATTTCTCTATCCTCCACTATGTCCAAGAGTTCACTACAATTGTATGGCACACGCTTGTATTTTATCATCGCGTACAACGTCGCTCTTCGTCGACAGCTGCGTGTCATGCCTTGTCTCATTTTTTTGAGCTAAATAGATAAGTCACGGTCCATCGCAGGCGATATCGTCGGTAAATAAATGCTGACAAGCAATGAGCCCGTCTGTGAGCTTTATCCGTTCAACGGTATAAACGTGATTCGCCAAAACATCACCATTTAAAGTCTTATTTATTTTGTAATTGAGATCAATAATTTTTTTCAACCTTTTTCACTCCATTTTACACACTTTTAAATTGTTGCCTGATACTAGACCCGACTAAGTGTCAGTATATTTTTCCTACGTGGACTTAGCTCATGAGATGTAATCAAGGAATCGGTTTAGAAGTTGATAGTGGAATCAATTGCATAAATAAATATGTGGTTCGAATGAAATTTTAGTACGTGATAAACAAAATGTAAGATTCAAAATGTAAGATTCACACTTGTGGTGCTCGTACAAATTCAAAAGTAGCCACTACAAAAGAAACAACGAAAGGATTTACGCAGGTAAACGTGTTTTTGATTGAAATTTGGATTTTTGCCCGCGTCAATTGTTTTCAAGAGCATTCACACGAACAAACAGTCACGAGCTCCCTGTATAAGTTTTGTTATGTCGGTTTATTAATAAAACAGAAGAATGCTTGTGTATGTATTTGCGAATCGTTTCCAAGGAGGGAACAACGATATCAATAAATTAAGGCTACATTTTTCTCTCCGTGGACGTTCCATGGCGTCACGAAAAGCGAGAGAAAGAGAGAGGGAGAGCGAAGCGGAGGAGGGAGAGTCAATTTAATCTTCAAATTTCTTCCCGTTGACGCGAAATGTGAAGATAAAAGGCATTTCAATGGGGATCATGAGATAAATATATACAAGGTACTTTGATGCTGGATCAATGCCCAAGTTTTCATATAACTCGAGAACGTGATATATACGCATGTTTACCGATAATACGAGAAAGTATTTTTGCATATTTTTTCCGGCACGATAAAGAACGATATTCCATCATTTTTTTATCAAGATTCAAGGATTATTATTTTTCATCCTGGTCTTTCGGTTCCGACGTAAACTTTTTATCCTAAGAATCCGACTCGTTCGATTTAAACGTATTTAATAATACGCCAAATGAGCAATAATTCTGGGTCGTCAACCTCGATTTCAGTAAATCACCAAAAAAAACAACAATCTCGAGATTTCGTGAGGAAAATATGTGTCGAAAAAAATCACTCAATTTCATCAGCCAACAACGGGTGTTTACGTCTTTATAAAATACGATCTCGCCTCGCCAAAGTGGTAAAAATACATTTACGTTTTCTGGAATTTGAATTTTATTGTTATTTTTGTAGTAAGAAAATTCAATGACGAGCGGGACATGAAATCGTTAAGTCAGGAATGCACAGAATAAATTAATCTCTAGTTCATCATATTTATGTAATTTTTACGACTTTCCAAAAGCTCTCTAAAATAAAAGATATCCAGAAACGATGTAATTTTCCAAAAAAAATGTTGAGTCTTCATTTAAATGATTGTTTCATTTCTAAACACGGCTCATAAAATGTTTTGAATAGACTGAGACCAGCGTGACAACGTACTAATTAAAATTAACATTATCGCAACTGTAATACGTTATTCTTTGCTTGAACAAAATTGAGTTTGCGAATCGGAGTGTGAGCGACTTGCGCTATCAGAATGCGCGACACATTGTCTGTCTGTACCTTAAAAAAAGCTGCGTAGTAGAAAACGCCACGTGCGGTGTATACATATAGTAATTCATGCTTCAAAACGATGTTCGTTGGCATAGAACAGTTTTTGTTTGTGTAAATGCAAGAGGCAATTGGCGAGCTCCCTGCCTTCAATATTTAGGTCAAATTTTCTTATTACGCTACAAAAAAAAAAAAATAATATAAAAGAAAACAACAACAATTGAATAAAACCGCAATAGTTTTGGTAAATTGGATCGAAACTTTCTGCACCAAAACACCTATTTTTTGAACAACTCAATATTTTACTGCTGTACATGCACAAGGTCAAGCTTATTCCTAGAAAACGCATGAAATTTAATTTGTGCAAATCGTTTTATGAATTTCATTCAATAGTTTACGGTGAACTTAAGTTACGAAGCAAGAGTTCATCTCAAGAAATAGTGAAAATCGGAATAAAAATGAAAAGTCAGCAATCCTTTTTGCATCAATATTTTCAATCCACTTGTCTCAGACAAATAAATAACGGTGATTTTATAGACAGCAATGTGAGATATTTTTGAGACAGTTGAATTAAACGTTTTATGGCTGAACCAGTGACATTAAGTCTAAAATTGATATCGCTATGAACGGCTACGCGACGAATCACAGTCTTGATGAGTATAACGAACTTTGGATCACGCGATCAATGGAAAAAAAATAGGGTCGTATATACATTTTTTTCCTACGAATATCCAATGAAAATAATCGATAAATATGAAGTTTATTGGTAATAAATAACCATATATTTATCGAGGACAATGATTTCACGTACGTTTGTCATTGCACACCGATCCGCCTCATTCTTTCTCTTTCCCTCTCTCCTGGAACGAGAACACGATGAAAAAACTCTCTCGTCTGATGGCGAGTGTACTCGACGGTTATCTATTCCAGTCGAAACAAACATATCAATTGTGATAACGCGAGAGAACGAGGGAGATTTTTCTTCTACCGTGCTAAGGGGCTACAACAATTTTCTATTATCTTTTCCTCCTTAATTCTGCGAAAAGCGATGCGATATCCTGCTAAATTTAAAACGATTTATAAGGGTTGTATTTTCTTGTTTTTATTGATTTTTCAACCAGTTATTTCGATCGACTTTCGCCACAAAATGAACTCTCATTTTTACATAACAGAAAGCAGTTTCGTAAATTACGAATATACGATTTATTTTTTCGTCCTATCGAGATATTCATTCTGAGAACAAATTCAGGTCATGATGCATTTTTTTCCTCTTGAACTCGAGATAAAATTTATATTTACTCTCATAAATACGAAAAAAAAAGTCCAACGCACATATATAAATGTGTGTCTCGCTAACACGCTTATGATATCGCGTCCGCTAGATTAGAGTCGTGGGAGTAAGCCCGGAAATAATAGAGTTGCTCGAAGTGTACGCGAGAAGAGCGCTCGGTATTGTGCGCTTGCTTTTGCTAGGTAAACAGAGTCATTGGGAACGAGTACACACATGGAAGAAAAAAAATACAAACTGCCCTGAGGCAGGAAGCTGCAACACACTTTGCACTTCCGGTCTATGCACGATCATTATTTATACATATATATATTTATCCTAGCTAGCAGTCTCTGTTCACATTTATTGGCACTAAACGGCGATTTATAGTTCCAACCGAGCGTGATCTCCGATCTTCGTTTTTGCTACTGAATAAGCTATTTTAATAGTTATTTTATGACTGTAATTATTAGTTTCTATCACTTTACTTCCCAATCATCCTCCAACTTGATATTTCTTTGCAAGATATTTTTTTAAAAACTCGCGACAATTCAAATTTTTACGGGAATCAAAAATGTCGTGTACGTAAGAAAAAAAAGTTATCACTTTTTCTCGTATTTTCTTTCCACTTTTTCTGTCATTTCTAAGTGAACCTTTGGGGGTTTTTACGAGCCTCTTCACTGTTTCTGTCTGATTCCCCGATTACTGCCCACAGCGACTGTTCGCCAATTCATCGCAATTTTGCGAACTGACTAACGAGTCTGACCGGCCACCCATCTAAGTATTGACCTTTCTTGAGGCTGTTCAACTTTGTTCATAGCCTAAGACACGCCAACATCACAAAATAACATAATTATTATTTGCCATATTTGTAATTGAATTTGATCAAACTTTTAAAACGAATTTCATCCTCGAAAAAGCTCCGCCAGAATGTTTAGCGCCACATCATTTATTTGCTGGATTCACATTTTATTTTCGCTTTCAATCGAGCTCTCGATCTAAGGAACATTTGGCCTTCAAACTCATGTTAGATGATATTTTGGCATCGGAGCCAGCAGCCTCGCTAATATCTCACTGAAAAGCATGAGGAAAGCATGCCTGTTGCTCCCACACGTGTTTTATCCTTCGAATACTATATCCAACCCTATCGATCACTTATATATAGTAATCTCTAACGCTTTGGCGCCACGTCTAATAAAAGCGTGCACGCGTTTGTCCAAGCCAACACCTTTGAACTGAAGTATCGCGTAAAGAATCTTTTTTTACAACCCTTAAGAAATATTTATTATTGCAGCGATACGTAAGGAGGATAATAAATAAATTGGAAAAATTATAACGATTTTGACATTTAAGACTTTTAATTTATGCTCGGGACATGGAAAGTGAAGGTTTTTCCACTCTACGAATGTTTCAATTTCAAATTATCCGTGGCTCTATTTGTGAATGAGAGACGATCAAGTTTAGAAGAAATTTTAGTTACGAGTTCATTTGTCATATTGAAAGAACGTGATGGCCGTATATCGACGTTTGTATTTACAATTGGAATGAAAAAAAAGTTTGATCGAAGTGGTTGAAAAAAAAAATTGATTGAAGAGAAAAACAAATAATCGATATAAAACTGTTGGTATATGAAAAAATGTATATTCTTGTTGAAACGTTGCGAAAAAGTGTTTATTTTAAAACGCTCGCGTGGGAAGGGGCCGGTCGTGTTTAATATTTCATACCGTTGTTGGTGGGCGATTTTTTATTAGAACATTTTTATCTGCCCATCGTGGACAAGAACCCCATCGTGATGAATCCGAAGAGAGTTTCGCCAAATTCTTGTGAGAGGATCAAAACAGTCGTAGCGTTATAAAGAAAGATGGAGCGAGCGAACGAGGGGGCGGAGAGAAAAGCGATAAGTATGTCGTATTCGGAGGTCATCGAAGAGGCTCGACATTTTTATAGATATATAGTTACTTAAGGAATTTGGCACGCGACGATATACAATTGTCCGGATTGTTTTGCTCAAAGCATGGAGATCACGGAGTAACGTCAGCACTATCGTAAACGACCAGTAAAATTTTACGATCGTTGAGTACTTTATTCGTCGTTTTGGAATCTGCATTTTCGTAACGAGCTCACATTCTTTTAGCGAATGCATCAGCCAATGAATCTCGTACTTTCCTTAGTTCGTTATATTATCTGACAGACTAGAAGGAGATAAAAAAAACCGAGTAATTTCCTTCAAAGAGCTCGAATGCATTCCAAAAAGTCGAAGTTATTAATATTTAAATAATAAAAACAACATTTATTCAACCCTTCGATCACTCAACTCGGTGTTTACGAAAGAATTCGAAATAAATCAGGTTTAATCCTTCAATATATCCTCGAAACTGTGTCATTGAATAGTATTTCTTGGGAAAAAGAACCAATTCGAATATTTCGATTTTACTCGATTCACAAATTTCTTCTGTGCCCTTAAATCTCATGCGTGCTAGTGGAGGGTTAAAAAATTGTGCATAAAAACTGTCAAATTTGACGTTTCGTCATGCCACACGTGCAAATCAATTAAAATTGAAAGCTAACGTTTTCTATGTCGTGCTCAACGACACACATACGTAAGTAGTTATTTTCTGGAATTGAAAAAAGACTAGCTGACGATTTTGAACGTATTTGAAATGGAATTTGCTCGGAAATTTTAATTTTCAGCTTTCTGCAGTGTTTGACCTACAGATATCCGTTGAATCAATACCGCACATTTGTTCATTTTCATCCCCGAGCGCAAACTAATCATCGCATTAGCGATTCATGTGTGTACAATCCTTATCGGTCATAGCCACGACGACGTGAGGACTCACACTCGTTACAATCAATCGTTCTAGCTATACACATCGTATGATCGATTTACTTGTATTTGTCTGTACACGGTTCGTGTATCTGCATTTTATCATTACGACTGAGAACCTGCAATGTGTCCTCGATCTCGTGATCCTATAAGCTTCTCCCTGGTCGTAATCGTCGTGTAGGAAATTTGCATCATCGAAAATTCCTAATGTACACGTTTCTCCAACTCGTTTTGTTGTTTTCCTTTTTTTTATCTCGAGCACGACTGAAGTTTCTAATTGAATGACTCTTTGAAATTTGTGCGAGCAATTTCATTCGTTATTTCCTGTACTCTGTTATACAAATTAAAATAATTCAAAGAAGAAAGAAATCGAGATTCAAAGGTCGCTTGCGTCCATACAGTTGCAGAGTGACAAGAAAGTCACGATTGAAAGAAAAAACTGTTACATTTGCATTTGTGACGAAATGAAGGTATTTGTAGTGTAAACAAAAATAGGACGTCGAAATAATAAAAAAGTGACAGGAATTTGAAAATTAATCCCGCGACGGGGTTTCGATTGTTTTTATTTTTATTTTTGGCCTTGAACGAAGTCTGCATTCACCGTTAAACTTCAATCTAACGTGATAATGAAAATAGTTTCACGTATCGCACGTACGTTATGTTATATCTTAATATGCTTTCGCGAGTCCGGCGAACTGTGACCTCGCATTCTTCTGCTCGAATAACACCAGGAATCACCAATCATTAAAAATGTGTCAAATAAATTAAGAAATTTAATATACTCGGCTCTCAAAATAGCTTTTGTTGAATTTTTAATTTTACCCTGACAAAAAAAACCTATTAATCGAACTAAAACTTATTTGTGGGATCGAAAACGATGGTTTCAACTACTTTTTTTATCGGATAGAAAATGATTTAATCTGTCCAACTGAATGATGAGAATTCATCAAAGATTAATGGACTGGTTGACAGTAGAAAAATCATTTTTTTCAAACAACTATTGCTATTAATTGCTTACGCATACTCTTTGATTAATTCAAATAAACGTCAGTTCGAATTTCAATCATCGAATTTATTGAATATCAAAGTAATCAAAGGAATAGACAAATAAATGAATAATTTCATTAAAACGATATATTGTTGCGTTAACGTTAATTTGTTTGGCTGCACCCCAGTGTGTTTTGCTCACCGACTCACTTTTATCGGCGTTCACAATTCGTTTCGCCTCTGCACAATAATATTTTGTTGCGCGTATTGAATTAAATATTGCAGTTGAAAGGAACAAAATTGGTTTCGATCGAAAACATTTTTTTCTCGAGTTTCATCGCGGGATTGAAAATAAATAATTTCTTTTGATTAAAACAAGACCAAAACTAGATAAAAGCATTCAAAAAAAAGGACGAGATAGTGCCAAGTCTAATGAAATGTATTTTCAATAAAAATGTGTTTACAGCTGGATGTGGATGTATATAAACACAAAAGATTATTCTTAATCTCGCGCAAATGAAAATGCGACGCACGTTGACGCGTTTGGCATGTATGATTCTGTGCATAGCGGCGAGATATTGAAGAAGAAGAAGAAGAAGGAGAAGTAGGAAAATAAATAAGAGACGCTCATGAAAAAAAAAAACGAACAGGAGAATGTGAAACCGTGATAGTTTTACTAAAATCGGACATTTCCGAGCTCGATAATGAAGCCAGGAGGGTTAAGACCACGTGGCTTAATGCAGTATAAGCTCCAGTGGTTTAAAGAAATCAATGGATTGACTGTTTCGAAGTACGGTCAGTGGAAAAAACTTGAGAACTCATTTTTGCTCTCGTATTCTTGAAAACAATTTGGTTCTTACCAGAAGCCATAGAAAAAAAAAATTTGGTGAACCATGGGCTCGAAACCTTTGGAAATTCATTTTATTTTTCCTCCTACTTCTACGAGTTCTCTCTCCATAAAAATGGAGCACAAATATCGGATAATAAACACATACATACCGAACTTGAAACAAAACATTGATAGCGCTTAAGATTCTTCGTTTCATAAGAGCAAATGATTTTTGAATTATAAATAGTACCCGCTATTTGGCAACCACTGTTGTTTACCGAGAGAGCTGCCATATATGGATAGCCACGTTTTATGAATCTACGTGTTGGTGTGCGCGTGCCTGTAGATGAATACTTGAAACTTCCAACATCGCGAACTCTCACGCTCAAACATTATCGCACTATTAAACGCTTGCCTTATAAACTCTAGATCGAACGTATGTTAACAAATGAGTATAGATATACACTAGTGTCAAATTGTCTGCACCCTTCTACAGGCTGAATCAAAAGTCACGTGTAGACTGAAAATGATAAATTGTAGAATTCTACGTGCGGAGAAAAGTTTTTGTACATTTTTTTTTGTCCAGAAGAAGAGTTTTTGTCCAAATTATCATCATTCTGCTTCGGTTATAAGTTTGTGTCCATGTTGATTAATCTACGTGCGAATTTTCACGCACGATATTTGTTTTTTTGTTTTTTTTTCTACCTCTGTTTGACCCGTTCGTTCGCAAATCTGCAAAATCCGAGACAGCCTCCGCGCGATCCTATATAATAGGAGTCCGAGCTGTGATACCACCCTATTGAATATGCATGCGAATTCCATCCTGTTTACGAGCGATGCCTGGCACCAGACTCGCTTTAGCTTTGCTCGCTCGCAACTGACATGGATATTTTGTCATCGGCTAATGCACGCGTGGCGCCCAGCGTTGTCGTCGCTGTCTTCAACGATGATGTTGTAGCCAACGACGAACGACGCGCTTCAACTTCACGGTTCAACCAACACCGCAATTGTTTGTTGGTTTTTTTTTTCTCGTGCTTTCGATAAAGTGTTATCTGACGTGACGTTGATTCGAAGAGAGAGAGAGAGAGAGAAAAGAGAGAGGTCGAGAACACGAGATTGTGTCGTAAAATAGTTGTCAGTTGTCAACAAACCTATGGATGCACCAACTTTCAAGTATAAACGACCAAATTTATTTATTTCTTTTCGTGAAAAACAACTTGACTAATTGCTATACGATGCATCGTGAAAAATTCCATTATATTCTTATCGCGACGAGTCGTTTGAAAGTAGAAGACATAGAAATGTCGTATTACAATTTCTATTTCGATAATTTGTGCATGTATACATTGGACATGAGATTGCATCTTCGTAAGTTGTATGTGATAGTATTCATCGCGTGTAAACGCTTACGTGTTTACATATCCACGTAGATAATACTCGATAAATAGAGTCACGTATGCAAAATTCGAAGGTGCTGATTTCTCGCCATCCATAATGCATGTACGTCGGGAATGACAGAGAGGAAGCGAAAGTGTGGGAGCGTGTGTGTGTAAGAATGAGAAAGAGAGAGAGAGAGAGAGAATAAAGGGAGAATGGTGAAGGAAAGAGTATACAGAATGTGGTCCCTGCAGCTGTGTAAATAAATTGAACGAAAACGTTTCGAAGATATGGTGTTTGTGGTCGTAAGAGTTCAATCGAGAGTGTATTATCCATACGTTTGCCAAGAGACATTAACCCAAATCTGCGGGGCCGAGATGATGAGAAACAGGAGAGCTTTGCGAGAGCAGCTTTTCGTCCGAATAAAAAGGGGGGGGGGGAGGGAAAGTATTAACCATGCGAAAACAGCGAAGTGGACATTGAGCGATCGGTGTCCTCGTTGGCAAGGCGAGTTGCAGCCGATTAAAGCTCCGTATATAGGAAGCCACTAGCAGTTCTATACAAAACGACTATATCTTCGAAGATATTTCCAACGGGCCAAAACGCTTCGAATAAATTCCGCTCGAAAGATTCATCAGGAAATCTACTTTATCATGTCCGTGAACCCTTCGGGAAAGGGCTCAATGGTGGCAAAGTCTTGCAAATTACATCTTTACATCCCTACGTACTCAATCATGTTGAAAGGATCAAAGAAAAATGACAAAATTCAACCAATTTTTTTGCACTATGTATATCTACAGGCTGACGTTTTCAGTAAAGATTCAAGTATTGATTATTTTAGTCAAAGAGTCATAATTAATGAGCTTTTCGAACAATTCGGAATGACAAAGATATTTTATCGAGTTTTTATCTATATTTGATTCACCAATTAACAAAATTTGTTCGAAACCCCAAATACTAACGAACACGATATAAAACATCGAACCCACAGATCAAGCACAGAGAAGACAACGAACCGTATACAACGATGCCTGACTATTCAATACTCGTACTACTTAGTCACTTTGAAAAGGGCCCATTAATTTCGTTACCTCGACCTTATTTTCGCCTTTACATCGCTAATAAGCTTGTTATCAAGTTTCTCGATAGTCGTGACGAAATCGTGAAGGGATAAGTGCGAAATTATATATTTCAATAATATTCAAATGTTGACAAACAGGACTGGAATTTTTAAAGAGAATGAATCACCAACGGAGCAGCAAATTATTGAAAATTCAAATTGACAACAAAAATGACATTCTTCATAATAATACAGCCCTGTAAGTCGACGTAGAAGTTTGAAGAGAGGATGGCGACTAACATTTCACCTCACGAGACTTTATCCTGCGGAGGCCGATCGAAAAGTTCCATTTTTGGACGTTTGGACAAAAAAAACAGCGGAATATATGCAAGTGGTAGCAGAAAAAAAAAACACTGAAAAATTAATCCTTATCTCCTGCAATTCGACTCGGAATTATCAGGACGTTTTATCCTTGACACGATTTGTTCAATTTTTTTATTTTTATTGTGAAAAATGATCCTACACCTGTATTTTTGTAGAAAGTGTTTCTCACTCGAACGTGCTTATATCGCTATTCCCAATACTTTTATTTATAGAAACACGTTGAAGCGCAGGACCAGAGAAGCTTGTGTAATAAAACTTGTTTTCGATTTTTTTTTTACGCCCACCGTAGAATACTAACACACGTGAGTTCGTGTCGACGTCCGTACGAATCGGGTGCTAATTTTTGTGTTCGATATTTTCTGACTCAGAGAAGTTGACCCTAAATTAATTAATCGAGGTCTTGATTTTTAATCGAAACCTTGATTTTGCAACGTACATACATGTGTCCATATATTATTCAGCAATATATGTCATAGTCGGACTCAAATAATTTTCCATACATTTTGCCCCGTCCAAAAACAAGCGCCCAAGCATTTCCTAAATGAAGGAATCATAATAACTTTTTGAACGTGCCAAAGAAAGCAACCTTTGATCGATTTCTTTATAAATAAACAAAGTGGAACGATGTCAACCTCGAAAAAGTCAAACACGTTTTCGACTTTCTTGAGCTACAAAATTAATTTGCCCGAATCCAAGGAATATGCTTTAGATTATATCAAATAAATTTACTCACTTTTTCGTCGAGGCTGTTCAGGTCCGGAAGCTGAAAGAGAAGAAAAAAACAGTCGTTAAAATAGTCAAAAGTAACGATTTTTTGTGGCTATTGAAACTTTACAAATTAAAGAAATAAAATGACTTCAAATTCTGTTGAAATAAAAGTGGTCGGTGGTTAAGTCGAAACAGTATCAAGATTTTTGGACAAAGTGAGATACGGTTTTGCCTTGTGACGATAAAGGAGATTTGCACATTTGAGTCGATAAATCAACGAGCAATTTAGCTCTAGATTTCTTCCATACCGACGGTAAATACGTTTTTTAAAGTCCGAAAATTTCATTCCACATTTATAGATGTCTCTGACGAGCAGCTAAATTCTGATTCTGAATTACGATTCAACAATTGGTGGGCCGAATTAAATGCAATTGACTCTAATTTGCTAACAACGTGACATTGGCAAACCTACAGAATTTTGTCAAAATAACACAACACACACGTACCCTGTGACATAAATTAAAGAAGTGTTGGGAAATGGAATAAAATGAAACGAACGATAATAACAGAAAAACCGAATGTGTGCCAAAAAATTTGTTGAATGATTATTCATCAAAATAAACGAAATATTGAATGAAATAAACGAAACACTTATGGTTTCATTCATTTCTTTTCGATGCAAACATTAGTTGGTTCATTTTTTTCAATTGTCCACAACTTCAATATTTATTTTTTTTCAATTACATGTTCACAAGAATTAAGAGAGTAATGAATTCCTGATGAAATTGATGAGTGAATTCTTTCAATATTTACATCCCTGGTTCATAACCACTTGCAATTAGCAGGAGATTTAATTGATATTGATTCCAGGTAACCGAACATGGCCAAAGTTGATCGAGAATGAATTAAAATGCATGAAAAAGATCGTAATAGAAAAGGTAATATTGATACGTTTGCGAGCGAATCAGCGTGCGAACATTGAAATTCAAGAGACGTGTTTGACGAGAATCTCGTTCGAAAATCCGACCAACGTGCTTTTATCGATCGCAATTCTGCAAAATGCGATATAAAGGCAAATCCTGGTTAAGTTTTAATCTTGATGAAGCGTTATAAACTGATTTTCGACTGATTTATTTATCTTTTTTTTATTTCTCCTCGGATTTACGAGCTAATTAAGCCAAATTGTGAATACATTAGTTTTGAGGACAGTTTCAGAGAAAAAAAACATTAATCAGCAAAAAATGAAGAACATCAAAATGATTGGACTACAAAATACCAAAATAAAATTCAATTAGTTCTATGAATTCATATGCGTTTATTCAATTCCAAAAAACTTTCTTCAAATTTTCAAAACTTATTTTTTATGAAAAACAATTTAATTCAAATATTGACCCACTTTTTGAAACGCCATTTAATTTTCAGCTTCCTTCGGAAAAATGGATTACATAAGAAAAGTACTGAATGTAATACGAATCCTACAAGACTCAGTTGTAATTTGAATCATATAATGATCGTAGAAAAAAAATTACCACCGTTCGTTTGTTTACATTTAAACGAATGCACCACTCGAAAATATCGAGTTGCAGAAACGACTCCTACACACAAACGTATTTTATTAACAGATCGTTACTGATCCGAACGAAGAAATCATATTCACGATAATCGCAATAAACGTGTCTCTGACCATAACTCATCATAACTGTCTGATCAGAACAATATGATAATCAACGGTAAGTACACAATTGAACTTTACGCATCGATCATGTGGACAATGCACTCTTGACTTTTTGATGCACTCTGACTTATTTTGATGTTCAATGAGTAGCTCGAAATAAGTATTTTTTCGAAAAATGGCTTCCGAATCATAGTCACATATTGTTTGAATCATTGTCATCGATTGATTTGAAATATAAAGAGGAAAAATAATTATTGAAAATTGTGCTGTCACTTTTGACAGATGTGGGAGATTTTATCACGTGTACAGTTTCAACAAGTTGATTTAATGAATATGGACGTGATAAATTATTTCGGAAGAGTAATTATGACTACTGGATATTATTACACATTGAAAAACTGATATTGTTGGAAAGGGCGAATTTGTGTTGCCACGATCGAATTATCTTCTCGAATCCGTTCATCCAAAAATAATTCAAATCTCTCAAAATGTTTGATTTCGTCCGTGAAGCAATAATTACGTGGATCAACAAACGGGATATTTCAATTAGTAGAATATTTCGTAAATAGAAACGTAATAAGCCATAAATATACCAAATTTTTTTTTGCTCCGTTTTTATAAGGAAACGTCTGTATGTTTTCCATAATCTGGTGCACTCTATATCGTCGATATCTGGTGGAAAAGCTGACGCTAGTCGAATAAACTTTTTGTACCCATTGTGGACCATCAGTCGCCGCGCGTAATCGCGCATAAATCGGTTGAAAAGAGGTCACAATGCATATTTATGATGGCCCAAGTGGGAAAATTAAATTCTCACATTTCAGTTGGACGAATATGCGCATATTTTTACGCGCAATGAGACTGTGGGTCCGGAGGTATGTTTTTTTTTTTCTTAATACTTACGAATGGTCTTTCTTCGGTGGTGGATTCTATTCCAGAGGGAGAAACACGGCGATAAAAAAAAGCTCGTGAAATGCGGGAGCCCGGGGTAAAAGTACTTGACGCGGACCCCCTCGTTTTAGTTCATTTCAAAGGGTTTCGTCGACGTGGCTGACCGAAAATCTTTATATTTTTTGTTGGTTAACAGTCAAACGAATGAAGTTTTTAATGAAAATCATTAAAAACCTAGTCTCGTAGGGCGATAAGGAGGAAATATCATCGGAAAAATGCAGTTTTCATTGAAGCGATTGGATGCGATTAAAGAATCTGATTTCGACCAACAAAACGATATACAAGTTCGATTTTGAGCCTAAGTTATGCTTAGGAATGCAAAAGTGTAATCCGAGAACCATAAAAAAGCTCGCCTGCATCCAATCGTCGTTTTTTTTCATTAAGAAAAACTTCACGAGCGTGAATAAATTCCTTACCCCGGTGAAACCCCTTAAAATCGATGGTACTGTGGTGCAGGTTGTTCAGTATCGTTGAAATTTATCGGGTCAAAATGATAATAAAGGGGATAAAATTCAATGACTGTAGTCGAAAGAACATTGTTATTGTTTATTTTTTATTAAAAAACATAAACAAATATACATTTAAATGTACACATGAAATCTTCGTCATTAATTTCGTACAACTCGGATGACTAATAATTTCTTAATATAGTAACAACGACACAAATGTACAACCATTTACGTTCCAGATCTTACAAACTATTTTTTTTTATTTATTTTTGTTTACGTATACATGTTTATATCGGTTTGCGAGTTATTCGTTTTATGAAAATTCGCCAATCTTGCGTTTGCCGGAAGAAAAACGAGGCGATTGTTTCACATGTTTATATTATCTTGGGTTGATTTGTTATTTTTTTTTTTTTTCTTCTTTTTGCACCTCCTTTATCCGTCACCCTGCGTCGTTTCTTGGATAAAAGTAATATCGAAAACTGACAAACCCCGAAAAGAAGTTTTCACATCGTCGAGTCTCTTTTATGGACTTTATTCAGGATGAGTTCTGGAGGAACGAGTATACAGGG
Source organism: Campoletis sonorensis (assembly GCA_013761285.1). Taxonomy (NCBI): domain Eukaryota; kingdom Metazoa; phylum Arthropoda; class Insecta; order Hymenoptera; family Ichneumonidae; genus Campoletis; species Campoletis sonorensis. The sequence goes on from JACEOJ010000085.1 coordinate 3,901,760, forward strand.
GCGAGTGGGATGAGGGGAGAGGTGGATCGGAAAATATCCTACATCCGCTTTGAAGAATTCGCGGGATACTCGTTGAAATTCAAAGTATCTCGAGAAGATTCGATGCGGGAAAAGGAGGCTTTTTGGCCGGATGGGAAAAAAACGAATGAAAAAAAAAGAGAGAAAAGTACATATAGGTTTATGAAAAAGCTTCGAACTGGTTGGTACGAATGGATTTGTCAATATGCGCCTCAACGAGAACACCAGCATGTGGGGACAATGGGCGGAGGGTTGTCATGCGTGAAAAAGATGCTTTCTCGTAAAGGCGTTTTTCCTTTGAAATTTTTCCAATCCCGTACCTCTTTTTGTACTGTGATGCGCTTCAGGATGCTTCGTCCTTTACACGAAAATCATTTACCGGCTGATTTAAGCGATCGTTGGATTACGCGATCGAACCATTTTCGTGCGAAATTTCCCATCATTACGAACTGGGAGGTTTAACAGTCAACGGATATCATTGTATTTTTTGGTTGATAGCGATAAAACAGGGCAAGAACATGATTTCCACGAGGATTCACGAAAAAATCCTATCGATGCAATGAAAATGTAACAAAATTGGCAACGCTGATATTAAGTATTACGAAGATTGAGTTCTTCGAATTAAAAACGATTGTCGCACAATGGCTAAATTTCTATCATCATACATTCCATATATTTACTTATATATATATGTATATATTTATATATAAATATTTATATATTCGTAGTACCCAGGTCCAAAAGTTCACAGCTCCAAAACCACCCGAAGTGTGTGCTCAGGACCTCATCGGTCCCCATCGAACTTAACGTCCACTCCAAGTTATTCGATCCATCGTCTGGAGGATTCAATCGTTCGATCTGACATCAGCAGCCATTTTGTACTGATAGTCGTTCCGTAATCGTTGATTAGTTTAGAGCTCTAACCGCCAATCAGGAGCCATGGTAAAACAACGGTAACACAAAGTGCGGCGAGGCAACTTGCGCACATAGCAAAAGGGCTAGCAGCAACTTCCGGCTCGCTGTCTATCGGATAATCCTCATCCCGTTCGAATTCACGAACTTCGACGTCACAACGGAAGCACACACGACTCGTCTTCTGATGAGAACTATCTCGTCTAAGCAACAAGGCAGAACCTTTGCGCTCCAACTTCCAGCCCGGTTCCTGTAGCAACATCCTCGTCATCTGCATTCTCATCTCGTAAAGATACCCTTCGGTAGTCAATCGATTGAATCAAAGCCGTAACGGGCGACGGGATCGCTTGCTCCTTGCCAATCAGATACACGCTCTCATCAATCGTGTCCCAGCTTCTTTTTCTCTCTTCTTACTTCGCAGCGATCTAAAATAAAAAATAAAATACATGCTTTGATAAATTTTGTACGTGCTGTCATTGCCTTTAATCTTGGAAATTACATTTTTTATAAATACAACCGAATTGCCTTAACGTTTAATAAAGATTGACTTTTTTTTATTGTTTGCGAAAAAAGTTCCTAACATAGAAATTCCCATCGTGGAAAAATACTAATGGGTATCAATAAACACTGTATCGATAGTCGTGAGTCAGGTATTAATGAATCCCACAAGTGTTTTCATCAGCGATAAATCGTAATAACTTATGGTATTGTCATAACCACTAATGAAAACTGATTAAAATGTAGCAGGGCGAAAATAGTGCTGATAAAATATGTGCCGATCAATGATAAAACTGTATCCAAAAAAAAAGATGATAGACTTGAATAATTTAGTAACTAAAATGTTTCGGTTGTGTGTCTGCTTTTTATTATTCTGATTCAAGTCTGGCTCTTTATTATTGAATTAATCTGATTTATTGATAATTTTATAATTCGAAAACGAATTCAGCAGTAATTGGATTTAAATGATAGAAATCTGTAGTGAAATTGCTGGGCAGAGGCGAAGAGTTTTATTTACAATAATAACTGCCATCAACTGTCGAAAGATCATAACTGCCATTAGATTGGAAGAGTCGATTAAAAAACGTTTGAAATCTGGATACACGGATATCCGTGTGCCTAAGGTGGAATCAAATAAACACAGTGGGTGTGGGTACGTATAGGTGTAGAGCTCCTAAATTGGATACGGAAAGCATAGATTGCCGTTTAATCCATGCATTCTCGGGGATGCTGTTGGCTATAAAGTTGGTAGTAAAAGGATGAGCAATAGAGTGGATGGAATGAGTTTACGTATTGGTAGCTGTTCGTGTAGACGCTTTAGGTTCTCTTTCTCCCTCGCTATTTGCGTCTGCGTGTATCTCTGTGTTTCTGTACTCGGCTCAAGACCACTTGTTACTAGGGAATGCAGGGATTAATCGACGTAACTTTGGGTAAAGTGGAGAGGGCTGTTCTCGTATGAAGGGGTGAGCGAGCTACGTAGCACCACAGAGTTGATAGCAAAAGAGCCGGGGTTGCGCTTGAAAGTTGTTTGCGATTAGACGATTCGGTGCACGTGTTGCCCTCCGGTCAGGAACGTAGATTCTAACGTCCCAAGATCCGGTTATAATACATGATCATAAATGAGAGACGAAGATCGAAGAAGTCTAAAAATGTGAAAGAACAGACGAGAGCGAGGGATCCAAAGATGAGGTGGAAACAAAATCAGACAGAGATACACATACGAGAGGGTGAAATAAGGAATCTGAGTAAATGATAATAAAGTACGTTACGAAGTTGGTGATTTGGGTTCTCCAAAGAAACTACAATGCAAAGGGTATAAAGGGGAAAGCCGGCGACAGGTAGATATAGATATCGAGGATATGACGAAGGCGAAAAGGACTTAGGAGGGAAGAGAAGCCCTCAAGCTCGTAGCGTGGCCGGCCAAGGAGAAGTTTCTTCATGAATATTCTCCGACTGTTCTATCCGCAATCATCATCTCTCCCGTTTCGTCCATTTCAATCTCCGGCCCATTCTACCACAACTCTCATAAGAGTCTCGGAGTTGAATGTTAATTTTGAAAATGTGGCTTCATGATCCAATCGTTCATTCGTTTAATTCGCTCAATGAGAATTGAATGGGACGGGGGAGGAGGTTAGTTTGGAAACAGTGAAATAGGTTTGCCGTTCGATTGAGATCCTTGAATAGATTATATAAAAAGCCATCCATTGATCAGACAGGCTTCAATTCATTCTCCTCAACTCGACCAACATTCATCCTCCAAATTTCAAGGATCTTGTTATGATGAATAGAGACACGTGTCTACCTTTTTGAAGCTCCTATCGGTCTACCTTATTATTTTTTACGCGATTTTCCGTGCTCTGTGGAATACGAGGGGCCATACACTAGCAGGCGGTTGGTAAAACCAGTGGCTGAAGATAAGAGCCCATTCGAGCTGCCACAGGAACACGGTCAGTCAAAGATATAAATATTCAGTGGCGTGTGTGTATATGAGTATTGCTCTCCTATGCTACAGAGTACGTTCCCCATGAATATTCCGTTTCTCCCTTTATAGGCGGAACGATACAGCCCAATCGCTTTATCGTGTGTTTTCTCGTCTGGACCCTACGATTCGAGAGAGAACATTTTAGGCAACTCAGTTAGCCTTTTGTGAACTAAGCTCCGGGCCAATTTACCGATAGCGTGTCACGATCATCTACGCTCATGTAATTCTTCGGGAAAAAAAATCTAAAAACATCTTGCTATGAAAAAAGGTTGTGCTGGAAAGATACTGAAGTTTTTTGCGTGCTTCACGGTTTTTTTTTGTTTTATAAAAAACGCAGACTGCTGGTATAGTCTGAAAAATGTAATTCGAATATCTGCGTTCGATCTACCGAGGCGAGCTGTAGTTTTTTTTTTCTCTCCACAGAATGAAATGAAAAGGGTTTTTACCGCTATAAATAATAATGTTTGTTCAGTGATTGGAATAAAATAAATATTTGCCGTTAGGAAAAGCAATGAATTCACGGATTATCAGGTAGTAACAAACTCTTTCGACCGCGGAGATATTCAGTATCGTAGTGAATGTTACATTTTCGTTTGATATGGTCAACCAATTTCGAGCAAATGTATTTTCCAATGCGCAAAAAAGCCATCCCAACGGATTGCTCCGTTCGATACGGATTTTACGAGAATTGAGGTCGATCCTGTCACACTCCAAGCCTTCAATGCTGCTCCGCAGTAAATTCTGTTATTCAAGAGTATTAGAGCCTGGCGAATTGTATCACACACGTCGAGAATTGGGTGTTGCAATATTGGTAGGAAAAGATTTTTGTATTCATAACCAGTGAGTAATTAAATATACAAATCTGCATTATTATAACCGATTAAATTATATCCTCTCTGTCGTCCTTCGTATTGAATTGTATGTAAATATAGTATTCTGTTGAAATCAACGGAACTGTCGATACAAATCGAATTCTCTCTTTCCACCTTCATTCTTGTCGATCGCATTTTCAAGAATGTTATTTGCGATTTCATCGCAGATAGACGTTCTATTATCTTATGGAACGGTGTTTGAAGAACATCGCGATAATTTGATATACTTGGCGATCTTCATATTATTTTTTCCTCTTTTTTTTTGCGACCGATCGTTATCTTCTTCCGAACTTTCTTTCCTCGGCATACGAATCCCTAGCGTTCGTCCCTAGTTTTCCTTTTTTCCTACAGACATAACCCCCGTCGTACTCTCATCTCAATTTTAATAATGGCATCGAAAAGAAATGAAAAGAGAGGCGGAGTCTTTCGACACAACAGCGTCGGTGGTTTTTTCCTCATTTATTTTTCTTCTTCTTTTTACTGCTTTCATTCATAGACTCTTTTCGTTCACCGCCAAGTCAGTTATCTTATAGTTCGAATACATACCTCCTTCACAGCTTCCAATACAAAATCGAAGCGAAAAATAAATGAAGTATAAAGAGACTGAGGCTAGTTTTTTTTGTTCAATGCCAACTAAAAAGCTGCCTCTCACAAAGGATGAGAACCTTTGTTCTTTGCCTTCTTGGTGCTATGATCATCGCGATAGCTTTTTTTCTCCCTATCCTTCTTCTTCTTCTTCTTCTTCGCGAAAAGAATCTTTTTCGGTCTTGCAGTGACAGCTTTGTTTCTTTCTCGACGATAGTGAGAAAAGAAAATGGAGTAAAGGAGAATGGCAAGAGATTCCTATTCGACCAAGATCGATTCAACACGCTCGGGTACTTCCTCATAGCCAAAGAAATAAGATTTAGCACTCTCAATTAAGAGGTCGTTAACGTGGATCCCGTAATTATACGTTTTTATTTCGAATGAAAGTCACGGCTTTGATAGTGTATAACAAAAAGTATTTTGGGCGATTCGAGAGTATTGTTAATCCAATAAAAACGTAAGATCACGATGTATGTTGAGGAAATTACGAGAATATAAAAAACTAGGGTGAATCTAGGGTCAAATAATGTTTATTTGGCTGTAGAAGTAAATATTTTCAAACGTGCAATACCCTTCACCAGATATCTGCAGAGTAAAACAATTTTCAAAACAGAATTTGGACTCGTTTCACGTCCATAACATGTTCTGAAGAGTCAGACAGCGGCAATATCTGCTCTGACATGTGCTCGGAATATGTGCACTTGAAGAGCTCAAACAAACGTAGTTACAACAGTTTGTATGAGTTTTCCCTGTTATTATAAATTACTGTCATATCTCTGTGCACGTTTGGTGTATGTGTGTGTGTCTAAATAGTTGAAATTGAATGTTAGCAATTCGTGGAATGATGATACAAGTGGACGAGAGATGAATAAAGAGCCCAGCAGTCACTGACGACAAAAATAAAGAGAAATATTTCAAACGCAGTGCAACTACGATGATAGGCCTGTAGCAAGCATTGAAAAGTCGTTTCCAAAGTTTCGACGGGTGTTACGATAGAGCTGTCGTTGAAACAGTCCCACTTGGACCAAATAAATATTCATGCTTCGTGCCTGAGAAAACGAGGGAGGACCTTTGGCTTAATTAATTAGTAAAGTGCAAGAGCGAGAGAGAGAGAGAGAGAGAAGAGAGGAGAGTGGGAGGAGGAAAAAAGTAAAGAAGAGGCGACGACAAGAGTGAAAACGAACGAGAGGGAATAGCAGAAGAGCGAGGACAAAAAAAAATGAGTAAAAAATGACAGCGCGAACGTTCTAGTGCAGCAGAGAAGAAAAATTCTGGTTTCGCTTGAACTCTTTTTTTCCTCGTCTTAATATGTCTTTGCTATCAGGTTTAGTGTTTTTTTTGTGTTGTCCCGTAGTTGTTGAGTGTATTTTTATTGGAACATGTTTTTGTCGGACCAATTTACAAAGAATAGTGACGTTTATAGATACATAAAAAATAAAAATATAATAGTTTTTATGGCAGACGTCTTCCGGACACACAATTTGAAGCGCGACAACTCCACAATTTCTAACGTCACGTGACGAACAACAATGGAACAGGTGAGTTAGAAAAAGATAAAGAGAAAAAGTAGCGAGTGAGGATGAAAAATAAAAGGGAGTGACCGAGATAAAGGAAAAATCCCGTAGACTCTATTTGGCTTGTTCTCCTTTTTCTTTTTATGTACTTCTTCATTTATCTATTTATTCAATTTCCTGCGGTTGTTCTAGCTGGCAAAATAATAAAGTTTGCTGAGAGACGGGGCAAAAAAAAGAGAGAACGAGCCCGACGTTAGCCAGGAATTATCGAATTTTATGATAACAAGTGTGGTAGAGAATATTTTCTTGACAAGAAAATATTAAATGCAAAAAGTGATGAAAAAAAACTTTAAATTCATAAAATTCAGTAATTATTAATGAAACACGTTATCGAAGAATACCACATGCTAAAAAACATATCAACATGTTTAAAAAAATAGCAGAGATCGATGCACTTTCGAAAACCATCAGACACCAATCATAACTTTCAATCAATCTGTCAGCACCTCGAGAATTTTTTATCTAGTCTAATTTCATCATGTCCGTAAAAACAAAACTCGAAATCTTGAATGTCCAATACGTTATCTAGTATTGTTAGGGAATAAGAACAATATTCTCTATTAGATTCGGTATCAAGTTGAAATTTCGACTGTGTATCTAAATTCCTTGTAGGTTGGCGAAGGGTTTAGATTGCCCGAGTTAGCCCGGTACCCAAACTCCTTATACAAATTGTCGAACGCAGTGTGGCATGAATATGATATACAAAATATCTTCCATGGGTAGCTCCTACATTCAAATTCATCCCAAGGTTAATTATATACGAGAGGTTATGCTTATGCCTGGGGCGCCAACGAGTAATCTAATTCCTTCTTATTCTTAATATTAAACATGGTTTTTGGTATCATGGTGGTTTTCCAATGAGAATCAGAAGAGACTATAAATAGAAAACTTTTCTGTTATGGAATAATGCGACCCAGGAGGGAAACCGTATGAATTTCTAAAAGAACTGGAAACACGCGTGAACGTCTCGTTTCGTTGGATCATTACGGAAGTATGTAGGTGGAAAATGTGCAAAGATGAGCAAGAAACTTCGATATGAGGAATCTGCTTGGCCAACTCAGAACCGGCGATAACGAAGGAAGGATCGCTTTCTTCGGCCTTAATAAGGGGAAGGCTTAACGAGGCTACTTCCTCCATTCCACCTCGTAGAATCGAATGAAGTTCGAACCACGTGAATCGTGAGGATGTATACACACCAACAAGTCACGGAACTTGTGTATGTACTGAGAGATTGAACGGAACGAGAAGTATTCTGTGATCCTCCTTTGGACGCGCTGTGTCGGAAGTTCCTTCCGATGTATATATGACATTTTAGGGTGCAGAACTAAATAAAATGGCATATACTCGAGTTTCAGTCATTATCCGGACACATTTGATCAGAAGATGAGGCTCGATGTTGAAATTATTGGCGTAAATGTTGTCAACATGTAGAGAAAATAAACTGTAGCCACGTACTGGTAGCCATTCAGAATATTTGGGTCTTGTTGAAGTTGCGCAGACTTTTTGGTCAGCATCGCCAGGCCAGGATCCGCCAACATTGGAGCTTTTTTGCCTCAGGTCACATTTATACGCGTATAGCCATCTTTCCAGATGATTGCAACAACCAATTAGTTTTTGATTGATCGATAGAAATCAAAGAACCAGGGAAATGGTGTGTCAGATCAAGGTGACCTGGCAATCTTCGTATCTGTTAAACTTGACCAGATGTTTTTTTCAATTTCAAACGTTCTCTATGATTTCTGGTCAATGAACTCTGTGGATTGACCAGCACTTGAAGTTATTTGAAAATTATATGAAGAGCTAACTATATAAAGTTAGCTGCTAACTGACAAAGTTATTTCGTCAAAAGACATAGAGGACACTTAGTTATTCGAAAAGTTCCTTACAACTTTAATCCTTACGGCACGGAATTTTGTGTTTCGAACGTTCCTTCATAAACGGTACGACGCGACTCGATCCGTTTCATCAGCTAAAATTACGAATATAATTAATCTCAAAGAATTTGTTGATATCAGTTGTACACGAATCTCAAGTGCAGACTCTAAGGAACGCTCTCATGGAAAACTTATTCATTTAGGAGTTACAGTTTGAATTCGAATAATTTGGGCGTGAGAGGGGCGAGGAAACGTCGAAATATTTAAGTTAAGTAGGCAACGAGAGAAAAATGATTGCAACTTCTTGAAATCGCGAAAAGTGTTGAAAAAATGTGTACTTTGCAATTTTCATCGGGCGGAAAGTTGTTTGCTTTATTTTCATGGAAATTTAAAGTAAATTTTATGATTTCATCATCGTCTCGGTTTTACAACTGACCATCTGATCAACGAAAAATTCTGATCGACCGATGCAATCGTCCAGAACGACGGCCAAGCTTTTACGAGGATCGCCTGAAACAAAGAAGCTTCAGTATCGAAGCTTCCAGCCCTAATGATGCAGGATATAAGATTTCTAAACCCAGACAAGACGCTGAAACTCTAGACAGTCTATATCTAGAAACAATATCCAGAAGCTATAACCTTTTGGATTAATAATAACCGAGAAAGTTTTTATCATAAAACTGAACCTCTTAATCAATGAAAACTTGTAGATAATCATAATATCTTTGATAATTTATGTTTAAAAGGCTTCTGTTAAATTATCAGCGCAAGAACGATTTCTCTCGTAGATGTCAGCAGTACGACGTAGAACAAAAAAGCTGTGAGTATATAGTGTTGGTCACGTTTCTGTTTTTTCCAATCGAGTCCCATCCCATTTCAAAAGAAAGAAACTTGGTAGAAAAGTCGGCGGAAAGTCAGATTGTGGGGCCCATTAGAATGTCCTCACTGGGGGTCTCTCACGGTCGATTGCGATTACGTGAAAGGATCTCCGGCTTCGGCTACTAATGCCGAGATCTTTTGGATGTAAGCACTGGAAAAGAGGGATAGAGGAAAGAGGAAAGATCTATATATATAGTTTTTGTCTATAGAGGACGGAGCTAACTTCGAGGGAAGGAATCGAGAAACGTCTTAGACTGGGTTGCTGTCGTTTACCTCGTACAAGTCCTCTATTTCTCTCTTTCTTTCTTTGTCCTAGCCTCTCCCCATCTCGCCCGCTGTTTCTCTTCCGATCATTTTGTTCTCTTCTTCTTCTTCTTTCGTCCTTTACTCTCTGGATACTCATCGTTTTCTCTCTCTCACTATCGTCCCTTGCTGTCTAACACATATACTCTGAAAATCCTCAGCTTTCCACATAGACATTTCTAACTTACCGGTGCGATATCGCCTCTGGGCTAACCCGCGCTAGACTACCTTCTCCACTGAGTGGAGAACTTTTACTTTGGCTCTAGGTGCACAAGCATATTCTCTGTCTTTCCTATTCCCCTTACATTGTCATCCACACTCATACTTCCTCTGTATCTCATCTTGCGCTTTCTCTCACTTTCTCAAAGTCCCGTAGCAGGAAAGTAGAGGAGTGCATCCGGCTTGGTTGGTTGAGATAGCATTGTCGCATGGGGAACCGGATTTTGCTGCTAAATTAGATCGTTGGGAAAACCGGTGCGGAATATTATTTGTTAGCAAGTATATGTGTGTGAGTTCCAATGCTGGTACTCTCCCTCAACCATCCTCCAAGCCTTTTACCCTCCCATGCCCCCTCTTTCCATTTTTTTTCTACCTTATATTCTAGCTTTTATATTATGGTTTTTCCGACATGGCGGCAAACAACGGGGACATTTCTTTGCAAGCTTCACTCTCTTTTAACCCTCGTAATTCTCGAAGCGTTGTTTTTTTCTCCAGCCTTTATCTCATTTTCCTACTCTTCGTCTTTATTCACTTGTCGTAACGAACAGTCCAGATGTATAAAGCCAGAGCGAGGAAATTCAATTGACGGCCATTCTTTTTTACTTTTTCTCCTCTCTTTCGTTTCGTAGCTAAAATAGAGAAACCAACCACCATGAAAATATGTGCACATGGTTACATCGTATATTTTTCTCGCTTTTCTGCACCGCTCTTTTTATCTATTTGTCTCATCCCCTCTCTCTCTCTTTCGCTCAGTAAAATGTTCTATGTCTATTTACTCAGTCTTCGTCGGACAATATTCTTGTAATCACCCCGGATAATGGTGCCCTACCTGTCAAACGCTATACACACAATGAACTGAAAAAGATAGAACGGTGGCTGTAAGTGAAAAAAGTGGTAAATTCTTCCATGTTACAGTGTCGTCACTCTTTTTCGTTGTAACATCATGATGGGATACAAGAGACAGAATGGTTTTCTAGAGACAATGCACAGGTCGGGGAGTCTCTTGGAAGAAAACATCGTAAAACACAGCACGAAAGTAATGCATGTCCTCGAACCACCAAAGCTCAACCTCATGCCTTCTTTTCTCCACTTCCCTATCTCAGCGGATACACATTCTCTCCAAGCGCCCATTACCGTTTACGATGATAGAGACCTTGTCTCAAGAGATTTTCCACTTATCGTTACTCTCGAATCATTTTACCAACAAATTGTGAATTTTACAGTCACTACCTAACCGAATTTCCTAACGAAAAATACATGCAAAAATATTCTCCGCAGTCGCAAATTTTCACAAGGGAAACCATTTGGTCACGGTTCAAAATCGTGTTTTTAACTTTTTCCACCGTACGAAACCAGCGAAAATAACGAAGTTTAAAGATATACTTTTTTTCAAGCTCGTCTTTCGGCTCCGAAGGATTCGCCATTTTCCAACTGAAAACACTTTGAATCCTTAAAATCTCATTTTGAATTATCATAAGCTTTTGTATGTCGCAAAATTCTTATCGTCGCAGGTGATAATTTTTGTTCAAATCTGAAGAAAAAATTGAATATTGAACGTTATCCCGGTTTGAGGTTTTCAATAAAAAGCTTTGTCGCAGATTTCAACATAATCCCGAAAATCGAGTTTGAAAGTTCTCGAGCTGAGCGCAAAAATGATTGAGAAAGTGACCGACTCGATTTTTAACTTTATCCTGAAAACGGGAGAATAAAGATGTAATGGAAAATGATAAAGAAAAGAAAACAAGAGGGTAGAAGAAGAAGAAGAAGGAGAAGAAAATGAAGAAGAGGTTGAACTTTGTTCGGAGGGTTGAGTCGCTTCTTCTCGCATCGACACATATTCGATTATCCTGGGGACTCAGTGTAATTTATCGTTGCTGTGCTTCGGTGCACTTGGTAATAATTTTATACCGATATTCTTAAGCCCTAGCTTTTCCAGACTCTCAAAATTCAAGTGTAATTTAAAAGTTTTGCTGTATATGCTGTGTGTTGTACTTGAAATTCATCAGATTTCTCCAATTATTTCTCTTTACGAAACATTAATCAATAGTCGATCAAATTCTCGAGGAATTCATTGCGAATCGGAAGACCGAGGCTGTGCAAGGTCTTTTGTACAACGTCTCGTTTACTATTACACTCGTACATATCTGCGGCTCTTACAAGAGAAACGTACACGTATCTGGTTCGTACAATGCTTTCCGTCTGTTGATATACAGTAAGTAAGCTATGTACGTATAGAGCGTTTGCCGATTGGCCAGAAGGGTCGCACAGGGGGTCGCCTGGACATGAAACTCGCATTACAGGAATCGGGCAATTGTCGACGTGGGAGTCTCGTCTATGTATGTATGGATTCCGTCCATTGCTAGTACGATTGGCGAGTGCGAGTACACGTTTTCACTACCAATCTCGTTAGTGACGATAGGAAAATGCGCAGCGAATCCTATTTCATTACAAAATCAAATTAAACAAGCATTTTTTTCGAATTTACCAATTCCCAAGACCGGTTAACTCGTCGAGAATCCAGATAGAAGAAAGGAGTTTAATTGGAAAAAGCTTAGCTCAGGATTAAAGATAAAAGTAAACAAAATAAAAAAAACAGTTAATCCGAATCAAACAACGGCTCAAAAAATAATAACAATCGTGGAATTACGAAATGAACAAAACAAATTCCATTCGCGATGATAGAAATGAAGCTGTTGCTCCACTTGGTAGTAAATTAAAAAAACTTGAAAAATAAAAAATGAAAAATAGCTCGTAAATATTATTACAAAAGGCAAGCAGTAGCGAGACTTCTTTTTAGTGGAATATACCACGACTGTGTGAAACGCAGTAGGTAAATACGCCAGTAAGTACGATTCTGATTATTCTATTGACAACGTATTATCGTTCATTAATGCGGTGTCCATGCGTCATTGGTGGATTTGTCTAAAGAATCGACCAAAGTCGAAGTATCGGTTAATATGCATGAACGGGAATTTACCAGGTTTTGATAGTTACACACACGTGGACAACGTAAAACATAAAACGGAGAGTAGAGTGTGGAGGTGAAGATAGAACGATCTTCGATAAGTATATTCGTATTTGCACACATTTCTATAAAATTTGTGCACACATGCGGGACAATCAAATATCAAAGTGAGTTTAAAAGCAGCGAAATAAAAAATACACACACGTCAAAGAACGAGTGAGAAGCACATAAAGCCAGAAACATTTTACTCCTACTTTTTCTTTTCCTTTCTTTCCATTATTTTTTATGTCTTTTTTTTCCGTCCTTTGCAAACAGGTCTGGAACAGACGTTCGAGGATGGTAACAGACGTGGGTTAGTGCCGCACAGTCGTAAAATTTTAACTTGCTTCGCTACTTGCTCTACGAAACAGCTTACACATGCGTGCGCTGGTTCCACTCGTGGTATACGTGGCTTAATCCACCTAAAGCAGAATCCATTTTACCTGAGTTAATTTTAGGGGTGAAAAGCATTGCGAAAAGAATAAACAAACTAAATCCCAGGAAGATGGAAGGAAGAGGTTTCAAGAATTTTATAAATTCTGATGTAACCTAAACGGTTTGGTATTCAAGTTTGAAATAAAGACTCGATGAAAAGCATCAAAAATCGATCTATTCCTTCCGCACAGATCTGCCTTGAATTGGAGAAGCTATTTTTGACGAATTAACAGGTTTAGGAAGAACTAGAAAAGCTCGAATGGCAAATGTAATTTACGAGATTTACTACAGAAATCATTTCGATGGTTTTCGATGTTTGTATTCTGAGAGAAACGTTGCTTCTTGTGTAATTACCTCTAATTATTTGAACAATTTTTTTCTCTTTTGTAATAATCTATAATTTCGCATCCAAGAGAAGGTTTTGTAAAAAAAATTCATAACCGAGTGTATTTTCGATGATGAACTTTTACGTCCGCAGTTAGATAGAACGTGACGAGCATTTTTGTTTTTTACTTCGTGCCGAATGACTAATGCATAAAATAGTACGTTGTATCTTGTTTGCAATGGACATACAGGTACGAGAAACTGAACGAGAGACGAGAACATTCAAATAACTTGACTCTCAACCGTGTCATAAAGTGGTCAAACGTCACGCGTATTCATGAATAAACGATGGAAATTTACGGAGCTGAAAAAAGTTCAATGTGCGTGTTCACAATGGAAGGAGTGACCGAACGTTTCGTCGCTTGTATTTCAACCTTTTTTCACAGTTGCTCGATAATGTTTCATGAATATTTTTCATAATAATAAATATTATCCGTCGAAAATATACAGAATTTCGATTAGTTTACAGTGTTTTTTTTTCATGAATTTCGATTGGACTGTCATTAGATCCTGGCAATACGTGACATGTCCGTTCTTTTAATTATTCCCGCTCACGTTAAAATCGTTTGTTTTTGTTTTTTCAGTTATACCTCGAATTCGACATCCTAATGAATAACGCAATGATATTAATACGAAAATTATTGTTTTCCTTCTCTCAACAAATAAATAATGAAAATTAATTATACAGCATTCGATAAAACGTACGTGATAGCAGTTTTAAAACTCTTGTTCATGCAATTTTCCGTTCACTTTTATACCTTTTACAAATTATTAGTAAACAGCTCATGCACAATTGAATTTAATTTGCATCTCCTGTTTACCTGCAAACTATCACGAGGACAATATCGACGTGTCAAACTTCCACGGAACCACATGTCCTCGTGAACGTTTAAACATGAATTTCAAAATTACGTCAATTTCTTTTTTTCGGTCCCAACGAAATTTCAACTTTACAATGGAACGCTGGTAAATGTTCGATCAAAAAATCACGTGACTAGAGAATTTTACGGAGACTATTCACGCTATGGGAAAGATATTGATTATATGTTTATATATGTACACGTTGGAATATATAACGAAACGAGAGAAAAACACAGGGTCGGAAAGTGCACTCGTGGCCCACGTATTACACGCTGCCGAGTAGCAGTTTGGCAAAACTTGGCAAGCTCGATTGAAGAAATGCACGAAATTGCAACAGGCGATTATTAGTTGCATCTCGTATGTGCTTGAACCTCGATATACGTAATTGGAACTATGAAACATTGCTACGTATCGTCAATACCGAGCCAAACACGTACGTGCATTTATTAGACCGTACGATAGTGAGTAGCGACAAGGTCAATGTTCCCCCACGGATGGTAACATTCTCTCAAGATTTTCCGCGTTCCTGAGCATCGAATAACAAAAAATAATATTTTGATCGTGGCTTTGGAAGACTTGAAACTCAGAACCAATCGTCAGAAGATCCTTGAAACGATTTTTATTGTAAACTGACATCAATTAAGATTTAAAAAGACCATATAATGGATGTTGGAATATTTATCATCATCGAACGTCAAATCATACGCTGCTGTGAGAGAACAAAGACCGAGATAATGTTGATCTTTGTTCGTTGCACCAGAAATGAATCATGAGAGAATTGAAAACAAAAACAATAACTTCGCAGAATTGAGGAAGTTGAAGAGTGTCAAAAAATCACGTTTCGTGATCGACAAATATTGTATGAAGAATTTCTCAAAATTGTTTAACATTGAATTGCAGAATGTTTCACTGATCGGATAATTTCCGCGTGCAGCAAATCGTCTGAATTGTTTAATTGAGAACCAATGCAATGATATCGAAAATCCTAAAATCTTATCTCGCTAACCCTTAATCTCACTCCACCAAATCAGTTTGTATTTACCACGCGAAGGGAATTTTTCAACTTCATAAACCTCGTGAAACGTTTATCCATGAAAATTCAGAGTTTGTCACGAAACCAATTGTCGCACAATTATTTCTTAAAAGTAATGTAACAAAGTTAGAAAAGCAGACATGAAAAACGTACCTTAAACAACCGTGCCAGCATCGTTCGTGCTTATAATTACGTTCACGTATATCGCAACGTTCAACAAGCACGAGAAGAATATTTATTTCCGAGTGTATATCCCGAGTCGCGTTTCAAGATCGAAAGGATAACAACGCACACATCTTAGTGCAAATGCGTTTTGTGATAAGAATGTCGAATCGTGAATCCAAGCAGTGACGAATAAAATGGACCGCAGTGAGGATGAAGATTGAGGGTGAACGGTAAGAGAACCAACTGCTAGCGCGTCTGGCACGCGACTACGAGAGCCGCGAATACCGCGGAGACAGCGAGAGCGTGCGACATATGTATATACATAGGAAAAGGCAGAGATCCGAGCTTTCCGAGTCGTCGCGACGTCAGCCGCGCGGTAAATCCCCCTCTTCTCAACCCAACCCCTATCGCATTCCCATACCGATGAACACCGAGTCGTGTACTCGGATAAATTCGCCAAACTCCAACTTCCCATTGGTTCGCACAAGAGCTCGCGCCTCTAGCTCAAAACACCCACGCAACGACTTTTTACAGAGTGCCACGCGGAGACTCAAGTAAGCAAGATGCTTAGCGCGATTGCTATATTTATTGAAAATATCGAGTGTATTACGTTGTCGAAAGAATTTTTATCAAGATTTGAGAACGCTCGATGTACGAGGGCGTGTGTAAAATACATGAAAATTCAAGCAAAGATAATCAAAAAGGAAT
The DNA here is from genome assembly GCA_013761285.1 of Campoletis sonorensis. NCBI lineage: Eukaryota > Metazoa > Arthropoda > Insecta > Hymenoptera > Ichneumonidae > Campoletis > Campoletis sonorensis. Next base: position 3,918,065 of record JACEOJ010000085.1, read on the forward strand.
AAATATCAATTGACTAACCACACGGTAACGTGAAAGTTACGTGTAACTTGAAACTTTATGAACCTCGAACTTTGGCACGAGGAATGGAACATTTCTGAACTTCTTCGATGCCTCGAATTATTAAGTTTCTCGCAAGGAGTTTGATTGTTTTCCTTTTTTATAGGGCGAACCCTTTGTCCCAATTCCGACTGAAGGCTCTGGCTGGATTGGCCAACCTTTGGTTAAAGCACGTTTATCTCGTTAGACGCTGTTCTCGACGAAAAGGAGGTCCAATAACTTCTCGTTCGGTTTTCCTTTAATTGAAAAGGGAGCGCCACGGAGAAAATAAATCAAAATGTTCATTGTGACCCAGTTGAATGAAATCAGTGTTGAATTGCCACGAAACGAATTAAAAAAATGCTACATTATTCGTTGTTACCATATCAATTTTTTTTACGTCTATTGATACACGAAATGTATATAAAAATCAATATTTGCGAGTGAAGTGGCTCATGGAATCGCAGTATTGGCTCGAGTAGTTCGATAGAAATAGCCGAAGAGCTTGACGATTTAAGGAATAAGTTTTATATGAGTTTTCCTCGTGCGTCAACAAGAAAGAATCTTTTCCACATGGAACAGGAAGTAAGGAAATATATTTTCGTACAATCGAGCAAAGCCACAATAACATTCACGAAACTCAACCTAAAAACTTTCTTATGAGATTCTGTTCCTATGTGTACACGAACGTTGAACGATATTGATGTTACAAATCTAAGAGATTAACTCGGTAGAGATATTCGTGCTTTAAATTCACCATAAACGGAGGATAACGTCAGGACGGTAGAGACGCTCCGTTATTGTGGCAAAGGCGATGAAGGGGCAAGAATTATTGGCAGTAATCAGCTGAACGTGCGCTACAGCCCATAAATCCCTGACTGTATATAACGACACTGATATATTGTTGAGTAAAATTTGAATTCAATAAAAGTGGATAAACGTTTCAATTTATTTCTATTTTTCCAACTTTCTAACTTTCCATACATTTTCTCTTGGCGAATAAATTCTAAAGACAATTGTCGAATCCTCTGATTCCTCGATACGATTTCAATACGAAATTGTAGAATCCGCTCGATAGGCAATTAATTGAATTCTTTCCTCGTCCATACGACGATATGTGAAGTGTTCGTAAGTTTCGGTCCCGAGTTAATTTCGTGGCACATTGTTCGGCAAAACACATCAAATAAAACAAACGAAAAACACACGGGTATGAAGAAGAAAAAAACAATGACTAGAGCAAGAGCTGATGTAGTTTAGAATTTTTTTAGTTGGAAACTTTCGGACTGAAAGCTACGGTCGAAAACTCTGGTCCACCTGCTACACCATTTTCGATTTGAAACGGAGCAACGAAACGTTGGCCGATTTCATCTCTCACTCTCTTTCTACTCGATTCCGTTATTTCACATTCTCTCTGTCTCTTCTTTTCTCTTTCTCTCTCTCTCTCTCTCTCTCTCTCTCCTTTCTCTTCGGTATTTTAGCAAACCTATGCTGATATATATCTGCATATCTATACAGCATGTAGTCATCCACTCTCCAATATCGAATGGACGGTGTAGTACACTATAACCAACCGGGAGAGTAGGAATACGAGAACGAACGTTTATTCCGAACCGTGCGCCACTGGCAAATCTAGGTCGTTATCGATAAGTCACGTATAGGGAAAAAGGGAGAGATGAGAAAAGGGGAGCAAAGCAAAGTGGTGGGTAGAAGGAGTAAAGGCGTTTCTTTATATTTGTATATAAAAGTATTTATAAATATATAAAGTAAAAAGGGGTTTGAATGGCATATCGAGAAAAAATTGTGGCACGTGAAAAAAAAACAAATTGGAAAACCTGTTTGTCTGTAATTGTTATTTCTATTTTCAGCGGATCCATTGGACATTAATCACGCCCATATTTCTACGCTGTTTTCAAAGTGGACTCGAAATTTGGTTGTTTTTGTTCACGAGTCATTGAAAAACAGACATCAATTTTTTTTACCATGGCATCACATTGACAGACATCGCAGAAGGTCGATCATGACATTTGGCTTCGGATTTGGTTATTTATCATTATTTTTCATGATGCTTAATTAATGGTGACGGTTGAACAGCAAAAGAATATCTTTTGTTACAACTTTTCAATAGCTTAGTATTTTTTTTTTTCCAATTTCGAGAAAAATGAATGAACAACGTTTATTTAAAAAAATGAATAAAAAAATCGGTGTCCTCTGTATCCCTTTCGATCATCCATACATAGTGCAAATATTGGACTAAGTATCGATTCTGTGTCGTAACATGGAGAGACATGGAGTATGTGAAAAAAAACTGTGGCGCGTGCGGTGATAACGTTGGAACGAATTGTTGCTTTTTTTCAATTACAATATTCAATTTTTATATCAAAATCTGAATCCAATTCAAGTTATTTCACCAATTTTCCAAATATAAATACCAAACATTTTACAACGTGATCCTTGAAACGACCGATTCCTATATTACTCGGAATCGATCTGGGATATGATATTAATTAAACGGCATTGCATTCTGAAACTGGATACGCGTAAAAATAATAAAAATTAATGAACGCGAGGCTGACGAAAAAACGATGAAAAATTGTTACATTGTTCGATTCATGTATAATTTTTTTTTATCAAATGAGAAATATTATTAACAGCTCGTTACAGGAGATAAGAAATCTAGAATTTTTAGTCAAACGATTTGTTAATAATTGTACGTTTACGCGGAAACAGATACGAGTCCATTTATCGTTATTTTTATGGAGTAGGTTTAGTGCTTACTTTCCGCAGGGGATAAAGTGATAATCGCGCAAAGCCCGATAACACGATACTCGATTGTGTAGTCACGATTCTCGGGGGGCAATTTTTTTTCTTTTTTTTTTCAACGCAATACTCTTTTTTCCGGGCTCATATCGCTGTGACACTTCAGTAATCTCTACGACCTTCTCCGTGGAAGACTTCATCACGAGACTAAATTTAATGGGTCATAATTACGATTTCGCAGTAGGGATAAAAGATATTAACTGCCGAATGCGATGTAGCTGAACAATAAGAGAAAAAAAAGAAAAAAAGAATTCATGAAAAGGCTTTTAGCCAAGGTGAATTTCGTACGTTCATTAAATTATTAAATTTTCGAGATAAGTAAAAGGCGTGTCAGTAAGAAAAGCCAAAAGCATTTTACAAGTTAGTTCTCGGGAGAACGTCACTAGAATTTTGCAGTGTTATAGAAAGATCGAGAAAGAAGGAAAACGAATCGGCGGGGAAATCGGGGTCGGCAGACACTTTTTACGATTATATTCTTAAACCTGAGTTCCTTGACCCACAGCGATTTCAATTCCTACCTATATATGAAATAAATTATATACATGCCCATAAAAACAGTATAAACGAGGAGATAAAAAAGCGATGAATCGCTTTCTTAGCAAACAAAAGACCGGGCATGAATAGTCTAAAGATAAGTTAATCAATTATGAAATAGAAACCAGGAAATAGAGGAGATAAAGAAACTAAAATGCTCGTGGTCGTTGACATTTCGCAGCAGCGAGACTTGCACAGAAAAAAAAATAGATCGAAAAAAAAAACGACATCAACAAAAACGCAAGTTCACAATAAAACGTCGCCATTCATTTCAAATTAAGTGCAGTCTTATTGAATCAATTAATTAGCTCAATAATTGGAGCCTACGTCACATTCATTAATTAATCAATTTATACGAAATATATATAGACCTTTAATTATATCGAATTGGTTTCCATCGAAACTCCACCTGCCCTGGAGACACGAACAATTTATTGTAACGAGCGATAAATTATCATTTATGTGTAGAAGAAACGATGAAACGCAGGAGCTGTTCGATTAAAAATAAAGTGTTTCGAATGTCGTGGGCAGCGGTGCCAACCTTACACAGGTGTACAGTGTCATGTAATATTATATATTCTATGTCTCAATATATATATATAAACATATACGTAGTGTGGATAGAGAACCCGGTAAATTTCACGGATTGAATAACGAACCAATTATACATCGTTCTCGCTGTCGTATGCACGTGTCCTTAACGTACCACGTATACATATATCTCTAACAATACGCATTTATGTTCACACACACATATATTCATTGTTCGTACAAGTGCATGTATGTAACGGGTGTCCCGTGACAGATTAACGAAATCATAATCTTGAGTTCAGGTCTAAATTCCAAGTCGAAATGGTTAACGTCGTATTTTAATCATGTTATCAACGACCAGCTATAAATGACTGTATATAAGATTGAACGAATAAATGGAGTAGATTATCCGTAGAGGCTGATAAAGAACTCAATGGTTCTCGGGTTTTTGTTGACGAATCTAATGAAATCTGTACTAAAATCTATTGTTTGATTTTTCTAAATTCAAAATAACAAAATTTCTGGTTGCTTCTCGTAAGAGACTGTATTTGAATTAAATTAAATGAATAACCACTACGCGAAGTAGAGCGTCGAGACATTTTTCATACACGGATTGCTCCCTGGAGACGAATAAATTGTGAGAATAAAAATAAGTTTATTATTCTAACTGACTACTGACTATATGTCTCGGAATAAAAAGTCGGTCGTGATTTTCTACACCCACGCAGAACTGCAGACCCATGGAAATGTTATAAAATGAAAATATAATTGAAAAACGTGGGATGAATAATATTGTAAATATTGATTTCGAATTCAATTTCATATGCTCGTTAAATTTGGTGAAACGTTCTTGTATTTCTATTTCAAAATTTGGGAAACTTGATATTTCATTGTTTGGAAATCTATCGATATTCAGACCGAAGAAAATTATTTCTCTAAATTGAACAGAGCTCTAGTTTGCCTAGGGCAAGGGAAAACAAATTATTTGATTGAACTAGATTCCCGTTGGATCAGAGAGTTGTTTTCAAAACGGTGTGATATTGACCAAACTTGAGTCAATAAAAATTGATGACGGGAACAACCGATTGAAAAATCGCATCTTTTTCACTTGGAATTCAATTCAAAACTTAATGCCGCCTCAATGACCTCCAGTAGGACACCTTGTACATAAATATATTTACAAGAATTGCGTGCATACATTGGAGAGAAAACCCTAAAACACAATTTACATTCTCACGTAAAGCAAGAACACACTAGGACCACGGTAAAGTTAGTCGACTGTGTGTGGTACTTCAATTAAACGCTTAATGAGGAACCCTCGACAGAGTAAGAGGCGAATTCAGCATTCCAACCACCCTCTCGCTCTCTCACTCCCCCCCTCTCTGTTTCTCTCTCTCTCTCTGTCGTCATTGTGCAATTTCTTGAGCAAGAGCAACTACAGCGAATGTTGTATGACCCCTTGTTCCCTAATGTGATGCATAACATTTTATGAAAATCAATTACAGTAATGAGAGTCAAGTACGAGTTTTGATCAAACCTTGATATGTACAGTGCAAGTTTTTGAGCTTGGATTTGTTTCGATTTGAAATTCAGAGAACATTTTTTACCTCCACTTTCGTCATTAAAACCGAGCCGAAATATTGTTCGAATGGAGCCACGACATGATTTCATCACGAAAACAAAGTTTCCTCCAGAAAAATGTAAAATTTCTGTAAAAAAGATTGACGCTGATTTGCAAGATTTATGAGAACTGAAAAAATGACTTTTGGCCAGTAGTTGCTCTCTGCGTTCAATAATTGCTGTTAGAAATAGTGTATACCAAGCAAGGAATAATTTTCACGGAAACTTGAAGAACGATTCATCCATTTTTAATTAGGAACTTCTCGAGTTCGCGTCCCGAAGACGCCAAATCTTGCCTTTCGCGGGGATTACGTTAATTGCCGGTAGCAGCGATGTACTTCCATTGCAACTGAAGGATGAGACTTTACAGATGAGAAAATCTGCGAGAGAAGTGGCAAAAGAGGAGGAGGGAGAGAGAGAATAACGAGAAAGGAGGATGATGCTTGACACTAGCACTTTTACAGCCAAGGAGCGCGACATCGTTACTTTAGTGGTTGACGTTTTAATTGCACCCTGCCGAATACACAGCTACCTCCATGATCTTGTCACGTCTTACGAGGTATACAGCGTGAAAAGGTCGTCGTAAAAGCCAACTCCAACGAACTAAACTGATAAGCTAAATGATTCAACGAAGACTTTATAGAATCCATCAAATTCACGATCGTATCGACTGTACACAGATAGCCAATCAAATTAGTTACATGGATCATGCAAATTTTACGATTGAAACATTAAAAAAGGGACAGGGCGACCAACTCACTTGAGGGCACATGACAGAATTTCCACTGCTTCCTGCGTTTTCTTAAAAAGATCTAGAATTTATGATTTTTTTTTAAATTTATACGATTCAACACTGCCGGTCAAATTTCCAGGGCATATAATTTGCTAGAAGTCTGAAGAATTTAAAGATTCTCAGAGAAATTCCAACTCACACCATCGCCGTAGAAGGTTATTCACTAAATAAATACAACGAATGCATTGAGTAAATCTTTCGTAAACAGTTATTTTCTGAATGAGAGGATCCCCACTTTGTTGAAAAAAAGACCTCGATTCAATTTGTTAGCATATTTTTTATCAGAACTACAGAGTACTCGCTTGTTGTAACATTATAAAGTATTTATCAGCCTGAAAGCGACGATTTAAAAAAACTCTGTGAGCATAAAATTTTGGCGAATGGTGGTGCTGGTGCCTTTATAAGGAGCTTACAGATACGTGCATGATTCAAAAAGACCATGCATTTATATGAGTTGCCAAGAATGATGTATTGGATATTTATCAGCATGTGTGGCTTTGCCACGCTCAAATTGGTTGGGTAACGAAGTAGTGCTTTATCCTGTCCTAGAGCTTTTTGTGCTTCCACTAATGGGACTTGGAATATTCTATTCCAGGGATTGAATTTTCCATGAGAATCAATGGGATTGCCATGACGCACGATGGATCGCGGATTCAAGAGTTCGTATATTAATGACTTTGAATAAGTGAAGTTTTATATTGCTTTATTGAAAAACAGGAAGAATAATTTTTTATAAACACCTTAAAATCCCATTATCCACGAAATTTTAATTAGGCCAACCGCCTTTTTGAGCTTGTGTAGCTTTTTACATGATAACAAAAAAAAAGTCTCAGGGGCTGCTCCGGGAAAAACGGAGGAAAATGCCTCCGGACCAGTGAAGTGTCACAATTTGTTTAATTCGCTCCCACAAGCCGGGTCTGGCGGAAGATGGTTCTGGACACTATATACAGCAGTGTCACTCTCTCGAAACGTGGTACTTCTCAAGCCCTCTCCCTCCGTCATCACCTCGAGGCAATTTCACTGCACGACGGACCATTATTTGCGTGGGACGACTCGGTAATATCCCCAAGCGATTATGTACGTATATCTATATTTTATTTTATATCCAGCCTTATAGCCACGTTTTTTTCTGGATTTACATGAGAAATTTCATTTTTCTTCCCTCTTTGTTTCCAGGCGTCATGGATCTATCATTCTTCCTCATTCTTTTATCATTTTTATTCATTTTTTCTGGCGATGAGGATCCCTTGATAACAGCTTCATTCCTATTCCACCTTTGGATTAGTTTTTTTTTCCTACAGTCTAAAACTTTAATCTGAGCTTTCATTTTTTTCTTCTCATCATTCGCACTTTCTGATCTTTTGTTTCTCTTTACATTCGAGCTCAAAACTTTTTCCTAATTACCCAACCGGTCTGGAAATTCCTAAACGAAGCTTATCAAAACTATATCTGGCTCGAAAAAAATCCTTCAGATAATCATCAAGGGCACGTATTAGGACTGCTGGGATACTCTTGAAGAGAGACCGAGAAAGAGAGAAAGAACAAATTAGAGATACGGGTCTTTATCGTACGAGTTGCGAAAGAACTCGCGAAACTTTGTTGCTGACACGACATCCTGTCTCAGCGAAATAAAATATTCGATCCGAAAGCACGATCTCTGTGATATTAAAATCGGAGACGCGCATAACAAATGATGCTTAATAAATAAATGTGAAGTTTATTCATCGTTAGACGTAAACGAGAAAACCACGGAATGTTTGGGAGTTTTAGATAATACAGTTTTAACGATTATTTGCCCTGTCGTTCAAATTTCTTTTCGTTCCATTTTTAATGATCTGAATATATTTACACTGACAAGCGGATTTTGTTGGCAACGTCAAACATTTCGTCGATTACGTTCAATGATTTTCGAGAATTGGCTCAATTTTCATAATCTCAATAATATATTTGATTAAACACCGAAATATACTGATAATGACATTACAAATATTAGGTCAATTTCCAAAAATCAGGTTGTTGAATTTCTGATCAAACTGTTTGACGTTTTAAAAACAAAATTACTTTTCAACGCAGCCTGTGGATTTAAGAAACAACGATGCACAATCTACCCTTGGTTAACCTTTCAAGACGAGGAGTTTATGAAGATGGTACTCCAGATTAGCAAACAATGAAAACAGCATCTCTTGCCATTTACATTTGACTACATGTGTAATACGAGGAGGCCCTGAACCATATTGTACTATTGAGACTCAACGAAGCGAGTAACCTCTGGTGTGTTGGTGCGTACTCTCGTGTAACTCTTCGTGGCAATTACACTGGCTGAATTCTTGGTGGGAGACACGGGTCAACGAGCTTGCAAATCACCGGCTCCGTTCGGACGATCTATACATTTTTGAGCTTTGGAGAATTAATGTCTGGTACTTTTATGGATGTGTACGTGGGAGTAAAAGTTGATTCAAGAAGCTGTTGGAATTTTATGAACGAAAGCTTTTTTTTACGCTCATAATGGAAACAGGTTTATCGATAAAAACAATTGCTAAAATTCTGCTATGGTTTTAAAAGACTGAACAATGTTCTCATGTAGTATTTCAAGAATTTATATTGATAGTTTTATCGAAGCTGACTGTGAAAATTTCACCAAAGTCTGTGAAACATATTCTAGCAAATTCTGAAGAACATCTATCGAACGGATGGTTAGCATTCCACTTTCTTAATGAGCACAAAGAATATTATAATCGATACTAATAGAATAATACCGTAACTAATGCATCAAGTAATAATAAATTGATGATATTCCGGATCATCCAAAATAGGTATATTTCAATATTCACGATGAAATCTACTTCTGTCAGATATTATTGGCAATGATGAATTAAACAATTCAACATGGAACACTGTTTCTCTCGAGTCGTAACTTAAATTTGATCAGAATCAACATTACACCCAAATTTGAGGAAAGCATTAAACAGTTAGAAGTTTAAATCCGGCTTTAAAGATTGAAAATAATTGATGATAGGAAAGGAAAGTTATCAGTCCATGTAATAACATAAAACAAATTCATACAGTTTATGTAGTTTGATGAAATAAAGCTTCGATGAATGAAGCCATTGAAAATATACTGAAAACGAAATTGCAGCGAAAAGATCGATTATCAGGAACGAAAAAACAATTGAATTAAAAATCGAACGACGAATTGAGACTGCGGGTTTAAAACGAATGAAAAATAAAATCAATGTGCTGGAAAGACACATACGTGAGGACATGGTTGAGGCACTTAACAGCCACTTGCGGTCATTTGACCTCGGTTCGTGGTTTAAATTGGCCTCTCACTCTTGCCGACAAGCTGCAGGCGTTAGACCACGGTTAGAACTGGCAAACTTGAGTTATATCGAACAACATAAGATGCCATAGTCCGCCCGGAGGCATCGCATGAGTTGGCTTGGATCAACGAGTTTTCTCCGAGAAATTCGGTGGCTGATCTGCTTCGAGATCCTCGTGAATTCCTTCCACACTTCCCTTCGTGCTTTTGGGAAAGGACCTAAGTACAGTTATCACCACCAACTTGTGAAGTTTGACGCCTGATCGAGCGAATGGCTGCGAATATTCTTAGAGGAACGTCGCATATGTATCGATTGCACGTACCAAAGCCTCTTCATGCATCATAACACTCTTGGCATATGAATCATAGGAAATATTTACGCGAATCAAACTCGAAACAAAAGCGTTTCTGCCACGGAATTTCGACGTACATATCGTTCTGTTTCAACATGACATTTCGCTTCAACCGTAAAATCGATACTGTAATCTCATTCTAACCGTGCATCGTCCGTGATGACTTCGGAACATTGAAAATCTCGTCACGTTTCATCCACCTGACTGTCAGGCTGTCTATTATCACGATTTCTCTCTCGTTCCCTGTGCAACCTTTCTCTACCTGCTGATTCGACGCCCATCTTTTTTATTTATATATCTATATTTCACTGAATTAAAAATTCTTTTGCATTGCGATGAGAAACAAATCAACATTAGCATAAGATTGCCAAGTTCTCGATCTTTTCTCCCGTGAACCCAATTATCTTGTGATAATGTTAGTTTATTCATTCATTTCTTTTATATTGCTTCTGATTCGTGTAATACACGGCGAGGTCCGCGGCTTTTATGGGCCAATGAGCACATGAACCGGTGAACCAAGATATCGAGGTAATAATTAACGTAACTCGCATTTTGTCATTAATTTCCGATATTGAACATGATTTTCCGGTTTTTCTTTTAATGTAATCGAAGAAAAAATGTTCGATAAAATATTTAAATAGAAATTTTCAATTTTCATTACGAATTCACGGAAAACGCGGTACATTTTTTTTTTTCTTTTTGTACCGATAGTTTTGCAGAGCTAGCGGAAAAAAAACTTCCGAATAGCTTCAGACTCAGGCATATCGACATTTTATCACAGAAAAAATATTATTTACTGGGAGTAAAAAAATTAATTAAAGAGAATTGTAAGATTCCATTGAATCATTGTCTTGCTTACGTTTAATGGAACGTACACCAGCGTGTTATGGAATCTAGGCATTGTTCAAATAGTTATATGTAATTAATAGCTATTTTCTATCATGTGGACGAAAATGCTGGGATTTCGTATTACGAGTTTTCTTACGGTTCGTTGACCATCGTCGCCCACCGGCGTTCTGTCTCGGTTCCAAGTGACGAATGGCCGAACTTCCAACCGTTACCCGGGTGACCATAAATTTTTCCACTTCTCTCTCTCTCCCTCTCTCTCGCTTTTCTTTTTTCTCGCGATCGCGATCTTTTCGCAGCTCCCAGGATCCCTTTCCATCCCAAATATAAATCAGACATCAGCTACTCGAAAACACGCTACCGAAGAAAATACGAATTGCAGTAAACAGAACATTGCAATAACGTGCGGTTGTCCTTCGAGATTAAAAATGTTTCATATGAACAATGAACGCTGCTGGGCACTTTTGGAAACAAAGGTATCCGCCTTTGTTACCTTTTTTTACAGCAAAGAAAGACGCAAGTGCGAAATTATTTCATCGAGTTCAACAAATATACTGGCAGAATGACGTGAAATCAATTTTGGGCTCGATCTTGAAATAACTGAAAAGATACAAAGTTGATAAACCACTCACATATGAAATCAAACAACGAGATCCAGGCTCTCGGGAATTAAAAATAAAAATAAATATTCTCACTATTTATGCATCGAAGAAACACATGTTCGGATGAGATGGTAAATGAGAGAGAGGGCAGCAGAAAAGGGCTTGGCAGAGTATTACGTATTCTAGGAGCTTTCGCATTCAGAAGCTTCCACAACTTTTATATATTAACCTCTCGCGTCGTCGAACTCGAGTGCTCCACCCTCAGAGTTTAAGCTTCGGATTCGCTCAGCAACGAAAAACATCTCGTGGAAAAACACTTTGACGAATGCTTCCTAAGCGCCCGATATGCATGTATCTGTGTTTTATGTAGTCGAGGAATCCCGAGCAAAAGGGATAATTTTTCTCACGAAAATACTCCCCCAATCGTCATACAATGCAGATTTCATAGAAACCACGACTTCAGCTGTTTTGGCTTTTCGAAAATTGAGTTCACAGAACTGTCAACGAACTGCCTTCAATCTTTAAAACGGCATAATTTTTTGAGGAATCGTCTTATCGGAATAAACGAAAAACTTTTTTCAACTTATTTTAAATCAAATAAAAGAAAACAATTTTCCACAACATTTCAGGCACTTCAGGATCTACTAAATTTTTAGATGCTTTCAAAAGTAACCCTCGATTTGACCATTTGTTTTGATTTATCGATTTTTAGCAATTTTTCAAAGTTGAAAATCGTTCTCCAAATCTTTTTATCCATACGTTTGCGTTTCATGGCGACTACATAATAAACAATAAATCTGAATGTTGTATATTCCAAATCATACGTTTGTAAGTATATAAATTTTCATATATTTATAGAAGAATTCAAGATTGTAAAGACGCGGGAAGTTACCTTCGTATTCAAGTTTTTTACATGAAATCGTAGAGGGTTGTGAAATATTCGCTAATGTAAAAAATGGTATTAAAGACTAAAGAGGGGATCCATTAAAAAAATATCCGCGAGCTATGTTTTAATACCGTGAAAGGAACTTTTACGGGAGATTATATATTTTTTATTTCGTGCAATCCTCTGAAAATCATTTTTTCAAAGAGCTACATTCATTTATAATTATGAACATCAGCTAAACACAATAATTGATGTTAAGCTGCAGCAATGAAAAAACACTGAATATGCCGAATTTCTTTTTTCTTCGTTACACGTGAACTTCATTGCCCTCTTAATTGAAAAAAAAAGAAATCATAGTAAAAGTCTAAAGCTTCAAAGTTTGCCATTTAATCTGACGCTGTTTCTGTATTTGCTGGAGGTATTAAAATTTCTGAAAAGTACTTATCCTCAGAGGTTCTCAGGATTGTTTCTTTTTCGCTATTGTTTCGCCAGGTAAACTGAGGATAAATAGAAAAAAAAATAGACTCCGTCAATCTCTTTTCATCCAGATAAAAGACCTCGGGAAAATATACTCATTCAAAAGGCATTGTGTTTATTGTACTGCCAACGTATAGTATTATTATCGTAAATATTATAATAATGAATCTGCAGGTGCTTAGAATAATAATTTTGTATACACGGTGTCTTAGTACTTGCAGCCAATCTCTGAAGTTCACGTAAATGTCATTTACAGCTGAAGACAAGTTCTATGTCATTTTAAGCCCTGAAGAAGCCCTCAGTTGATTATTAAATTAATAACGTGGCTAATGAGGCGAGGGCAATTATCTCGCACTACAATGTAACGATGTTATGGCAGAAAGTAGAGCTTAAGGCTAGGGATTTCCGATTTAAAAAATCCCATAAAAAATTGGGATGTTAGATTGAACGAATAAAAGAAGTCAAGGAAGAATTAAAAACACAAATTTTAATTCCATGTTCATTTTCGAAATGTCGACCTCCAAAATGTTGATTGTCAAAAGAATCGATTCGTGGCTTGGTTCATATCAAAATACTTCGTTTTTAAAGAATCTTCTAAAAAATTGATCCTGTCGAGAATGATTCATTCGTTAACCAAAACTACTTGTTTTTAGGACTTTTTATTTTGTAATGCTGAGATCTACATTTAAGCTCGGAAATCGGTCGTTAATACTGGGACACCCTGTACATCGCAAATACTTTGTAATCTCACCCCTGTCTGTGTCCATTTCAGGAAAAGGTACTATTGTAATTGTCAAAATAATACAATACACGTTACTCAAAAGCAACCTGCCAAGCTACATTCTCTATTCATCCCTTTTAATATGGGTATATATTCATATACATATATTTATATATAAATGTGTGTGTGTGTGTGTGTGTTCCTTTAACTCGCCCTCTTGTATTCTCATTTTTCTCGAAAATTCTGAAATAGTCCAGTTATTCGCTCGTCGTGTACACGTCCGACGAAATTAATTAACTAAAGGGTTTCAACTGCGAGTGAGTATATGTAACCTCATGTACCGAAATGGGTGATAAAATGGACCACAGCTGATCATTTGCTACCTGCGAATATTTCATAAACGTAAACGAATGCTCTGTATAAAAACTGCATACCTTCGTATAGAATTCACGTAAGGAAAGATAAACAGTCCTCTGAAAATAAGTTTTCACGACATGTTTGGGCAAAGTTTTTATTGGTATTTTTGATGGCTGCGCAAATCAACCGTTGCCTAAGATAAATATTGATCATGATATTCGGAAGTTTTGGAGACATGTTTACGAGAAATTACAGAAAATTCTTAACTCGTTTTCATTTCGGTTTTGTTATGATCGTTTCTTTCCATCGGTGGTGGAATATTCTGAGCTACAAAAACTACGTTTAATGAATACAAATTTATTTGTTTTGATCGTTCTCGTGCGGAGCTTTCGTGAAAGGCCTTCAAAAGGGAAAACCGGGAAAACTAAGGGCAGGAATGAAACGATAAAGGTTCGGAAATATACTTTTTAATGATAATAAAAATAAAAACCGGTTTCGAAAACGCACTGAAGAGTAAAAATGAACCGTTTTTTTTAAATTCCTTTTCAGGATATGCTCAAAAATTGCTTCGCTTTTTGTTGCTGGTTTTTAGTCCTTAAACGACGTAATTTCATGAAAAAAGTAGACCGGAAGTTTAATAATCACGGTTTTGCCACTTGTGTATCCAACTAAAGTCATTGAAAAACAAGGATTTGGTAGATTAGACAGGACCGATACTGTTAAAAATCGAAAATTGCAACTGTACTGTGTATATCGCGCAGCTTGAGCAAAAGTTTCAATTTCCGGTAAAAACGGAAATAGCACCGACATATTTGGCACGGTTGCACGTAACAGCTGTTGCGGTTGGCAAACCTAACCTCACTTTTCTATAACTCCCGATTCGTTGAGCATCTTATTCTTCAATTTTCATTTTTTTTTCAACTAATCATTTACCACGATCGTGGCACATTAGTAACAATGTTTCAATAAATGAAAAGTAAGAATATTCGACAGGAATCCGGACAGCTCAGGACATTTTTGAATTCAAACTCTCTCTTGACCGCGAGACACCGCTCGAACCTTCTTAATAACGTATGAAAGTTTCGCAATGTTGAGAAAAATCAAATGAAATTCTAGTCAGGCATAAACCGTTTAGAAAGTACCGAAGACTATTAGGTCGTCACAAAATAAACGTGGAAGCATCTCGAGAGTTCGTCCATTAAAACAAAAAAAAATGTAAGAAACAAATCGAATTGAGTACTTTTCTCGTTTTCGAAATTGGTTAAAAACGTTGGGAAAAAAAGGTTTGAAAAAAGCTCTACACGGCACTTGTGTTAAAGCTCCTGCAAAAGTTCGTCCACAACTGATTCAGTTACGTCCACCCTTGCAATTAAAAACCTGGATATCAAATTAGCAACAGGAAATCTCTAGATTGCCGAAAATCATTAACGAAATAAAGCCAAATGACAAAAACGGTTATATTTTTTTTCTCTGCTGGTTGTGGAACTAGTAACACGATAAAATATTTCAATCAAATAATTTCAATTATAAATATAATGAATCCACTATTATTGTTGATGAAAAGAATAAAATGAAAAGAACACGAGTTCCAAATTACCACCCTTTCTCTCTGTACACCTTATTGATTCCCCGTTTACACAACCTGGCAATTATTTGAAACGCGCAAACACCGGGATTCATTGCAATAGAATCCACACAAGAATATCGGATGAAATGCGAGTAAATATTAACAGGAAAACAGAACAACGAGAATGTGCTGTTTCGAAAAAGTTCAATGAGGAATTGCAATTTTGTATGAAATAATAGTCTTCATCGGTGCGTTGTGCAACGAGCAAAAAAATATGCTCGATTTCCAGAATATAAAAGTTCGAAAAAAAAAAACAAAAAAAATACTCTCAACAAAAAACGAGAAAGGGGCCAAGTTTGGAACGTGCGTTGGATTCCTCGAAGTGCTATTTCATACAGAATGTAATGAAACGTTCGTAAAATACGTGGAAGCCTTATTTTCCAAAATGCATACGAGGCGTACACGACGCGGGGGGGGGGGGGGGGATAAAAAGCAAACAACTAAGGGAATTCGATAATCAAAAAAAAGTACAGAACGACCCAAACAGAAAACGATGGAAAAAACGGCTCCGAGCAGGTGTTTCACTCATAGCGCGGCATCGATCGTTTTCCGCAGCCATAAAAAATCTGAAAAAACCCCGAGGTCATACGCATCGAAAAATAAGGGGGCAAATTAGAAGGAAAAAATTCATTTTAAAGTCACGTACGTGTTCGCAGAACACTTGACTAAATATTTTTATTCGACAGAATGAATCCGCGTTTTTTTTTCATTTCACCATTGGTCCGTCATGCACATGAATTCCGTAGTGAAAAATGTGATATCAAGTGATTTGAACACTCGTATAATTATCGATACCCTAATCCATAATTCAACGACATGTTGCTAACTTTCCAAACGATTTCACAGTGTGCTTTTCAACAATATTCGTCGACCGGGTATGATACCAATCGGAATGGATATCGATATACGCTCAAGTCCATCGCCACTATTTCAATGGATGCATTCATCATCGACGCGAAATGTGGAATATGCGAAGTGGTTATGTAGTCAGTTGAATGAACGACGGATCAACTCTAGCCTCACGTCACCGTATCCCCAAAGTCTCCAATGATCGACACGCTCAACCGCACTCGTTTCATCATCCACTCAAACCAATATGGACACATATATATCAATTTATTAAGGGTCGTACGGTGATAATAATCAGAATCACTCTGATACGATCATCGCTGATGCCTTATGGTGTTCAAATGAACAGTTGAATATAACGAGAGACGAAATTTTGAGGTGGGAATATATTGTAATATAGACATTAACATAATCCTAATAAATGATCAACCAGCGCGAATGTTTAGGGGCAAAACACCAGAGACGATAAATAAAGCCTTGAAATTCGTCATTACTGCTAAGTGAAAGGTCAATTTTCATCAGAATAAAATAAAAAAATTTCAATTACATGGAGAATGTGGCAGGATCCCAAAATATCTGCATAAAGACTCTCCAAAATACTTAATTAGACCTTGAGCCACGTATTCATCAGTGACAACAGTGTAATGACGAATCTCACACGCAGAAACTCTCCGTTTTTCCATGGGAGTGAAAACCCAAGTCGACACTGGGCGCAACTGCTTAGCGGATCAAGGGTCGAGTGGCTAGGTTTGAAATTTGACAGACACTGGGCAGTTGCTACCTACGGATCCCCGGCTCAAGGGCCAATTAGGTCTTTTGAAGAGCACTCATTCAGGTGCTACGCCGGTCCCGGTGTTGACTTCGACCCCCTGCTGATCTTTTGATGTCCTTCTTTTAAAAATTCACGTTTTGCATAGTATTTATTACAGAACTTGAAGACCACGTTTTTATTGCAACTGTTGTTTTTCAGGGTTGATTATTTTCTTGTGAAAAGAGTCATAAGCACGGAATATAAAATTTGCCATAGCGTTCCAAACAATAGAGACGATTTTTTTCATGAACTTATTCAGGAGGAATGAGAAGATATTGATGATCGTGTGGATTGAAAAGCATTATCCCAAAAATGTCGTGTATGCCAATTCTCCGAAGATCGTAAAAATGCTTCCGATGTACAGGAGCCATTTTTTATCACCATTTCCTGTTTTAATAAAGAACGCTATATCTTTCGATATTTATTGGACTTTATATTTTTTACTTTATTCGCACACAACGTATGAACACGCAGTTTTTCCTGTTGATCACGCAAAATATAAGCCAACCTATATTTTCATGCGGCTTGACAATATTGCAAGAACAATGGCGGTCGCAGGGCCGATGTTTTTGCAGACGCCATTTCTCATTGCACAGCATAAACTTGGTACTGTGATGTGAATGTGCATCACATATAAACGTAGCCTCAAAGCCACGTGTGTAGATGAATTCACGAATGTGTACGTATAACTCGTGCGAACTTAGGGAACGAACGAGATGCTGGAAAACCAGAGAACGAGAGAGATTTTTTTCACTCCACTGGGATTCGTGCCAGCATATAACGAAGAGATAGAACATGACAACGTGGGCAGCTCACGATTCGATTGTTCAAACCTATATTGACGTTAATCTCTCACTATTGTAAACCTTTCCTTTTTTTTCATTCACCGTTCTTCAGTCGTTTTGTTACCAGCACCCTATGACTTTCGCAATTTTTATCTTGCGTACAAATCCCAATCACTCGATGTGTCACTCTCGTTTGTCAAGAAATTCAAGCAGGACTTTCTCGATACATTTTTAACGAATAACCTAATATTTCACCTCGTAGAAATTTACAATTACGAGTAAATTCATTATTTTTCATAACTCATTGACTTCCTATTCATCAACAACAGAATTCTATTTTCATCAGACATTTCTTCAAGAGCAAGAATATTCAAACTGTGTTTTTTAACCTCCCGCGATTTCTTTTCGTTTAACGATAAACACAACGATTCGGTTATCAATTTCGATAAAGACATACGGGAAATTTAGTTCTTTACGCACTAGAACAAATGGAATATTGTCACTTACCTTTTTTCCGTTGTTTTGATGACGTCAATGTCGTGCACTATGAAACGTTGTTATGAGAAAGAAAATGATAAAAACACATGTTCGATACCGAATAAAGGCCAACAAAGCTATCGGCCAATGTCGATGACACACGAACAGATTTTCTTTCTGTTCAAAGATCGAAGTTTCTAACAGAGAAACAAAAAAACTGATCGACGAACATATTGTCCGTCGATACTCGGTCGTGATACATCGATACGAATATCGCGTACTGAATATCTTATCGAGCTTATCAAATCTAAACGTAATTTGCTCATCAACGACGTGGAATGGAGCTCATGAATTTCTTCCAAAAATATTTACCCGTCGGTACAAAAATAAGTGTAATCGAAAAAGAAGTGATACAAAAAAGTTGATTCGAAAAATGTGTTTTTTCAAATCTTTGTACTATCTTTTGACTTGGAACGTTAATTCAAATTAATTTTGAGGACTTGGAATTATTTTTTACAAATCAAAAAAACATATGGCAATGAACCCGTCACATTTAAATGACAATTGTGTAAACCGTTCCCTTATGTCAACTCCGGCCGTTGCCATGTATCGACTTCGATAATTGAAGTATTTACTCTCTCGCTCATGTTGCGTTCTCCCTCTTTCCCTCTCTCTCTCTCTCTCTTTCTCTCTCCCTTTTTTCCGTGACGTGTCATATTTATGGTCGAGGGAGTGAGAATGCTTGGGAAAGAAGTTGACACAAGGGAACGGATCCGATTCGGTCGGTTTGACAGTCCGAATTTCACATTCGTGTACATAAATCTCTTAAAATATTGACACAGTGTGCATCCACGATGAAATCGACTTAATATTTTGCCAATATTTCGTTATACCGTAAAAGCTGGAAAAAAAAAATAGAAATTTCCTATTTCTTTTATACGAAAAAACAAAGAGAAGAAAACTTTATAGGAAGCTATGCTTTGCATTTGTCTGTTTTTCTTACAGCCTCTATAACATGTTTCTATTAAATAGATGAGAAAAATATGTTTGTGTAGACTACGAGAAAAACCGAAAGAATTGGGAAAGAAACTTGGCGTCGGATTCATGCACGAAATAGCGATAAATTGCTTCGAAACTCTATCGCTGTCTCGTTCCTTCCTGTTATGCGTAGCATGACTCTGTCGTATATTTTTCTTCTTCTCTCGATACAAGGAGTCCTAAGAACCGTTCGAAGAAGCGGAGGAAAGTTACAGAGGGAAATTGGGCGGCAGAATGTCTCAAATGAAAATTTGATTCAAACAGCTTGTTGACAAGGTATTAAATTATTAGAAACATTGGATTCGATGCACTGAAAATAATCTCCGAACCTCCTTGCTAAGAGGCCACTTGGTTCGTTCTCTCAGCGTCTAATTGGCTGAGACTAATGACTGCGAATATCTCATAAGCTGTAAATCGAAGGGAAAAATGCTCGGGAACTTTTCTCTTCAGACGTTTGCGATCTACTCGAGCCACGAGCCTTAAGCACAACTTTTGCGACCCTCCGTATATAGTACAGAAGTACAGAATATACTTTGGTTTCTTTCTCGTTTCCTAACCCTTTACTCCGTTCGGCCCTTCAACGAAAATTCACCTTGACTCGAGCTCACCGCACTCTGAGAGATTACTTTATAATCCTTCTCAGTGGTTGCACGTAAAGAGAAAGGGTAAGAGTGTGCGGGGAAGTTGGGGAGGGGGGGGTGGAGCATTTAAAGAGAGAAAAGAGAAGTCGTAGTGGAATGAAAATACGAGTAGAAGAGACACACAGACACAGAGTCAACGTAAGAAGAGACAGAAAAACGTAAAAGTGAAGAGAATTTTCTCAAAGCGTTTCAGGGGAGAATGGGACACAGAGAGAATCGAGTCCCCAAGACTCGTTCGCATCTTCTTATTTTTCATTCCCCATCTTTCCCTTTTATACCAATCGAGAGCAGCGACAGAGACTTTAAAAGTTGAACGAAATTATGTGAATGAAAGTTTTAATCACACGGGGGATCATTCATCCCCTTCGGAGTATATGTGGCAGCTCTGGAATGTCGTATATATAAATATATATATATCACGTATTATAGGTGATTATACTAAATTTACTAGTCTCCCAGGGCCAAACGGTGTCCGCAATAATACCAGAGAATTATTCTTATTCCAGTAACTGAACTTCCTCGAGCATGTAATTGACTGTGAGCCACTGTGACATTTTTTTAACTACCTTTGGGTTTCCACGTCGGTGTGAATTACCTTCAACAATGATTTCGATGATTTTCACTGTCGGAGGCAAAATCAAGAAAAAAAGCAGGGGCAATGTTGTCTCATTGATCAAAATGTCTGATTAAAGAAAGAAAGACAAATGAACAAGTGTTTTTTGATGAATGAAGGAAGATTTCGATGCAACAACTTTTCTTTACAACCTTTGGCTCTTTTTCATTTTCGTTCTTCTGTGCTTTACTGGTTTTTACTCGTCGGCGTTTACTCGTCGTATTCTTCGTAATAATGAACACATATACAAAAGCTGCTGAAGTGGAAGAGTCAAGGGATAATCGCGGAATGAATTTAAAAGTCCAAATTAGCAAGAGTTTTCTCTAGAAAATTTAGAACCACACGCACACACGGAGCAGAAAAGTATGTTCGTCCGTGGGTGCCGACATGTCGAAGGCAGAATTTTTTATTCAAGGCAAAACATTCATTTTTTCGCATGAATGGCCTCGAACGAGGGACGATTCTATCAGCTTGGCTCTCGTTGCATCGGTGCTATTAGCACCGAAAGCGAGCCTTGAATACGTGAATAGGCTACGGAGGGTTGAAATGAGAGGTGGTTGTATACTCGAGATCAGGGAACTCTCGTTGACGACGGGAGCCCTAGCACGGGACAAACGACGTCTTAAACACGTACTGTAGATGCTCCAAGTATACAGATCTCTTTCTATACTTTATATACATATATATAAGGATAAAGTCTAGGATGTTGAAGAGGACGACGACGCGAAAAGCATTCAGAAACGCAGCTCGGGCGTGATGTAATCCCTCAGAGTTCTCGATCTCGTTTTTTTTTTCGTTCTTTTCTTTTCCTTCCTCCACTGTACCGATCTTTTTTTTTTTATTCCTATCTGACATCTTTTTTCCTACATTTGTCGCTTGTGCGTACAATCATTTGGCGCTGGATTTAGATGCGGATAAGAAAACGTAAAGCTCGTTTTGGCAAGACAACGTTTTATCGTGAAAAAAACCAGAAAAATGTGATGATGGAACTTTTGATTAAAGGCCAAAAACTCAGAAGGATACGGAACAGATTTGATGTTGGAAGTACACAGCGAAAAAAAAATCATCTGTTAATACTGATGGCGGATAATTCCAAATTTTGAATATTAAAACAAAATTGATCGTTTTAATCATGTATTTTATGAGTTTTTTCAGAATTTTTTATATTTTTTTTGTTTGCAACAATTTTATGGTGAAGTTTAGGTTTTTCTGATGGAGATGACATCAGAGTGAATCGCTTCGTTTATGATTTGTACGGTTTCAAAATTCTTCTAAATTTCTCAATCTAACGCCCATAGAATATGTAATTTGAAGATATTCCACCGCAAGAACTTAAATGTTAAATTCACTTTGAAATGGCAAGTTTCCATAAAAACCTCAGTAAGCTTTACAGTTAATTTGTTTCTGTGGAATCAACAAAAACTTGTGGAGTCAATTTTTTAGGGGTTTTTCAACAACTTCAGAAAAATTATGGTTGATAAATGTTTATTGTAAGCTTTTTCGACTAGACTGACCAATTTTTAGAGATAAAAATGTAATTTTAAGCGCAGGTAATCTTGAAAAGAAAGATATTTTCACATATTTTTGCTGCCAAAAGTTCGATTGAATGAAATTTAAACCGAGAAGGTCACTGTTTTCAAAGTCTACGAAAAAAAACGGAAAAATAGACCTTTATCCCACAGAAGATACAGTATCGGTGGAGATAAAGAATCAAAGCCCGATGGTAAAAAAAAAGTTTGTCGGAGCGTTGAAAATGAAGCGACGAAAGATGGAGTTGCGTTAGCATCGCGCGTGGTAATGTAGAAACCGGTCGGGATTGTCGATAAAATGGTAACTCTTGGTTGAAACGAGGTTCGAACGAGTGGCCGGAGTGAGTTTTTCGATAGTCAGACCCTAATTGCTTTTTATTAGGATAAATTGACGTTTATGAGAGGACGAATGATCGGGGCCTCGGTGCGAAATAGTGACAGACAGTGGAGGAAGAACTTCGTTGTTCAATCGACAGTAATTCCGAGCCTCGGCCCACGTTAACCCGGTTTTTTAAACAATAATGATCTTTTTTCTCAAGCTCCTTCCTTCGTCTAATCCATTATTCCTCGAAACATCAAATATTAATTATCGGATTTTCGTTTCAACGTATATCGTCGATTGACCGCAAGATTTTCCCTTTATAGACACTAGGTCACGTCCCGCCGTTTCCCCATAAAACATCGAATCGCTTTCACCCATAGAATTATTTTATTTTTTTCTGTTTTATTTTCTATTTCTGTATTTTTCTTAATCGTCAATAGTTCAGAAGGAACGAAAATTTGTTGTTGTTACTTTCAGATCAAAATCTCTAGTATTTACATCGCGATTTGGCCACAATTGTTCCATAAAATTAATTCCAAAGCCAATTGAATGACAGGGAGAGAAAATTGGAAGCAAATCATTGAAAAATTTGGAGCCCAGTTTGTTTGAAAATGAATTTGGAACGATTCCTAAATATTGGGAACGTCATTCTTTCTCATATTTGCTCTCCATCAGCCATAACTCATCCGAATGATGTTCCAGGCTCTCGGTCTCTTTTTATATAGGTCAGTCGATGAACGTTTTTGAAAATATTGTTTAAAATTGTTTCGGAGCAGTAAATTCGTCCTGGCACTTAATTAGTGGTGACTATAATAAATAAATGATAAATGTCGTATAAAAAGGAGTTTCGAGGTATGCAAAACAGAATATCACGATTATTGCGAAACTAAAATGACCTCCACGAGAGGCAAGAATTATTCGTGGCATATTTATTTAAACGCAAGTTTCGGAGTATTTTTGGCCGCGCACTTGGCAACATCGCATTTCTCGTGAACACACACTGTCATATAAGAAAGCATAATAATCATAAAGAGGGAAAAAAAAACATTTCCTTTACAAGGACTTACCTCCGATGTGGGGACGAAAGCACTTGGTCCTTCGAATGCCGGTTCTGGCACTGGTAACCCACGGTCCTGAAATCATTCGGATTTCTCATTCTAAGATACTAAATAAATACTGGTTTGTCCTACTGTGCAGCACAGGCCCGGCTAGCTCAGTCGGTAGAGCATGAGACTCTTAATCTCAGGGTCGTGGGTTCGAGCCCCACGTTGGGCGTTTATTTTTGCATTTTTACTCAAACTATCATTTAAATTCAATACTCTGACATTTTTCGTTGACAAATTTTTTGTGAAAGCCAATTTAAAAAAAAAACGGAAGCTTTCGGAGTATGTTAATTTGAAAATAAATTTAAACGTCTTCGATCATTGTCAGATGAAAAAATTGAATCTTTGAATTAATTACTCCGTTTTCAACAAATCAGGAGACGCGGTAGCGGCTCGAAGGCAAGTGTTTAAAAAAAATATATTGTAATATGACTGTTTTGTGACATCACAAGGATTTCAAATCGCTCTCACGGACAAACGAGTTGAGCGAAAAATCTTAAATTAAATTATAATTTTCTCCGATCTTTTATCTTTCGATTGGTCCTTGTTCGAAGGAATTCCGTCCACCCTATTCCGAGAAATAAAATATTTAAGAATTCTGGAAATTTTCTGTTTTTTGGAGTCAGAAAGACTGGAAACGTACTTCTTTACTTCTGGACACACGTCTTTTGCGCGAAACTGATTACATTTGTTAATACAATTTTCTTTCGAAATGGAACTATCGACTGAAGTAGTCGTTTTTTGCCATATCTTACAAAGTATCCAGATTAAATTGCGTGCAAAAAATCGTGATACGAGCATGTCATAATAAGAAACGGTACAATTGAATCGAATACATGAATAATAATTGTACTATCGAAAGAACTCGAACGCCATGATTTCGCGATGGCTTTTCTTTTCCTTTTCAGTCAACCGTTACACTTTTCCGGCCGTTAATCGGGTCGCGGCAGCAGGAAAAGCAACTTTAATCGAGTCTTTATATACATATACGACATTGCAAATAAAACTAGAGGTTATCGTTCTCTTGGAATTATTGTCTCCTTTTAATTCGTACGTTCGAGAAAATTCTAATTACCGATTAATCAAAGACGCTGATTTTCATTGTTTTCCCTATTAAACTTCCAATAAATTAATTCCAATGACAAAAATTAAAAAAAAAAACCACTGGCGCCCAATTAATTCGACGAAAACTGGGAACTCGTGTGAGCAACGACTTATTCTTTTGTTTTTATTGCTACATCTGACAGAAATAAAACAGGAATGATAATTCTAAACGGCAATGCAAAGTAAATTGAAAAAGAAATATCTCGTATTTGTATTAGTGCCTAACTAAATCTGTGTGCGTATTTACAATATTCACGACGGCATAAATAATTCATTGTGCGGAACGAAAAATAGAAGTCACGATGCGAAACCCCCATCGCTATTTATCGCCTTTCTTTCATCATTTATCTAGCCATCAGTGCGAGCATACATAAAAAAATTTACATATAAAATTATTCACACGTTGTATACATGTATCTGTGGAATATATCGTATTCGTATTCACGAATCCTATGGTTTCCGTGTCACACGTTCGAAAATCAACGGACCATTCGAAAAATACTTGGAGTAAACATATTTTTTCAACTCCCACTCTTTTTCAATCATTTATTCGTTATAATAACTCTCGATCTTGGTCCAGGGAGCACACACAACGAATTACGATAAATATCAACTTTTCGAATGTGTTCAATGTCTAATTTTTTTAATATTTATTCATTTTCATCAAATAATAGCGAAAAATATCAATAATCATTCAAAAATTGAGATCAAATTCCTTTTATGTAATTGCTCTCGTGTTCGAGCGATGTGTGCATAGGATAAAAAAAGAGGTTTCGTTCAAAATTAGATTCAATATCCTTCGAACAATATTTATAACTTTTTTGAATATTTACCGAACGATTTAGAGAAAATCGACGAAAACCTAATTCTTTCAATGTTCTCCTCTGCGGAGTCGACATCAAACCGGCTCTCGAGTTCAAACCACACAAAAAAAGTTACTTTGTTTCATTTGAAAGAACTTTTCGATAGTTTAAAAATTTGTGGACGGATTTCCTTCGAACGAGGACCAATCGAAAGATCGAAAATCGTAAAAAAATCATAATTTAATTTGACAATTTTTTCATCAAAATCCGTTCGCTATCGCGAGTCTTGTTTAAGGATTCGACACCTAAATACGTTTTAATTTTGATGCAAAAATAATGAAAAAGAGTATAACTCACCTTGACCATTTGTAATATTTCGGCGCATTTGATCCGGACGTTTTCAAAAGGGCAGTTGACACTGAGACGAAGAATGACTGGGAGATGAAGAGTGACGAGACTCAAATATTTGTTGGGTTGTGCCTGTCGTGGACCATCAAGTGCGTTGCCAAGATTTAACATTCTGCCAACATCTCCAGGTGTGACTTCGGGTCCTTCGAGAGTGCGACCACTTTTGGAGGAGACGTCTTCGTCCTGTGACAACGGTCGTTTAATTTGGCCGGCGCTAAATTTTCTTTCCGGTCCATTGCGTAAATAATGTTCTTCGTAAGATTCGGCTCTTTGGCCAGTTGGTTGATTGGTATTTTTAGTCAGCATGAGAGGGTCGTCGGAAGGTCGTGAAGCGAGACCGAAGCAGCTTTCCAAACGAACGTTCTCGTAATTGCCATCGTCGGAATTTTCTAAATTCATATTTTCAGAATGTTCATCATCATCGTCTTCAGCGTACTCGTCAATTTCCTCTTGGTTGGCATTGCTCGAGGTGGCATTCATGTTTTCCTGATCGAAACCCTCCAAAGTGTTAAAAACAACACCATCGCGATGCTGATTGGAACGAGGTGAAAAATCTTCATCAAAAGAAGCCTCGTCGTTGTGCTCGTAGAATTTTCGACCCACGGCCGATCGAATATTGAGATTTCGCCGATCGTAACGTTCCGCATCGCGATCGTATCTGATCCCGTAATAATCGCTACGCGACGAATAATTAACGCTTTTTGAGAGGCTCTCATAGGGTCCAAAGTTGCCACCGTGACTCTCATCGAATTTCGGACTCTTGCCATAAATTCTAGTGTCCGAGTCCAAATAATCATCGTCCAATTGTTTCTGTCTCGTGGCTTTGCCCATTTTGCCAAAAGACTTGACGGAACGTTGCTGCTTCGACTCATCGTTGCAGGCCTCGTCGTACATGTCCCTCGAATTGCTACCAACGTAACCAATGAACTTACGTTCGCTCTCGTTGCTCGAACTAAAACGCGTCTCCACCACACTGTTCTCCCGGAACCTACGACTTTTCTCATCCATTATACTAAACCCTTTGCCCTCATCGGACGAATTCGATCTTCCTAATTTTTCGACAAACCCTTCGCTCATTCCCATCACCACTTGCCTCGGCCATCTCTCTTTAGTTCCTCCGTAACTTTGACTCTCGTTGCCGAACTTACCGTCAACGCAATCGTACGAACCCGAAGCAAATTTGTCACTGGTCTCGAGACTATTGTCACGAATTGAAGGTATCGAATTATCCGTAACGCTTTGTGGAAAAAAACTCTCGATTCTAAATGCATCTTGCAACGAATGATGAGTTTGAGTGTAATTTTGTTGCAAATTATCGTTACGACGATGATCGGAGAGCTTCGGTACCGGTTTTTGTGGAGATCTCTCGACGCTCATGTCGTATCTGTGGAGAATATTGAAAATAACTCGGTTATTTTTGTCATCGAACGATTTTCATGTTTCGATATTGAAAAATGGTCTTTCGGAACAAATTTTAAATGATTTTGATACCAACAAGGTATCAAAAATGTACAAAATTGGAATGTAAAAATTCGATCGACTTGGCTGACTGACCCTAAAAATGTACTTGAAATTAAACGATCTCTTTCCAATGGTTACATATTTTCAAGTTTATCCAAGGGCAGAGCAAGAAAGCTTACGAACTGCGATTGGAATGACCTTCGATTGACCTCTGTGCTTACCTTCCATCCTGAGCCTTGAACTTTCGGTATTCCTCGCTCGTGTTTTCAATCTCGGTCGTGTCCTCCCACTGATTAGGACTGCCGACACCACCGAGCCATCCCTCGACGGTAGTTCTGGCTGCTGCGAGGGCGATATTCCGGGCTGCCTCATCCCGTGCGCATAAAGGTGCCAGGAATCTGCTGACTAGCTCGACCTCGTCGCCTTTTGCCGAGGCACCGCTTCCGGATGAACTGTTAGGATCTTTGTACATGCCGTCGACGATCTTTCTCACGTTTTTTTAGTTTTTTTCTTTATTTTTTCGTCTTCTTATGTGATTTGGCCGCTTTGGACAGCCCGCTTTTCACGACAATTCAAATTGCAACACTTGCGCCAACTTCTAAACGCTATACCAAAAGGCACAGTTCGAGACGAACCAGCAAAAGATCACTCGCGGTTGCAGCAGGTGCACAGACCTCAAAACTCTCGTCTCTCGTTGATATTTCAATCAATTGCAGACTCGACGAATGACCAAATTCTTTTTCACCGATTATTCCTCAACTCTAACAAATATATCAAACCATTCACAGCCTCGTTCAACGTGGCTCGATATAAATCTGACTCGAATCAACAGAGTCGGAGCTACGATCGCCTCGTTCCTTTCGTATTTATTATTTTTTATTTTTTTTTCTAAATCCTTCGGCCTCTTTTGTTTCCACCAACTCGTCTATACTTTCTCGAAGTATATATATAATATATGTTTGTATTTAGAAGTTTATATATATTTATATATATATCTATATATATTGCATATGTGTATGAACGTACACATATAAATCAATCTTTTATCGCAAATTCGACGTTCTCACAGTCGTTGAACATCACACACATGGATATACATATATTTATTTATATTTACATAAAAAGTTTCTCACTTTTTCTTGTGATTAAATAGTCGTTGGGATTCTTGGCTAATACTTGATATATTTATGAATGTATATAGATATATATTTCTCTTTGTTGTCACTGACGTTTTTTTTTTCTTTTTAATTCTTTAGCAATTTATATAATTACTTGGTGCGAGCGCTCCTCGATTCGTCAGACTTTGACACTCGGTGCAAAGTGACAATGTTGAAAATATGAAAAACAAAATGACAATGAACTTGAAAGTTGTTCTACCGATTCGTCGCTCCCTCTTTCTTTCTCATTGAGCTCGACAGGTTGATTGCTTTGAAGAATGTTTCGTAATTACGAAATCGTTCGGGAGGTTTCACCGATTTTTCAAGTCTCTCATTAACTGAACTCGGATCTTTTTTTTCGTGCTTCTTCGTGGAGTTCCAGAAGTCAATCTTTATCGAACAGTCACCTTCGTTATTTGGTCTCTTCGATCGCTTTCCGCGATATCATCGAGGGCACACGGAGAAAAATGAAGCGAAATGTGGGACGGGAGGAGAGGAGATCGAAGTCAAAGAGTCTTCAGCAATAACGCAGAAATACTAGAGAGACCCAAGAGATATTTGAGTGTTTTTTGTTGTTGTTGTGGTTTCTACAACGCCAAGTTTTGCAACAAATATTGCTCGTAAAGCCGAGACCACGAACCCGTCTTCGTTTTACGGCTCTCCTGCGGTGAATGAGAATACGACGAATAGTCGCGCTCGATCGAACGATTCTTGGTGCAATTTAACCGTGAAAAATGTTCTCCTAAGCTACTTCTCGTTCTCGGATTCAATACATCGATGGTTGTTACGGAGATGAATAAGGAAAAAAGAATAATCGTAACAACGGTATATCGATCCTGTAGATTGCAAATTGCTGTTGGTCGTTTTTTGATTTTTTTTTCAGAATAAAACATCCATCTCTTTTTATTCTTTGTGATTGGGCTTTCTCCTCCTTCTCCTTATTCTCCACCGCTTCTTCTTCTTCTTCCTTTTCCTTTTCTTCTTCGTCACCGTCTTCTTCTTCGGCTCGATCTTCACCTCGCCTACGACGAGATAGTAGCATAAGGAAATCGAGGTTAACACCCGAGAGTTCGTCCAACTCGCCGAATTAACAGGCCCCTCTTATTAATCAACAATGTTTATACATTTGAAACAAAACAAACAAAACAACAAATGAACGATACCGTAACGACTAATCACGCGTCACGATCAATCGCCCACTATTAATTATCTTCTCAGACCCGTCGATTATCGTAATCCGTGTCATACCGATTATTCCATTTATCGCACGACATATTGTCACTATCACGACAATACAGTCTCTGACGTTTTTAATCCACCGAAGTGACCAAATCCCACAAGAAATATTATTTACACGTGTATATATTGATCCTCGCGAGTTGAGACATAAAAATAAAAACACTATCACAATTCTTTGCCACTTTCTATTTAATCACTTGTTTATTTTTTATTTTTTATTTTTCTCACTAATTACGATAAATCCTATTCTTCTTATTGTCGAGATTCGGGTCCAGTCGTGTAACTGAAAGTAGAGGAAAAAAAACAAAGACATTTGGTTAATTGAGAAGAATTGAATTAGCTGCAGTTCTGAAAATCAATGTCTCGAGAATAAGAGAGACTTTCTTTTCAAATTTATTAATCATAGGATCGAATATGGGCAGATTAACCATACGCAACACACCATCATACATACTGACATAGTTTATTCAAGCCACACCCATAACTTCGTTCTCAATTTAACTTCAGTGGTATACACGAGTTCATGGGTGAAAAAAAAGGAGTTGTATGTTCAACGGAAGAAATTCATTACACTAATCGAATCGATAAATATATATTCGCGAAAATGGGGGACACCATTCAGGTCTGATCATCAAATTTCTCGGTCTTATTCTCCATTAGACTGCACAGTACTCATTTTGCTTGGTCGACCTCTTTGGCAACTGAGCTCAGCATCGCTAAACCACATCATCTCCGCACGAATGAACAGATCTCAAAACTCTTCGTACTGCTCGAGCATTCGCCAAATTATCGGCAACTCTATGTGCTATTACCGTTGGCCGCGATCGTTACAAGGGATAATAAGTATCTCTGGGATTCCAAGCCTCCTGAGTATATAACCAACGTCTATATAAATAGTAAATGTTATCCATATATATAGATAGATGGAAAAGTAGTATAAATAAAGCTTAAAGCTTTTAGATCGTTGCAAGAATCCCGAGTTTCCTAGCAGTGCTCGTAGTCCAAATTGGCCTTAACAGTTATAATAGGAGCAATGCTACGAGACCAGACCTTGTGGAGCCTTTTCAATCCTTTGTACACAATGATCCACGATCGATATTAAATTTAATGATAAATCATTTCAAACTATTTACTCAATAAAACGATTTACAATGGTCCTGTTTTTCATTTACGATGATTATTAAAGCAAATAGTTTTGAAAAATTCAACGTTAAAACTCATTACTTAGAGCTGTCAAACAAGAAATTAATCTCATCTCATTAATGACAATAATATCTTTTGTCTGCTCCATTGAAACGCGGTTTAGTGGACTTTAAAATGATTAATCAAACACGTTAATTAATCAAATGCTTTTCCTTCAACTCTGTAACACACGGCCAGCATTTATTTACTTTTGGACTTTCACCCTCGAACTAACTCTTTGTCTAGACAAACTTTTGGCCCTTCTATCCGTCTGTGCTCTAATGTAAACCTTTAATTTAATATTCTCAATTTAAACTTCTATTATTTGTTCGTTCATAGTAGAATAAGTGTAAACGTTTGGACTATTTATAAACATTGGAATCTAATGAAGATCTATTTTTTAATTCAACGTCATTTATGGACACGATAATTCGACAAACAATCTGGAGAAAAGCATTGTGTAAAATACGGAAAATCTATCGATTGAAATGAAGAGAGTATTTCCAACAATTCTGTATATTTCCTACATTAAAAGTGAGTTAAAAGCTTAGGCTCGTAAATATTTGATAATACTGTCATTCGAAAACCACTTTCCAAGGTTCAGTTCATCAAATCAGGAAATAATTCATATATTAGCACCAGGCAAATACAATACATTAATTGAAAATAAATAATTTATCGATCTAATTATCATTTCGCCTCAAAGCGCTTTTCCAATCCAAGCATTAATAACAAATCGTTTCGATTATTTAAAAATGCACCATCGCGTCGATGAGCTCCTATCAATAGAACGAAATATAAAAGTTTTAACGAAATCCTCCCCACAGAATCGATGACTAGAATAAATTTTGTTCGAGAATCTCTACTCAATGCAAACGTAAGTGTATTTCAACGAGAAATGAAAACCACAAAATTTGGATTTGCATCTGACATGCCACAGCAATAAGAATTTAATCGATGTTTCTCTCATTCCATCTTTCTATCCGCGTTCTCTCTATTACTCCTTATCTCTTCCCCCCCCCCCTGTTTCTCCCATTGCCACGAGTATCGAACGATCGACCCCTAGGATAGGGCACTTTTCCAGGGGTCAAGGTTACCAGGGTCAGGACAACGCAGGGTGGTGACGCTCCACCAGTTGGAACGGGGCGTCGTCAAAGGAACAAAGCCAAAAGGATAGGGGAAATGGATAAATTGCATATACACACGGCTATGCACTGCTCCCTGCTCATGAAGAATGTATATAATAAGAGTCTGTGAGTGTGTTTGTGTGTATACTTATATACACATGAGTGACGAAATAAATGCTGGCTCGGCACCAATCGACGACCTGTCAAGTCAGCAATCTTTTC
Source organism: Campoletis sonorensis (assembly GCA_013761285.1). NCBI lineage: Eukaryota > Metazoa > Arthropoda > Insecta > Hymenoptera > Ichneumonidae > Campoletis > Campoletis sonorensis. The sequence goes on from JACEOJ010000085.1 coordinate 3,950,455, forward strand.
GACACAATTCTCTCTCGGCTCCATTTATCATGAAAAATGTTCGTTCTTTCAGGATTCTTGAAATTTGATGGATCTTGAAAAATGATGGAATTCGATGAAAGAAATCATGAAAACATAATGGAAGAAGAAATTTGATGAAAAATAACTGAAAGTTGATGTTCGAAGAAATGATTGGCAAGTTCTTATCAATGACCAACTTCGACTTTTGTAGCTGCACTTTAGTATGTTCAACAAAAATTGTGCAATGAGTATTGTTTTTGAAGAAAAATAAAATAAAAAGATTAAAAGATCGCAACGGTTAGTTAACGTTTGAAATTGAGGAGAACGCGGCACGATAATATCGCGAACTATTAATAAAAACAATATTAAACGTCATCTCGGAATATACGTAATTAATAATTTATGATCGGTGTAATTTTCGAACTGCGACGTAATAGGCGAGGAAGCTTAAATTGCGAAGGAAGGAAGCCAATGATTTTCTGTGCTCATCGATTATTGTGGCTATATACAAGTCTTGCGATGTCACGAGAAATGAAAGGAGCTTCACCCGTTAAGCCTGACGTGATACATCGCTATACATTTTAAGACCTGTTCCCTCTATATACGTACATTTTCACCTATGCATATACCTATATGTGATTGATTGAACGCATTTCATCGGATCAATCACACCAAGGATTTAAAAACTTGTGCTGCTTCCGCGTATAACACAATCGTGATAAGTAAATTTCTCCTCGTTCGTGTGAAAACGTTTCCCTTGACGAGTGTAATGAATATTTCACAGTTTTTTCCATTAAAAATGAATTAATTATGCGTAAGAGGTAAATCAATAAATTACATTGTTTTCTAATGACTTTGTCTTCAAAAATCAATCAATTTCGTTTATCATGAGAATCCTTATCAATTTAATTCATCCGAGGAGTTCACTATCGTTGCCAACAGGGTCAGATGTCGAAACTGGACAACTGCCTATCGTAGCGACTACTCAGTGCAACATGCTTGAATGAATCCTCTCCAAAAGACTTGATTACTTCCTGAGTCAAGTGTTCATCCGTAGCAGCTGCCTGCAGTCTGCTAAATCTCGCACGTAGAAACTCTGTGTTTCCTCAAAAGAATAAGAAACCATTTCGACAGTGTTTCAGCGTATCATCACTTGCTGTTACGGCAAATAGTGTTTCGTGTCAATCCACTGGGCAGTTCACCAGTTTCGACGTGGAACTCTGCCTCTTTATCGACAACTAGAGAATCATGCAGTCTCCATCGAGAGTAAGAATTCTATAAAGATCTACAAAAGATCCAGTATCTCATCGCAGCTGTGACCGAAGACCCTGACATTGCCAATTCCAACGAGTGCCCGTAAAATCGGCCACGGAAGGGCTTTACTGTTGTACGTCATCATTCAGGTACTCAGCACATTGCGCAAAAAAAGAACTTCGGTGGCACAGTGTAAACAATGAATAAAAAAGACGAATTGATGAATAAATCACTCAGTATTTACACTCAAAACCAGTGGAAACCATTGATGAAAACTTGAAAAACATTTAGTTGAACGTATTCGACAAAAAACACCCGAAGTTTCCAACAAGATCCGGTTTTTAGTGCATCAACTTTTGAACAGCAGTGTATCTCGGGAAGCCAATCATAGCTACTTGCATTAATGTACCGGTATCAAGATCGGTGCGAGGGTGGGATGAGAAGCACGAGCGAATATAACGCTCGATTTATCATTCAGGAAATATATGACACTTGGATACAGACGCATATGGAAGTATATGTGCAGGGCTAATTTGAGCGTTCATGGAGAACATAAGTGTTGCTGCAATGTATGTGTGTCCGTGCTTATAGGGTTACAGCGGGTTTACGATTGCATAGAAACGCCGTGGATCAAATTATAGTGATCGACGGGTCATCCTGTTGGTAACAACATATAGACATAATCGTCATTACTGTACCGATGACCATCACCGCGACCTATTCCGAGCTACTCTTTCCACTTTGGATCTTCCCAATTGCGCTTACCCTGCGTACATGCGTACACGCACATATAAATCTTTTTACTCCAGGTATACTCTTTCACTGTTACATCGATTCGACCTCCATCACCATCAATGCATGTGCGTGTTGGTAAATCCATTTCTGTTGTATCGCGACAAATTGGTGGTTCACCAAGCGTGTCAATTTGGCGTGAACCTTGAAACAAGGATTTCAAAGATATTTGTTTTCTACTCTATTTTTTCTCCTTACGAGAAGCATTGAAATCTTTCCAAAGTCCTTTGAAGTCATATGCCAGTGTATACAGAATCATTTGGATCTTGTTTCAAAAGATTTCGTATGGTTCATTCGAATTGATGAAAACGTCAAGGTTTGATCGATCAGTTTATAGTGTTTCTGGAGGTTGAGTCAAATTAGATTCGTAATGACACTGTTTCAGAAGTACGAGACTTAATGGATTTCGAAACTAATGAAAAATTGAGTATTGTTTTTCAACAGAAATATTCAAAGCGAATAAAGTGTCGTTTTGAACTCTGATCGGAAACTCGCGAGGTCCACAAAACTTGATGATAAATATAAAGCGTCTTTAAAACCGCATCATCGACCGTATTATTTTTGAAATCTCGCTGGACGTCATTTAAATAGTGCAAAAAATAACCTACTTTTCGACTCGTCAAAGGTAACAGAGAGTATAGAACGTTGAATGTTCCAAGGCTACGAGTAGACGTAGATAATAGTCATTGCGATTGTACGCGCGAGATAATTCATAAAGAATTCTCATTACTAGAAGTACGAAGAAGTGGAGGTGAAATCTTTGGCGGGGTAACGTCGGAGATGGAGACAACCTGGTGCACGTACACGCAACCGGTAAATTTATATTTTTATTGGATATAAAACAAAACAAGCGGATCAATTTTTGAACAAAATACATTTTTCATAAACGAATCAGCCGATATAAAAAAAGAGAAGAACAAAAACAAATGATAAAAATGGTTTTATTGGATAATGACCTCGAAACATCTGTGCAAATAAAGAACATTCAAAAGTGGCTTCTTCAACATGGAATTCTCAACGTGCATAGATATGTATATAATAATTAATAGCACGCATATTCAGCAAGAGACAATCACGAAGATTTCTTGCACGCTCCAAGAGATCACACTCTTGCCATCTTCCTTGGACTTGTATTTATTATTTACAGAGTGATGGGTGTGTGTGTTAGCATGAATCTAAATTCTTATCGCAATGTATGTACGAGGATGTATACTTGAGAACGTATATTTGTATTTATTATATATGTATCTATGTATTCAAGAATCAAGGCTTAACGAGATCCCGCTGAAGCGAGAACTCGCTAACGTAATTGGCATTTCGTAGAACCACGCTCGTTAGGTTATAACGCGTAAATGCGATCTTGTCGCGGTGGGAGGACCATTCTAAGAGCGTTTCGTGATGAGATCTATACACATATTTCCGCACACAGGCACGCACAGACGAGCACACATGTCATTCATTTCTACTGCCGGTACGTCAAACCTCTGCGAACTAATGTTACACATATGCACTTGGGCTGTTCCGCTGGTATCATCAAGACTTTTGCATGTGAAAATTGCATCGTTCTCGACAATTTACAGGGGGGAATTGGGAGGAAGAAAATTATATAGAAAACGTCGACAGGGAGGGATACTCGCTCGATATTTCTTATAAATGAACAAACAAAGTCCAACAACCCAAGAGTTCGCGTAGTGCACACTGCGAGTACCAATTGCATCACGGATTTGACTCTATAAATTATCCATGATGAAGATCCATGGACGCAAAGAGAGCAAAAGCATCAGAAAGACTTCCAGGAGACGAAACGTCATCGAAAAGATTTTAATACTTTTCTGACGAATTGATTTCGAAATATATTCATGGTACGATTTCCCAAGACAAAACGTTCTTTGTGTTTTGAGGATGGAATTGAAGAACAAATCGAAAGTATACTCGTTTCGAGTCCTAAATTACAAAGTTAGGACTTGGCAATATCCATGAATGCTCGTGGTCTCTTACGCACGTGTGTAAATATTTATAGAGACGTACAATAGTTATATTAATGAGGGGTAAACCACATCGTGTTTATAAGCGTACAGGTGCATAAACATAAATATATTTTGTATATACATTACTATGGAGAGGAGGGGGAGGGGTGAAACATTAGTGCAATATTTGCGGTTGCTAATGCGGTGGGAGACCACCGCTGTTAATATGCTCTTGTGTTATTTTCTTTATTAATCTATATATATACGTGTATGTGCCTTGTAATCCCAACGGGTGTGTGCGTCGAGTTACGCAAACGTCCAATCCGCTTAAATGATGATAGGGTGCACCCATTATCAACTAATTAGTGGAAGGTACGTTTGTGTCCGTTATTGTCGATGTGATGATTATTAGTGACGAACTGACAAGTACAAAACGTGGCTACGTCGAAGAGAGGGAAACGATAACTAACGAGTGAACCATCATTTTGGTGCTGATTATTAGGTTCGTTAATGGCAAGAGTCTCGTCTCTCCAACACTGGCTCGTTCTCAGGTCCCTCTTCTCTATCTGTTGTATTTGATTTGCTCAAATCAACCCCTAAATTTGACACGAACGCAAAAACTAAAGATTCTGGAAATATGAAATATTCTCTGAATATACTCGACGCTTTAGTGGATCTGCTTTTCTCTTTCTCGTGTTACAAGATCGTTTTCACGACAATTGATAATTGTTGCTTCACATGAATTTCCATTCGACAATCAATTATGCCATTCAATCTAAATATTTTACTTTCAATCATCGTAGTACCATATAAATGTCATTTATTTTCGATCAAAGCTTTCGTTCCAGTGTTTTCTTTCTATCGACGTTTCCTGCATTTTTTATTTTCTGCTCCTGCTTCAACATCTCATCAGGGATGCACAGACGAATGAGACAGTAATTTATACCTTTCATTTAATTTGTCAATGTAAAATTTAATTGAATATCGGATTCCTTTACCCGCGACACAATGAACCTTCATTTCCACGCGTTCATGCTTTTGAACGCTTTGCAGAAATCAGTACTAAAATATCGTGAACTTTCGGGTTTAAAGTTTTTAGCAGGGTTTAACGCTGGAATATATTTTTGATAAAAATGTTCTGTCAAACGTGTCTGTGTCAAGCACCGGAAAATGGACTGGGTGAGGTTTGTCAAGAATAACAATATGTTGCCTCTGTATAAACGAGACACTCGTCTCTCTCTCTCTCTCTCTCTCTCTCTCTCTCTCTCTCTCTCTCTCTCCACAATACCATCACATATATACTATATAAACGTAGCATATGCTCATGTTAACGATATCTTTTTCCTTGTCGTGAATTTTCACTGGTTGCTCCATCGGCTATTTTGCTTTGCCTACTCGTCTGTTACCAGGCAGAGATTTTAAAGGTCGGAGTCGGCAGTGCTACACAGCCACGTTCCATGGGCGAGTGCACGGATACAAGTATAAGGTATTTCTCTTCGAATCGATTTCCCAGCCCTCCAATTTGGTACATCAAAGAGAAATCCCAAAAAGTATAAAAATAAAACATCTCATCCTCCTCGAATTTTTGTAACGTTGCTATAAAATTTTTATAAAAATGAAGATATTTTTTAATTTCCACGGCATGCGGTCCAAATTATTAAATTCCGAGTTTCCTTTCATTGTATCTAAATTGAAAATAGTTCCATTGCAACAAAATCGTACTTGATGATTTCCGACCAAACCGAACCAACCATTTTTCGATTTTAGCCAAAGTGCTGTGCTGTTTTAACCCAAATTTCATGTGTTTCTTGCGTTTAAGGAATTAAACAACAAATTGTTTATGGTGTTAAACATGGAACGCGTTAAGTGTGTGTTAAAAAAACAGACTTCGGTTTTACAGTCACTTGTCGCCGAAGATCAAACTTTGTAGCATTGATTTTTTGAAGTTCAAATATTGGTTTATATGATAAAATAAAAAAAATGTATCAATAATACTATCAAAGGAAAATATTTATTCAACACGTTCAATCAATCGACATGACATTCCCCATATATCTGTGCACTTTACACAACGCTATCTCCGCGCTATCTCCTGCAGCACAAACTTTGTACATTTTTATTTAGTTTTTTAGTCACTTTTTTTCAAGCTTTTCGCCCCAAGTCCACACACGATCAGGTACAAGTTCGTATAGTACGGTAGCGAAATAGCACATCTATTGATTTAAGCCGATGGTATTATATGGCGCTTCGCAATGTGTACGAAAGACACACGCGAGTTTATGCAGCCCTACGTCCTTTTCTAACAAGTATCACGATGGATATTGTTATTAAGAGGAAGAAAAAAACACTCCGTGTTGAAAATTCGTCACGATCTTTGCTTTTCTCGCGAGTACTTTGCTTGAATTCATAATTAAGGTCTTTGGAATGATCCATTGTTGGCAAAAGGAAGTACATTCAGATTTCCGTGAGTTTGATGGATTTTCAAAAATCAATGACGTCTCATTCAACCGGGAATTAATCGGAAATATTAACATTTTTCTCACTCGATTTCAATTGATACAGATTTTTGCATATATTTTTACAATGTCGCTGTTTTGAAAACCGCGACCATTGTTTATTTTGTGAGTCCATTCGCAGGATTCTAATAAAGATCCAACTAAAAATATTTCCTTGCATTTTTATATCAAAAACTACACCACCATGAAAAAGAAAAAAAAACCGTTTTTTTCTCCGGTGACAGAGCAATGGAACTATGAATTTTTAATGCAATTACCAAGAGGAAGAGAAAGATGAGCTTTTATCAAATGCTAATGAAAAGTGGGCTCACGTCCCGAAAGAAAAGCTTAAAGCTGACGTTGAGCCTTTTGCATGTGTGATGATTTATTCCCGCGTCAGATGTTTTTAGTACGAGAAAGTTGGACGTTGACACAGCAATAAGGCAAATCGCCTTGTCCTGTGCCATTTCGAATACAAACGCGGAGTGGCTTTTCGACGGTCTCGCTGTACGAGGTCCTAATTTGTCAATTTTTGAATATATTTTAACACGAAAATATCATATTTTCAAATAATATACAAACACGGGTACAAAATATGTAAAACTTGTGTTTACATTTTATGCAACGGAGCTGCGACCTCATTCAAGCCAGTGATTTGCTTGACTTTTATAACTTTTCTTGTTTACACACAAATTACAAAGTACTAATGAAATGTTTCATTTTAGATTGTCCCTCAAAAAACTTTTACGTGATGTAACTCCTGAATACATAAATATTCAGGTTGACTTCGACGTGAGTCACAATCAAGTGTTGATTTTTTTCCAGCTTTTTTGTAAAACCCACTAAAAAATCTATTTCTTTCAACCCTCCACGACGAAATAAAATACTGAATATATCGCTACGGAAAAAAAAGAGAAACAGTGAGAGGTTGAAAGTTTGCGAAAGTACATTTGTCGAACCGTCGCCACGAGTAAATAATCAAGTCGAGAAGTTGGTAATTACACTACATATAAGTCTCTCGAGCACTCGTCAGACTTAGCAAATTCGCGAGTGTGTGTGTAGCTTGATGAACTTTTTTTTACAAAGTCAATTTTACGAGTTTACTACTTTGAATGTTTTTTTTTTTTCACAACAACCGCAACATTATAGCGATTCCGTGTCTAGAGTCCATGATTTATTAAAATTGCTTGTTCCAAGCCTGACCATCTCTTCAAATTCAAGTGATACCCTAACGGACACACATCACTCATAATTGAAATTCCTTAATGACAAGTTCCATGTACTCCGACGCCAGAGTCACATTGAATTGCGATATTTACCAAAGTCTACAAAAGTAACAAAGTTTATGATCATCAAAGTTTTTATGTTAACAGTAAATTTAATGAAACGAGTCTTTTACATTTGAGAATATAAAATAAATATTTAGTTCAGGAAAAACAATATTTGAGATTGTGGTATTTATCATTTAACAAAAAAACAGTTCAATCAAAAGTTTCAGGATTTTTAATTTTTTTTTCTTTCGCAAATTGCAAAAAAATGAATACATTTCGTCAATTATTGAGATGGTTACTATCAACTGAGTCGAAACTTTTGATCACTGAACAAAGTTTTCATTATGACCAATTCACTATAAATGTTGCTTCATCATGCACAATTATTTTCGTTATAAAAAAATCGAGAGAATTATTTATAATCTCACTTATTATTGCATGCGACGAATATTTTATGCTAAAGAGACGATTGGGTTCATTTTCGAGGCCGTTGAGGGTTTACGTTAGAAAAACTGGCTTGTAGGGGTCCCTAAAGTTAACGTCACATCAGCTGCATTAACAACGATATTTCTTATCGCAATCAAAGCCGAGGAAACATCTAGTAGTTGATAAATTGGCCCAATATCATTAACCAAAATCCAAGATATTTCTCATCGAAGCCAACGATCGTTTCAATGCTAATGTTTAATGAAGATTAATTATCAAATGACCAATAAAATTTGATCAATAATTATGATAACTGAACTTCAAGTCTGTCACGTTTTTTCTTCAAACCACCAAATAAATTCTTGTCGATGGTGAATGTTTTTTTTTCTCTCATTGAAAATGATATATTTCCATTTCTCAGTTTATTTCCAGTTCATATCATAACGACATTTGTCAGAATATTAATACCTTCGGATGAGGGAATTTACGCTTAAAATTACCCATACATTTGAACTACGTGTCGTGCGCAGAGCGGTGTATGCAATATGCGATCTGAATCGGTAATGCAATGTATACTTAGGACGAGATGTGGACTACACCCAGAAAGCCGTATAGGTCTGATGCACGTAGACAGAATGACAAGTGACAGGCGGGTATGTATACGGAACAACCGTGCATATATATGAGCTATTCCACGTTACTTCAACATACTTTTTTACCGAGCTTAATGAATTCGAGACATAATTTTATTTGAAATTTCTATGGGGATCAAAAAATCAACAATGGCAACATAACAGATTTTCGCGATAACGACGTTTGATTAATAAAATATCGAGGCGACGCGTTCAGCTGCTTAAAAATCTATTTCCGCCGTTGCTTTCTTTACGGAACGGTCTTCATCAAACAAAAAATTACATAAAAATCGTGAGTTAAACTTATTGATTAGAAATGAGGTTTTTCATATAAATAAATAGAGCAACATTCGCAATTCCTCCGAGACAAGGAGTTTAATTGTTTTCAAGGATCTTGGGGCTCGTGAAACGATGTTCAAGTTATCAATGAATCAAACAATCAAGTAGTTTGAAAAAAAAATTTGTTCACTTTGCGTGGAACGTCCCATGCTTGCTGTATAGATAAAACGAACGATTGCGAGCGAGCTTTTGAGGGCAGGGCGAAACGGAAATGCGGCTGTTTCGACGAGTGTTACAACATGCGTTGACTCGTATGTGACTGTGATGGATAATGTGCATTAAGATGGATCAAAAATATAACAGGTATGGGCGCCTTTGTTATAAAAAGAAAGAAGCAATCATTTGAATGTTTTGATTTTTTTCTTTGTTGTAATAAAAATAAAAATCAACAAAGCGATGGGAGACGTTGAATCGATGAAGATTCCCGTTGCTTAAGTGCCCGAAAAATCGTCCAATTTCATGAGCGCAATATTACAATTCGTAATCGGAAAAAAAAATAATAATCTCGCGGAGATTTAGTCCCGTAACGACATTACAATACATAAATATACAAAACACAAGATAAACGCAAATACGATTTACGGAGTCTCGAGTCACGAGCGTGCAACACCTGGCCTGGTATAGCGTCACGGTTAATTTGCACTTCCATGAATTTTCAATGATTCAACGGAGCAAACCGCGAGAAGACAATGGGGATGTGAGCGTTTACATAGTGTCGAGTCTACCTTTTCACTTGCCTCGTTCTCCTAAACCACTCTTTATCTCCTTGTCTTATCTTTTTTCTCGTGTCATCTCTGTAAACTCGTAATGAAATCACAGAGATGTACGCGGCTTATTCTGTATAATAAATAAAACCTCATTGGATGATCGAGCGCTTTTTATTGGAAGATTAAACGAAAGAGAATAGGAGGAGGAGTGAGAACAGCAAAAATGAATAAAAAATTCCATTATTTCCTCGTCATTTTTTAATCGCTTTGGGGGTCCAAGGCTGGTCAATGGCAGGTAATGGATGGTCCCCCTAAACAACTTTATGGAAGGAGAAACGTTTGGAATGTGGTCGAACTGTATGACTATACGTTTGTGGTCTAAAATGGGGCATAATATGGATTTATTGGTATACGTGTCTGCGTTCGTATGCACTATATCTGCCTGCATATATATAAATACGCAGGATAGTAGTTTAGAGAGGAACTATAGTATAGTTGCAGGAAGGTAGTTCGCCAAGATCTCATGTAAATCACTAGGACATAATGGTCACACTGGCTATTTACTATGTGCGCAACGTGTGTCTCATAACAATAGCAAATGTGTTCCGCACGTTTGCCCGTGTGGTTTGCACTGGCTTCTATGCTATAGTGCTTGCCGTACGATTTTCTATCCGTATGTGTGTGTGTGTGGGTGTGTGTGTGTGTATAGAACCGAAGACGGGTGACGATGGTAATGGTATACGGTAATCGCTCGGAAACGCTGTAGAGAAGGACGAAATATACAACCAATTGGAGATGGAGGAATCGCTCGTAAGTAGGGAGAGGCTTTTGCTGTACGGACGCACCTTAAGTAGATATATGCGTTTAGCTTGAGCTATTGCCACACAATATATGTATACACTTAGTGCATTTCATCACGGCAGCCTGCGGGTCGCCATACATTTCACACAAACATACATTTACAATGACATGTACAAACACTCGGATATATACGTATCTATAGAGATAAATGTATGTACGCGTACATATGGGTTTAGTTTTCCTCGAGACTGGCAATCTTTATGATATATATACATAGAGAGAGAGAGAGAGAGAGAGAGAGAAAGGGAGAGAGAGAGAAAGAGAGAGAGTTTGAGGATTCGCATCTTCAAATTCGCGGTAAAGATTTATTTTTGCTCTGTCTTTTTATTTTTATTTTCATTGATCCTGCGTAGACACTTCTTGCAAGTTCTTTTTCACTTTGCCCCATTTTTTCTCCACTTCATTCTTCCTGTAAAGTAGGGAGAGTGTTCCGCGCAGTCACTCTTTTTGATGCAATTACTGTTTGTGGCATTTGCAGGAGCATTTTTCATCAATGAAATGTAAAATATTTGAGTTCTTGTAGAAAATTCTTTGAACATTGAGATACAGGGTCAAAAAATAAGAAACCATGGATTCGTTATTCAATCAGCTTGACAGAGATTTCGAAGAAAACTCATTTATTCATGGGTGTCAATCAGAAAACGTGAAAAAAAATATTAAAAAATAAACATCTAAGAAAAATATTACAAATCATCAAAAAAGTAATGAAATTATCTTTACAGAGAGATTATTGAAATTTTATTGACCCTTAAAATGGTCAATAATGAAATAAAAAATGTGCAAATTTATTTCCAATGAAAACTAAACTTATCACTAAACATCCAGAGTGTTAAAAAACGTTGAAAGCAGTATCTGTGGATGGTTAATTGGCATTGCACATGATTGGCTGCATTTTGTCATCCATGCATACATAATATGTATACACGGTATGTTTGCATATATATATTTCTGTCTAGTCCTCTTAATTCCCTCTCTCACATCGTTTTCCCTTCATTCGTACAGACCAAAGCTATTCCCTTCGTGGGCCTCGTGTGCAGGGCTCTCTGATAACACCCCTCGAGACGAGACGTCACTTGAACACACACCCTGGCATATACGTCGTCGTCGTCGTCGTCGTCGTCGTCGTCGTCGACGACGACCCTAGCGACCCAACCTCCCAGTAGCCCCACCGGTCCGACTACAACAACGTCGCGAGAATACATGCACGTACTTAGTACGGCTTGCTCGTGTGTATATAGAAATATATATTTCACATAAGCATATAGATCTGCACGCAGACAGACATTTCAGTACATAAAATCGGGCATAACTACGTTCGTATATGCATCTCGTGTCTCAACACCTATATTCCAACTGCTATAACGTTGAAGGGCATAACTTGACGTGTACGAGAAACGTGAAATAATAATTCGACGCCTTTTTCATTCTGAGTAAGCAATAAATTAATCTATAACACCAAACAATAGTTTTGTCTATGCCATTGATTGCTGAAATACATAAGGACGTAATTTATAACGTTTACCATAACTAATGATGATGCCCAGAACCTTTTAACTCTTATTATCCATTAGTCGGATGTGTATAGAACTCTAAGTTTGTCCAATACACGAATGCATGTGCATATAATGTCGTACATTCATGCGACCGCTGCATTAGCATGCTCCAAGTGATGGAATAACGACATATCTCTGTCCGCCTCTCTCTGTCTCTCTCTCTCTTTATCCGATTTCAAATGATATTTACTCTCCTTCTCACTCTCTATCAATCTATCGCCCTTTCTATCCCCCAATCTTCGTCTCTCTCGCTCATCATAATACTGCTGTTGAACTTATCGGTCTTCGCTTCTCTCAGCCTTGGCCCTCCTCAATGACGTCACTCACTCGCTCTCTATCTCTTTCTCTCTTTCTCTCTCTCTCTCTCTCTATCCAATTCCACGGATCCCTGAAGGGTACCCCGAGGATTCGTGGCCTGCCTCACCCCTTTAACCCTTCTCGAGAAGCTCACAGTGCATTTAATCATCACGACGATCACGTTCCAGTGCCGATGGGACCAATAGTTGCGATAAGACCCCCATAGACACCCGTAGACCCCCATATACGCGGAATAGGTGTACGGACTGCGAGCGATAGTAGAGGCTATGATCAACTTTGCGTTCGCCGTTTTATTTATTTTCATTTTTTGTTTTTTCTTCCTCTCTTTTATCATCGCCAACAATGAAATTTTATCATCTACCATTTCTTCGCTCTCGCGTGTCACGCGTTAATACATTAGTTCAAATGTATTTATGACTGTGTTAATGCGATAGGCATTCCCTCCAATCGTAATATATAAATACGAAGGCGTGCTCGTTAAGAGAGCTTTTTTTTACGTTCGAAAGTCACGCCAACTCTCGTTTGCAAATAACAACGGTGTACAGACTTTAAAGACTTAAAATACTTATCCAAGAAAATCTTGCAACGTTTTTCTATCACGAATTTTTATTGCACTCTATTGACAGAGAATTTGTAGGATGTATTTACATTTTTTTATTTACAAATCGTCATAGTCGTTTGCTAGATTAAAATAACGATTAACGAAGATTTCAACTTGAAAATGCCTGATTCGTGAGTAGCCAGAAAATCATCCATTTGTTTCTGACATATTTAGCCTTCTGTTCCGCTGCTCAAATCACGAAAATAGAAGATTATATCTTTCTAATATTTAAAATTGTATTTCGCATTAAAAAGAGCCTGAGCAAAGAAATATTCACAAGAAAAAATGGCGATAAGATCGCAAATTTTCAAGAATTTCCTCGGTGTTACGTGCTTTTTTTTGTTAATTGGAGAAGTTATGCCTCTTAATGGCTCATAAAGTTGAACGTTTGCTCATTCGAGAAGAAATTACCCATAGGTATGACGAACACAGAATTCCATGAGCATGGGAAAAAACAAGAGGACCGGGATTTTGTATGACCAGAGAAGGGAAACCTCCGAGTGCATGCAGCGAGTACATATATACATGAGAATGCTGGACTGGTGAAACGGTACTTAGACACCGTAACAACGAACAAAGTCGGTATAGCAGCAAACGCTGGAGAGCAAGCTCGATGCAGCGATGCATCCTCTCTTAGAAAACAAGAAAAATGTGTGGGAGAGAAAGGGAGGGAGAGAGAGAAAGAGAAATGAAGAAAGAAAGATACAGAGAGCGAAAGAGAGAGAGAGAGAGAGAGGGAGGCAGAAAGAAAGAAAAAAGGACAGATGCATAGAAAACTGCATCTTGTGTCAGTGCACATGCAGCAAATTCAACGACGCGATGCGCCAGCCTCTCGCTGTTCTAAGAAATATTAGAAAGTTTTCCTCGGAAAATCCTCGCGAGAATAGGACAAGAGTACGAAGGCTGCACAAAATTGAGAAAAAAAGAACTAATTCGTCTTGAAAAAAAAAGAAACAAAGATTTTCGGTGTCCGAATAATCCTCATGCCAATAATTCATCATTTTGAACCTATATATTTTCGAAATATTCACCAAGACCCAAGTTTAATGAAGTGTTGTCCCGATTGAGAGACACACACGACACATCGCTTTAACGACATTAACTCTACCGTGCCTAATCAAATTTTACAGCCGACCAAATTCCGATGTACCTTAAAAGCTTATAATCAATAACCAGCTGAATATTATCTTCCCAGAAGAAGCTTATTTTAGGCAATTTTTATCTATATCCCGTTTGATACAACGTCGTTTGTTGTTTACGAAAAATTGATTTTCACGTTATTCCAGAGAGAGTGCGAACGTGAGAGTATGCTAGAAATTGTTGGATCCTTGGACTATTGAATACGAATAATTGTGAACTATTTGTAGTTTGGGAACCTTTTTCTTTATCTTTCGCTTACCGCGAACGAAATTTATTGATTGGTTAATTAATATTACGTGAAAAAACTACGAAAATGAGAAATATTCCGTGGTCATAAAATTCAAAATGGATTAATACGAAGGTGGAAAAACAACGTCATGAGAGCATTACTTTGGCCTCAAATAGTACGTATTTATAGTGAATAAAAACACGTGCATGAACCCACATAGAACGAAGGTACTTGAACAATAGGCCGATTATTATCGGGCGTGACGGTTAATAAATATGCAATAAGAACTCGAGCGACTATAAATGTACAAAAATAGGGGAAACGTATGTAACGAAAGAGTTCGAGCATACGATGGCCCCGAAAACGAAATGCATCGTGTGAGGCATTTATTTTTTTATAGTGCATTCCTATTAAATTCTTTTAAAAATCGAGATTCATTTGAATCTTAACTGCAACCGAAAAAAGTGAATAATTTCGAATTAAAATTGAAAACCCCAGTCGATTATCAAAACCTGGCCAAAGGAGTCGCGACAGAAGGAAACAAACAGACTCAAGGTATCAAAATAAGTAATCACTCCGCGTGAAAGTACATCGATAAAAAAACATGACTTTCTGTAACCATATCAATTAAACTTGTAATAAAAACCGTAGGGAAATTAAGTAAAAAGGATAGAGTGCAAAAGTTTTTCATTGGGCTAGCGCGAGTTCCTTTTCAAGAGGATATTGCAAGTTGCGGTGGTGTGTCTGTCTCCCAGATTCGCCCCGAGCGAATAGTCGGGTTGACGGCCGTTAGTCAAGAACAGCGAGAGGCTGTAACGAAAGAGCATGTACTCGTATAGAAAGATCGATGGGTTTGAAATAAAATAGGCGTACGAAGTGAGCGCATAAATAGAGTTTTGAAGTCTTTTGATAATGTAGAATCGATATACAATGTGCGGTGTAGAAGTTGGTTATACGCGTAGAGAGGAGGTCGGAGATCGCGACAAGATCGGCCAACGATGCACAAAGCCATAGAAAGAGATAAAGAGAAAGAGAAAAGGAGGAAAGAGCGAGAGAGAAAACGACACATTGGGTGAAGGGGGACAGAGACGAACGGAGGAGGTAAAAAAAAAAAAGGACAGAGTTCAATGACTTTGATGATTTTGTTTACGAAAACAGCGTTGAGTAAACGAGGTCGACCTTCGGTACCGAGTACATATATACGGTTTACACATCGCTGTTCAAGCTCACGTGGGCCGGTAGAATCCATTTAACGAATTGCTAACACAGAGAGTGTTCTGGTCCCCTGGAGATCTAAAGATATAGCTTAACCATAGAATATAGTTACGTGATTAAGACTCTTCGCACCTCTGGTCTCTAGACCGGTGAAAATTAAGACAATCTCATCAAAAGCGAGAGAAGGAAGAGACAATTTGGAGGAAGGTGGCTGAAGCGATCCAACGTGTAATCTTGACAGTCCTATCTAACCTCATATATAAACTATAACCTTGACTCTCGGTCACCTGGAACGAAGGTAATCTCAAAAGCGGATTAAATCTAATGAAGGCAAACGTCTTATAGAAACCTGCTGCGTTATGGTGATCATTAAGAAATTTTAACATGTGTTGCATGTTTTCCAAACTGTCAGTGAACAAGATAATGTTATTCCTAAATTTCGAAAGTTAGTAGTTAATAGTTCTTCTTCTTTGTTTCTCAACGCCCGAGAACATTGGATCCGCAACGTAAACCTTATTTAACTTCAAAAGCAGGAAACTATAAAATCGAAGCACCCGAGAAAAAGACACGAGCTTCATAAATAGCGCCATTATTATTGAGTGAAAAAAAAAAATCATCTGACACACCTGGCGAGAAAAGAGCACCCACTTATTGTTTTCATGGGCTCATTTTCTCGTAACTGTGACGCTATAAATCAACGAATCTCGACTTGCCCGAAGTTCTCTCCCTCGCCCTCTTTCACTCCGGTAAACTCGTAAATCGTTGAATCTACTTTGCCGGGGCCGGGGCAAGCCGGGAATGGCCGTTTCCGGCGGTCCACTTCATTTCCGTTTACCCTTTTCCCCTCTCCTCTCCTCATCTTTCCTACCAAACCTTCCCAAAATTGCCCGCACCTCTATCCCGCGAATCAGTATTCGCATGTACCTGACGTACATACATTCACGGATATACACATATATTTATATATATTTCGGACACTCTACCATCCCGGAATGGCTATTTCGTATGCCAATCGGGTTGTCCCCTAAATCCTTGCTATATTACCAATTATCCTGTCCAGTACGATGCAATGCACATATATAACCCCGAAAATACGAAGAGAAAGAGAGAGAGAGAGAAAGAGAGAGAAAACAACTTTGAACATAAAACGCCTCAAATGAATGTGTACGAATATACGAACTAAATTGATATGTTCGATCGTTGTCTGCTCTCTTATGTATACAGGGTGCCTCACCAGAGTTCATTGTGTTTCATACGATGTGTCGACGTTCCATAATCATCGCACGTCATTAATTCGATCAATACTTATAGAATATTTTTCTTGTCGATGGAAAGCCTAGTTTTTTGTTCTTCAGTTTTTATTTAATGTTTAACCATTAAAAAGGCATCAACGAACAAAATTTCTACAGAAATTTTATCCATTTTAATCGAAAGGATGGAAATAACTGGTAGATTTGAATAAATATTTTTTTCTGCACTCGCCCTATCGATCGTCAGCAGTTGCATGGACACCCTGTGTACGTGAATGACAGTATACGTATGTGCACATATATATGCACAAAACATTTTCCACGATTGATTATCCGGGCTATAATATCGAATAGACATTTTCATTTATTCTTGCCATCTCTCATCCCCGACGTATATTGTGTGGCCAATTTTTCATCGATCGTAACTTACGCATAATGGCCATTGACCCATGACAAATAGCGCGTGTTCATTCGGTGAACCCATTCAGCCAAATATTAATATGAGATATTTCGAAAGATTGCTGCGTTAATGTTGAGAGATTTTTTAAACAAATGTTAGAATTCGACCCAAGTTTCCACTTTATCCTCGACATTGATCATAAAAATTGGAAATGGAAAATGAAGTCGAGATTTAAATAAAAATGAAAATACTAGTCTAGGATTGTCTAGAATTTTGTTTTCAGAGCCAAATTTCTGGATAGAGTGAGTGCAAAACTTTTAGAATGTTTTTGTCTAAAACTTCATACACGTGTTTATTGTATGTTTTCAAATCACAAACGATTTATTAGAAAATAAAAATAAAAATTCTTTTAGTTTTGAAGTTTGAAAGACCATAAAACGAAACATAACAATTATTTTGACTTAATTATGCGACGATTGGCGAAAAACAATGTAACGAAGATGGGTTCAAAATTTCAACTCATTCAGTCAACAGGAAAGAAACATTCCTGAAATTGTTTAGCATTTTTCCTTTCGGTCAAAAAGAAATTGTACGTGTTTTCAAAGAATCAATAAAAATGGGGAGACAGTTTCATTGTTTTTTTAATGAAACAGTTTTAAATTCATTCTATCCTAACAAACGTTCTTCGAAAACAAAGTTATAAACAACAATGTGGCCTCAAGCAGGCATGGGATAGCCCATACATTAACGTTTATATTTGTTCATATTTCCATAACGCATCGATCTCAGTCTCGTATGACGGAGTGTGCGACTTACATACACCTAAACATGGACTTTTGGTACTAACTGTCGTACATAAAGGCGTAATTCGCGAAATTTAATAGTACGAAGCCTGCAGTTCGGGTCTCTTTGATAGTTAAACATCGATTCGTATTCTTGAAAAATATATATATATTTATGTGTGTGTGTGCATTATATACATGCTCGAGTTGGCATACGATATCCTTATGGTAAACTATCCTATAGCTCTCTGATCTCTTATTTCGTGGCACTGGAAAGACTCGAGAGAGTGAACGAATTGATTTGCGATGGAGCACGAGTTCGCGAGAGCTCGTAACGCACGCCACCCTATCAAACGAGGGAAGACAGAGGAGAACTCAATTTTTTTCTTTTCCTACT
The DNA here is from genome assembly GCA_013761285.1 of Campoletis sonorensis. Lineage (NCBI taxonomy): Eukaryota > Metazoa > Arthropoda > Insecta > Hymenoptera > Ichneumonidae > Campoletis > Campoletis sonorensis. Next base: position 3,969,084 of record JACEOJ010000085.1, read on the forward strand.
CATTATACTATTCGTTCACGAGCACCAGTCACGAGATACGCCTTACAGACAAGCTGCTGAATTATAAGGATACGTGTGCAAGCTAAAACGAGGGAGATAAAATAAAAATATAAATAAATAAACAAAAGTTATGGAAACACTGAAAAAAAAATGCAAAAAATGCATATTGTACCATGCACTGAAATGTTTCTAATTGCCTTTCCTTTCCTTCAAAACCATTTCCCTTATCGACATTGCAGTCCCTTAAATATACGATTTTTCGAGCTATTGCAACAACTGTAATTATTAGTTTCTTTTTTCTCTCGAAAATAACGTGCTTACGGTCCTGTTCATTTGCTTTATTTCGAATAATTACGCGAGAAAAAATATGCTGAGTGCTTCAGTCAAAAGTCAATATGTTAGAAAAAAAAAAACTCTTACTCGTCGTCTACACTTCGAAGAATGTAAGCAAAAAAGGCGAACGTAATCGATTGGATAATATTTAATATGAAAATTAATGATAGTTTCATTATTAAATCTTTGTTGAAGTTTCGTCTCTTCAAGGTCATCAAAATATAGTATTTTTTTGTGGCGTCATTATTTTTTTTTTTATCAACTTATATTGAGATATTTTGCGTGATGAAGAGAAGAAGTCTAAATGAAGAGCTACAACAGATTGGTACCAATCTGGTCTGTTACGTCCTCACCATACATCTGTGCCTCTTTATTCTTTCTTCAATGTTTTTACACTCTCCGAGCTAAGAATCTCGAGAGGCTCGAATTGAACAGTCGCTCGATTCTCAACAACTAAACAGACCATCTCGAAGTGCGTGCAATGCACGTGATTGTTCCCTAGGTTACGAAACTAATTTAAAAAAAAAAACACTCATAATAATCGCTTTTACTACAATCTGTCCGAAGTGTCACGTGAATACCCATAACAACATATTTTCTGAATTAGGTTAAATTTAAAAACCATGAGAACAACGACACCCATGAAAACTCAACGAAGTCAAGGTCAATTGACTTTTAATCATAAATAATCAATAAAATATGACAGAATATTCAACGATTGGTAAATTCAACTATTATTTAATTACGGTACGTAAGTTTAAATAGTGTGAACTTGAAAAAATATTTGGTCAATAATACTGACATCGTTTGGACCACTTTTTGAGATATTTTTATGGTCGTTATGTAATTAAATCAACTTTAATGTCACTAATATTAATAATTTTACTTTTATCAAGTTTTAATAATGGGTATTTGAATCGAAAAAGTTTGATCGAAATGATTAGAATGCGAGTGTCTAGGGTCATGTCTATTATTGTCATAAAAAGATGTCTACGTTTACATTGTAGCAGCATGTACGTCTGGGTGCAGCACAAACGTTAATCGTTGACTTTCACGCAATGTAATAAAAACGTCAGACCAGTGGTGTATTGTGTCCAAAGGCTGTCACAGTTCGTTCCACCACATCGAAATACAAGAAAAATCGTCCATTTGGCTACATTTCCTTTTTTTCGTTCTCGACAATGACAAAACGTCTTTGGATCACGTGATTCTCCGACGAATGGAATTGGCCAATACGATAAGAATTGTTCGTTTTGTGCGTACCTCCTCGGGTTTGTCGGTGAGGATTTTTACACAAAAAGATCGTGAATCGTGGCTAATCTTTAAATTCGTCATGATCCGTGAGTCACGAAGGGGCGGTTAATAAATTTTGTCACATTTTCAACCGAGATTTATCGGAATAAAAATACATGTGTCAATTCATGATTCATATCAAATTTATTATTAACAATGAATTCGTATCAATTACCATCTTTTTTTATATTATTATTTTTAATTTTGCAGCCTGACTTTTTTTTCTCATTCGTCGCTGTTTTGCACACAGTTTTAATTGCTTCGTACCATCGAAGAAACTGAGAAAAACTCTTTTTCACCCAGCGGTTGATACGCAAGGCAGTGCATGGCTAAACGGTCGCCTAACTAAGTATTGACCTCGGCCAGACCTTGCCTACCAACGAAGCAGTAGCCGTCACCGACCGTCTTATTCGTCTAATGTTTTCAACACTATTTCGTTTAATTTGTCAACTTTATAGGTCAAAACAAATGGTTTAATGAATTATGATAATATATAATTAATTATATGAATAAAATATAAAAAATGAGATTAAGAATTATCGTTTTGTTTGTAATGAATAGTGAACAAGAAGAAAATAGGAAATAATGAAATAATTTGTTGAAATATCGAGACTTCCATAGGGACAGTAAAGTGTGAGATTTGTTTATCGTGTTATCAGCAAAAAGATCGCTTTTTACGCGATACTTTCTTGTTACGTCGATATAACGTCTATGTACGAGAGAAAAGTGTGAAGAAAATTGGAAATGCTATCGTCGCTTTACCCATAGAAATGCCATTTTATTATCTCGAAAGCCATGCACGATGAGAAAATATGAAAATAGAAAAAGCTGGAAGTAACTGAAGAAAAATCAGGATGAAAATTGTTGGAAGGGCGTGGAAGGAATAAATGTACGAGGAAACAAGCAACAGTTTTGAGAGCTCATGACATACGCTCTGTAAATTCTTAGTCAACGCTATCTCGCTCGGTATAACTCTTGAAAGTAGCACGGATAATAGCGATCTTCGTTTCGCGGTTTATTTTAATGTTGATTGCGTTGACCTACTTCGGTACAAACAATAAGAAGTATTTTCTACGGGAGGCAACCAAGAAACCCCGTCCTGAATATTATATTACACATCTTTGATATGTTCCTATAAAATAAAATAATATCGTAAAATAAGAGATTGATACCGTTTCATAAAAAATTAATTTATCTAAAAAAAAAAAAAAAATTTAACTCGAGACCCGAACTAAAGACGTTTTATCAGAAGATTTTGATTCTCGAACTGCTGTAAATTTTAGTGAATTATAATCAAGAATATTGTGAAGGAATATGCAAGAAAAATGAACCATTTCCTTCATATATTTGCGTCAATTTAATTGTCTCGAAGGTGTACCGTCGTTTACAATTTACTCCAATGAATTTCATCAATCCGTCAAAAAGTTTTTGACATCGATTAAACGTGTGTAATGCTAAAGGCACTTAATACATCTCCGAAGAGCAGAGAACTCGACAAAACCGATAAACAATATGGTGCAACCGAAGGTTCAAACTTTCCAGAACTCGTGAAATTCAAATGAGTCTATACTGGATCTGAAATGTTTCTATTGTAATAATATAATATCAAATCTCTCGTCAATACGACATTGTTTGTGATTGTGAGTCTTATTCTACTTGAAGTAAATTGATGTGGTTTGAGAACCATTATAATGTGCATTCTCCGAAACGATCAACGTCAGTTCCTATACAAAATCCTAAAGAATGAGTAGGGTTTGGAAAAATCTATAAATAAAATATTTTTTCTTTTTTAATTCATGTTTGATACAAATCCCTACTTGGCTGAGGGGTTGTGTTTCGTTTAAGTCCAAAAAAAAACACCTTTCTTGAAAAAAGAAGTTAACCGAACCGACGTTTTTATGTTTGTACTTGGACGAGTATTCGATCATTTTTTCAAAACAAAATATTGAGAAATATTTCGGAATAAGCTTATTGAAGTGAAAACATGTAAAAGATTTGGTAATATATCAACAAAGCAGTCTTAGAACGAAGGATTTTTCGATTTTCGCATAAGTTTTTGTTTAATTGACAAGAAGTGAACGTGGTTTTCGTTGAAAATAGCAGATTTCACTTGAGAGGTTTGCCATTTTTTTGTAATTGATACTTCGAAAAATGCTTCGATCGTAGATCGTGTTGATTGTTATCACAAAATTTTTTTCGTTCTGTATAAGCCAATAAAGAAAAATCATGGTCAGTTCAAAAGTATTCTTGTTCATTTTGAAAGAATCCTACGAGAATGGCTATAACAATATAACATTTAATAAAATACGTACAAATAATTGTTAACTATAAACCGAACGTTTGATCGATCCCAACAAAATAATTCATCAGAAAAAATCAGAAAAAAAAAAAACAAAAAAAAGGAAAAAATAATATCAGCAACTGTATTAAAATTGCTAAAAGTACAAGAACTCGGCATTCTCAATTCTCCAATTTCTCGAGAACCCTAAATACATAGCCACGTTGTATTGAACAATTGAAAACAAACACGAAACTCCCCATCGGACATTGTGTACGTGGATATGATTATAATAAATAAAATATCTGTATATATGTCACTCCAATGGATTATCTTTCTATATATATAAATAAATCGAGAAACATATACGCGTATGTATACGTAGATATATAAAACATTATAGAAAGAAGGTTCAAGTATAGTTTTGTTGAAGGAGGGAAAGAGATTGAGGCTGAGTAAAGGTGAGGAGTAAAGATTCGTAAGAGGAGGATAAAGTAAACGAGCGTTGGAGAGGTAAACAGGGGAGGGGGGGAGGGGGGGAAAGAGGGTTATGGAAAGAGTCAGCTCGTGCACACTGAACTCGGTACGTGAAAGGCGACGTCCTGCTGCCTGTTGACTCTCCTGTGGCAATTTCACAGTAGTGGGGTAATGAAAATAATAATAATAATAATAATAATAATAATAATTATTATTATTATTATTATTATTATCATTATATCAAGAATAATAATAATGTATTTTAAAATAAAACACAATCCTGAACCGGTCGCTGCTACAGAGCGGCCGATTCTCCAACGTTGCTCTCGTCAGCTGATCGTGAGAGAGCTCGCTCTGCACATCATGACTGTACGTATATATATTTTTATTTAAGAAACACAAAGCGCAGAGCGCACCTCCTTACGCGTTCTATTAGATTCACGGTGGCACACGACCTCGATTCCCCTCCACTATCCTCGGAAATTAACCGAAAGTCGATTTAGAAAAGATAGAATAAAAAATTTTCGTTTGTTTATTTTATTCGAAGTATATTGTGAATTTGAAAAAAAAGATTTTGGGAAACATTAAAAAATATATTAATTCGGTTAAAGTGTCAATTAATCTTGGGAGGAGGAATTTTTTATATAAATTTAATCATTTTGGGAGATATTTTAATAGGAAATTGATCGAAACGAGAAAACAGCTTTTATGGAATCGGTACAATGGAAATGTACCTTTAAATTTATGTATTTATATATATATGTGTGTGTATTCACGTGACTAAAGATTTCGTAAGTTCTACAGAGAAAACTGCTGACGGAAGAAAGGCTCGGAGGTCTAAACTCTCTGGCTACTGTGTGTATACACACGCGTGAAAGGTGATTTAGACAGTGGGGCGCGTCGAGTAGAAACGTTGGAAGAAGGGGAAAATAAAAATGGTCTACCGATTGCAGATTCAGCAGCTCAGTCAGCTGAGAGAACCATCGTGATAGTAATAATGTACAACACCAATTTTATGTGCAGGGAAGAAATAAAACTTTTCTTTTTGTTAATGCACTGCATTTTATGAGCCATGATTATGTTTTTCTTTGATTTCAAGAGACACGTAAATAAACCAGTTTTACGATCACTCGAGAGATTGAGCTGGTCGTCAAGACAAAGCGCTTTTCTCCATAATTTTCTAAAATTTTGACGACACATTTAGGCCATTATTATGAAATTATGTGCAAAGTTTCAAAAGGGTTCACTGTCTCGTATTCGAGATATTGGCAATTAAAGATTTCACGATTTTACACGCTTTCTTATGAGGAGAAGTAGAAAAATTCATATTTTAAGAAAAACTGCAAAAAAAATTCTGCATTTTTGTTCTTATTTCCCCCCAATTACAGAGAAACATATGACAAAGCTTGTCTAGAAAAATCAAGAATTTTCATCATTTTGTTTAGAAGATACAACGATATAAATATTATTATTTATTCTCTGTGTATTATGGGAATGATTGTTATTTCTTGAACTCTAAACGTCATACTAGAGATTTTTTTTAAAAGTTTTTATGTGTTTACATTCCTACGAGATAAAATAACTAATATTATCAAATTATTCGACGAGTTAAAACCAAGTTTTCAAAAATTCACTGGAGAGTTAACTTTTGATCGTGACTGTGGCGAAACTACTGGCTTAAAAAATACATGGAATTGAACGAGCGTCGATCAGAAGAACCAGGAAAACTAATACGATCATTCGAGTTCAAGGTGAAAAGAAAAAAAACAACATAGTAAGTAAAATAAATATCGATGAAATTGAAAAGTCGACGATCTGGGGCTTTCTTTCCATTTCATTTTTCAAGTCATAGTTATGTGCCTCCGTTCTTGTTCTACATCGAAAAATGAGAAAAATGAAAATAAACAACACTCACTGGATGGAAGGAGACGTGCCTAAAGTCAAAACAACGCGACATAAACACGAAAACATCGCAGTCACGACAGCACGTTACAGCAGATTATTCGATTAGAGTTTCAATAATTCATGAGAATTTCTTTTTTTTTAGCATTTTTCAACACATTCTGTTTATCAAAAAACTTATTTTCATCTTGTTGAGTTATTGGGCAATTGTTGAAGAATTAATCGAATTCTGATGATTTCTTATTACGTGTTAAAATAAAAGTTCATTGCGTTGAATTTAAAACATCATGATCACGTTCTTGACGTGCAATGTTTTTATTTTATGGAAGAAAATCATTTTTGAATTGTTGAAAATTCTAATCGTGGTCTTTTCCTCATTCTTCGAATTGATCTTTCGAATTTTCGTTGCACATAAGCCGAAAACGTGGAGTGAACGATATTCTAGTAAAGGAAAACGGAAAAAAAAACCGAGAATATGAAATACACACTGCGGGCGAGTATTATGCGTGTACGAATTTCCTCGAATCGATTGTCAGTATTACATCAAGTGGCTGTAAATAAACGCAAGTACGACTCACGATGTTACCGGTTAATATTATAACAGCGAATAGACCAAGAAATATACATGTGTTGTACACGTTATACATAATTCGTTCCACGAACCGTTGACCGAACCTAGTTCCTACTTCTCCCACTTTTCGCAGTAGTCGCACCAGTGCGTTTTTCCACATAATTTTTTCAAATTTGTAGGACACATTTGGGGCATTCTTACGAAACTATGTGCAAAGATTTAGAAGTTTCCAGCGACTCGTATTCGAGATATTGACGATCAAAGATTGCAGGGTTTCTTGTGGGAAACGATAGAAAAATTCGCATTTCGCGGAATAATTCTGAAACTTCTAAACAGATTTTTTCTAATCTTTTTCTCACCACAGGAGAACGAAGTTTTTCTTCGAAAAAATCAATAAATTTGATTCTGTTATTTCTCAAACACTGCCCTTCATAATTGACACTTTTTCCGAAAGTTTATGTTTTTACATAACCATAAGATATAACAAGTAACGATATTAGATTATCCTGCAAGTTATGGCCAAGTTTTCAAAACTGAACCGTAAAGTTAATTATTGAACGTGACTGTGGCAAGTCTGCTGCTACCGCAGTGTTCGGACTAGTGAAAACAAAAAAGCGCGGTTGTAAAAACTTTTTTTCGACTAGATGATGATGAAGTTTCCATCATTGGAAAGCGAAAGAAATTACGCATTGTTATAGAACTCAAAATTTCTGTGCCAGGAAAAACCCAAAACTAAAAGACCAAAAAAAAAAATGGTGACGGTTTGAAAATCGAAATAATGATGAATTAAATGAAAGTTTCATGAATGTTAGTCATTTTTTACGATAAATCTTTCCTTTCCAACTCATTTGAATTCGTGAAAATAGACTTGAGGTTTAATTTTACTACTGGCACAAAGGCAAACTCGACAATATTTTTTACGTGGTAATAATTATTAGAATAAAAATTGACAATTTGACGCCCTTGTTTTATTTATCCACGAAATATTGAATTTTTGGTTCACAAGACAGTCCCATAAAGTTCTTAAAAATGTCATTTTCGTCGAAATTCAAATTTAACGGAATAATAATTTAAAGAATTTCATCCCATTTGCTTGTTTTTATGATTTTCACGATAACTTTTCATGTGTAATTATTGATCTAAAAAGCCCTGTACGAAAAGCTGATGGAAATAAAAACGAAAAAAATCATTCCATTGTTTCATTTCGTGGAGGACGTCAAAATAAATGATAATTTGCGAATTCCGAATGTTAACCTTGCTCATGAAAGCCCCGTTCGCGGCAATTATGAATAATGAATTTTATTAAAATAATTATAATTTGAGGTTACTTGAAAAAAGAACAAAAAAAAACACATAAAAAAATGACGGAACGATGCACCGAGGGCAAATTCCGAAAATTTATCGACGAAGAACTTCCGAGCACGCACGACCGCGCCATTAACGAATGAAATATCGCGAGAATAAATGAGCGGTGAATAAAAAAGAATGGTAGTCCGAAATGGAAAAACAAAAAAAGGGTGGGTGTGCGATATTTTTATTTTTTATTTAGTTCCTGCAGGATGATATATTCGGTGCACTTTGAATCGTTTTTCAGCGAAGCACGAAAAGGTCGTTGGTTGAAATATTTCGATGTGGAAAAAAAAACGAAGCGCGGTGGAAAATGGTTTTCATGTTTTTGGACACGATATAGTATTTAGCGATCAAAAAGAATTCGCTATTTCCAAAAGAGCCTGAAGCGTTCGAGATAGCGATTTCGTTTGGTTTTTTTTTCGTATGCGGCGATTTAAAGCACAGAAAAGGAGAAATGCCTTGGGGCGTTTAACAGGAAACATATGAAGATGAAACGAAAAAAAAACATAAAAAAACGGACAGAGAAAAAAAAAGAAAAGCGAAAAAAGGAGAGAAAGAAGCGTACGTAAAACCGGTCGCTCTGGCTCGTCTCTATCGTCAGCTGAGAGGCCAGCTGAAAGCCTATAGCGAAACTCACGAGCACATATAACCAGAAACACGAACACATTCGCACGCATAAATACACACGACCGGTGTTAACCTCGCGAGAGCTTGGGTAAGCCCTCAGGAATAATTAAACATTTATCTGTAAATCGATTGTTTGACATGGCTGTACGACCGAACGAAACGCACAGTAAAACAAAACAAAAATCACCAACAATTAACGTTAAAACATAACACTCGCGGTAAATACGAATTTTTGCCCTTACCTTGATATGTATACGGGTTTGTGAGTGTGCATGTGTGTATGTGTTTCGTGGTCCTCGGATTGCATTGACGTCTCGATGTTGAACGACGACACAAAATAAAACAGCCGAATAAACAAGGAACAACAGGAATTGAAGGTTGCGCGGAGGTGAAGAAAATTTTTCAAAACCACTCACAATGGAATCTTCCAGTAGACTGAAGCAAGAGTGAACCGGCGAGCCGTTCCTGCCCCCGTGCACACCCACAGTCACTCCGGACAATTACGAAATGTGTGTGTATCTGTGTATGTGTGTTTTTCTTGTTTTTTTTTCTATTTTCTCTCTCTTTCTAACTCGCTCTCGCTGTCTTTCACATCTTCCTTCAATTTCTTTCTTCAACGTTGTCAGGACCCGGTAACAATACGATAGGCTTAACGAGATGCTAAGAAAAACGAGATTAAACGCGAACACCCTTGACCGTAAGACGCGTACCGACAGGATTTTTTTATTAGCGGAAAAAATACACCACTATGGACGCCGCTGACAGCACACACACATATTCACGCGCGCACGCGGCACAGAGAGCTGTCAGTTGCTCGCTTGCTCCGCGAATCCCTCTACCCACGAGATTGTTACCGACCGCGCAAACTCCCGCCATCTACCGTACAAATCCCTCCAACTTTCACCTTTGAAAAGCCCGCCATTTAACCACCTAGCAACAGGGTCGATCTGTATATAAATTTTCTACACATATATATACAAGTCCATTGTACGAACATCGGAGAGACTATAATTGCTCGTTTGAGGTGGTATATAAGTACCCTACCGCACTTAATCGTGAATTCACGGATTAAATATTTAGAAATTCATTAAAAACTCATTGTTTTATTAATCCACTCGATTACGAGACTCTTTTAAGAACAGAAATTGTACGAACCCGTTAATAACGCATAAATTATAAATAACATGAATAATCAATTGCGGGGTTGCATCAATTAATTTTATTCGGCGTTTCCTGCATCTAAAATTGAATTTTTCTCAAAAAGTATTCGACAAAAGAGCAATTTCATGAAAAAACGAATCCTCGCAATATTAATTTGAAAATAAATAAGGACCTTAATGCAAAACAATAATAATAAAGGATTTTTCTTATTAAAAATCTATTTCGTACTATTTGAAATAAAACGTGCACAAAGTATTATTTTTCCATAAATTTTTATTAACAACGCACATTCTCACCATTAATAAGGGGAAATACCCAAAATAATGAATTTACATTTTTATTCAACAATCTCTCTCTCTCCCTCTCTTTCTTGGTTTCAAAGCTGTATCGACATCGAAAGAGTCGTATCGACTTTAAATAAATATTATTATTTCTGGCACTTGTTCCTGAGAGTGGAAATTCACGCTCGAATTTAGCCACCGATCTACGGCTGAACTTTATTTCTTTGTTTTTTTTTTACATATTTTCGAATAACGAATATTCACAACCCTGTATGATCCTATCGTTTCTTTCGAACTGTAACTTTTTCATTTTTTGTTTAGCCGTTAAAACATTTAAGCATTTTAAACGTCATTTGAATTGTACCATTTCGTGTTTTTTTAACACGTCTATTTATTCTCCAACATGTAAATATTTATATATTTATATTTTCTGTTTCCTAGTCCGAAAAAAAAACAGCGAAGAGGCTCGAAATGGTCCACCGGTAAAATATTTCGTTAATTACTTAAGATAATGCTATAGACTAAGTGATTCCCATAAAATTATGATTTGTTTTCCTATATTCGATACAATAATATAGGATCGTTAAATCTTAGTTAAAAAAAAAACAATAACAACAACAAAATTCAATTGTCAGAAAAAATGATCAGAAGTGCTAAATTAATTTGTATGTTTCGGACAATCCAATGTATCCTATTTTTTAAAAAGTTATGTACAACAGGAACTAAAACTGTTTAATCGACAAAGTGAACGAATAAGGAAAGTAAAGACTATGATAGAATCAGCATCTCGAGTCATTAAAAAAAAAAAATTATAAATATATATTTATATGTTTTTCTTTTACGATATAAAACTTAATTCCAAGTCGTTGGAGATTTTTTCTAAAAGGATTGAGATACCCCAAGTCGCGAAGAAATCTAACACGAAACGAGCATGAAATAAAGTATCAATGGAATGTTTCTGTATGGCGGAAAAAGAGATTAATTTTAAAAATATACACATTCGAACAGTAAATCGAGTAGTCGCGAAGACGATGATTAACGACGTATCAATTTTTAACGCTACAATTCTCCACACGTTATTCTTAGATTTTTCGTTTCTAATCTAACAACAGTATAGAAAAATAGTTTTCTTCGTTGTTAATCTAAAATTGAAATTTAATTAGCAAGAGCCAGGAAGAAAAGTTCGATACAAGATTGACAATTGAAAAGTTTCTACTGGCGATAAATTTTCTTTTTAAAACAACAGCTAGCTGCCTTGTTCGATTGCTCGAAGTTATAAGAAACCAAATAAATTTTGTCTATTTTATCATTCAAAAAACATTCGAATTCAAGTTCACTCGATCCGTTTTTTAAAAGTAATTATTAGGAGAAGAAAAGAAAAAAAGTTGTACAGTTTATCGATGTATCAGGTTTCTCCCGATGTTTTTAAATGTTAATAAAACATTATTTGCCTGCATTTCTTTCGTTGAAATTCATTTTCGTTTCTCTCCTTTCCTTAAAACTAAGTTTATTTGGAAGAAATTGCAATTGCGTGTTATCGAGTGAACTCTTCAAATTCACCAACTAATTACATCCTCCATAAGAAAACACAAGAAATTTTCCATGTCGATTTACAGCGCTGTTTCGATTCGAATTGACGATTCGTTATTTCGCGTTATTTTCCATATTGTGAATCGCTCGTTCGATCAGTTACTTACTTCCTTTTTCTTCGTTTATGCATCATGTAAAAATATCATAAAACACCATGACGAATAATAGACCGTTTGTTATTCGATTTATCTAATTTCATTCCAATCTCTTTTGGATTCTGAGAGCAATTGCTGCTGTGATTGCTGCCCCTTTGCCACTGCCATCTTGCGCGTGAATCAGCTTAAACTGAAAAGAAAAAAACATTTTTTAGTCAATCATACATCGATAAGTTTTGTTAGTGTAAAAAGCATTAAAAAAATGAATTTAAGAAATGGAGAAATCTATTTGAAATGCCATTTTTCAATCACACAAAATTGTGTGAAAGAATTTTCAAAATATTCTGAAAGCTAAAGTTCGTCGAGTTCATCCAATTTTTTATTTTTAAATAAACTCAAACATCAAGTTCTCAATCATTTGAATATTTTAATGGTGCGAATTTCATATTTCGATATTCATCTTTGCTTTTATCTTGATGGAAATATATATTTTTGTTGTTCAAAATACAACGAAATTATTGCTCACTTTGCGAGTCGGGGTTAATAGGCTTATGTAATTATTCATCCAAGTTTCCAATCGGGGATGATGTTTGTAAAGCGATCCGTCGACTGCTATCGTTACAGTTTTACGTTGCATGCGATCCAAAATACCCGCAACACCTGAAAACCAAAAGCACAACAATAGAACGATTGTTCAATTTTATTTATAACTTATTTTTCACATTGATCAATATTATTCAAACGACTTTCGTTTTATAACAGAAATTTATGAATCAATTATAAACCGATGAATAGATAAATAAAATATTAAATAAAACGAAACGAAAAAACAACGTATTTGCTCACATATTGAAACAAGAAGAGCCGCACGATTTGAGGCAACTGCACAAACGTATTGAACAATGCTGATGTCATCCTCATCCGGAACAATGCCAAATTTAGCCAATACTCGTTTTGTGTGTTCGCTTCCTCCGTTGACGGAATCTCTGTAAAAATTCATATTTCGTGAGAAAAAAGGACAAGAACAAAATAATTCCCCTATTTATACGAAATAATGAATGTTATCACAAGAAATTGTTCATTATTAAAACGTTTTGACAATCAATGCCCATGTCGAGTGCAACTTACTCTTCGATGTCGGAGACGAAGTCAGTCGTGAATTGACCAGGTACAAGAAGATTACTGACGTCCTGTTTCGAAAATAAAAGGCCGTCTTTGGTGAATTTTGCAAGTATGACACGCACCACTTCACCGAGATACTTGCCAGCGATGTATTTCTCGAATCTGTTGACAAAAAAAAAAGTTATTACGAAATAATAACATTGGAGATGCAAATAATGGTTAGAAACAAATGATTCTTCAAAAAATCGTAACAAAGTATACGCTTTTTTTCAATAAATTAAATAATATATATATTCTTACGTGAAGGAACTGACGAGGAGTGAATTTGCATCATTTTCTCGATCAAAATCTGTTTTGATGAAATCCAAAACACCGTTGTCACCAAAAGCACCCCATTCGACGTCAATAATGACCTGGAGAAATTGAAACGAATATAAAATCATTAGAAAAAGTATCAAAGTTTGTTTACTCCATTAAATCAAATATAATGAGCATTTTAATCCTTTTAATGAGTCAACTCTTCGATCTCTGCTTTTGAAAAATATTTACATATCAATAAATACTTTATATCCACCGCAGTAAATTTATTTTCCTTTTTAAACCTGAAAATTGGACTCACTTCTCGCTCTCCGTGTCTTTCTGGCTCCCAATGTTCGACTTTGTCTGCTCTTTCAAGATAACAAGCGTTACTTCCGGTTCCCAGAATGAGTCCTATCGCGGTATCATGATCTTGCGTTGCCCCTTGAAGTAAAGTACCGGTTGTGTCATTGAGAATGGCAACAACATTGACCCTCGTGTCACCACGTCTTGCAAGGGCTTGTCGCAACAATTTCACCGCATCCTCGTTCACTACGTCCGGACAATTAAAACTTTTGGTCCACGTGACGAGTATACCGGCGTCGAGGGAATGCTGAATCATTGGGAACGAGAACGTGAAACCTGAATACATCATACGAACATAGGTAAGAATTTTTTTGAAAATATTATTAATTAATAAAAATACTTGTCTTGTCGTCAATAAAAAAAGACACTTCCTCAACGATCTTGATTACTTTTCATTTAATTCCAATCCAACTTGTTCAATATTCGAACATAATTCCTTTTTTTGCTGTTTAAATTAAATTTAATCGAAAACTAAAAATCACATCTGCTTCGCAGAGGATATCGACCTCATTTGATACGAGATGACTTACTCTTATGGTAAGTCAAGCTCGTAATCGCTTAAAAATCTTCCCACGTTTTTACCTTATCAAATGAGGGACCCGCTTCAAATGGACAACTAACCGCTGTACTTACATCGTTTCATTTTACATTCAACGCACATATTTTTATCTGCATACTGCATTGATTGGTACATATTGTCTGATACGTTATTTTTTATTACTGCTTTCATTATATTTCGTTAAATCCTATTTTCTTATTTGTTTTCTGGAGTGAATCTTTCAACAGTTATTTCGTCTGTGATTTCATAAAAATCTAATTACTGCTGAACTGGTTTTTGAGTTACCAAACTATGAATAAATCAGATAAATAGAATAATTAGAAGAAAAAAAAATCACAGGGTAAGTCAGCATTTATTACGATTTCAAAATTTTTTATAATTCTTTTGAGAAAAATTTCCATTAGTGATTATAAGAAATAGAAGTTATTACTTATCACTAATCACTCATAATTAGCTGACTAGCTCTGGTCAATTACTAGAAGTGTTTAAGAGTGCTCCTTAGTATTTTTCCTTCAGGGTAATTTCATTGAATTCAAGTTCAAAGATTTGTAGTTTTATGGAAACGTCATCGAGGTTTTATTTAAAGCAAAGTTCATGAATTTAAATGCTAATGGTTTTTTTTTCAGTGAATAAATATTGCAGGTTTTTAAAATAATTTACCCAAGGGAAGCTCTACATCCTGGAGACCCTCACTGATAACGAAATTGCTGACGCATTCGGCAAGATAATCGAAAAGTGGTAGCCCCGAACCCGATCTCAGGTGAGCTCCAATGTGACATAACTTTACATCCTCACGTACAACGGCACCATTTACAAGTTCCAGCAACAATACTCGGAAATTTGTTCCCCCGAGATCGAGTGCCAGAAAAAGACCTTCCTCTGGAATGAAAGAAAAAAAACACGATTTGATTGATGAATGAAAATAAACGCACAATTCGATGAAGCAGCATCGATAGAGTTTCTTTGATGATTTAAAAAATGTACTTGGTTTTTTTTTCCATGTATGTCAACAATTCTGTTCAGTTTGCAATCGTCTATTCAAATATGTCACTCAACGCGAAAAAACAACCGGTTTCCGATTTATCAGCAAGTACGCTAGCGTGTTTTGTAGAAATTGTTCTCTTTTTTTGTTCTCGCCAATCTTTACTAAATGCTGCATTTTTTTAGTGGCGCATATAACGTGCGAGTAATACTTGGCTTCCGGCGTGAACGACACACAAACAAAAGTAATCACCAGCAGCAATTTACGATCTCGTTGTTTACTTCTATCGCATTATACAACAAGGAAAGATTTGAGAATGCGATACCAATGATCTGTGTTTAATTGATAAAAGGATTTCTAGTTCAAATTGCAATTTGTTTACGTTCGTGCACTGTTACGTCATTGTTTTTTTTTTTTTTCAAACATTTTCTGCGAGTATTTGTATGTGTTATTCCATATAATTTGTACTTGGAAACTTTCTGATCGAAGTTTCATCAAAAATAACCAAATCAATTGATATCTGACCTGTGCCATCCGGTAGTTCGGGTATATATGTGTTTTCCATCTGAAGTGACGAAGGTTGTTGATGTATACCCTTTTCCATTTCCGAAACGAACACATCCTGAATCTTTCTCACGGTTGCAGCCGAAAATCTCATCTTTGCCAGCTGATTTTCGACCTGTTGAAAAATTGAAGAAATTTTATGAGCATCGTAAATCAATTATTATTTTACATTGACGTTTAATGTGGAATCGTATGATTTATATTTATGCGAGAAGCCGAATTTGTAAATATAGATAGAAAAAAAATTGAATGTTATGATTCAAGTAAAAACAAAAATACGACGAAATGGCTTCGCCGATTTTTGTTCACGTCAACAGATGTTTTTTCAAGATTTTGCATAACGTTATAATTCAATAATTTTGATAAATATGCGATCGAATAAATGCCTATAAATAAAAGTGTGTACTTGGTGTTTGAGAAATGTTTTTTCTCGATATGAAAAATGTCCTCGCTGACAGGTGGACAAGCAAAGAATGTGGATTTCGCGGATATATTTGCAATGATAAAACTGTCATCACGATCGACGCTGTCTTGACATTGAGAAGTTGTGTAGAAGAGTGTTTTATTTTCGAAACCTTTTACACCAATCAAAACACACATTTTAGAATTGTTTACACTTCGCTTCGTACGCCCTACTCGTTTTCTAGTGTTTCTCGACTGTCCCTCGCGAGGTCTAGCTACCGACTGCCCCCTTTTCCCTTGCCCTTGCCATTCCGCCTCGATAGTCCCAGTGTTTTTTTTCCGGGACGTTTCGTAAGAATCGTGTTAATAATAATAGTAACGTCTTCGTCAGTACGACAGTAATATACTGCGATACGACTGTTCTGTGTTATTAAATCTCGTAAATAATTCATAACTCGTATTTTTAAATAGGTCCGACACGGTGGGTTCTCTAGTTACAGTAATCGACCAATTTTTCAATAGCCACGACTTTGCAAATGTCAAGTTTGACCCTTCCTTCTTACAATTCAATTGCAACATCGCAACGTTTAATTGGATTGTATTTAACTCAATAATATATTCCAATTAAATCGTTCGCTTTTCGAAATATTATTACGAAGTATATTTCTTTTTAAATTACGTCTACGTTCGATAAACGATCGATCATTTGAGTGCCGATTGAATCGAATATCATTAATTAATTAAAAATTATTTTTCCAATCCTCAAATCAATGAAGGCTCATTAAAATCGATTTTTGCAGACAGAGGAATTCGTTCCGATTCAATTTATTGGTCATCTCATGAGATATGAACTGAAATCAAATGATGAGAAAAAAAAATACCGCCATAAATAATTGAGAAGTGTCGTATGCAGCTCGAAATGAATTGTGAAATGGGGCGAAGCTTAAAAAAAAAGTGACAGCAACGATAACCTTTGAAGTTATCTTGTTATTATCACTTCTATGTTATTACGAATCGACACTCGGTATCATTCTAATGTGATGTGTGGTTTCAACTAAATTCTCCTTCTTTTCGTTGACCCGAGGAGCAAAGATGAGAGAAAAAAAAACAAATGATAACGTTAGGCGTGATATGAAAGGCCTATAGACCGCCTGGTTTTGTTGTTCAATAATTATATCGAGTAATAACTGATGAGATGTCGGAGTGTCTCCTGATCCAATTAAGGCAGTAGTCTCGCCAAAGAGATTTTTATCAGAATTTTGTTCATTTTTAAGGAAATATTCACCACATTGTTATTAAAGTACGTGCAAATTAAAAAAATGATTCACCCTCACGTTTTCAAAACATTGAAAATTAAAGATTTAACTGTTTTACACGCGTTCTTATGGGAAGCAGTAGGAGAATTCACATTTCACGAAATTGAAGCAAAACTTTTCTACAATTTTCATTCTTCTTTTTCCTCTATTACAAAGAAACATTATGAGGAAGTTTATCTAAAAAATCAAAAATTTTGACAGTCCATTTTTGGAATTTGAAGTAAAAGTATAAAGTTTTGGATCTGTCACTTTGAATGTGTGACAGATGAACTTTATATTAAACATTTTTCACGAAAATTAATATGTTTAGATCATTTGACAAATTGTATCCAAGTTTACAAAAATTAATCAGAGAGTTATCTTTTGATCGTGACTGTGACGAGACTACAACTTCGAATTCGTATGAATCTCGATCAATATAATGCATTCCTCTTTGGATTAAGTAAAAACGAATGAATTTAAGGTATTTTTGTTTTTCTGTGAATGACACCGCGTGAAATATTTCTTTCATACAGAACGAGAAGATGAATCGTGCAACATGTGCATTTGGTAGTGCCCTCGTCTTTGCCACTTCAGATACTTAGGGTTAATTCGCGTGACGACCACAGACCGGGCTATTATTAGTCTCGTAATACTGAAGGGCGATCCTCGTAATAATATATATATATATAGATATAAACGTGCTGACCTATAATGACAATACGCTGTCACGAAATCACGCTTACAATTTGAACCTCCAAATAAATGCATTCTTCATTTAATTATCGTTGCGATGATCGATCGTATTGCATTGTTCAATCAATTTTTAAATAACATCAACAATATATTCTGATTCTTTTATTTACATCTTTGGATGAGGAAAATTCGATCATTTTCGAATACTTCCCATGAGAACGAATGAATCATTCTTTTTTAATTCTATACATAATCACGTAATAGTGTCTTCAGTTTGTATTCTGCATGAAAAAAAAAGTAAACATAATGCGATCAAAAAAACACTTTTACGAGACTACGAGCTTAAGTAATTCCATAATATTATCGATTTGAATAAATTTCCTCGTAGACAAAGAAAAAGATCTCTTTTAGTTGTTTTGGAAAAAAAAATGAAACTTTCACCTACCTTCTGTCGTTTGACATCGTCCGAAAGAGCGAGAGGAGCAACCTGGATGGCCTCGTGCAATACTCGTTCAGTAGGCGCCATTCTGATGTAATTTTCTCTATCGTTTATTATTCCTGAAAAATAGAAAGAAAAAAAACATAAATGGATGAATATTCAACGAGAAACAATTTCTTGACATGGGTTAACTGTTTCCATAATTGATTCATCAATATTTCGAAATAATAAAATGAGATTTTAAGGTGTTCTGACAGTCGTCCAGTTGCTAAAAATACTGCTATGCATTTTTTTTCGACACAGTTCAATCGTCAAGGAAAATTAGAACTTGCTTCAACTTTAATTCTACAACTAATTCAATTGAAATCGATTCGTATTCCAGGATATTTTATTGACGAATTAATTAATGAATCGACATTTTTAGAAAAATTATTTGTATGATCTTTAAATTGAATGATTGAATGATTAAATTGTGCATATGTATTCGATAGAAATATAAAAAAATCAACTGCAAAGGAATTTAAAAGGAATGTCATAAAGTCAAGTGCTTCACATTTTTTGTTTTGCAAAGAAACACCTCTGCTGTCTTATCGATAAAACAATATGAAAGATCGATATCGCATTACACAAGGATATAAAGTTATTTCATTTATCGTTAATGCCGTGCATAATTCTAGATACATCTTTATTTTCGTACGTTATCGAATCGTAAGCCGTTCGATAAGAACGCGTGCTATATACATCGCGATTTTCATCGACTGCCTAAAAAAATTCCATGTCACATTATGATTTAGCACTTAATAACATCAGTGTTGGGTATAGATCATTGATTTATGGTCTTGCTTGAACCAAGAAAATCTTTTTTTTTTATTTTTCAATTATTTCGAAACGGATAATCTTGATAGTAACAAATTTGCAGTTTAATTATTTTATCTATTACAAATTTGGTGAATAAAGAGATTTGACAAAATGCAAATATTATTATCTTTAAAAAATTAATAACACACGCATTTTTCTCTCACAACAATTAACAACAATTCAACTCTTTTTGATCGGAATTAAATATATTTTTACTTTACTTTATTTTTGTTTATCATTATGAAACTAATGTTTGCATTTTTTTGACAATTGGTAGTAAAAAAATGAAATAAATGAATATATCAATTAAACGCACCATGCATCTCACTGTTAATCGTAATTTCTTGGTCACTTCAGACCCCAACAATTGTGCAATGTGTTGTGAGGAAACATGTAACTCAAAGACACGTGGCGCCGAGACTGGATGACCGCAGGTTACGATTAACAGCCTTGGCTCATCGTCTCGCGTTCCTATTGGACTATTGGATTTTAAATCTGCACAACAATGTTGCTAATGGCTGATATTTAATCATTGTTGTTACAATGCACCATGGAAATGAAAGCAGTTGCAGAATTTAGACCGAATTTTCGACATTGCTTCACATTTTTTTATTGTCAAGGACTAAGAAACGATACGATTTTTTTTTTTTTCTTCAACGTTGCGATAATGTCCCAGTCTGTTATACGGTTTTATACTGACGTGATATTCCACGCTGCAGTCCCAGGGGATGGAATCATTATCGGACAGCGCCCCGAACAAACGCTACACGTGACTCGCATGCGCCGAAATTTCGCCCTCTCTCTACTTCTCCTTTTATCATCGTCGAAAAATTCCTATGATATCAAGCAAAGCTAGCGTTATCCCACAGTCGATATTGGAATTGCCATGAAACGGACTCTCGCGACAAATCCATCAAAATTCATCACCAATCTCACCAGAGAAAGATATGAACTCGTTTTTTTTACTCGATCGTAAAATTTATGGATTTGTGGATGACCGTTTGCACAGACGGAACCAAACAAAAGCAGATTTTTTCTTTAATGACGATTCTAATGACACTTGCTTTTTTTTAAAACCAACGTAAATGCTTAAAACTTCGAACAGATGTTAAGATTATATCAAAAAAATGTTGTATCAAGTTCAAAAAAGTCGATAGAATGATTAACTATTTTTAGAAACACTGCAATCTTTCAATTGAAGGATTCGCACTTCAACGAAATGGTCAATTATCTGTCAAAAAGTAGGGGCAAAGAAAAATTCGTAGCATAATAATGATTTTTTTCAAATCCGAGTAAAAATGAGTTTGATTTGACGAGTGACTTTTTTTCTCGAATATTCTAAAATTCATTTTCTCATGAGTTCATTTACAAAAAGTCTTTACTGATAAAAGTAAAAATGTTTTGTTCAATATTGATTCATGAATTTCCGGCGCCAGTTATCCTCGTTAAATCAGTCTTCCACATCGAGATTATTTTAAGAGATTTATGGCTCTAATATTTATGTAACTTTCAATAGAAGATATAACTACATCCCTGATGAAATACACAATGAGATGACGCTACTTTTGAGTACCCGGCAAGTTTATATCGGACCCCTCGATCCGAACTCGAGAAATCAGAGATAAAGGCCTTCACATGGAGTCAATGTATTATATCTTTTATCACACTTACATTGTAATTATATGTATACGACTAAACACTCGTTTCACCGAGCGTTTCACTTTTTAACTTGTTACAGGTTCAATGCTATAAGAATTCCACTTTTAAGTATTAATAATGATTAAGTCTATTCAAAAACTAATCAAAAGCGAATATATAATTATAATCTGTAAGTCGGTTTAGTTACTGGACGGTTGACGATTCAAATCTAAAGTTCCTAACACTAGAAGAGAAAACCTAGTCAACAAGACGAAATATTTGCGAGAATTATTTTTTCGAATAAAACTCAATCGATCTAAGATCCAATTTAGGTTAAATTTCAATTGTTTGTTATGTAAATCTTCCAAATCTTCAGCACGACAAATTACTGTTTGTTTTGGTCTGTTGTTCAAAAGGGAAGAAAATTCTTCGAATGACTTCCGTGCAATGAAGACGATCTCGTAAACATTTTCTTAGGCAATCAATTACCGAGAGAGATGCGTGAATCATGAGGGAGAAGTGGGACGAGGCACGCGTGGGAAAACTCAGCTCTTACGTGGGACAATAATATACATATGTCTATATAAAAGAATATCCGCAGCATTCATTAAAATCAATTGGAAGGTGTAAACGTCAAATGCGATCATTTAGTAAATCGACTCGAGAACGGTTATACATCGCGTATACATATGTATGTAATAAATGTACATAAATAATATAGTAGTTTATAGATGTGCATATGTGTAGAGTAAGTATCTGCGATGGTGAAAATACATGTGAAAAAGTTATCATCGTTCGGAGGGTTTATAAATCATTTACATGATTATTCTCGTCACTCTTAAACTACTGTACAAGCAACTAAATAAAACTGATAAGATTCCAACCAGTTGTACAAGTTTTATCCACTTAATAATTATTTAATCATGTACTGCTTGAAATTGAGTTAATTTTTATTAACGACTGAATTACGCATTGATCATTGCTAAGAGGTTATGAAGTAAAAAAGATCGTGGAAGTTGAAAAAAAAAAGTTGTATTCTGTCGAAGAAGATTTCATGAAATCGACCGTATTGTATTCAGTAAAACCTCGAGGGATTTGTAAAATATTGTGGAACGAGTATTTGGTCATTCTCCGAAAACAACGTGTGTAGCTATTTTCGTGGAAGTTCTCTAAACAAAACAAAAAGCACGGGCGACGACGACGATTTTTCGGAATTGGACTGTCACTGCAAATACATATTTTATTTTTCTACCCTTCAAAATGTAAATTTATAATCAATTGTTGACTGTAAAATTATCGTTTTGATGGAGAAAAAATCAAAACGAACAAGGTTGAAAAAGATAACCAAACAAATCATTATTTCGTTTCGATTTGTGTATTCTGTTCTTAGTAACGACACTGGCAGCCAGAATTTTCAAACTCTGTATTTTGTATTGCACGCTAAATGTTACGATCGTTTGCCACATAATGAACTTTTAGTTATCGCATTAAATATTCATGGAATTTCGACATTTTGAAAGATGATAGCAGATGAACGACACATCAGTACGTTCAAAGGTCGTCCTCCTAATGCGATAAGTTGGTTTGTATACATTTGAATGAATGAAAAAAATTTGACTTTCGTTTGAAATATTCGTGGCAACGACGCGTGTTCCATTAATTTGGATATCGTCGTTTCAAACACACAATTTTTTCGATTTCTTCGAGCTCTGTTCACATTATTATTTATGTCTTAATCCTCTTTTGAAAACATAAATTTATATGTTAGACAATGAACGACCCGGCAATAAAAAACGATCGAGCCGATAATGACACATCTTCTCTTTTCTACAATTGACCGTAAATCGATGGCACATCTGTTTTAGTCATAATTATTCACAGTTTTAAATTAGTTGGGTATTATAATAATGATCATATGAATCCAGTCAAGAACATCAAAATGTTCTCAACAATAGTGAATAATTATATTTTTCATTTTATTTGTCGCATTATTTGAAACAATAAATGACAGTTTGACGACGTTCGATGAACTCAATGAATTTCGTAAATCAATTGCATTCAAAAATGCCCAAACGCTTGTTCATTCTGCGAAGCATAAAATGTGGAACATAGGGACTAAAATATACGAGCGATAATCAAAGCTTGATGAATTCGAAGCTACATGTACGGAAGTTCCGCCACGATTATCATACGAACAATAGCTTTACCTTGAAAACGTTCGACTACATCGAGACTCGTGTTTGATTCGGCAATAACCGTGGGTAGCACACCAGGACCAAAAAATTTAGTTACTGGTACACGAAACGGGAATGAAAATGAAGGGAATTGACTAAAAAAATGAATAATTAAGTATTTAAGGCTGTGCGGAATGCGATGTAGCGTGGCTTGAAACGTCTGTAAGCAAAGAGCGAGGGGAAACCACGTGGCGCTGCTAAGCTGGACTTGTACGATACTACACGAAAATATTTCTCCGTGCATTTTTCTTCGTTCTACAAAAAATGAATTCTTTTTCTACTTTCAAGGCAAGAAAAGCAGTTTGCAGGCTACATTCAGATAAAAATCCAAACGAAAATTAGAGACAAAATAAAAAATGACTATTCAATGTCATTGTATTTTACTTACCGTCCACAGAGAGCAGTTGGTCATATATTTACAAAACACTTATTAGTTCGACGAATAGTCAATAGGAGCAACAACAATAATAACAACAGTTACAATGGGATTCACACACGATGTTGGCAATTAATTTCTCGTCGATTCTTCGTTTATATCGATTCGCGAATTGATTTACAATTTTTCAACATCTAGGCAAATAGATGTGTATATTTAAGCGTGTCTATCACTTTCGTCGGCACTCGAATTTTCTTGAGTTTTCTCGTATCTTGATTCAGATTAAAATCGTAAAAAATGGTGTTTTTTTTCGTATTTTTTTATCGGTTTTTTCGTCAGGGGAATGAACGGTTTTATTCGATTGAACGTTTACTATTAATTGTACTTTTTTGAAAAAAGAAGGAGAGAATTTTGAACGCGCACCGTTAAATCTTCGTCAGTTAAAAGAACGTATGTGTACGTTCGCGTGGGCGCGAGATCACCGAGTGGCAACGTTCCGCACGTATCAAACGCCAACAAACCGAAACGTTCGAGACTGGCCGAGCCTCCGTGGAAGCTCGAATCCCCACCATCGTAAAACCTCTCGTTTGTCTCCTTCTACATTTATCAGGAGCGGGCCGAGAATGCCGCGAGCTGATGGCAATAAAACCATACACACGTACAGCGGCGATACACGATCCAAGAATGTGTGCGTGAGTGTAAAATCGGAAATTGAGTGTATGCGAAAAGAGAGACGAAGCGATACGGGCTTAGCGAGCTCCCAATAATAATAATGCAACAATAATCATGATAAAATAACGAATTTTTTTTATCCTTGAAATTCCGTTGATAGGAAACGTAAGTTGAGTTGAACAAATCTCACGAGTCTATTGATTTCGTGAATATTTCATCAATTTTCATCGAAAATCCGTTCGATGCTTATTTATTCCCAAAAAATCACAGTTTTTACTCGTTTTGAGAAACTCTGACGATACCATTGAGATTTCGTGAATTCCAAGTGACTTACAATTTGCTTTTCTTGTTTATTTTATTCTGGGAGATTATTTAGGACGCAAATATGAGCGATTTTTGGGTTTTTGCGGATGGTTGAAATCTTGAGAAGTTCTTTTATACAGTGACTGGAATCGGGATTACTTTTTTACATACTTTTGTGTATGAAACACCATTCCATTCATCACGGAAGTTATTTATCGTTCGTGCGTATATGCAGTGCGCGAGTATATTAATTTCTCAAGCCCTCCACGATAGCAACAAGTCAATATATCAATATGTACGTGTGTATGTGTGCACGTTTGTGCGGTGTGCATACATTTTTGTTCATATGTAAACATTTGCCTCACATTTACAACGTAAATGCGTTGAGGCACGTGGTACGAGTCGCGAGCAGGTCGCGCGATAACTTCTTCATTTGCATCATTTTTTTTTCTTCAGATTTCTTTTCGGATCCGCAAACGATCCGTTGCTGGTGAAATTGTGCAAACAAGATTTTCTGATAATGCAAATTGAGTTTTTATTTTTTCTTACTCTCCCCTTTTGGGCTAACATTTCCGAAATCGTTGCCAATTTTACTCGTTAATAGTTTTTTATAAACTTTTTCGTACCAAATTAAAAGAGACAAGTAACAGAAAATATTTGGATCTGTAGGACGGTCTAAATAATCCAATGAAAATCGAGAATTTTTAATTTCTATAGGTTCGATAATGATACTTAAGAACATCGTAAATTCATGGCTTTTTTTTTTTTAGAGAACTCACACGCCACGTGGGTACGTGAAATGATTTGAACGTATATGTTTTCGTGTAATACGTAGATGTGAAAATTTTTTTATCAAAAAAATGGATAGTGTATCTTTCGTTTGTCACGGTCAATGATATACTGTCGACGGGGATTCGTAAACGTATTACGTCTATTACGAAACATTCACGCGACGTTCGCTATCGCTGTCTTTTATTTTTTTTCCCCTTCCTCTTTTATTGCTCGCTTCTCATTCACTCTCGGTTGAGTGTACAGTTGTAACCCGAACGACGATTTTTCACAGTTCTGTTTCACAGTAGCTTTCATTCTCGTTTGCGCAGCATCCGTTTTTGTTACGCAATATAATGATGAGTTTATCAAAGGTCAGCTGATAGAAAATAATGGTTATTAATGTCTTTCTAACCATTTTAAAACGCTCTACCTATGTGTGTTTACTGTCGAATCAACATATTTTGAGGTTATTTCGTCCATAAGCTAGCATCGTATTTTACGAAGTTCACGATCAAGTGTATCGAAGCAACCGCGCTGCTCTTTTACTTACAATTTCGAAATGTAAAAATATTCAAATTATAAAGGTTTATTACATACTGAGACAAGGAAAAACATTTATTTTATTGAACATTATACTTCATTTGGAACAATGAGAAAACGTCTAAAAAAAAAAGAAGTTATTATCGACGAGGAAACTTCATGAATATTCTATTACTGACGTAGAAACATCAAAAGACTGACAATAAAGTTATATCTGTAAGAACTTTCGTCAATATACTTCGTATCCTTACGTTTTTTTTATCGAGTCAGCTGTTTCTTATTTGATTTAATTATGGGTTCGTCAACCAACACTTTTTGCATGAACCAAAAGAAGGCTGTGCCGCTAAACTCATTATTGAGACCAAATTATACATGCAGACAATTCGCGAATACAACATTTGGATCATAAAAAAAAGAGAACTCGTAACTTACAATATGAGTACGAATTTGAATTTAAATTATTGTAAATTTAGATCCTCTTCTTATCGGGCATGCCTTCAAATTTGATATTCTTCGTATATTACGTATATCCAACAATTAACCATAAAGTTTTATTTCTTATTCATTAACATTTTTTCGAAAATTCATGCAGTAAGAACCAAAAAATACATTACCGAATTAGTTGTTGCAAAACTCGAAGTCGAACGTTGAAGAAAGCAGGATAACGTCGTATTTATGAAGTTTATATCGAAACCCGGGGACGTTACATGTGCTCGTCAACTTGGTTAAGAAAGAAGACACTTAATTTGACTTCAAGACGTCTATCAAAGTATCAAAGGAGGCTCCGAGAGAAACGACGAGCCTCCGGAAAACGACGAGAAGTTGTCGAGCACTAAAATTTGTCAATTTTCGTGATTTTTTTTTCTCAACGCATAAAATCTAATCTAATCTAATGATCAGTCCGATTTTTTTTTTAAAATTCAAATAAATCGAATAGGACACGAAGATTTTTTAAAAACTTCAATTTATGACTGTACTTCATGTAAGTTTGAAATTTAAGTCTGAAATAAAATGACAGTTTCGAGTGTTTTAGTTGAAAATACACTTTTGCTTTATACCACCCCGTGATCGAAGTATGGTGCACGAGAACTTTCTCTGTATTGGCATTTATGGGACGTCAGGCAACTCGAACAATTGTATCAATTCGAATGGAGCTTGATTAAATGCGACGACGAGGTTTAAATTTAGATCAGACAATCATTTGGTGTCGATTGGATCGATTCGTGGTCCACATAAACGTTCAACTCACAGACGTCATGTGACACGATAATTAGGCATCTGCCACTCTCTCTTCTCTCTCCCTCTCTTTCTTTAATCTCTGCTCTCGTGTATTTCGTTTCTATTTCGGTATAAATTTTCGTCCAAATCATGCACTAATTCGAAAAACTCGTTGTTTTTTAGTATATTTTTATTTTTAATAATCAGTTCGGGATCAGTTGTGGGAACATTTATTTGCTGGAGATTCAATTCGATAAAAAAAAAGAACCAAATTCTATGAATTCGCAGCAAATATATTTTTTTTCAATTCCTCGTTGGTATGCAATTAATCATTTTATTTGATCTCGAGGCTCGGGATTCAACGAAAATTACAAATTTCACATTATTTCCCTCGTTCTCATTACTGTCAGGAAACAACGAACGAGAGAATGAAAGAAATAGTGGAAAAAATATTACTTTCTCAATCTCAAACGCCTGGGAATGATAAAGAAAAAAAGCGCAAAACTCTTGAAACTTCGGATCATGACCCAAAAAGGTCAATCATCAGTGTCAAGAAAATAATCGCTGATAAAACGAGGGCGCGACCAAAACCTAGTGGACTTTACCCAGTTTCACTCTTTCTCCAAAAGATATCCTCCTGCTTTTTCGTATCTGGAACTTTAATGACAATTTCAAAATTGTTCGGCAAACATCAATCGTTCGATATTTGTCAAAATTTATGTGGAGAATATCGATGTTACACGGACTAAATAAACCATTGCATCAAAACGATAATGAAATAACGAGCGATTATTATTTCATTAATTTTGAGCAACCACATACGAAACAAATCAAATTTACAATTAACCGTATTCCCATTCAAAATTGTTAGGAATTTCGAGAATCATAAAATAAAAAATAAAATGATTTTATCAATTGATTCGATCGTAGGAATGTAGAATTCTCGAGAAAATTCTTCATCCAAAGTGTCGGC
The DNA here is from genome assembly GCA_013761285.1 of Campoletis sonorensis. Taxonomy (NCBI): domain Eukaryota; kingdom Metazoa; phylum Arthropoda; class Insecta; order Hymenoptera; family Ichneumonidae; genus Campoletis; species Campoletis sonorensis. Next base: position 3,997,347 of record JACEOJ010000085.1, read on the forward strand.
GTGAAGAGAGAGCGCCCTTTATTGAATGAGAACGATCATCGCCACGTGTACCCCATTCAATTGGATTCACTTTAATTGTCTCCTTAATATCGAGCTCCAGATTAAATGAAACAGCACGTTAACAATCAGAAATTCAAATTTATTAGAGCTCAACGACGATTAACAAAAATAATGTTACAACATTTTTTTATTACGTCCCAAAAGCGAGTTCATCGATTTTACTGTCTGCAGGATTTAAAAAGCAAAACAAAAAGGATTGAATCTTACTTTCTTTTATCGAACACTGCAGCATAATTAATCGTGAAATTTCTTTCGCATATTTTCATCAAACGGGCAGGAGGTCATCACCGAGTTCCTCGTCTCCAAAATCGTCGTCTCTTTTACCCGCTGATGTCATTGGTCGGACTGGCATAGGACCAACAGGATCCGAATAATTTATTTCTATAAAAAGTAATTAATATTTATTTGCTTCTTTTCTATTCCAAATTCGTTTATAAATTTAGTGAAAACGACGTGAACGATTGTTTTCATATTTCGAGAAAAGCTTCAGGCACCCATTCATTCATGTCAACGAATCCACTGTGAAATTTTGAATCAAATTGTTACATTTATCGTGTCCAAACCTCCTAAAATTCTTAATCTATTGACATTCACATATTCTCGATTTCAGCTCATCCAGCGATTTTTCAAAGGAAAAAGTTTAATATTTCGAATAAAAGTAGGTCAAGTAGCAACACTTGTTATGATGTTTTCAAGTAAAATCACTATATAGAAATAAAATAATCATTTAAATGAGCTTTTAAAGTCGTAAATTGAATTTTAATCGTACTTTGTGTGAAAGAAAAACGTAAATAATATTACTGATAAAGATTGCATGAATATTTACGTCACTTTTGATCTCATTATTTTCTAAAATAAAACAAACGCCCTGCCTGTGGATACGCTCGTCTGGCGAAATAAATTTGATTTCCTTCGATTTTTTTTACTAATTTATTTTTTAATTTCATATGGGAATGATTTGATAATTGGTTGCACGGTTATAAAAAGCAAAAACAAACAAACTTTCGAATTTATAATATTAATGAGCATGTTAATTGGTATTAAATTGATAACCGTGTAATTTCAACGACACAAAACGTCAATCACGTTAAATTTCATTAAATTAGTTAATCTTGGTCGGCAAAATAAAATATATTTATCCAACTCTACTGGAAATATTTTCGTCGCAACAAAAACGTTTTTCGATCGATAAATAAAGTGCAAATTATTCCGAAGAATGTAGAATTCATAAACGATACTATTCTCACATCGTTTTGCCCAACTAAGCAATGAAGTATCAATTTTTTGATGCATCGATGCTACGAATAGATTTGCAAATGATTCGAACGCATCCATCATCCATTCAATCCATTAACGTTGCAATACACGATCGATATACGAGTACGCGGTATATCAATTTTTATTTTCTCTCTTTCTCTCTCTCTCTCTATCTCTTTCTATCTGTCAACACGTTATGCACTGAACTTAGCTTTACGACGAGAAACGTAACTACGCAAAAGAAAATCCCGTTTGTTCGTAAGTTGGGTAGAATTCCGCGGCTGTCTCGAAGATTTATGACTTACTCGTGTTACTAACTACGTGCCTGCATCCCAATTGATCAACTAAAGACACCATAATATATAATTTTATAACCATAAACGTCTAGACTGTTAAAAAAATGAACAAATTTTATTTATTCCAATTTTTTTCGAGCTCAAATATTCGGACTAGTTCCTGTCTCAATCCCGAAATGAAAATCTGATTGAGTTCTTTCCAAAGTTTCAAGTTTTTTAACTGAAATTAAAATTTAAGCAACATCGTTTGTTTTTTTTTTGGCTTTTTTATCTTTCTATTTTTGAAAAGTGTTTTTCTATCTATGTCTTTCGTTGATACGCTCTCCTACTTCGATTTTTATTTCGAAAATGTAACTGTACGTCGCATGTTTACGATCATAAGCTCGAATTACTCTGATAATAAATTATCCAGAAGACTTGAAAGTTGCACTCGATCGTCGAGTAATTCTCATTTGATAACTTTGATACATTTACAACGTTGATTAATAGAGCAAAAGGCTTATACGAATCATTGTGTCATTCTTTCGATTTTTTAAATTTATAAATGCTTATCTTAAGGAGTTTTTTTTGTTCCTTTTTTGTACTGAATGTTTTTGATATTTTGTTGAATTGTTTTCCCTGTCAATTCGTTTCCTAATCCCTTCGAAACTCGACGCATACTTTTATCAATACTTCGAGAAACAAATCTCAAAGTTCCATTTGATTCTCTCTGTTACTTCGATACGAAATTTATTCACTGCAGCCACGATGCCGAGATATTTTTAATAACTTCATAAAAGACCATGCTAATTAATTAATTGATGCTTTTTTTTAAATTATTCGCCTAAATGTCGTGAATGAAAAGTTTCATTAATTTTTATCCTCTATTTTGATGCAATGTCACGCATCCTTAAACGACAGAGCGAGAGAAAAACTGTTATATACACGGGCATACGCTCAGTCACATACAAGAATCATACGTTCGTGGCAAAGTTCATTGCAACAGCGCTGAATGCTGTGATAATCTGAATTGATCCAATCATTCCAGTTGTCAAGGGCACATCGAGACAGAAATATTCAACGAAATGAGTGTAAATGAAAGAAAAAAAAATTCATCCACGGGCTAAGTAAGAACGAAAACTTCGGGAAATCGATTTGTTTTCCAAGTCAGGAATTATCTTTGGAAAATTTGAAAATAACTTGGGGTTGATCAGAAATTTGCAGTTGCATAAACAACCATTTTTCCTGAACCAAAATTCTGGATTTGAAAAAAATGTAAACCTCATTCTTCCTTCCTTAATAATTGAAGAAAAAAAAGGAACAAAAGTTGAAGAAAAGTTCGAGAGTTATTCCCCGACAAGTTAATTTCTCTACTGCTCAAATTTTGATCTCAAAATTGACAGAAACTCTGTAAAAAAAAAAAGCGTTTAGAAGGGACTATAATCTTTCACGAATTACCAGAAAATTCTCACTCACCAATGCGTCCATCTCCTTCTGGAGTAAATTCAACAGGATTATCCAACGCTGAAATGCGACTCAGACGATTACCACCACTCGAGGAAGTTCCACGATTGTCCTTGCGAAGGGGTAGAGGACTGGAACGATTGTCCGATTGCATACTGAGTCCCGAACCACCTCGTGACGAGGCACCGCTATTGCTTCGTCTCGATCCTAACAAAATAAAAGTCTAATTATTTGCTCATTTATTTTTTTATCCACTAATTTTTTTCTATCAACCTGTCGTTCCTGGCCGAGCAGAACCTTGACGTTCCTTCAGCTCTTTAGCTCTCTCTGCCTTTTTCAACTCATTCGCGTACGTCTGCGCTTCTTTGAGCCCAAGATCGCTGCACAATCTTACGAGAAACTTCAGACATTCGATATTGTCAGGAAAACGTTTATGTATGTCCTGATACTCGTTAAGAGCTTTGTGAAATTGACCAGTTCTCCTGAGACACGCTGCTACCAATAAACGCCATCTTGGTTGATCAGGTGCAAGTTCGACTGCTCTCTCAAAATATGCCAAAGCTTTTTCGGCGACCTCAACAAAATTTCATTACAAAATATGAGAAAAAAAAACTTTGAACAGCTTGAAATTCATTTCATGCTTAAAATCGAGACGAAATTTTGTTTTAATCCGATTCGTCATCGTTTTACTCTTTTCCATCATTTTTTTAATTCAGCCAGTGCCTGTTGCCCTCAAATTTGCATTTTTCTAAGAATATTTTGGGCAAAACTCGATTTTAGGTTCACTCTTCGATGATGAATAACCGTGGGGAATTTTTTTTTTAATTTACAAATCTTTCGCGAGTTAAAATTCGATGATTCAAGGAGGAGAAACAAGTATTTGAACAGCTGCGATGAAAATATAGGTTTGCAGTCGAGTTAATTGTGTTTGCATAGAGTAACAAAAAAAAACTGCATATAAATAATTATACCTGCATCGATATGAAGTAAGAACCCAACCAATCGATAACTTCGTAATTAGCTGGATAAAATCTATAAGACTGTAGATAACAAAACATTGGAACGTTTCAAACAATTTAGTCCGCTTCTTTGGGAAGTACTATCCAAATAGATTCATTAGCGTAGATTAAGGGGGCTTACGTCACTGTAATATTGATACGCCTGTTGCTTATCGCCAAGATTATCGTACATTTCACCCAACTTTTGCAAGACACCGGGATCAGAAGGAACGATGCCCAAAAGTTGATTAAACCTGAATAAAAGAGTATCAATACATTAATTTGCAGTTCTTCGACCCTGGAACCCACACAATCAATTTTTCTGATGGGAAATCTCACAGTGAGGCAACTAATTATTTCAATTTTTTCTTCAGCGTAAAATGTTTCTGGTATGCGTTAATATTGTTCAATTAGCACCATTTTCTTAGTTTTTTTTTATAACAAAGAGACTGGGATACAATCAAGTCTCATTTGGCAAAAATTCGATGATAAAAACTCTAAAAAGTCATTTAAAAATGTTAATAATCAACGTAAAATAAATGCATGTCCGAAGAATCTAAAGTGGAAAAACATTTGACGCTGCAGTTGATTAAACGAAAGAAAGAAAATGTGTATGTACCATTCAGCTGCCTGATCGACATCACTCATCAATTGATATAAATGTCCGATTTGATAGAGCGTCTGAGGATCGTGTCGTACGATATTTCGTAATTTCCAGAAGCATTCGAGAGCCTCTTCGTACATACTTTGCTTTTTATATACCAATCCTTTGAAAAATGAAACTCAAATTACATTTTTCGATAAAACGAAGAAATTTATTGACTTATTAATGTTTTTGACGGTCGAAAACATTCAGAAAGTTTAATCTTCAAATAGTTCAAGAACGAGGTGTCCATAGAATTTCGATTTATTTAATTTTAAATAATTAACGATTTTTTTGTTGGCTCTGGAGTTTTAACTCCTGAAGATTTTTCACATTCGGAATATTTTCGGTAAATGAAAATAGTTTTGTGTCTTAAATTTTTTTAAATTACTCGAGGAAAAATGATTTGATTTATTTAGACTACTTTGTCGGTTCAATTTGATTTGTAAGAGTCACGCAGATAAGCTGAAAACGTCATCATACCTAAATTGTAGAGTGCCTGAATATGACTGGCGTCACTGTCAAGAGCGCAGAGTAATAATTCACGGGCTGTTTCAAATTCACCTTTTTTGATGGCACATGCCGAAAGATTAACATAAGCCGCAGCGTTATAACTGTCTGCTTTGCGAGCTGCTTCGGAATAACGTTCCGACTGATCGTAATCACCCCGCTAATGAGATTTTAAAAAAATGTATCAATGTATGTGATAAAAAAAAAAATGAAACACCTTTCGAACAATTGTTTGAAAGGTGTGTCCTTTTTTTCGTTTCTTCGTGAAAATCAATTTGTTCACTCAATTTTAGAAAAAGTTGGAATGTTCAAACGAAAGATCATTTAATTTGTCAAAATTTTCGTTCACTCGTATAAATTCACAATAAAAACGAACTTACGAGAAAATAAATGAACGACAACATCGTCGACGCGGCACTGTTCGCTTTTGTTTCTCTGTTCTCAAAAGCTTTAAGTGTTTCAATTGCCAGTGAAGTTTCACGATTGTGGAGAAAAACCATAGCTTTGTTGATCTCCAAATCGGCAGCGAGTGGACCGTAAGCCGAGGATCTTATGGCTTCGACGCACCTTTGTTTTCAAAAGTTGGAAACCAATGGAGAATTCGTTAAAAACAATTAAAATTTTTAGAGTAAACCGTACTCTGAGTATCGTTTAAAAACAAATTAATCACATTTAACTAATAATTATAATGCGCCGTTATTTTATGTGCTTATCGTCTTTTACAAAAAAACCTCAAATTCTTTTGGTCGAAATCGCATCGTGACCGTGACATATATCGATAAAAAGAAGAAAAAAAAGCTGTTTAATAGCATTTTTATTCGATCGTGATATAATCGCATAATTACCAAGCGAAACCAGCTGATAATGTGTCCTCGATAACCGGAGCTATGAGCTTGGCTGCGCTCAAAATTGTCTTCTCCGCCTCGAGCTTCATTTCTTTCTCCAATTTCGAAAGTTCATCGACTTTGATAACTTCGTTCAATATATTCGCAGCAACGTCGTCCTGCGCAATATTTCGAATGACTATTTTTTTTCCTCTTGCATTTATATACTCAATTTTTTAAATAATATTTTTCTGGTCTTCCCAAATGAACTTTTAGAAATTTAAGAATATTACAGACATTACAATCAAATGAAGAACATTGCTTCGAAATAATTAATCAAATGATTTAAATTAGGTATTAAAATTATTATGATCAATAATTATAAGAAGGAGAAGGAGGAGACAGAGAAGAAGAAGAAGACGAAGAAGAAGAATGGTTGTAAAAATTCAAATGAATTCATATGTTGAACTACAAAATCATAACAAAATTAAAAAACTAATTGGAAAAATGCAACCAACCGTGTTCATGCTGTATTTGTCCTCCTGATCAATGTTCAGTTGTACTTCCAATAATTCCAAAAAATCACGTTTCATTTTATCTCGATGAGAAAGAGCAAAGTGGCAAAGAATAGCATGTAAACCAGCTTTGAACTCAGCCCTTTCTCGCATCACCCACTCGAAACTGTTAGCAGCTTCTTCTAAACGTCCCATTTGCACGAAGAGCATACCAATATTGTGCATTATTTTAATCCTACATTAATGACAAATAAATTCTTTCGTTACTACAATATCAACGAGTTTGCTGTGGCAATACGTCAAGATATTTGTACCCTGGTTTTTAGGTCGTCATACTGCAACCAAACCCCTTAAACGAGTGCGACTATAAAACGATAAATATCAGGGGTTAATTACCGTAAATCTTTGTGAGCTGCTGTCGCTTGATCGAGAGCCATTCTGTACATTTTTATAGCCTGTGACAATTGGCCAATTTTCACATATATATTTCCCATGTTGACTTTCAACCTCGCACTGTCCCTAAATACTTTTTTTCTCGTTATAGCCTGATACGTCGCAATCGCCTCTGTGTACATTTCGTTATTTGTGTATTGAATCGCTAAATTAAATAATACCTGGAAATCGATAAAAAATCATTGGAGCAAAATAAACAAACGAAAATATGTTTTATTTCATTTTTCCTATCGTTTTTTTTTCAAATGAACTACTGAAAATTCTAATAATTGCGAAAAGTATCAAATGCTCGAATTCACACAAATTCAGCAAATAAACGATAAAAAAACCGTGTTTTTTGTTTTTCTTTAGAATTAAATTTATTTGAACGTACTGCGAAGGTCAAATCAACGTTGTGATTATCACTCAGACCCGTTTGTTCCTGAAGACGTATTAGAATTTTTTCTCGCGAAGATGCTTCCCTCGCACGTTCAAGTGCAACTTTCATATTATTTTCGCTCTCTGCCATTGCCGTACTCTCTATCAATTCCATTATTTTCCGTTCAGCAACCTTTATTTTTTCTTCCTGACTAAATTCACACCCAAATTGAGTTTTATTTCGATTTGGAAATGAAAAAAAAAACATGTTTGACCTTCAAATATATTCGCGGCAATGAGACTCGAAACGAATCGAGAGAAAAACGTACGTGTCTTCTTTGCCTGTTGTCAATGGCGGAGCTGGGCCTCTCGAAGTATTTGCCATATTAAGGGGATCAAAGGGCTGGCGACTATTACTCGTGTAACCAGCCCCACGAACTGCGGTCATTGGTCTTGGACCTGTTCCAGGTCGACCTGTAACCGCTGTACCTCGCCTATGAAACTAAACGAGCCCAAAAAATGTACGATTCCAAAAACTGGAGAATTCAGGCTTCAGATTTATTTGATAGAGTCACTTTCGACGAAAAATTCGTTATGTTTATAAATTTTCTGATTATTTGTTCTCATTATTCTTTAGTAAGGATTATTTCATATTAAGGAAAAATTTATAAGTTTTTCTATTGTGAATGAATATTTCTCATTTAATAAATCGAATTTATTGAAAATTTATCAACATTTACTTACACCAGTAGAAGTTCCAAGTCGCATTGCAGCTCCTGGGGTTTTTGGTGTGTGCTATTCCAAATGTAAAGTTTTATTCATTTCACCGATTTCTCACGCCGCAGTTTGTCATTTTTTTAAACTTCGATTTATAGAATTTTATCACTTTTTTTTGAAACCATCAAGTTATTTTCGTAAAGAATTAAATAACAAGTAGGCAACTTTTTACTAAATTTAATTTCGAAAGAATCGAAGCCTGTAGTTGACCTGCTTACTCCCCCTACCCCTCTTCAACGTTAACCGAAAACAACCCATTGTTGTTTACCAATAATCGCATCGCCCTGAAGGCGGTTGAATTCCTCGAAATTTAATGTTATGCACTGGGTCCGGGAAAAACCCCGGAGCTTTGCGTTTGACCACAGTGAGCTGATTGTAACGTATTTTTTCAACAAATTCAACTATTGACATCGATATATTTGTGTTATTCGTATTTAAGATTTTTGCGCGTCTCTTGATACGAAAGGGAATAAATGTGAGTTAACTTACAATAGATCGTTTGGCGTAGCTAGATTGGAGAGCCTGTTGGAACAATTCATCTTGATCGAGATCTTTGGTACTGTAGATCGAGGGATAATCATTGTACCCCATATACAAATCATCATCAACCAACGACGATTCAGCGGCCAACATATTGACTATTTTAAACTTTTCACTTCACTCAACAAATCCTAAATACTGGTTGTAAAGAATATGATTATTTATTGGAATAAATAAATCGGCCGAAGTTTATACATTTAATCATTTGACAAGAAAACCAGTGTCGAACTCCGTCCCAGTTGTTAATACTGGGAAAAAGAGGGAATGTAGGCATTTCGTGGAGTTTTGTTTTGTATCTTCGTATCCTAGCTACAGGATGCTTTCCTAATGAAACACTCCGCGAAGTATTATAGAGGGCATTCGAGGGCATGGAGACCGACGCCGACTGGACAAGCACAACAATAATAAATGTGTTGTTGCGCATGTGCAAAATTCTATTTTGGTGTCTGTTACTACTTTACCAACAGTACGCCACGATACCCAGAAAAACCACAAGATAACAGCACCAGTAAATTTCTACACGATTTCGTGGGTTCGTCCACGAGTGGACGCCGAAAACAACAGAATTTCCAGTCGCCAAAGTTTGTTTATTTAAGTTTTGTTCTGCGGTTTGTTGTCAGTTACAGCGCATGTGAATAAACGCAGAATTTTTCACAATCTTAGCACTTTGTCCAAAAACCGCAAATATGACGAAAGGTAGGTTTGTTTTTTGACGTTTATCCATTGCTTTACGATATGGAGGTTAGAAACTCTCAACTTAGCGGTGTAAACAAAAAAGAATATAAGTTTCGTTTCATTTTCTATTGTCTAATACTCATGTGATGGATTTGTAGAAGAAACAATTGGGAAAAGATCAGTGGATAACAACGATGTTGACAAAAAGCCATTTGCCGAAGCTGGGCCTGATCCATCAGCTCCGATAACTCGGCGTGGAATTCTCCTCTCTCTACTTACTGGCAAACCAATGGAAATACCGGAACAAGATGTTGTAAGTAAACTTAAAAGAATACTCAAAAAACGTTTTTTCTGAACCATTTCATCACAATATTTTGATTGGTGCTTTGACGTATTTTCAGCTCGGCAAATGTAGATTTGTCTCAGAGTTTGAAAAGCTGAATCGCATAGGCGAAGGTACTTATGGAATAGTTTATCGAGCGAGAGACACAAAAAGTGACAAAGTTGTGGCTCTCAAGAAAGTGCGAATGGAGCATGAGAAGGATGGTTTGCCAGTGAGCGGATTGCGAGAGATCAGTGTTTTATTGTCTTGTCGTCACGAAAATATCGTTCACCTCAAAGAAGTCGTAGTGGGCAGAAGTCTTGAGAGTATATTCCTCGCGATGGAATATTGCGAACAAGATTTAGCAAGTTTGTTGGACAATATGCAAGCGCCATTCTCAGAGAGCCAAGTCAAATGTATTGTGCTGCAAGTACTCAAAGGCCTCAGATATCTTCATCACAATTTCATTGTGCACCGAGACTTGAAAGTTTCTAATTTACTGATGACCGATAAAGGCTGTGTCAAAATCGCTGATTTTGGTCTTGCAAGATGGTTCGGATTGCCTCTTAAACCCATGACACCGAGAGTCGTCACTTTGTGGTACAGAGCACCGGAATTATTACTACAAGCAAAAACTCAAACGACGTCTGTTGACATGTGGGCTGCTGGCTGTATATTAGGTAATTTCCATTTTCTTTATTTTTTCTTCCTTTCTCCCACATTTAAAAAAGCAGAAGTTATCCAGAAACGAATGCAAACAAAAATAATAACGTAGTTATAAATAGAGGCGAAACGGGTGGAAGTAAAAAGAGCAAATCGATATTGTAATAAAACAATTTAAAATGAATAATAATGAAGAAAATTAGTACTTAAATTAACTCAATTCGAACATTTCTTTCATTGCTGAAAGAAACATATTTTTTATTCCCTTATAGAAAAATAAAACTAGTCAAAGATGTATTTCTTTGCATGAAAAAAAAAAAGCAAGAAAATTGTTAACCAATTTAAACCCTCGATATACTTTTTCGAGGAAGTTAAAGCTGAAGGAAACATCATAAAAAAATTTAATTTCTTTCAAAACTTGTTAGGTGAACTGTTGGGTCACAAGCCTCTCTTGCCAGGACGATCAGAAATCGCTCAGCTGGAATTAATCGTCGATCTTCTCGGAACTCCGAGTGAAGCAATTTGGCCAGAATTCAATTCGTTGCCGGCACTTCAAAATTTTACTCTCAAACAGCAACCCTATAACAATCTCAAACAAAGATTTCCTTGGCTAAGCGCCGCAGGACTGAGGCTATTGAATTTCCTATTCATGTATGATCCGAAGAAACGTGCCACAGCTGAAGAATGTTTACAGAGCAGTTACTTCAAAGAGGCGCCGTTACGTAAGTCTAAGAAATTTGGTCAATTCGACTCAATAAATATTTACCTCGACTCAATCACTATTTCGGTTTATTTACAGCATGCGATCCAAAGCTGATGCCAACATTTCCTCAACACAGAAACATGAAAAAGTCGAATCAACCGAAAGAAAGTCGGGAACAAGAGGCGACGGTCACTGATCAAACTAATAATTTGCCTGCTATATCAGATCTTGTAAGTTTGCATTCATAATACAATAACACTAGATTAATACTTTTTTTTAATCCACTATGGGATAATTAACTCAAATTGGTCTCGTGCAGTGTAAGTTTACGTTTTCATGTATAACACCTCACCGCACAAAAACTAATTTAAACACCTAAACAATACGAAATTAAAGAAAAATAGAAAATTGAGCAGATTCTTGAGGCTTTCATCAGTTACGACGTTACGCTTGTGTGCGAGAGAGACAGCTGAAAAGCAAATAAACGCTTTTTCTCGAAGATGATTGACATTTCCATAAAATGTTGATAATCTACGTTAAGAATTCGCCTACGAATTGTTAAAGTAAATTCAGAATAGTTTCAACATCAAAAGGCCCGTAAAAATGACGGATTCTGTACACTTTATTTCGAAGCGTTCAAAACTGTATTTTTTTTGCTAAATGAAAAAAAAAATCGAATTCAATATTTTCATATGAAGAGGTTCATTGACAATTTACAAATGTTGACAATGCGAAGAAAAAAATCAGTCGATTTCTGTCAATTTGATACGACTGAATGTTGGAGCTACGCTGTTTTTGAACTCGTGCCATGAAGTTTCGGAATTCGCACTGTGCCATTGGGTGAAGTGTGGTAAAAGAAATAAAAATCGTATCGTAGTGGAGATGTATTTCCATTCATACTAAATGTTTCGTAATAAATAAAAAAATACATTACGAAATAAGTTGGGAAAATAATTATTCTCGTTTTGAAATTCCATTTATTTTGTTAATATTTATTCTACAATCACTTGATGTTTCAATTATTAATTTAACAGCCTTTTTTAGAGTAACGTTTACGTTGAATGACAAAGAAAAATCATTTCTATTTCAGCTTGGATCATTAGTGAAGAAGAGAAGGGTTGAATAAGTCATTGGACTCTCGGACATTTATCGTATCAATTTCCATGGAGATGCCTGATTTACAAGAAAACATTTTCCAATGTGCGGTAATCCGTGAACTCATTCCTGTGTCTGGTGTAATGCGTACAAGATTGACGCGTCAACGAGAATACAAAGACAGAGTATGATGAAATAACGAGCATTTTTTTTTCAAAACGTCATTTTCAACTTAATGACGATTTATTACAATCTACATAGTACGTGATAAGTTTTGAAAGACAGAAAATTAACGTTGACTCAATGTGTTTACGCTGTTTTTGCGTTCAGACCAGCTTGATAACGTCTCTCGTATTCTCCTTTCGGATCGTATTTTTTTAACAAACGATTCCACTCCATGGTTCGTTCTCTTCTCAAATGTTTGATTACTTTCTCAGCTGCAGCCTTCTGCCTATCATTACACTTGCTGCAACCATTGCCCAGCGCATCCGGTAAAGTTTCTGTGAGCAAAAAAAAAAGGAATCAATTATAAAGAAAATTGAGGAGGCCTGCGAAATTCGTCTCATATTTCATTTCGGACTCGTTACTCCACGGAAAAGGAGCATGACGTTAAGTTTTATGATCGAAAATTTTGAATCACGTAATGCCTGACCGAAGGTTACTCCCCGGTCAATCGAAAGCAATCGTGAAAGTTTCAACTCCATGAATAGGAGTGGGAAAATTACGCAATCGAAAGAAAGTGTTGAACTCGCTGGGAGTAAACGACTGGGTAACGGATACGGAGAAATGGGTCCTAAAAAGAAAAAAAATTCTCACGAGTACGTAATACTCGTGTCTCTTTCCTTTCACCGAGATTAATGACGTGTCAACACTATTATTACGGTACAAGATAATAACAGCAATTTAATTCACATGACGAAAAGTCGATTCGTTTCAAAGTTTTACTGTCTTTTGTCCGAGAGTCTTTCTACACATTTTTATTTTAATTTTTTAATTTTCAGTATTTATTCTCGGCACTATTATGAAATTATGTGCAAAATTACAAAAATGTTCACCGTCTCGTATTCAAGATATTGACAATGGAAAATTACACAATTTTACACGCGGTCTTGTCTACAAAACAGTATATAAAAATTCATACGTTTTCACGTTCTATAAGATTCAAGAAATAAAATTATGATATTATTCGATAAGTTATACCCAAGTTTTGAAAAATCAGTGGAAAAGTTTACTTTCGAACGTCGGTGTTACGAGATTAATAAGTTGAAGAGAATCAAAAATTCGATTAGGTATAAAAACTCATCTTTTATTTGCATTTCAACTAACTTAGAAGTCTTTCCAGACGTTTTTCATCATTTCACTCACAAGAAAGATACGAAGAAATGTAAATAAAAGTATTGATCCTAAAATCATTGAAGAAGTATTCAAGCTAAATATCGACCAATAATAAAGTTGATTCAAATTTCTTGGAACAATCGAATTTCTATAGGTTTATGAAACCAAATAATAAGGATCGAACGATTAGAAAATCGATATATTCAATCGAATATATCGACATTCCATATTGTGATAAATTGTAATTGAAATTTAACTGGAATTTGATTATCAATTGAAATTCGAAACGTCAGGTGAATATAACTCACTTTTTAATTCTCGTCCATCTGCAGTGCATGGGCCCTCATCCAACATACATTTAATGTAGTTCGTAAGTATACGTTTATTGCTGAGGATGCTGTCGACATCGACGTTTTCGTAGTTGCTTGAATATTTTTCGGCGGCAAATGCACTGGCCACAAGGACCATAAAAACGAGACAAAACTTCATGATTTGCGAAAGAAATGATTCTCACGAGAACCGAAGATAGGAAACGAAATAACGCAGCTCGAAGAACTTTTCGATGAGCAAGAAAAAAAAAACTTTAATCGTCGCAGGTCCCAACGATTCAAAAGTGAAATTACTAAGTGGGAAAAAGGAGCGCGACACGATCCTCTTATATAGGCGAGTTGGTGATTCATGCTTACGACAGGTACGACAGACAAGGCCCATTGGCTGAGAGGGACTCTCCGTTCCCGGACTCTAACGTTTTGATCTCGAGGTGGAGGGAACAAAAAGGCGCGAAGCAAATCCGATACGACGTACGCGCCTCGCTTACAAAATGTATTTTATAACAGTCGTAGATTTAAGAAGAATCGAGAATAGTCTTAACGCAACTGACAATTCGAAGAAAGTCATTTTTTCCCCATTCATTTCATTTGAATTCAATTTTTTGTTCTTTTTAATAAATAAATGTATACACGGCCATTCAAAAGTTTGGAAACAGTATATTTTTCGACTTGTGCTTTATAGAACGAATTCTATTTAACTGAAAAGGACTGAAGCATTAAACTCTCCGTTTTAATGTGTTATTGATTTTTAATGCGATTTTTTTTCTATTTTTTTTTTCACAATCAATCGAGTAAACAACTAGTAAAATCGGACCTTCAGGCGCGCTATCGTTGAGTAAATACGAAGAAAAACAGATTTCGATTTTTCCCGGAGACGCTTGATATTTCGACAATAAAAACAAAAATTACATCCGGTGAAAGGAGAACAACGTAAAACGTTTATTTTCTTGACATTTCAACTGTAAGAGAATAAAAATGGAGATCAGGACTTCAATCACTCAAACGACTGAGCATGAGAAAGGACTTTAGTGTCACAGTAAAAATAAAATGAAATCTTCTGAGCATGGACACCGTCGAACAGCAGTAATCCAGCAGCGATTATTTAGAGTTTTCTTGGACGAAAACAACATCGAAACTGGTGAATGACCTTGGAACTATTTTGTAAACTCGCCAAACAAAATAGAAAAATTCTAGAGCATAACAGAACTTTGAATCTTGACTGAAGCTCGTAATTCCAAAGAAATTCGTGGGTCATTAATTCTCTTCTTTTCGCTGCTTTTTTTATTTGATGACGTCGCGTAGACATTTTTTTCTCAATTGTGAAACATTTAGCGCCTCGATCCAAAGCAATTCTTGCTCCGCCCCCATTGGCACGTTCTTCGTTCTTCGCGTCCAGGTGGGATTTTACGGGAACCCGATGTTTCTCATTTATTTCTGGAAGAGCTTACCAAATATATCGTTCAGTTGTCTTACTATATATCCTTAGCGATATATAGATTAAGGCCGGGGGTGACCGGAGCTTTCGAGCCTGGAATCATTGGCTATTTTCGAACGACTAGAGAGAAATCTGACATTAAGCACATCCGGACGATTTTCGTGTGTCTTATCTGGCGCATTGACTCGATTTTTTGGCGCCACATAAACGCGGTTTGGTAAGACATCAAACAACAAAAGGAGGAGCGGAAAAGATTATTTTTTCTAACCTCAAAAGCCCGTATAATTATTTATATATTATACATTTTGATTTCGCAATCTATTAACTGCTTTGAATCTTCTTGAATGAGTCTCATTATCATCATTTCGTAGGAGTGTTTGGGGAATAAAATAAAAGTACAAGGTTTTATGCAAATCGTAGAAAGTTTGTATTTTTTTCTTCTGTTACTTTTTTTTCTTGTTTGGTTAACTCGAGTCTCTCGATCTTCGATGAGCACGCTCGTTTCATTAGTTTTCTCACGTTACACGCACATTACACAATCAATCCTTTTCTTACTCTTCACGAGCCTCGTTCTATCGATTATACTCTGTAATCTTGGCTTATGAATACATACACACGCACATATGTGCGTGGAACGATCGATACTATAATCCTTCATGGGCACAATATTTGACAAGATAATTCTACCGATAACGGAAATGGATGAACCCCTTTTCCTTTCCTTTCGGTATCTAAGCGCGTTTTTCATTATTTATTTTCCTCAACTCGTCGATTTTGTTTACAAACCATCGGAAAGTCGGGTTTCTCGTCACGGTGGTCGATGTCCTTCGTATGTTTTATGGATCAGCCCTGGAATTATTCATACGAAATGTTTACTCACCCAAACTTCATTTTATGGAAAAATAAACCAAAAAATGTTCTACCAGAAATATGGCACGAGTATAAACTTTGGAACTTTCTGTGTAATTTAATTTAAGTGGGGCAGGTCAAATTACAACCTAAATTATATTATTTATCTTTTCATATTTATTCTCAATAAATATTTATCTTCCTAAACAAAATTGCAATGAATATTGATTTTTATAATCAATATTTTTTCATTTAGTTTTTGTTCTGTTTTTGCAACGGAAAGTACAGATTGGTAAAAAAATATCTCGAAAGGAATTTTTCCCTTATTCATATGAATGGATGGGAATTGATCCAAAAATACTGACAATCTACTAGTGCTAACCACTCGAATTCTAAAAGGCTAATGGAACACGGCTGTGTTTCATCAGAACATGAACACGTACACCCGACTAATCATTACAAAACTAAATGGATGCTCGTGTATTTATGTCAGATACGAAATCGTCCTGTACATTTGAAAATTTTTATCTTCAACTGCTACCAGATAGTTTTTGCTTTCAATAACGTATTTTTTCAAACATGTTTCCTCAATTTTGTTGCCTGTTTTTAAAAACCGTTTACTTTGAAATTTGTATTGAATCAACTTCGTTTAAAAAACACTTATAGAAAATAATGTGGTTTCAACATTCTCGATACTATTTCTAAAGTTCATTAGTGGGTCGATGACCTGCTAATTTTTATTTCTTCAAGTTACAAGATCACTCGTCGCTATCGTACCAAAAGTTGATGACCCAAATTTTTTAAAAACTCTTAATGGATGAGGAAGTGGAAAAAAAATAAGTGAGAATTTTCAGGTCTCATGAATCAAAAAAAAATTCCCAGCTGTTCGTTTTCGAAGCTCTAAAGTAAAAACTCTGAATATCTACTTTCAACTCCTTGTTTTTCTTTCCAATAAACATGGAAGAATATTTTAATGGATTATTCAATTAATCAGTCAGGTAAGTTGGTCCAATTATCCTGGCTAATTATTTTCACACTCAATTTTGTACAAAATCTTCAATATTTGTTATACTTACCATGATTTTGTTATGGTCGTTGTTTTGAATAAATGTTGTGAATAATTTTCTAATAAAATGCTGCATAGAGCAGCCACAACGACAAAAGTAATAGAATAAGAATGAGATAAGTGGTGAGAATATTCGTCGCTTCAGCTGCAGCTTTCGGCATCTTCGACACTTGTTTTATTCTGTTTGATATTTCTCACAAATTCTTCAACTTATATTCTCTCTTTTTGTCAAATTTATCTCGTATTTTTGTTCAGTATTTTTCGCCAAGGAAAAATTCCACTTGCGTTTTAAAAACGTAGAATCGCGAACTTAATCGATCGAAGAAAAGGATCTGAATGAGGGGTAGATTGTTCTCGTTGGACGAGATGATTTCGACTGGACTGGCAGTAAAGGAGTAAACGTCAGCTTTTTCTCTCTCGTATTTCCGAGCGCCAAAAACTAAGCTCCCGGAATTCCTCCAGGAAATTCACTCCCCCACCAATTTTAAAGACGTTGAGATATGAAACTTAACAGTTCTTTGTACACGATTGGCGACCTACGTCGACAACGCCCCCGCCGTTTCAAATATCCGCGTCTCAAGTTTAAAACTTCAGAGAAAAATTTATTGACCGCACTCGCGATCAGACGAGTGACGGCCGTCTTTTTTATTTTTCTTCCAATTTATCCAAAACTCACGAGCAATTTTTTTCTTTCTAATAAACACATTTTAGAGGCGCCACGACCTCATTAAAGACTCGAATGACGTTTAATCTTTGATGAAAAATAAATAAAATCATCAAATCATCATTTCTGTATTTCTGTTGGCTCTCCCTGTATGTCTTTTTTTTGTTTCTGATTTTTATTCTCGCCCACAAATCATTTTTCGTATGTTTCTTGGTGACAGTAAATTTTTTGAAGAAATATGTTTCTTCGTCGAGCTTTCTCGAGCTCAATTGTCATATGAGGATAGATTCGTATCTTTTTTCAGTTCAATAAATGCGTGTCCGGCTTGTAAAAACAAGCATCAAGGTGAATGGTTGGTCGCCCTTCACGTTGTTTTCGTTTCTCGTATAACAAACGTCAAGTCAGTCAGTGAGAAGGGTAATACGAACAAACAGCTCAATCAAGATTTGACAGTAAAAAATCACTGATCCGTAGTGTAAACGTCTCGTCTAGTTTCGATGACCGTAAAAACAAAAAAAAATCCGAGTTATAATAATAACTCGTAGCGCAAAGTCGAAATATTTTATCGTCTTTGTTTTTTTTTGAGTCTTCTTTCTGTTGAAAATTTCGAGAGCACCGAACTGGGCGTAGCTCTTTTTTATTTTTGGTCCATCCGGACGTTGACGCTGTACCCGATATCGTGAAAGCTCGATCAACCTTTTATACAGCACAAAGCATTTTTTCTTTTGACTCATCGAGAGCCACGCGATTCGGAGCTTATTGAAGATGAAAAAATAGAAAAATGATGTTTTCTTAATGTTGCGTCAAAAATATATTTCTAGTGAAAATAATAAAGATTAATGATCTAGGACATTAAAAACAAAAAACAAAAATGATACATTCGTGTTTCTATTTTCAGACGAACGACCAAAGAATTTCGATAAAATATCGTTTTTTGTTTGTTTTCATATCCTTGTTAGCAATTTGGAAAAAGTTTACATCATCCTCATAATTAATGACTTTTTTTCATTACCATTAATACTTTTTGTCCAAATTCTATCTACGAGTCTGTTATTTCTTTTTTTTATCTTCTTCTTGTTCCTTTCTCTTTGCCCAAATCTTCGAATTGCTCGAACTCTTCGGAGCTTCGTATTTGTCGTTAGAGAGCTGTTTGACGGGGGTCTTGTCTGTCAAGGTCAAATTGTGCACTTCGTCGGGTGTTTCCTCGTACTTGTGTTTTATATGCATCCAAAGTCTCTGTGACAAAGGCAGTGTACGTGCAATAAATTTTGAAACGTGTACGATACAATATTATACGTGACTTTGCGATGTTTTTTATGTCGCCAATTAATCGGGTCAATAAAATTCAATCGATGATGGACGTCAATTACTATTACTGGCAAATTCATCAGTCGATCAAAATTGAGACACGAACGTTTGAATATTAAATCAAACAGGACAAAAGTAATGACTACATTTACATTTCTGTCACGAAAAATATCATTTACGTGAAAAATTGATTTTCTTGGCTCATCCTCTATCAAACGAAACGGTTTATTGTTTTTTCTTTCACTCACCCCTTCGTTGATCGTCTCGAACAAATATTCGCACGCGTGATCATAAGCACGCTCGAAAAACATCGCTGCACACACCATTGCCAAACTAAACGTGGAACTTCTTCGAAGAACTAATTGATAAAACTTACGTTTTATCGCCGACATCTTTGAAATTTTTCATTAAATGCGAAAAGTCTGAAAAAAGTTACGAACGATCGTCATTTTTTTCCTGCGCAGATTCAATGAATCGTTTTAAAAATAATAATAAAAATATAGTGAACTTGGAACACATTATTTTTGAAGACGATATATTTACAACTAAATTACTTACTCGTGTATTTACAAATGTCTCGTGTAAAATGTCTATACGACTTCTTGTCAGTTTGTTTTTCTTTTTGTTCTTTCGTGATGTTCGTATCGTTGAAATTCAACAAAATTGCTCATTATTCTTCTATCATTTATCAATGTTTTAAATTCTTCCTATTTTTATTGTCGGTTCTTGAATGAATCTCAAAAATGCGTTAACTATTTGACGGAATAAAAATGTTTAATCTGTATAAAAATGTTATACAATATTGTCAAAAAAAAATCAATTTCGTTGCATTTGCACGATGCGAACTTCAGTGTCCTATTCTTTGTTTATAAATTAAATTAACCAGATGTGTCAACAGATTTAGGTTCGCTTCAGACTAATTCTAAACGTAACAATTGAAAATGAAAAGTCGTTCGTCACCAAATTTTGTCTATTTTCGTCGAATAATGATTCTTTGTGAACGTCATTGATCGCTACGCAAAGTCCTTTTCGATTTTCTTTCTATGGAAGGAATCTTCTCGATTCAGACGACAACTTCGACCTCGAATTATCGATGAGTTGGTTCACGCTCGAAAACTTAGTCGAGTTTGTCCAATTGCGATTTTTCTGTGTCCTTCCTTTTGTCTTTTTCACGTGGGCGACAAATTCTTAACAATCGAATTTGCCGGTCCTTGAAGAACTTTTCGAGATAACCTCATGCTTCCCGAGACCGGATCGCGGCCAAAATATTTGACCTGCAATTCATCCCCGACGTCGATACCCAGGGCACTTGGATGTTGGATTTTGCGCTGATCCAACTGCGAGTTGTGCAAAAATGCTGGTGACATGTTCGTGTAAAGTGTAACCATTACACCGGTTTCACGAACTTCCACTATTTTCGCAGTATAAATTCCACCGAAATCAAGTTGCGGCGCTTTCTCCTCTTTCAACAACGAATCTATCATTTCTCTGGCCTCTTCCATGGCTGCATCGTTCGGAGCGAAAAGTGCATACGTGTTCTCGTCTTGAGGATAAATCTGAAATTGAAATACATTTTTTAATCGAACTAGAGTTTATTTATTTATTCGTAGAACACTGAAAAAAAAAAAACATACGAAGTATTTCAAGTTTCTATTATGAAAGTTTGGCATAAATGAATTTATTATTTTTGCTTACTACTTCGAAACTAATTTGTCGAAAGATGTGACACTCACGTGAACTCCGGTTTCTACGAATATTTTTTTAAGATTGTGTCCACCGACTCCAAGGAATTTTCCACGTTGATGAGGTGGAACGTCAATATTTTCTGTAACTGGCATATTCTTCTTGCCCGATCGAGGTTTGCTTATGGCAACATTCATTATGCCAATTATTTCTGATTTTGCGGATATCGCGCGGATTATACTCTCCATTATGATTTTCATCGGGAGTCCGGCCAGTTTAATGTCCGCTTGAATGGCTGTTATTCCTTTTTTCGTTCCGGCTATCTTAAAATCCATGTCACCGAGATAATCCTCGATACCCTGGGAAATAAAATTTTAACAATTTGCAATCATCAATTATTTAAGAAAATTTTATTGTGACTGTCGTGGCAAGCATGAAATATTTATTGAAAGTAGTGTACGTCAAAATCAGGATTCAACCCTTGAAAATAATATTTCATACCAAAATATCCGTAAGAATGCGATAATCTGAAATTTGATTGGTAGTAGGATCCAGCTTCGTGACTAAACCAATAGCCACACCAGCGGCTGAATTCGAGATTGGAACACCAGCATCCAACAGTGCGAGACTTCCACCACAAACCGAAGCCATCGACGATGATCCTGATAATTAAGAGCATAGAACAGTCATCAGAATTAGAAAATGAAATCGAGGTCATTGAACAATCGGAATGAAAGCAGTTTTCCAAACGAAAGTAAAAAAAAAAGGAAATGAAATGGAATAAGACTGTATTTTATTCTCAATGGAAAAACGGTTCGGAATACTTTAACTTTCAAAATTTGCAGCCAACGTTTAAATCGATTTGAATGAAAATAAAAAATTTATTGGTGTAAATGCGAACCATTGGACTCCAGAACTTCACTAGTTAATCGAACTGTGAACGGATAATCTTTCGGTAAAACTGGTCTGAGCCCACGTTCAGCAAGAGCTCCGTGTCCCATTTCTCGCCTTCCGATAGGTCCCGTTCGCCCGGTCTCGTTCGTTGCATAAGGAGGAAACTCGTAGTGCAGGAAAAAGTTTTTTTCCTTCAACCCACTTCGAGATAAATGATATTATTATATCGTACATTTATAAGACATTTTGATTCTTTTCAAGAATATAATTTGGATAAGAACTAGAATCGTTGATTCTCACCTAGTGAGCATCGTGATCGTGTCTTGTTTCAAAGCACTTTCCAGGGAGTCCAGCGTAACTGTGCACAATACTTGAGTCTGCCCTCTTTGGAAAAGAGCTGAACCGTGAAGAGGTTTGAACAAATCCACTTGACAGCTGATTTTCCTTAGCTCGTTGATTTTACGACCGTCACAACTGTAGAGTTGATGCAAACATTTTTTTTAAATGTTGAATTGTAGGTACGAGTTTAAAAATATTTCAACGAAGCGTAAAATATTAATCCTTTGTCGACATTGTGGTTCATTATGACCCATAGGAATTTTTTTACAATAATTATCCCTAGCCCAGTAATGTTTTCAAAAACTATCAGCGCTTGAAAAAATTGCAAAAATGAACCAAGTCCACTTTTCGGCATAAATGACGTTATTGGAAGTCTCAATAAAGGACTTAAAAAATTATTATATTTTTAAGTAAAATGCTTACTATCGTAAATTTTTAAGTTTTCAAGTAAAGTATCATGATTATTGCAAGTAAAAATGGACCGAAGAACTATATATGACTGCTTTGGGGATAACGAAAACGTACCGAATATCATTTTCGAAAATAAGCGATCTGAATATGTCTTTGCTGAGTGCATTGAAGGCTTCGGTAGCTGCATGAGTATCCAATTCCGCGTTACCTTCTTTTAGACTTTCAATGGTCTGATTTCTTACATTTTGAATAGCTACATCCCGCGATGCTTTGTCGTGTTTATAATTCGTGAATATTTCACGTAATTTATTTTCCCCTAAATTTCTTACTGCATCAACAATTTGTTGATCCTTTTCTTTCTCCACAGGAATTTCTCTCTTTGGTTTGCCAGAAGTATTCTGTAGATTTTGTATCGCCTGTATTATACTTTGACATTCTTTAACTCCTGCTTTAATAGCTTTTTGCAAATCCTGGGGAAGAATATTGTCAGCCGAGCCTTCCAACATGACGACCATGTTTTGTTTCGTCGCTGTCACAATAAGATTCAGTAAACTCTTCTGCATTTCTCGTCTTGTGGGATTGATTAATATTTCATCTTCTCGTAAGCCGACTCGGACCGCGCCGACAGGACCGTTCCAGGGTATGTCAGATAACGATAATGCTGCGGAAGCTGCGTTGATGGCTATGATGTCAGGATCATTCGCACCATCCAGGGCAAGCATGTTGCAAATGATTTGTGTGTCGAATCTCCATTCAGCAGGAAATAAGGGCCGGACCGAACGATCGATCAGACGACTCGTAAGAATTTCATGCTCGGTCGGACCAAGTTCGCGTCTTAAGAAATTCATCGGTATTCTTCCTGCGGCCGCTGCTTTCTGCCGATAATCAACGACAAGAGGAAGAAAGGATGATGTGGTTGCAGCTGTTTTACTGACAGTAGTGACCATGACTGACGTATCGCCGAACGACGCCACCGCACATCCATCAGCAAGACGGGCATATTTTCCTGTAGAAACTACAAGTTTTCTTCTGAAAGGAAAAAAAAGCTAGAGGCTTAGAATCGTGATTATCGAAGAGAAAATAACACGAAAAAGAAAGTTCACGTCAATGTTTATAAACATCGGAGTATGCTCCATCGAAGTGCTACGGTAAATCCCAATCAAAGATTTTATCGGTTGAGAATTCCGAATGTTTGCACTTAAATTAAGTTTTTTTGAAACTGTACGAATATTGATTTTTAACATTATCAATTTTGAAAGGCTTATGAGGGATTGGAAAAGCTATACGTATGCAGTGAACACATAATATTTAGGGTTGCGGTTACTTT
The DNA here is from genome assembly GCA_013761285.1 of Campoletis sonorensis. Lineage (NCBI taxonomy): Eukaryota > Metazoa > Arthropoda > Insecta > Hymenoptera > Ichneumonidae > Campoletis > Campoletis sonorensis. The sequence continues at coordinate 4,021,118 of JACEOJ010000085.1, forward strand.
TGAGGTTAAGAACTCCGGAAATGTTTTGAGATTTTCGAAATAAAAAAGCACGATTCCCCCTGGCGTTCTGGATTTTATTTTCATTCACAAAACCGCCATATTACAATGTAACGTCGCAATTTACAGTATAATACAAATGTTGAACGATTGTAACTTTCTTTACGTGAACGTTTTTAGGTTATGAGCCACAAAAATAATTCGATTTTCTTACCCGTTAGATAGCGAGACAACAACTTCAGGGCTTGAAACATTTTCAGTGGAAGTGCAGAATTTCATAAAATGTACGTTTTTGATTCGACATCTATTGCGATATTTGAGAAATGTGTATTTGTTGCATCCTATTAACCTAAAAAACGCTGGTGCGGCCATCACGTCTACAAAAACGCCGGCAGACTATTTCATGAAATGTTCATACAATATATATAGCTATGTGTTCAAATTATTATTATTATTATTTGAAGATATATCGCTCCTCGACCATCGACTCGATGTTTAGCACCGCCAGTCGAGTCCCGAGGAAACTAAAACACAGAACCCAGCCGAACCTGCCGAACATTGTCGAATGATTGTCGAAGTGAGCCGAAGCAAATATAGGGCCACGGTAGTCGCGCAAAGTGAAAATCGCAGTTGTCTCGGAAAGTAACATGGCCGAAGACAGTTTTTTCTAGTTACAGTGACATAATATCGTGAATAAATAGCCTCTACGGAACGCGTGCTTTCATTGAAAATCGATTAACCTCGAAGATATTCGTTGGATCGTTACAAGTACGTTATTACGCTTTATTTTGTAATATTGTTTCGTTTCGGGGAGAATAAACGCGCCGAGGGAAGAGAGCTGTGGAGAGTTTACACTCAGGGTAGGTCGAAGCATCGTTGTTAGAGAGAGAGAAAGAGAGAAAGAGAAGAATATATAACGGACACGTCCGAGCGCGCAAGCATGTCGGAAAGTGAAGCTGTCGCATCTCAACAGACGCAACAGCCATTTCAGCAGCAGCAGCAACACCACCATCACAACAACGCTAATCAGATGACGAACATGGCCTGGCAGTACCCATCGCCGGGTAACATGCATCTTTACCAGTCATTTCCCGGGTAAATAAATTCATCGCATCTCTTCTCTGCTGCTCTGCTTTTTCATCTAAACCCTTCGCATATATCTATATATTCTAACGACCTTTTACACTCACACGACACATTGCGATTGGTTGTACCGAACTAGGCATAATGGAGGGAAAGGTGTGACATACGTAGATATAGAACAGAAACACGAGTTCAGATGCGAATTCACATATAGTCATACCTTTCTTCACAAATGGCGTTCTCGCGCGTTCACCTGTGGAATACAAATATTCCATTTTTTTGCAATCTCACGAAAACATTTAACACAATCGCGAATTGTAAACAACTCGGTATATTTTTCTTACTATATTACGAAAATACTCCAATTTTACACCGAACCTACCAGACTGATCAAACGATCGATTTCGAGCCAGGGGTCAATATACTTATCGACAAAAAGTTGGTAAATTTAGTACTGAGGAACTATGTAGGAAAAAAAATCCAAAAACATTGGAATTAAAGGAATTGATGAGCTTCAAAACCTTTTCACTCTAGACTCCTACCTTTTTTTTTCCTAAACACATTAGCTAAACATCTGATGATGGAGTGTATAATAAATAAAAAGTTTTAAGAGCATGTAACAAACAAGTTTTTTATTTTTTTGATTTGAAGTTCCTGAGAAATGCTGCTGTACATTTTGACATTTATGTCATTCATCATATTTGAATAAATCACAATTTTCCTTTCGTTGCACTGAATATCCTTTTTATCTCAGTAAAAATAGAATTGCTTTTGCTTTCAGTGTCGGAAACTTGATTATCATTGTCATTGAAAACAAAGTACTCATTCGAATGTTTTTCTGTTGCAGACACATGTACGGACAAGGGTACAGTCCTCAGCAGCAAATGTATTACTATCATCAAGGAATGATGCCCGGATACGGACAAGCTTTTAATCCACAGCAGATGCAGCAGCAGCCGCCACAACAACAACAGCAACAGCAGCAGCAGCAGCAACAACAGCAGCAGCAGCAGCAGCAGCAGCATCAACAACAAATGCCTCAAAATAATCAGGGAAAGCCACAGGGACACCAACAGCCGCCGGTACCAGGAACTCCGATACCTCTTGATGATGACGCAGAATTACCACCTTTACCTCCAGGTCCACCTCCGCCCAATGCGTCAGCCATGCAGCACAATCAACAACCTCAACAACCCATGCAGCATCAACCTCCGTTCATGTACAACTCATTCCCTTATGGTAATTGGAACAACGGAGCACAGAATGATCCTTCTCGTGAGTGTTCACACGTTATAATTACTTTTTTGTACTTTAGGAATAATCGCTGTGTTGTAAAATCGAAATAATGGCGGTTTTTAAGTTACCACAAAGAAAAAGATTGATTATTATTTAGATTTTTTTGAATTTCCATTGCATGAAACATAAATCAGAGTTTGCAGATTTTTTGCTCATAAGATACAAGTCCTCAATCGGAATAAGCTTCGATGACGTAAACTATTATATTTGTGGTAATTAAAGATAATAATATTGAACGAATGAAATGAATTTTGCAGAGTTCAACGGTCAAATACGGTTCAACTTGCAAAACAAGAAGACAGGTCTCGGATTTACGCCTTCGACGAACAGCGGTGCGGCCAAGAAAAAGCGTCGGAAGAATAAAAACGTGGCCGCACAATTCAACAACTTTCAGGGAAACAACGGTGGCACACCGACGAATTATCCATCAATGATTAATCCGAAAGTGGAATTGCCGCCATTGCCACCGGTTCAAAAGGAAACGACGAACGTTTCATTACCGCCATTGCCGAGCGTTGAAAAACCGGTCGAGCCTGCTCCACCGGCTCCGGTAAATCCAACTGTTTCACCCGTAGCCATCGGTAAGCCCACGGTAGGTACACCAACGAATTCTACGAGTCAAAATCCCGTGGGTGATTGGCCCGACAGCTTGAAGAACTACGTGAATCGTTGCTACGAGAAATGTAAAACCGCGGTCGACAAGGATCAGGTTGAGATTATATTGAAGGGTAAAATAACTCGGGCAGCGAACGACGATTCTTTATGGGTTAAGGATTGGGACAAAGAACCATTACCGAGTATACACAGCGAGCGTATGACAATGACGATTAAGTCGCAACAAAATTCACCAAATAAAATAATAACAAATTCACTGACGAGTGGCGGTGGGCAGGGAGGCTTGCGCAAGCCAGGCCTCTCGACTTCGCTCGGGGCTAGGCTAGGCGCTCGTCTCTCTGCTGGTGGACATCGGAGATCTAAATCCCGCACCAGATCGCGCTCGAGATCGCACAGTCCACCCGCGAGAAAATATCGTCGTAGCACATCCTCCTCGTCGAGCGATCGTAATTACGATCATAAATCTTCCAAAACGAAAAAATCCAGTCGCAGCAGCAAACCTAATCACAGTACCAAGAAAACCAAGAAGACTAAGCAGACTAAGTCACATTTCTATTCCGAATTTGGTTTAGCTACAGGAAATACCGACGAATTGGGTAGTAAGGAAAAATTGCAACAACGGGCCGCGCGCTTTCACGATTTTACATCCAAAAATAGCAGCAGCACCATCAAGGACGACTCTACTTCGGACTTTGACTTCACTGGACTTCACATTATTGGTACATGCAGAGATATTGAGAAGCCCTATTTACGTCTCACCTCGGTAAGATTTTATCAATATTTATCTCCTCCAAAATTTACAGCCTCAAATGCTAATTGAGCCTCATTAATTATTCTGAATCTGTACCTCTTTCTTTTTAATCAATATTATTATCGTTAACGAAATGAAAATATTTTTTCAGGCTCCAGCTGCGTCCGCCGTGCGTCCGGTAAGTGTACTACAAACATCACTGGCACACGTGAAGAAACGTTGGGTAGCAGGACAGGACTATAGATACGCTTGTGATCAACTTAAATCTATACGACAAGATCTTACCGTTCAAGGAATTCGCGATTCTTTTACCGTTCATGTGTATGAAACTCATGCGCGTGTAGCACTCGAAAGGGGCGACCACGAGGAATTCAATCAGTGCCAGACACAATTAAAAATGCTTTATCAGGACGTCGGCGGTGAAAATCGTTGCGAGTTCGTAGCTTACCGGATTTTGTATTATATATTCACCAAGAATACTCAAGGTGAGTTAAAGAAAACAGAAAAAACAATTACTTTGGCAGTAAGAAAAACTTCTCTCTTTAAAACGAGCGATAAAATAAAGGAAAAAAATGTCGGATATTTTATTTAATTTATTTTCTTAATTTTTACAGACCTGACGACAATTTTGGCGGCGCTGAGTCAAGAAGATAAAAAAGACGAATGCGTGCGACATGCTCTAAAAGTACGATCGGCTTGGTGGCTCGGAAACTATCATTCTTTCTTTGAGCTTTATCGAGCCGCACCGCGCATGGCCGCCTTTTTGATAGATTGGTTCATCGCCAGAGAGCGCAAAAATTCTCTCAAGCAGATGATTAAGTCGTATGTATACTTTTTTTCAAACATACTTTCATTTCACTTGCTTCTCCCAAATATCCTTCGAATATTGTTAAGCTCAAAACGTTATTTTGTCGTCTTTTTTTAACGATACGAAAATCGTACCAACTGCATTACGATCAGTAAATATTTTTTTCCACCAATTTACAAGTTTTCACTGACAGACTCATTATCGACGATTACAAAGTAATAGAAATTCACAGGTAAACAATTACGAAAAGTATCGTTTACAAAATTGACTTATAAATAATAAAACTCTTGGGAGAATGATTTAAGTGTAATTGCTGGCTACTTCATAAGTCACTAGTGTTCTTTTAAGTTTTTCCTTAAATTCATGACGAGGTTTAAGTGATCGTTCCTTGTGTCTAACGATTTTCAGATTTTCTGTTTCAGGACTTCGAAAAACAACGAATTTATAATATCCGTTGTGTACAAAATAGTTTATTCGAATAGATATAAAACTGAATATTGATATAAATGAGAATGATGAATGAAGTGTGGTGCAAAAAAGAAAAAAGCAAAAAAAAAAAATGATGTTTGTTTTAAAAATTGTCTAATCATGGTATTTCTTGTGCTGTTTAGCTACCGGCAAAATTTGGCTGTTGATTTCATCGTATCGGAATTGGCCTTTCAATCTGCCGACAAATTTTATGAATTTGTCACTGAGTTTGGGTTGATTTATGCTGATTCCGAGAGGCAGCAACTCGACTGCAAGGCGAGCAGTGGTTCCCTAGGTGGTTGGTAAACCGGCGAGATATCATTTTCTTCTTGATCGAAGATGGGAAGGGTCGAAAAAGTAAATGCCTCCCTTCTCGTATAATCGATTCAACTGTGCGTTGTGCACCACGCACATTGTATATATGTACAAAGAATGTGTACTGATACAAAAAAAGGGGCGTTATATGTATAAACGTATGTATATACATGGATATATATATATATATATATTGTATATACGCTCTTATATATACATATATATACATACATATATACCAAGTTCAACCTTTTGGCAACTCGAGAGATCTTGGTCGTTTTTCTTCACTCTCTCACGGCCAAGGTGACGAAAAACATTATTTTTGATCGTGCGCATCATTAACGAAAGAGTAATTGCTCGAAATTTTAATCGTCGTATGGTGAAAGTTGTTCGATTCGAATACTTGGACACATCGGCAAAGGCAACTTAATCTCTTCATCAATTAAGATAAACAATTGTACTTTATTATTATCGAAAAACGAAAGATTGGGCTGTACGAGAAAAGAAACATTTTACAAAATAATCCAATGAATTGCGAGTTTGAAGGAGAGCTCCAATCGAATAACTTCGGAGACTACGATACGATCTTGTTTTATATTGTTATCGTGTCGAAGCCGCCTCGAATGGCGAAAAAAAAAAGACAATTTCTTCTGTCTGCTCTTTTATGTGCTGCGTGTTTTTTTCACGTTAGTATTCTCGCTCGTGACGTTTCTTCGAGGAAAACCTCACAACTAATCCCCGTATTTCTCGTATTATCGCTATCCCGACACAAGATTCCAATCAATTTCAATCTGTCGGACAAATCGATAGCCTCGGCGAAATTTATTTTATGAGAAATCAAAGCTTTTTTGTTTTTACTCTAAAAATTGCATCTTCCGTCTCGTATGCTCTCCCAAAATCGATCCAACGCCGGAGACACGCATTTGTACACAAAATTTCTGACACACTCACCCATATACATACATACATACAAAACAGAATGAGTGAGGAAACGAACAAATTATTTTCTGGACAACACCGGATACGAGACCGACCAGTAGCTGTCACCTCGATAAAGACCCCGCTGCACAATATTCATTTTCCAAGGAGATGAGAAGACGTTGAGAACTTTCTCATCGACCGGCGAACAATTATCCTCCCAAGGACCATCGTTTAACGTAACAACCTTCGAGAACATCTGCACCGAATCCAGTGGGAACCGAATGAGAGAAAATTCATTTTATTGACTTTATCGACGTGAAAGAAATCCCAAAGTGTTATCAGTTGATACGTTTTTTCAAATTCAGATTATCTGTGATAAAAGAAAATGCGTTTAAACGAAAAGTGATCCAATATCGACGAAGGATGAACAACGGCAGGGGGAGAACTTGAACGAGAGTGGAAGATATTTGGTACATCCGGTTACGAAGAAACGGCGATCGACGAGGAGAGACAGGAAGCACCGAACAGTGTCCATGCATCACATCAATCATTGTATTTTTTTTTCTTTTAAAACGAATCATCTTGTTGCCCAATAAATTATTAACATTTTTTTTACACGATTTCGGTGTTTGTTGATTGAATTCAATGTCCCCTGCGGTTACGCTTTTTTCATAATAGATTAGATATTTATTACAGACTTCTAACGATACAATATGAATATAATAATAATAATAATAATAATAATAATATTTTCATATCTTCATATGTTATATATTAATATATTAATAGCCGACGTAAATACACTAATTAATAAAATATTAATAAAATAGGAAAATTATAACAATGAGATGAAATATAATTTTCGAGGACTTTGTTTTTTGCCATCCGCGTATCAGTTTGTGAATGGCGATCTTTTCTCTACTTTTTTTTTTCTTTTTCGCTTTTTTCGGTTTTTTTTTACACGGAAAGTGACACGAAGCTATTGTACTGTGTTATGTTGCGCTTGAGGATATCAGCACACGGACCCAAGACCCGCTCGAATCGTGCTCTGTCGAGTTTGACGCATTTCAATGGTCCACGAGCAACGACCGTTGCTGCTCTTGGCCTGTCCAGCAGTAGAGCTATCTCACCTGTTAAACATTGATTTAATAAGAGAAATTAAAGTATCTGGAGCCTTATTAAATTTTTGATCATTTGCATGAAGATTTGATGAAGACAATTCAAAAAAATGAAGTTATAGAAAAAAATCTCTCGAAATGGAACTTCCGGGATAATTTAGAGCTCAAATAATTGTTGTTTTTTCGAATCAAGGCTTTTTGGACGAAGTCTATCGACTTCTAGATTCGCCCTGTGAGGGTCGATGTAATTTTTTTTGTTTCTTTACCAAAGTAATCTGAAGGTCCAAGACGACCGACTTCCGAAGGCTCCTCGCCTTCGCTCCGCTGTTGCAATACGACGGCAGTGCCTTCGACGATGATGTAAAAATCTTCGCCAGGCTCGCCCTGCCTAACTATTGTCTCGCTGTCCTCAAATGCCACGGGTTCGAGAGCATCCGCAACGGTAAGACGTTCCCACTTGTCCAATGATTCTAGAAAAAAAGAAACAATTTGTACAGGTCATTTCAATAAACGGGTGAAAACAAATGATAACAGAAAATCATTCATTCAAAATCGATTTCGTACTTTTTGTTGTTCCAGCAACGAAACGTAAGATTTCTTTTTTTATAATTACACGTTGGGGAAATTTCAACAGTTGAAACAAATGACGAAGTCGAGAGAGGCACAAAAAATGTATTCAGTTTTGTTCTTTTCTTGTTGAAGTAAAAAAAAAACTTTTTTTTTTATACACCGTATTATGGAAATTGAAATCAGTTAAGATAAAGGACGGAGTCAAGAGAAGAGACAGCAAAAAAGGAAAAATACGTACCAAGGATAGATACTCGGGATAAGAATTCCTCGTACATTTTTCGTTTTCTTATGGTCGATCCCATGAGTATTCTGCGATAAGAATCACGATCAATACCCCACAGTTTGACGTCAGTTTTTGCCCTGACAGTGGCAGCTCTTAGTGTGCCATAGATGAGAGCCAATTCACCAAAACTTCCTCCCTCGCCAATTGTAGTAACGAGTTCACCGTTAACATATATTTCAACGTCACCCTGATCGATAACGTAAAAATTGTCTCCCTCGTCACCTGCATTAAGCAACAGAATACACTTAGATCGATTGGACGACGAGACAAACTTTTTTCAGTCTGGAACATTTTATTTTTGAGAGGCGAGTGGGAAGAGAAAGGAAAAAATAAATAAATAGAATGGTGAATACGCACCTTGTCTTATGATTGGCTCGTCGGGCAAAAAAATAACGGGAAACATCGCGTCGAATATGTCCGAACGTTCGTTCTCATCGAGATGAGCGAAAAGTACGTTTTTAGCAATCGCTTTACTTAAAGCTGCCATTGTTTTGTAATCTTTCGGTACTACTTTTTTCACGTAACTCGTTGCGTCCTCTTCCGACACTGGCTCCGCCGATATTCCGCCTCTCCGACGTACTTGAGGGCCTTGTTGACCAGCCGGTAAATCCTCAATGTCCTCTGGACTCGTTGCTGTTTGCTGCTTCGCATCGTGAGCTTGTTCCTTATAACAACATGGAAATAAGCCGATGTGTTAAAGGCTTCGAAAGTATTTTTTTTAGCGGTGTTTTATTACGGATCGAGTTTTTTTTTCTCTGTATTTATTGGGATTCGAAGAAATAGTGCGTGGGCAGAGGAACGGGAACAAAACGCGAGCTAATATATTAACAAAATAAACGAAGAAAAGTAATAAAGTAAATATGGCGATTGGTCAAAGGACAAGTGTCAAAATAACTGCAAAAAAAACTTGAGTGAACTCTCAATATCCATTAATTTATAACAATCATAGTTAATTCCATTCAGACCTCTGCCAACGAACTGCAAATTTTTCAACGATCGTTATAAAATATTCGTTACGCATTCTCCGCAATTATCGAATCAAAAATATAAATTAGTCAGAATCCGTGCAAACACTCGGCCATGATAAAAAGTACAGAAAAATATTGGTCAAGCCATTAGTTATCGTTTCGGAAAGAAGTAGCTGCAAACAAATAAACCCCATCAGCTGATCGCAGTAAAACGCATACTCTCGTATCATTTGGCCCTGCGAACAGCCGCGAGTAACAAACGGAAACACGGTAGTTAACCCTTAGTCCCTTACGTCGTCGACGTGGGTCGTTCACGTCTAGGCTGATTTGAATTTCTGTGATTACTATAAAACGTATCTCTGCATATCACTCGGTACTTGTGCTAATCGTCAAAATATTTGAGCGTGATCTTTTCGTACGAGGACCGAACAAACTATACGTGTTTTTATTTTTTTTTATTTTGCGAATTTCATAATAGGACGAAAAATCCATCGAACACATGTCCGCGTTGACCGGAATAGGCACTGAAAAAACTTTGGCTAGGGTGTAAATATCAAATACAATGCGGAAATTGTGGATTTAATAAGCTTAGATCTTCCACCTCGAGACACGTTCTCATTTCCTAAACCAAAATAAACATGGCTGCTGGTTTTCTGATGTTTAAGCTAACAAAAAATGAGGAACTTTATTCCATACGATTGAATCGAAACAAACGGTCCGAAGATAATTCCATTGTGAAATCTCGTTCGATCAGTTTCGTAGAAAAAAAAAATGCCAACTCCCCGAGGGATAATCGAAATTTTCGAGTTGAAAATAAAATGATAAACGCGTCATAGCGGGATCACGTAAGAATTATATATAAATATATATAATATATATTAAAGAAACTGGACAGTCCAAGATACCTCCTGATATTTACACACGCACGGGCACCGCTGATCTCAGATATTTCGTATATAAATAAACACTAACTTTCCGACGAAAGCTCAAAACTGTTTTCTTTTACCAAAACAAAAATGACTTCTGCGTGAAAATCGAACGGTTTGTACGTATTATTCCGAAGTCTACCCGATGTCTGAGTAAATCAGAGTGGCATAAATTAATTTAATCTAACGTTATGCAAGTTATGTATTCCGCTTATTAATTGTGAATAAATCATTCTCTTTACCTCCTCCATTTCGTTCGAAGATATCTTTCGACTTTCGCGTCACTTTGCACAAGTAATATAGAGAGTGTTCGTGATGCTTTTATTTTATTGGATAATACACGCGTAATGGTTCGCGCGTATATGAAAGTTTCTGCTAATTATAAAACAAACGTTACACGAACTTCGCACAGTAACAGGATATTGAAAATAAAAAATGTGAATAAAAAGGTAATGAAATTGAGAAAAAAAGGAAAGACTACTATTTTGCCGTGGCAGTGGCTTCGACCCGTAATTTTATTAGACCGCGTAAATCCGATTATCGAGATGAACCGGTGGCGTTTCACCGTTGCGGCGATGTTACGAACGTATATACCCTTATATTTTTTCTCTTCTCCCCCACTCCCACTTAACGCTCTTATTCTCCGGAGACTTGTTCCTCGTGGCTCTGTCGCGAGCAAACAACAAACGCAGTATCGTCAAAATGTAAGCGGTTCTTCCTTCTTTCCTTCTCCCGCTCTCGAGACGATCCCATGTGCGTGGGCAAAAAAAAATTCGTGCTGCTACGCGTCTCGTAGCAGTCAACAAAGCCAACTGGACACCAAACGTGTGAGACAGAGAGTTCTTTGTGTGTTATATTACGTGCAAAAGAAGATCTACACTTTTATATACAATATTCGTTAGTGATTCTCTCTTTCGTGAAAAGACCTGACTCTTTCCTCTCACTCGCTCGCCTTTTCTCTCCTGTGTTTCCCCATTGGCCAAGGTGTCACTCGTTATATTTCGAGCATATTCTAAGTTTAGATCCCTACACGAGAGCCCTCCAACTTCTTTAGACTCTAAAGCACAACGCGGTTATATGTGCAAACGCGTAAAACTCTCCGAGCGAGAGAGACGCTGAGGTATTCGTATATTTTGCTTGCATAAAAGTGAAGAGCCCTCGTTCTCCCTCTCACGAGAACAAAATCCAGGCTTTCCCATCAAGTTTTGTGTTTTCGCGTGTGTAATGCGCGATAACCTTTCTTTCGACCTCCCCCTTCCCCCACCCTTGGGCTCATGTATCGTCTACATAAACCGAACGGAAGGTTCGTTCCGCTTTTTTTGCTTCTTTTCTTCGCGAGAGACTGAAGCAGAAGGGACTCTGGAGGGTATTCGCACCGTGCGCCAATTAGACAGCGCCACTTACGGTCGATCTTGGAAACTGGACGAAGAAATAAAAATAACACGAATTTTCATTATTTCATCTGTTTTACGACAAGCATATTTTTTCAATTTTGCTCTATCTTTCTTAGGTTTTTTGTAACACCAGTTCCAAAATCGATCAAAGACTCAATCGCTTCTAAAACAAAAGCCAGTGTCGTAAGAAAGAACACATTCTACGAAAGTTCAGACTAGTTTGACGATAAATAAATAATAATGAACAGTTTTTTAACAGAAAGCGACATTGTTCAGTCATTTAGGTTACGTGCTGTATTGTATTAAACTATCAGTGTTATGGGTACATCGATAATGAACTATACTAATCTCCTAATACGAAACAATAAACTGAAACGACCTTCGCAATTAATCTCTACCAATAAAGGCGATTCCAGGTAGCAGGAGGAGGCATATTACTACGATTAACAAGTGTCGCTCTAATCCACGAAGGAATTGTCTCCAAAACTGCCGCCCATGCGCGGAACTTTGCAACGCAATAATGTAGAATAGTGGAAAAAAAAAATGTTCGACGATACTTCGAAAACAATAATAACACGTCTAGCATTGTGAAACTGTGATTTATACGCAAAAATTGCGAGTCGTAACGGTTTTTTTACGTTCTAAAAAAACGTTGTCTATTATGGGAAAAAAAATGCTGGAACGAACGAAAGGCTTCTTTTCAATCGCGACTGCTATTGATGTCTTTGTTACGATAATTACAACAGAAGGAATAATAATTCATAAAAAGTAACAATAACTCGTTCCTTCCATTCCGGAATATTAATTGGCTTACGAAGAAACAAAATTTGTAATTTATCTCACCCATCGATTAATCTCACTCCTTAAATTATTACTGACGGCTTTCATTTTTATGACGATGCCCGAGTTCTTAACTTTGGAATATGCAATGAAACTGTTTTTTTTAAATAAATATATTGCTCTCCTTTTACAAATCTGTACTACGAAAATATGTCAATTTTCATTTATTAATGATTGACACATGTTTCTCGATCGATAATCGATTCGAATCGGATTGTCGACACTCCGCTATTGGACAAGACAGTTTTTGAACATCGATTTGTCAATACTAAAGAGTTTTTGACATGATGTTCGAAGGAAATGACCCTCGACAATTAAATGAAAAACTTAATTAACGAAAAATAGCTTGTCAAATAAGTGTCAAGTTTTCACAATTTCTAGTTGTATGCAAAGTTCAATACAATAATGACATAAATCGACGGCCCATTCGTATATCAGCTCGTTTTTTAACCTAGAAAAATATTGTTTACGATAGATTTGTTGATACGTGAACTAAACGAAAAAATAACACATAAATAAATCAATTTTTTTTCGTCGATATTAGAATTGCTTGAAAATTTCGAATTATTCTTCTGCAAATGTTGATGAACATGTCATCGTGAAATTTTGCAGTAATCATTTGATCATTCTGTAAATCTATCGATCTTAATATTTTTCTAGGTTAAGATATGAACCCACCTTGGCCTATTGTAATCATTGAATTAAAATTTAACATTCGTTCGAATCGTGTGAAGCAGCTGTGGTACGTTGAATTCATGTTTTTTAACGGGAGAAGAGGTGGAGGGTTACTTTTTTGTTAGATTCTGCATCTAGAACCTACGTACACATAAGTATGCTCAAGGAAATTGGAAATGGTAACAAAATTGTGTTTGTAAATTTACGTAAAAAATACTTTTCCAAATATAAACAAATTTTTCAAATACATCTCATGAAATTCGAAAACGACAGAAAGGGAATGAATTTCACACTGGACAGTTGAACAGAATAACAGAGGATTAAAAAAAAAAATCGACAAAGAAAATTCGTATGATAGTTTATTGTTCAAAAAATTGGCGAATGTTTGCGAAATATAAAAATATTCGGTCAAATTTAAGGTGTCAAGGTTCGCAGTATCGAAAAAAAAAGAAAATAAATAAGGCATTCCATAATTCTTGATTGTTAATTATAACGTAGTTGATAAAAATATGCAGGGCGTGTAAATGAAGCAGTGTGCACACATTTCGGTAATAAAAAGTAACAAATATTCACGTGACGTTTACTCGCAAGGAGCGCCGGATACAAGTTTGATGCCGTAAAATAAAAACTCCGCAACCTTCCTACTTACCCTTTCGAGTTTTTGAAAATATTCACGAAGAAACGATATTGGATTTTGTGGTCTTCCGACGCAAAGTTGTACGATGCAATCCTTGAGTACTTGTTGTATGTTGTGTCTTTGTACGTAATTCTCGCACTCCCGTAAACTCTGTTCCTCCTCAAGATTCGCCGCCATGTTTGTATCACCGAAATGACAACTTGAGGCAAGTTTTATCTTCCCCCTCCCTCGCCCTACCACGACACGTTATCACTTATCCACAGATAACGCATCAAAAGATTGCGAACAAAAAAGATATTCTATGTCGCACCAAAAGATTTTACTACTGCGTGGGATCGCGATCTTTGACGAACACAAAATATTTATTTTTATCGGCTGAGAAAATCCGTGTTATTATTATTATCGTGGAAGTACGAGTTTTATGCATGAGAAACCACAGAATGCAATCATTCAATCGCGCCTCCTCATTAGTCGTATTCCATTTTTTTTTACGCGCAGCATAAATAACGTCGAAATGCAAGAGATTCCAACGTTCGCCAAGTTAGACCACTTCAATTTCACTGCAATTCCCCATTTCGTCTAATATCACACACTAATCTCGTCGTTTTTCCGTCGAGATCCAAGTCCTTCTACATTAATTATTTTCTGTACATATATTTGCGACGATTCGCATGTGTACGGTGTACTGTCCGCTGCTTCGCGATCGCTCGAAATCAATAAATAATACTATTTTCCATTGGTGGAGTCGCCGGTTCTTTAAACTTGGCAGATAGACTTTTGAATTCGTATTTTTTATTGTCGTTATAGTTTGGGAATTGTTTTCGATAGTTATTGATCGTATTATTGTAGTTTTCGAATGAATCGTTTGGGAATAATTGATAATCAATTGTTAGTGCATAGTAAGCAGAACATGATTTGGAATAGCTTTTTGTTCTTAATCAATCAGAAATCATTTGGGCAACGTATAAGCAATCTCAAAATCTTTTTCGAAGTGATGATTTCATTGTGAAAATTGAATGATTAATGAATTATCCTGTGGTCAAAGAGAGCTCCGCCAGAGCTCAGAATTCTTGGGAATATTCCTAGGGATTTCCTGGGTATACTCCGAATGTTGTTCAAGTTTCAAAACTTGACCGATGCGAATATACCAGTGGCCAGGCTGAACTCACGGTACGACGTGAGCGCAGCCAAAGTCAAGAAGTAACTGAGCGGACGTGGAGCGGACTACCCCCCGTCTTCTTCGTCGTTAAGTTATCCGTGGAGCGGCTCAGTCGGTATTGGCGATAAAACATGTATTACCGATGATCGGTAAGAGCGTAGATAAGAATGACAGTCAGAGGTTCCATTTCTGAATCTGATAAGATTGTTTCGTAATTCCAGCGTCTTCTGTATTCCCACTCGTTACATCGCTAACAACGCAAGCACCGTACAGAAAAAGATAGGTTGAGTGTAAATGGATAACAAGTGTGAGGTGAGCGACGGAAAAGTTGACATATGGGAACGGGAGTCGATATTATAGAATGCTTAGAAATGGGGAACGTGAAAAATGGGGTCGTCGACTGCATGCCAAATGGCGTTGAGTGTCTCCCCAGCAGAAATATTTACCTTCGAACGTACGCGGAGTCGTCGCATGAAACTCAGTTCGATAAACCTGTTTTTTGGATTTGAAGCGTTTTAAACTTGATTGTTTTTTATGTAGTTGAATAACCCTGCGCACGCGTCCTTCTATTTACGGCGTAGTATACCATCTATGAGCCGTTAGCAGAAACAAGGTTCACTGCTGACCGCGAGGGGTGTAAGGGGGCAGAGATTTTCATAGCTACGAAACACGCCGTTCCTGCAACCGAACAACGAACGTCAGTCCGTCACTCCCGTCAGCCGGGTTGAGTCGGGTGGCTATTGTCAGGCATGTGGGTTGTTACTTCTTGTATCGAAAGATACAACGAGGGAGTATCGTGTCACTGTACACCCTAAAAACCTTCTTGTCATTTGAAAGTCGTTTTATTTAATTCTTCGTTCGGTGAAAAATAATCAAGAAGAAACAAAAGTGTCGTTTTCATTCAATTTTTTCGTCAATAGACCGAACGTATGACTCCGAACGAGATTTGTCATGGGAAAAAACCACGCTACAGTGTGAAAATAGTGCATCGATGTTTCTTTCATTCGCGAATTAAATGGAAATAACTAATGTGACATTCGTGAATAAAGAATATAAATGTTATTCGTGTTGGCATAATAATAATCATAATAAAATTAAGTGAAGTGAAAAAAACAGTGGACAAAGAAGAAGACTTTTTGCAGAGGATTTAACATTTGATCAACGTTGCTTTTGGGAAGGGTGGATGATTGTACGAGCTCAAACCTGCCCGGTCACGCGCCCTAGCATGGTTGCCAAGCACTTTAGCCAGGGTAAGCACCCCCGCCTTTCTCGAAAAATTCCAATAATAATGTACCATTGTACCATCGCGATCTTTTACCCGTCTCCTCAATATTATCTTTCACCTCTCGAGCTCCGATGACTCAACCATCGCATGGGAAAGCATGGCAAGCATTATTTATCGTTCGAAATACGAGCATATCGTTTACTATCAAGTTTGCACTCCTCAGAATACCTATTAATAAAAAACTCTTTTTTACAACTTGATAACGACGATGATGGGTCGAACATTTTTTCCACACCCTTTGCCCAAACGGTCGACTGCGTAACTCTGAGAAAAATAAACAAATCAACATTCTTTTTGACTCGTCAATTCATTAATTCTTTACCCAACGTATTTCGTCTAACAAATCCAATTTGTTTTAAAACCAAAACTTATATTTACATTAAGAACCTAGAATTCTATTCCGACTCGAAAATCGCTCTACAAGACGGTGGAAGGGTGTAAAATGAGGTTAAAATGAAAAACTTTTTGAGAGACGTAAATAAATGTACACAAAGAAACATGAAGGATGTTTGGTTTGTAAACTGTGAATTTCCTTCGTGACTTCATTCCAGTTTTCTTTACAATCTTCTGCGAAATAACTGATTGTTAAGTGTTGAAGTATTTTCAAAGATTTCGAAATGAAAGGTTAACACATTTGACATTTCTTCAATCAGTCACGAACAATAACTAGTTGATGGTAAAAAGGTTTAGGGAAAAGATGGAAATAAAGTGAAGTTCAAGTTAACATGATTGAAGTATTCAACGAAATTCTTTTTTTTCATACAAAATTTGATTAGAAAATGAGAATCGAAGCTGAGAAACCGTCGTCAATTTTTTCCCTTCTATCTCCTCAACTTTTCGAACTACATATAAAATAAAAAAGTTCCCAGTATTTATACAGCGAGCGGTGGATTTATTTCGAGAATCAACCCCCTTAAATCGTGCTTTCCGAGGCTCCAGCCATCATAAAACTTCATCTCCCTTATTTTTTCGACTTTCGTGAGTGCTTGGTAAAACAAAAAACTTGTAAAGATAATATTGAAAAAGTGTCCACACCGTATACCTTCAACGTTCGCATCTGATGAAAACAAAACGAAAAAAAGCCACACCTTGGCTCTATAACAAAGTTAAAATAAGAAAGAAAATATATTCAGAGCTTACCATCAATTTACAAAACAATAAGTTCCTCCTTACTCGAATACTCTACTGTTTGAATGCACGGAAATAATTAAAAAGCAGTCAAGTCATTTGCGGAGATACAAATATGCACACAGTGCCCCAAGTTTCAATCTTGAGCCTCGGGATCTTCACCGCGTACACATATTATCCATTCGGGAAAAACGTATAGCGTGTCGCAACATACGCTAACGATGCATGCATAATATAAACAGTCAACGATCCGGAGACATGCAAAACACCAAGCCAAAACAGAGACAAGAATTCTCATGGTTTATTATGACACATGTCGACTCTATTGTAATGTCAGTAAAACTCAAGCATTGATCGTGAGACCGTAGCAAGGTCAATGAACCTATAAAATCGGTGATTAACACTCGTCACTATAATGTGTTACGTGATACGTGACAGTATCCGATATCTCAACATAGATCTCAGTCTTCGTCCAGCATGGCACGCGACACTAAATCAATGACAGCAGACAACAAATCAGGCAATTTATCATACATGTGTTTGGAATCATATGCTGGGACAACAAACTATTTGATGTGCATCCAAAATAGAGACGAACCTCGAGCTTTGGAAAGCTGTGTTTTTTACGATTGAAATTATCTCGAAGAAAACCATCACTACCTCTCAAAATACTTCAATACATTATGTTATTTTTGTAACCGAGCATTTAACCCTTGATCTTTTAAAGGCCTGTCAGCCTGACTTGCTTAGCCATGTGTTATAATGTGGATACGTAGGGGAGGCTGGGACGAGTAGAGTACGTGGAGTTGAGTGGGATGTTTTTTGAGATATGAAAGCAAAAAAATCATTTTCACACTTAGCACAAATTCTATTCAGCTAAAATAAATCTTATTGCAAACAAAAAAAGACACGGAGTTGAACTTGTGAGAATCACAGTTTTGTCAGCACTCGAATCCTTCTCCATGGCACGTTCGTCTCGAATATTGACAACGAATGGATTACGAAAAATTCGATTGAAACTGGAAAATTGAAAAAAATACAAACGCCATAGATTTTTTAATCAGAAAATCAAATAAATAGTTTACGTAGGTTTAAATAAATAAAAATTCTAGTGTTTTACACCATAAAAATAAACGTTTTGCATACATTATCGCGCGGGAAGCATTCTGTACCTGTAGCTCTCGCTTCCACACTTTTTCCCCCTCGTTTTCTTTTACATTCCTTTCCTTTGTTCGAATCGACACGCTGTAATCGTGTTTAACCGCATTCATGAATAACCCTTGAGTATAATAACATTTTTTTTATAACTAGAACTACATTTTTTTTCATAGTTGATGATATTTTACTCGTTCCACTGCTTCTGACATGAACAACAAGTTGATCACGTTTTGTCTGTTTTAATATTTTGAATGTCAAATTTTTCGTCGCGGTGCAGAAAAATCCTAATAATAGAAAATATTCTTTCATTCTTGTGGACTTAACGATGTGGAAAATTATAACACTTTCGAAATTTTCAACTATCTCTCTTTACCTAGCAATCATGGCGATTTAGTCAGGATGACACATGGCCTTAATTTTTGAGGCAAATCGTTTCGACCTACACGAACATTCAAAACGCGTTACTTCCCAATTACCGAGACCTACGACTCATGACGTCTTCCGGTTCATTATTTTTTCGAAAATTCTTCATTTTTCGAAGAAAATGCGCTATAAGTTCAAAGCGAATGTGTCAGTGTCACAAAATCTACATCATTGCTTGCCTTAACCGAAAAAATCTGGCGAAAGACTTGAGCCCGAAGCTTTCTCTTATTTTATTTCAACTATTCTGTACACTAATTTTTTTTCTTTCGTGAGTGAATCATTCTCCATTAGAAAATGATTCATGCGTATTTTCATCGAAGTGCTTTTTCATGCTGTAATTATTTTCCCATGAATTGTTTTTCACTTAACTCAATATTTACTCGTTCGAGAATTTTTTGTCGTGCAAAGGAAATAAGGTATACATTGTAGTCGAAATAAAATAAGTTCCATCGAGCAGTCGCGTGTATGTTGTACGTATTTAACAACGCGGTCAGGAAACGGATGGAGAGGTCCGAGACTTTGAGCGATAAATAAACGGGTTGAGAAATACTTGAATGAGAGAGAAAGAGAGAATGCGAGAAAGAATGGAAGAGCGCGAAGGCTAGAGAGGAAACAGAGAAATAGAAAGAGAAGGGGATTTTTCACACACGCAAAAACGATAGACACATGTTGCAAAAAGTATAAACTCGTGGGACGGAGTCCGACAACCACAAGCTCGACTCTGACGACGAAAACCTCAGATGTCATAAAACCACATATTCTACAGCAAATTCCTATTCCCAAAACATGTTGCACGTTTAATTTATACTAAAATATTAAATCCCCTGTATTGCGTGGGCACAATCTGCGTTATAAAACATTCGACATACCGGAAAAGCCATTAAAGGCTTCATATCGTTTATTTACCAAAGAATCTTAATGACTAATTAAAAAAAGCTGCGTTGACAAAGCATTTTAATTAGTAGAATACCAACTCGTTAAACTTTTTCGATTATAAAAGTAATTTCTTAATATAACGACCTTCAAACTCGTAATAAACATTGCCAAAGGTTTAAACTATTCAATTGCGGATATCTAGAGATGTTTTGTTATGATTTTACGTGAACTTGACTTAGATTTTCATGTAGAGTCAAACTTGAAAAGATAGAGAAAAACAAAACAGTTTCTTCTGTAGTTACACGCTCAAGGACGCCTCCATGAGTGGCATAGAGATCACAAGTGGCGGACGTGTGAGCGCCAGAGAAAAGGATCCTCGCGTGTCTGTCCTAAGTATTTGCTCTTTAAAAGTTTTCATTGCTTAATTTTTCAATTTGTTTTACTACCTCAATATCTTTATTGTCTTGTCTTTAAAGTCTTTAAACTCTTCGCTTACGGATCATAAATTGAAGCAATTGCATTCATAGCTAAATTTTTCTGTCCAACCCTTATATTTGCTGAAGAAGATTATAATGACATTTTAATATTATTTCAAAGAATAGATAAGGAGAAAAGTAATTTGAGAATTTAGAAAAAAAAAAGACTGAACCCACACATAATTTCACGTAATAATTGTCAATATTATTTCACAACGTGGCAACAGTGTACGACTATCGCATTTGTGGAAAAAGTCCCATACTTATTATCGCTTAACAGTGGTGAATACGATTGCACAGTTCCATATACGATATTTTTTAAATGTATAATGCGCTGAGCAGTGAGAAAAAAAAATTCCAGAAATAGTGACCAGGTTCCTTGGTTTAGGTTGAACTGCACTTTTGATATTTACGATAACAGAACATTTTTATTCTTCCACATCTATAACAGAATTCAGATTATTCGAACGCAATGAAATTTCTTCATTTTTTTCGGTATTTTTCAGACAGTCTTTGCAAATTTTAACAATGGGAAAAAATTGGTGAATTCAAAAAGAAGTTAAACGTCTACAAACGATCGGGAAACATTCGATTTTGATTTAATGGTCTTCAATGCTGTTAAAAATCTTTTTTAAAGAAATTGGCTGTACAAGTTCGGATTTCTTAAAAGTTTCTTATTAACAATAATCAACAGAAATTTGTTTGAATTTCGAAAATGTGTGACAGTGTATAAATTTATTCTTTGTATTGACTAAAGAAATGATTCCCCGAAGCTAAAAAAAAAGTGACGGCCGCCTCCTGTTATACTCTTCCTTGAAAATCGCATAACCCGTCGGCTGGATTTAGCAAACAGTTTCTTGTACGTGCCAAGCAGCTGTTCAGTGTGCACCTGCTCCTGAAGACGCTGTATCGCAAATGAAACATCGAAAGGGTCTCAATATTATTTTCGCAGTTGCCGTGTCCGCAAAATACAGCATTTAGAATTACGATTTTTTTTTCTCAATATTTCCATCAACTACAAAGGAAATATCAAGATTTTCATGAGCATGCTAATTATTGAAATTAAGAACCCGATTCTTTGATTCAAAAATCTTCGACAAACTTCGTTTCACTTTAATTTCTTGCATATTGTAAATGCTAAAAATAGAGAAGGAAAAAAAACGTAGAGTTATGTCTGTGTATGTGTTAAGTTAATTATTCAATAACGAGTTTTTTAATCTTCGTAAAATTTGTACACGACTCCTTGAATCTTTTATATCAAAACATATCAAATTCTCGGAATTACAGAACGTTGTAAAGTTCGAATGAAATAAATCCTAATAAAAGTCAACTCTAATATAATAAACCGAAGTAATTAATAATGACAGGATTTAAGCTTTCACAGCTGCTGTAATTATTGATATCGTATTATACAAGTTATCATGCTTCATGAGATTTTCTGACGTCACTATTGAGGCAGGAGTGGTGAAATAATTGAATTAATTTGCCCGACAGCTTCCTTCGAACCCCTTTTGTGGTAGGCTCAATTTTCTAGTTACTTCAATATCGATAGAAATAACGATGCAGTAAAAGTTGTGTATATTTCGGAGAAAAGGGAAAAGCTTGGCGTCGTTCCAACATTATAGCAACTGAATGCAGTCTGGAATATTAAAAAAGTCATAAATTTTATTCTGCTTTTCGTATAAAATCCTCGAAGTCTTATGATATTGAAGTTTGCATCTTTGAATCCTAACGAAATATTTTTTAATCATTTGTCGTTTTCTTAATCTTTTGACGTTTGAGTTCTTTGGAATAAAAAAAAGAACTTTTAGACATTATTCGGCAAATGAGAACATTTCGATGAGGTTTAATGATGCTAATTTCAACATATTTTTGTTGTATCTCTACTGTTTTAAAAATGAGCAACATTTAATAATGTTTCAGGCTCCGGCCCGGAGACAGGGGTGCCGGATATGACGGTAATCAGCGACATAGACGAAACTGGAATCAACCGAAACCTCCAGGTCCGATATAGCAGGGACCAGATTTATGTATCCTTTGTAGACCATATTGATTATCGATTTCTTAGGATATAATTTCTTAGTATATAGTGATAGTTTTTTTTGTCAACTGTGCAAAAATGAAAAAACTGCCAAACTAGAGCTTATCTATTTATTATTATCATTATTATTTTTTTAATGAAATGTTCCACTTTCGTTGGCAACGAATATCATTTCAAACAGACAGCAAGTGGGTACATTTTTCTCATAAAAAAATCCATCATCGTTTATTAAAAGTATCAAATATTTAAAACCGTCTGAAATAATTATAAATTGAAAAGACTTGTTATTGTGGGAACAAAATTCTCTTGGCAGTCTGAATAATTAAAAAATACACTCGCCAAGATGAGTTTCATAAAAATCTGATGCTCCAATTAGGAAAAAAATGAGCAGAAACCATAAGTAACGAGTATAAAGTGTTCCGTTTGTGTAGCCTTTCAGTTGGAAAGGCACGAAGATTGCGAGAGCAATGAAACAAAAATAAGAAGTTTAAAAAAGCCAGAAAGAGAAAAGGAAAAAATAACAAAAAAACGAGGCGAGCACTGAGGGAAGTTGAAAAAAGGGTCTAGGTCTTTGCAAGAGTTACGAATATGAAGCTTAGGTTAGAGATGAATATAAGGACAAGTGCCAGGGCAAACAAATGTTCGGCAGGCCTAGATGTTCAGACTTTACTTATAAAGCGCACATGTGATGCGGAAAACGATAGAACAACTAGGAAGTGAAGGGGTGTAGAGTATTAGAGTGCAGAGTAGGTCTGCTTGGTTAAAGCAAAGCTTCGTGGCCAGTGCAGCATAAATAGAGAAGTGGAGAGAGCAAAAGAGTGAGACAGGTATAGGAAAGATGAGAGCAATGAGCAACTGTGGCTGGAGGAATCCCCGACTGAAACAGAACGATATGTAGATAAATATATACATGTATATGGCGAAGAAAAAGCTTCGCTGCATGTTATCCATTCATTGCTGTGTATTGAAACGATGGAGGGAGACAGCGCGAGGTTGAGTATGAATTTTGCAGGAGTGTGAGGCTCCCGGGGTCGGTTCGTTTCCATGACGACAGCTCCCAGTCAGCTGGTTCAGTGAAACACCCCGGGACCCTAGACTCTAGACTCATTCATCTCTTTACTGTAGCTCACGGGTTTGTCGACCGACTGAGCGCGACCGAGTCACCGATCGAGCCTCCAAACTTCCCCATTTTTTACTTCCTCCCTCTTCTCATATCTTTTCATCACAACTCAACCTTCTTTTTCTACCACTAACGAGAAGGTTCTTCACTTTCTTATTCATTAAACCAATTTGCCAATTATTTTGGTACCTAGCAGGCAACTTTTATGTACCAGAAATATTTTCTCTTGCTTCTTCCAGTTTTCTCTAATAATTATGTAAATTCTGGTACTTCATGTGTTTCATATTCTTCATAATAGTTTATTTTTCTTTTTCGGAACCAAGCTCTCTCATTATCTCAACTTCTGTCGGGGCTTCATTCGCGAAAAGCTTCAGGAGTAAATTAAATTTCGTTTCAGATTATCAAATTGTTTAATAAACAAACGGATAAACATTCGCCAACAACAAACGCACACGTTAACTGAGAATCAACAATGAAATAATAAAAAATTTCCATCTTGTCGTTCAGTAACTAAAAAAATATGTGACAAGTCATTTTATATTGACCACTCGATACTCGCCTGTCGCGATAAAATAGACAACAATTTATTACTATTTTTGCGTGTACTCTGCACACTTTCGGTTGCTTCAAAATTTTTCACAAACTTTTTATTTCGACACATTGTGCTAAACTATCTGTAGAAGGATTTTAGGTCAGTCCATTCATGGTTGAAACTGGCACACACATAGTTAAAAGAAAGAGAATAATTGCAAGTCACCTTGACACCTTAGAGATTGTGCAATAACATCTCCCCCTCGGTATCTCGTAACTTTTATATGCACGATACATTTTTTGGACCAAATGTATTCCCGATGCTTTCTAGATGTATCCAAGAAGGGTGGCTGTCGGTTTCGTGACTCAGCTCGTTCATAATAATATTCTAACCCCTCTTCGCGAATATAACTGTCCATATATACAGGGTGTTTTTTATAAACCTGTTCGAACGATTTTTTTTCTCACACTAAGAAATAGTAGGATAAAAAATCATCCATTTATTAATGTACAATAAATAAATAAATAGAGACTTCGATTTTTTTTTAAATTCACGAATATCCCAAGGACCACGTGGAACCAAGAAACCTGGTATTTGTTGTTGACATAGTAGTTCATTTATATTAAAAAAATTGGAAAAAAATAAATGCACCATCATAACCTGTCAAAGGGTTGAATAATTCATTAAAAACAGGATCTCGAAATCGTTCTTTTCCAATAATGCAAATTTTGATAAACACCTACTACAAAAAATGAAATTGGGACACCGTGTATGTACATCTAAATGCGTAGCAGGGTTATGTAGGGGTGGTTATGGGTTACGGGTATATTACCCCTTGGAGGTGCACTCGCTTGCGACAAGGCCATGACTCATCGTCCCCACTGGAGTTGCCCTAACCATGACGTCACGACGGCGTCCTGATGGCCGTTCCCTCAGCCTAACTTGCAATTTGTCCTTGCACATGTAACTTACATATTCATTAACAAAAAAAAAAAAAAGTTTTCAACACACAGGAAATTAAATTCCATCCTCGATCGAGCTGATGATAAAATTTCAATATTTCTATTTATTTCGTGGAAATTTGAATAATATGCTTAATTTTTTAGTCCAAAATATTCCACGAATCAATATGTAATTATTTTTATTTTTCCCATGGGTCTTTACGACCCCAGCAATTTGGCGTTTTTCCATCATTAGACAAATGACCCAATGTTAATAATCTTGGGGATAATCGTGTTTTTAGCAACGTTTATAAAATTTGTTGACTTTTTCCTTGACACTGAAAATCGATGAATCGACGAGCAGACTTACACTGGTTCGATCCTCGTGGCTGTGAATCCCTACAAGGAGGTTGACGTCTACTCTATGGTGAGTAATTTAAAAATCATTCATATAATTATCTATTTATACATTTCCATTATTAGATCGTGTGACCGAAAAAAATCAATCGATCAATATTCACATCGTGTTTCCTGTCATTATTCATTCCTTTTTTTCAATTAAAAAAATGTAAGTCATTGTTTTTGTTTCTTTTTTTTCGAAACAATGTCTCACAGGTCTTGGTAAAAATATGCGAGCGAGCTGTTTCTGAAAATCGACCTACGAAACTACGCTCCAAAGTTCGTCCATTCGATTCTTTGCTTTCCTGTGACTATTTTTTTTTCCGGTAACTAATGGCGATCGAAGTATCTTACGAACACCATGGGTGGGGCATATTCTCTTAGGTAGTTTTTTTTTATTCTTACGTTCTTCCGGTGTGGTGCGCAAAGACGACTGCAGGAAGTTACTCACGTAGAATATTAAAAGGTTATGAGCCTCGTGATGGGATCGTGAATACTGTCCAAAACAAATGGGCGGTATCGTGTGACACACTCTCTAAGCATTCACATTTCAAACTCGTTATATAGCATTAGAAATGGGGATATACACACAAAATCAATCGAAAACCTTATTAGACAAAAATTCTTCACAACTTATTCATTTGATCGATTTTTTCAATTCTTTTGTCGCATTTAGTCAGTTTTCCGTCAACTTCGATTCAATGACATGAAATTTATCACATTTTCATTTCATTCGCTATTGAAAAACAACTTCTCACGTGTTTACCATAAACTTGATTTTGTAAAAACAAAAAATGATTATTTTTGTCATTCCGGCGTAAACACACTTCCCACATCCATGTGTTTCCATCGCTTATTGACTTTCATGTTCCTGTGTTGCCCAAAGGCATTTCATTATCATGAAAGTCTATCACGGTTCAGGGAATCTTTGGAAAACCAGTGCCAATACAGCTGATTGTATTTTCATTGAGTTACCAATACAGGTAAAACCATCAGAAACTTAGAAAAGCTGTTTCTCTTGGTCCAAGCAGTAGATCAATGTACGAGTGTGGCTTCGATGGTCACCCATTCAATTATTGGCTTCTCTAAAAGCTTTTCTTAGTCCGGGAGATCAAAAAAGTCAACACTGTTCGCATCCCTTCGGTGTCGATCATAAAAAATTGATAAATTATTCAATCTCTCTTTATTCGGAGGGAAATTTTGAATAGATTGAAATAAAATGAACATTGGAGCTTTTCGAACTTTAAAAATAGATCGATCTTCCAACAAATCCAAACAAACGGGAAATTAGGGGTCAAGATCCTTTCGCAATTGGGAGTTTGCGGTTGCAGGACATACCGAACGATGAAAAGGGCGTTCGCATACAGTGCGCGCCTTGTACCGCTGGTATGCCCGCTCCGGTGTATTGATCGCCCGAGAGAGTCACGAAGCGCACATCGGTTTTAGAGGAGAGAAAGAGTGAAGGAAAGACGAGAGAAGAAGAGATGGAGAGAAGCATATTCTCTTCTCGATGCAGGCCTACGGATCTCGGAGTTTCTCTCTCGTTATCGATCTTAAAGGGAGTGACAGGAAGAGAGACAGATTCATCTGTAGATCCGTCTCTACTCGTATGCACTGTCTCATCCTTGCGCAATAATTCTCCACCTTTTCCTTACAACGATTTTTCGATGTATGTCTTCACTGTAAAACAAAACGAAAATTCAACCCGTTTGTATAACAAGACGTGAAAAATTACAAAAGTTAGAAAAAAATGTTGTTTTCAAGAAAAAATCTTTTGCCACTCAACCACTCGATAAAATTGAAGCATCGAAATGAAGTTTCCACTCAGGAAACTCTTGGGGCTTTGACGATATTGCGTCGCTTTTTCGATTAACATGATTGTGTGGCTTAAATTTCGAAGAGGAAATTGTAGTTTGTCATATTATCTCCATTCGCTGAACTACTATCGCAATCGAAAGTTTGGAGTCGATTTGAGAGGCCGAGAATGTCTGTGTGTGTTTGGATGGTGTGTGAGAATTGAAAGTCATCGAGGAATATTATCCTTAAGGGTGAATCAGGGGGAAAATAGGGCAAAGAAGTGGGAAGGAGAGTGAGAAGGACACTTGAAGTTTGTGTCGATGATAAAAATGATAAAACGAGGATAGTGACCCAATAACGAAATCGGCCGTCTAATATATGAGATCTCGTTGGGCTTGACGTTTCTCGAGCCTCGTTGAGCAAGCACTTCACCTGTAAAGTTCTCTCGTCATCGTTGCAACACCCTTTCGTTGTCTCTTTCCTCATTTTTTACATTTCTGTCACACCTTTTTTCATCATAGATTCGAAGCGAATTTTTCATCCTTTTCAACGATTTTGATGAAGTTTCTCGAGACCCCTGCTACCAAATTCGCATGACTAACTTCGCAGAGGACTTTTTTTATAGAGAAAAAAGACATAATGCAGACGAGGGAACGAGTTCACTCCTCTTATTACGAAGAGGGAGAACAGAGTCAGCCAAGCGAACTAGGACGAGCTTGCTCTGCGCCTCAAACCCTCGTTTCAATTCTCTCTTCACCTCACACCCTCTTTCTCCACCTTTCTACTGATTTTAGGTTTTACTCTCGTTTACTTCCTTTGTTTGCACGTAGTCACTATGGGATTTCCTTTCGACGGACTTCCGTAAAACGATAGAAATCCCTGCTCTGATCGATCTTTCATCCTTTTCATTATTAGCTTCCTTCAGTCTATTTATCGTCAATCCATCTCTCTTTCCAGCCTCGGATTAAAGAAAACAGGATCGAAGACCGGATGAAACGTCGGCGCTTTTATCAACACTACCGTAGTTTATCTTACTATAGAGCATGGGATTTGCACCGAGACACTGTTAATCTCTTAGATTAACCCAAAACTTCTCACTTCTCGTTTATTCGCCTTCTATGTTCGTTTATTCGCCTTCTATGTTCAACGCGGATTTTAGCAACGTTTCAAAACGTGTCTACGTCTCTTTTGATCCGATTTCTTCATGTTCAAATCATGTACTGCGGAATATAGCATCAGGATATTTTTCACTTGCTATTAATTAATAATTTATTGAAGTTTTCCTCGATTTTGCTGAAGTGTACTCCTAGTTTTTTCAATTAAAATTAATCGATAAAGCCACTAACATCACGGACGAGTGAATCAGCTTCCGGATAAAATTGACCCAGTGTGTCAACGAAGAGTTGACATCGAAAATCGATCTCGGCCCTGATGGTTATCGTGGCATTGAGAGGAAAACAATTGGACATGGGAAAGTTTTTTTGTCACAAAAGAAAAAACTCGATTTTAAATAATTACCTTGTACCAGTCGCGCATTTTTTTCGAACTGGTAATCATTCAATTTTCGATATAAATTCTATTTTTCCCAAATTAGAGCAACTCACGGGGTTAGAAAAAAAAAAGAATAAAAACGAAGACTATCAGGGACGAGAATATCTGACCTGAAACTTTCCAACCGGGGGAGATCGTCACTCCTCGTTGAACTGATCTTCCCTCCTGAGTGTCGATATTCCCGACAAAGGTCATAAGCTCTTTTCGTTCTTATATCGTCGTATTACGTTAAGTTCAAATACGTGTGAACAAAAAAAATCCGCTGACCGAGAATAACTGGAAGATAAAAAAGGGATTGTGAATTGTCTCAACGTATACGTCATGTTGACAGAATCATCACAATAGACTCAGAACACGTAAATAAGTGGAAAAAAATAACAAAAAATCATCCTCATTTCTTGAAACCTATTTCGATGACGAAAGAAACAGAACATCGCGACAAAAACAATGACAAACACATACTGTCTCCCGCAACATATGAGAAGGCGACGGACTATTCTCGATTTGTACTACTTACGTTGAGACTGTTGCGATATTTTTTCGAATGGAGGCTAAAAACCAATAATTTTTTTAATACCTGAAGCGTTGTTAATGTTTTATTTAAAAAATGAACCAACATTTTGTCGATATTTTGGAGTTTAAACTAATTTTGTTAATTCCTGCGGACGATTTTTTAACTTGTAATTCATTAAAAACAAAAAGGATTGCTTATGAACATTTGTTTGTAGGAACCGAAGTTTATCGGGATTAGTTTTTATGAGAAAATTCTATGGTCTCAAGGCTTTGGAACTGAAATGAGAAATCGATACTTGTGAGTGAAGATTGGTGTTCGATTTAAACACGAATACACGAAACAAAAGCTCGTAATACTGATTGGAGTTCACTGTAATTAATCGGTTCTTCAGTGCTTTATCGAGAAAGACTTTTTCTCTCTCTCTCTCTCGCTCTCTTTTTATCTCTCGCTCGCTGGCTTCTTTGTCTCTTTAGCCCTATACGTCCGGTTTCGCTCCATTTACGCGTTCGTTCACCTCGATGAATTTATTCGTCTGAACAACCAACGATGCTGCATTTTCATTCTAAAGGAAACCGAAAAGATCTCAACCCTCTTGCCTCGGAATATCTGTTCATAGAAACCGAAGAGATTACGAAGCTCAAGTATTTCATGCTACTTTTTTTTTCTCATGAATTAAAGAAAAAAAATCCTCAACCCATGAATCGATTTAACGAACCGTACTTCTACTTCGTTTTTTTTTGTTTGAATCGCTTCTAGGAATACGTGAATCGTTATCATGGACAAAAAATGGGAGCATTGGAACCCCACGTATTTGCACTTGCCGAAGCCTCGTACCGCTCGCTCCAGGAAACCAAGAACAATCAGTCCTGCGTCATATCCGGCGAAAGCGGGGCTGGAAAAACAGAAACGACCAAATTTATACTCCAGTATTTGTGCTCCGTAACGAGCAACGTTGACACTTGGGTCGAACAACAAATTCTCGAAGCCAACACCATTCTTGAAGCTTTTGGTAATCATTATATTTTATTACATAATATAAATGAAAAGACCATTTTGCCAACAGTTGGCTCGTTATGAATAGTTGATTCAATGAAATGTTTAAAAGAGAAAAAAAAATCAACATATTTATTTATTGATTTATTTTATTGTTTATTTATTTATATATTTATGTTCTCAGGTAACGCAAAAACTGTGAGAAACGACAACAGCTCCAGATTCGGTAAATTTATGCAAGTTTGCTTCGACAGTAAATGGATGATAAAGGGTTGCATAATCCAGGATTATTTGTTGGAGCAAAGCAGAATAACGTTTCAAAGTCCAGGCGAACGTAATTATCACGTTTTGTATCAATTGGTGGAGGGTGGTATGCGTGACAGAGAATTTGCTGAATTGTACAAGCTGGCACCACCAATAAAGTACAAATATTTGAATCAATCGGGTTGTATAAAAATCGATGGAATATCAGATTCGAAGAAATTGGACGCACTGCGTTTGGCATTCAGCGTGTTACAAGTACCGAGTGAAATGTGCGAGGGTATATTTCGTGTATTATCAGCCATTCTATGGCTCGGTAATCTCAACTTCGAGGACGTTGATGGTGAACGTTGTGAACTGACGAACGAAGATCTCGACATTATTGCAACCGTGGCTCCCCTCCTCGGTTTACAGGTCGAAGATCTAACGAGAGTAGTTCTTGTTCGACAAATAAACGTGCGTGGAAATATCACCGAAATACCACTCAAGGTTCAAGAAGCACGTGAAAACAGACACGCCATGGCAAAAGCTCTTTACTCCAGAACTTTTGCTTGGTTGATAAATCACATTAATAATTGTACGAATCCGGGACAAGACAGCTCGAGGTTTCTTGGTGTCCTTGATATATTCGGCTTTGAAAATTTTGCTGTCAACAGCTTTGAACAACTTTGCATCAACTATACGAACGAAAAACTACACAAATTCTTCAATCATTGCGTTTTTGCTTTGGAAAAGGAATTGGTAAGAATTGAAACTAGCAACTCAGTTACAAAGTTTTCCTAAATATCAAAACTCTCGGTTCCTGCCATTGGGTCACTTTGTCCCAAGCAAATACCATCATTTTCGTCTGAATTAAAATGCACTTTAGTCCCAACTGCAATTGCAGTCAAATGAATAATTCTCGTAGTCGATAATTGGTGTATGAAAAAAATTAAAAAATCATTAAAGTGCTCTGGGTCACAGAGACCCAGTATCGACTGATCCTGAAACAGGCAGTCATCAGAATTAATACGAATTTTCTGCTTGGAATTTTAATCTTGTGTATTTTTAATCCACAGTATCGTCAAGAGGAAATACAATACTCGCACATAACATTCACGGACAACACGATGTGTCTGGAGCTGATAGAAAAGCCGCCACGTTGCGTGCTAAAGCTCTTGACGGAGCAATGTCACATGCCGAAAGGTTCAGACTTGGCGTACCTGACGAATTTACACGCCGAGTTTGACAGTCATCCTTGTTACGTTAAGGGGGACGATCGTCGAAGATGGGAAAAGGAATTTGGTCTGAGGCATTACGCAGGTTGTGTTACGTACACGGTGGAAGGTTTCGTCGATAAAAACCGTGACGTACAGCAGGATGTTTTCTTCGATTTTATGTCGAGAAGTACAAACGAATTTGTGCAGGAGATAACGGTTTATCAGGACCTTTTGGGTTGCACGGTGGCACGTGCTCCTGGAAACGCGACGACGATGTCAAGGGGTACGTCGAAAGGTAAACCGACGCTGTGTGATTCTTTCAGACATCAATTGCAAGCTCTCGTCGATGTCCTCCAAGCAACGACTCCTTGGTACGCCCGGTGTATAAAACCAAACATGGAAAAAAAATCAAACCATTATGACCAAAAACTCGTTCTCGATCAACTCAAATATCTTGGAATGTTGGATATAATAAGAATCCGAAAAGAAGGATTTCCTGTCCATATGCCTTTCCACGAATTTGTCACTCGTTATCGATGTCTCAGTCGCAGCGCTTTACCTCAAGATGACAAAGAAGCAGCTAAGTGTTTAATCGCACGCCAAGGCATTCCTGAAACCGAATGGCAAATCGGCAAAACTAAAGTCTTTCTTCGTAGCTACGTTCACGAACCGCTGGAAGACTCAAGAAATCAAATGGTCACTAAAAATGCTATTGTTATACAGAAAGTCTGGCGGGCTTACAGAGTCAGAAAGGGTTAGTTTTTATAAATACGTAACATATTTTTACAACTTTCTGTAAGAAATACTTTTTTATTCTAAACTTAAATTTTTAAATTATCCTAAGAGCCAATATTTAACATTTGAACTTGTTTGTTATGTTGACAGAATATCGACGTGTGAGAGTGGCGGCTCTTAAAGTACAGCACGCTTATCGTGGTTGGAAATTCCGTATAATGTTTATAAGAAAACGACGTGCAGCGATTGTCATCCAGTCGCATCTTCGTGGTGTATTTGCTCGAGAAGTCGCTGCTGCATTACGAGAGATGCGTCGAGTCGACGAAGAAATGCGAAAACGCGAAAGAATGGAGGAGGAACGAAGACTTATGGAGGATAAAAAAACCCTCGAGGACAGTCAAAGGTACGTTTGGACGAAAATTCCAATAAGGTTTTTTGAGTCCACTCCGTGGATCTATCGATACTAGAATATTTTCAATAATTTCGTATAATTAAACGTTGATGGGCTATTCTGTGGCTCGTAAGACTAAACGAAAATTTCGTTTGTGTCTTGTAGCGCGCAATACAATGGTATTGTCGGGATGGAAGCTGGGTAAGTTGTCGAATTCATTTCGACATCCAGTCGCAGCCAGTAAAGTAGTCAGCGATCGTAGAATGCACCACCGACATTGTTTTTAACATTGCCCTTAACTAAACTTTGCTTTTTTTCACTATGATCCAAATTTAGTTTCAAACCCGGAACTTGCTTTTAGTTTTTTAGGAACATACGCTAATCTTACTGCTATTATTTTTGTGTGAATGTTACGCAGGTTTTTAGCACGCACGCTTATTGATTGGAAATCATTTTACATGTGCGACTGCTAATATATTTAAAAAAAATATTATCTTTGATTTGATATATTCATCGACATCAACGAAAATCATCATATTTTCCATTTATAAAAAGTTCCAAAAACAAACACAAACGGTTTGCCCGCTTTCGAACAATTATAAGCCAAAACCGTTGTTCAAAGATTGCACAACGAATCGTAATTAATCGTTTTTCATTGCATCTATAGAGAAAATGATTGGTGCTGTAACTAAAATCGTAAAAACTCTGTAACTTGAAATGTTTGTTTGTCGAACAAACCTCATTCTAACAATTCGAAGAATATTTATTCAGAGAACTTCGTCACAATGCAAACACTTAATTTTATCTAATGACTTCAATCATTTGTAGGAAAGCCCAAGAGGAGATCGCAGCATTATCGCAAATGGCTGAAACGATAAATTCGAAGATGGCTGCATCGGAATTGCAGTCGGTGGACCTGGACAATTTATTCTCTTTTCTGTCAGACGTACAATCGACCAAGAGCAATCAAATAATCGAAGAAATTGGTGAGCGTATGGACGAGCTTGTGGAAGATCTTGACGCAGAATTGGAGACGGTTATACAGCTCGAGATGGAGATGAATGCTCGAACGGATTCGAAGCTTAACTCACCAGATGGAATTTCGCAGAGGAATGGTACCGCAGCCGTGGCTAAGCTGGGTCAACCCAGTTTACCGGAACCCACTGAACCACCACCACCTCCACCTCCGCCGCCACTTCCTCAACTTCTTAATGGCGATTCCTTGTTGCCGGATAATAACGAACCGATCTACGAATCGGTTTTACCACGTGACGAAAATGGACCAAGCAGTCCGATAATGATAAACAGAAATTCCGGGCAATTGACCAACGGTGAAACTTGTGCCTCTCCACCGCCTGTTCCGACGAGTAAAATTATCAAAGATACTTCCATCGGAAGTCCACCCTCAAGGCCGGAATCTCGCAATTCAAACGTCCATCATTCGTACCATCAAAATCATCATCTAAGCGCAACAATTGTCCCTCAACAAAATGGCCACGAGATACCGCCTCACGTCATCAATCAACAGCAGCAACAGCATCAACTCCCACAACCACCGCAACAGCAACAACAGGTGCCTCTGCCACAACAGCAACAACTGCAACCAATCATTAACTCAGTCACGCAGCAACAACCTGCTGAACGAGAACAACGTCGCAAATTTCGAGTTGAACGAAAACTTCAAGAACTGGAGGATAAGAAGGAAATTCCTGAAATCGAAACTACGTATCACGATATCGTCGAATTCGCACAGAATTATTTCAACAGCCACGAAAGATCACCCGAAGGCACTATTATGGCCACTTTGACTAGGAAATCACGTGGCAAAAGCGTCGAATTTATTCCTAAATACGAAATGGTCACGTACTACAAAGGCTCTAGCATTCCAAATTCTCATATTCACATGTACGACCCGGACAACGTCAATCTTGCTTGTTCTATTTTTAGAGTGAGTATTTGTTTCTTCTTCTATATTTACGATTTCACTCGTTACACCGTTTTCGAGGCTTTGCAACAACAATTTTTCTTCTGCAAATCGTCTTGTCAGCAGCGACAAAGTTTACTGTAATTTTCCGCAGTTTGTACACTGTTTCGAACGCAATAGGGCATAATTTTTACACTTCTCTCATTTCTCTAGGATTTGTGCAAGTACCTTCGTGGAGAGATGAAGTTGGATCAAGAAATAGCAACGATTCAGTCGATAATCGGTCATGGCATAGAGCGCGAAGAGCTTCGAGACGAGATTCTCGTGCAATGTATTCGTCAAGCAACTAACAATCCGAACTTGGAATGGGCCGAGAGAGTGTGGCTTTTGCTTTGTCTGGCGATCGTTGCTTTTCAACCGAGCAAGCTTTTGTACAAATATTTCGTCTCGTTTCTCAAGAAGAATCTTGCGCTTGAAGGCAAATTGCGCCAGTACGTTGAGTGGTGCGTCGACAATTGCAAAAATATGAAAGTTTCGTGCAGGCAATTCCCACCGTCGACGGTGGAGATCGGGGCGATGCGAAGACTCGGAACAATCGTCTGCCGATTCTTCTTTCTCGATGGAAGGACTAAAGCTATTGATGTTCATCCCACCGACACGGCAGCCGATGCTGCTGCTAAATTGGCTGAAAAGTTAGGTCTGAGGTCGTTGGAAGGATGGGCTATTTATCAAAGCCGACCAGACGGCGAAGAACACGTCCGAGCACACGATTATCTGTACGACGTCATAGCTGCTTGGGAAGTGTAAGTTATATTTCAATTGAAACACTTTTAAATGCTTCTTTAAAAATTACCAACTACTAGAAATTTCTAGAAAAAGACAGTGAATGATTCTAGAACATGTTAGAATATAATTTAGAATTTCAAGAAATTTTGTTCGATTTTTTTAAGAAAATTTCAGCAATTTTCCATAATTTCGAAGAGTTCTTCAGAATATTAGAAAATACTGTTAAATTCTCGAGATTTTTTTGTAACGAAAAAACAGACAAACCGATTAGTAAAAATGTGAAAAGTGAAATGGAAATATAAAGATGCGCTCGTCGGTCTTCAACTTTATCATAACACCTCAAGCTTTTGCTGGAGCTATAGAATTCTTCAGTTTTTTTTAAATTCGTTGCCATTGCCATTCCGAGCGCTTGAACTTTCACAACAGGTCGATTGACCATTTACAGTAAACAGTGCAAGCTCAATACCTCTCAGTCAAGCTTCTCAACCCTCAGGCGGGGCAACAACGCGACTTTAGGCAGCGGTGACAATCGCTTCGTCTTCAAACGACGATTATTTCGCAACACCCGAGAACTCTCACAAGATCCCGTTGAAGTTAACATGCTGTACTCGCAGGCCGTTTACAACGTCGTCAAGGTAAAATAATGAGAAAAGAATTTGGATCGAATGAGACTTTTCCTCAAAACAAAAAATTCGTTCCTAATTGTTTTCCTAAAACATATGTAATGAAAAACACAACAATTCAAATATGAATTTAAATAGTGAACATAAGAATAATCGTGAATTCAAATAAAAATGTTATTATTTCTTCAGTGCGACGATTTCCCGGTGTCGGAGAAAGTTGCGTTGCAACTTGCAGGTCTACAGGCTCAGGTATCGCTTGGTGATCCAAAGGACAACGATCGTTTGGATTATTACAGCGAGGTGGATAGTTTCCTGCCATATCGAATAAGCCGAGCACGTGGAGATGACGTTTGGGTGCCAATAATAGCCCAGGCTCACAAGCAATACGGTGCGGGTCGTTCGGAGCTAACAGCAAAAGTGTTGTATCTTTCTTGCGTAATGCAGTATCCGCTTTACGGTACGACAATGTTTAACGTGACGTATCGGGGTTATTGGTCGTACGGTAATCAATTGATCCTGGGAATAAGCGCTGATGGTTTGATGTTGATAAAGCCAGACGACAAATTCGTCCTATCGGAGTATCGTTACCAAGACGTAGAGAGTATAATGTTGGATCCGAGCGATTCCTTCATAACACTTTCCCTGCTCAGACACAATCCTGACAGTTCGCACAAATGTTTCGTTTTCGAGACACCACAAAAAAATGAAATTGGCAGTTTAATAGTGAGTTATTGTCCAGCGCTGGCTGGTTGGATAACGGAGAACGAAGCACCGATGAAAAAGATAAAAGGTATGACGAACGAGGACCGCGTTCGTCTTTACCACAATCTTGTTAATTGTCGAAGAGTTCTCGTCGATTCGGAAGCCTTGAGAAAACCCCAGGACTCGGGCGGTGGTTTTCTGCGCAATACACTCAGACGATTGTCCAAGCATAGAATCGAGAAATTACGACAAGAGCACGGGAGCTCGGCGGACCACGGAGAAACGTACAAAGGCTTTCCCCATGTTTATTGGGCATTCAGCAGACAAACCGTACCGCAGAGTCTAACTAAATTACCTGACGCAGAAGAACAAATAGCCCTTAGTGTTTTCCAACTGATTTTGACGTATGCTGGACTCGGACAAAACGGTGACACGGTTCGTCGCGTTGAAGACGAACACGTAAATCTTATACAAACAGTTATGGAACGATGTATGAGGAAAGAAAATTTACTCGGTGAACTATATTTACAACTTATAAAACAAACCACCGATCATCCCGATCCAAACAGCCGCGTTAATCTTCGCCACTGGGCACTTTTGTCACTCGCTTGTTCCGTCATACTTCCTCCTCAAAAAATTATAAGAAAGTATCTCATAGCTCATCTTAAACGCTGCGCCAGCGATTATGTCACCGAGGAAGGAAAATACGCGAGATTCGCTGAAAAATGCTTGACCAAGACTCAAGGCACGAGGAGACGCCAATGGCCACCTAGCCGCGAAGAAATCATGTGCACCATCAATCGAAGACCTATTTACGCGAGATTCCACTTTATGGATGGACAATATCACGCTGTTGAGTTTCATCCATCAGCAACCGCTAGGGACGTTATGGAAATCATTAAAGCCAAAATTGGTCTTGAAGAATCAGCAATGGGTCAGTACACAGAACTAAATCTTTTTTTTTTAAACTATCCATGTCATGAAAAAAGACGACATAAAAACACTCCAATTCGTGGAATAAAAAATAAAAAGAACAGAATGTTTCACAAACTCTTTCAAGATGTTTGTCGTGGTGGGATTTAAATCAATGATTTTATTTTTTGATTGATTATTTGAATTAATAGGGTTTTAGCCGAGGAACTTGTGACGTGACTTCAAAAAATGTGACACTTTTCTTTTATTTTCCAAGTTTGTTCATGGATCATGCAAATTCTCCCCTTTAATTTGTTATTTTATTATTTTTTCAAGGTTATGCAATTTACGAAGTGCTTGGTTCAACGGAACGTTCGCTCGTACCAGAGGAAAAAATCGCTGATGTTATGTCAAAATGGGAACGCTACAGAACTGCCAGTGTTACCCAACAGGGTAATCAACCACAAAGAAAGCACGGTCATCATCTGTTCCTCTTTAAAAAACATCTGTTCCTCGACCAATACATGAATCTCGATGATCCAGTCGAAAAAGAACTTTTATATCATCAAGTACTGCATGATTTGCGAGCTGATAGATTCCCCATAACCGAGAAAGAAGCGGTAAGTTGTAAAATTCATTTGACTTTTCTTTAATTCATTTTTTTTTAAATTCGTACCAGATAATTTTTCAGCCAGAATTGCCATAAACCGAGCCCAAATAATTTTTCGGTTTCTATTTGTTCTTTCTAAGCCCCTAAATTGCGAAAAGTTATTTATTTTTTCATTTTGTTAAAGATGATGTTGACTGCGCTTCAAGCACAATTAGAACTCGGCGACTGCGAAGAGGGACCAATGCCACAAGAATATCGAACGATATCTAGTCACTGCCTACCATCAAGACTCGTACCGAACGTATGCCTCGATGGTGTTCTTCAACATCATCAATCGTTGCGCGGTATGACACCGCCCGAGGCTAAAAAAGCCTTTCTCAATCTTATACAATCTTGGCCACTTCACAGAGCCACGATATTTGACGTTATGCAATCTTTCACCTCCAACTGGCCAAGAGTATTGTGGTTGGCTGTCGATCAACAGGGACTCCATTTACTGGAACATCGCTCGAGAAACGCTTTGTGCACTTATGAGTACAGTAGTATATTGAGCTACAGTCCGGCCCTCAGCTGCCTCATGATAATAACTGGCACTGAAAAGAAACAGAGCAAAGTTATCTTGACTACGTCACAGGTACATAAATCTTTAATTTTTGTAATCAAATTCGACCTAAAGAGAAATTCAACATTATGAGAGGCGAGAAAACTATTTGTCCCACCCAACACCGGTTTTTTCATTTTTTTATTCAGCGTTGTTTATAAAAAGCAAAGCTTAACAAAAATCGTGACATTCGAAAACTTTCATTTCGAAAAAATCGAAATTTATAAAAATCCGTTGATTAACGTATTATTATTACAGTGCATTAATCATCTCAATATTCTCATTTATCGAAAACCACTTCGTTTAAATTTCAGGCTTGCCAAATAGCAAATTTGATTCGTGAGTACACGGAAGTACTCCAATCGCCGACAGAAGTGCCGAAGCGAGATTCGACGATAATGCAGCAAATGAATCAACATCAGCAGCAGCAGCAGCCACCGACTAATGGAATATCCGCTCAGCAGAGTGGAGCTCGTAAGCCGCGGCCAGCCTCGGTGCTTCATCGAGGAGCACCGGTGATCCAATCGCAGGCTAGTTAAGAAAAGGATTAAAGTACGCCCAAACAAATACCGTGCTGTCTAATCGAAGCGAAAACCAAAGGGGTCTTTTCAGGCGAGACTGAATTAACTCTCACCGACGATAGCCTATATATAAATGTATATATGTGTGTGTACGTGTATAAATGTACAGTAGAATCTTGATGAGTTGCACCTCGATCTGTCAAAATGATGAATCGAACAAAATTTTCGCTTCCTCCCCCCGCCATACGTCTTAAGCTCCAATTTTTATTGCGTTTCCTTTAACTGTCATCTTTGAGGATTTCTACTATACATAAGTATACGCATACACATATATAGTAAATGGACGAATTGTCAAGAAGCCGTTGTGACTGTAGCTCAACACATAAAAGGTTATTAGCCTAGGTTTCTTTCTTCCAGTATTTATTATAAGCAGATGATCATGACGACGATGATAATAATAATAATAATAATAATAATAATAATAATAATAACAATAATAATAATAATAACACATAAAACAAGGATAGCTTCTACGTATTTTAATTCCAAGCTCGCGTTTCACGATTTAACAGAGGAAGAGATAGACACAAAACTGCCATAGAATTTTATTCCGGAAAGACTCGTAGTGGAAAAAATGAAATACACTTATCAATACGAAATAACCTTACACATAGTAAGGCACAACCAAAGCCGATGTTTATTGTCGACTTTTCATAATTGTTACATAGACATGAACAGTCAACTCGTTGGACTAATCGTTATCACCGTAGCTGGTTGAGGGGACAACACTGCCCTGAGCATTAACGCACATTCGTTGCTTTTGACGTTTTTATATTCAATAGTTTATCGGAATTGGTAAAGAAGAAAATAACAAAGGGAGATTTTGCACGTTTTTTTATCGGCCTTTGATGAAAATGACTTTGAATTTCAGTACAAATTTGCCTCTGTTGTTGGATCGGTTTTACAACAAGCAATTCCTGATTAAATAACATTTTTTCTACTGTCGTTCAGGCGCTTTGGCTTTGCTCGGTTTTGCAAGCTTTGAACACTTATTATAACGATTTTCTTATATTAACGTTTGTTTTTCTACCGAAACTCGATAGGTTGTAACACTATTTGGAACTCGTATACCGCACAACATACTCACATCAATTTTGAGGCTTATTGTTCTTGTA
The DNA here is from genome assembly GCA_013761285.1 of Campoletis sonorensis. Classification (NCBI taxonomy): domain Eukaryota; kingdom Metazoa; phylum Arthropoda; class Insecta; order Hymenoptera; family Ichneumonidae; genus Campoletis; species Campoletis sonorensis. The sequence continues at coordinate 4,061,616 of JACEOJ010000085.1, forward strand.
TATTGTACAGAAAATACTCGCCCTTCAATACTTTGTCCGAATGATCAGTTCCTCCGACTTTTTTTTTTAAATCTTTTTTACGACTCGAAATTCTTTAAATGGATTTCACGACTCCAAACCATTGACAAATTTATCACGAAACCCCTTTTTGAATTGAAACGTTGAATGGAAATTCGGCTTAACTTGAAATCATTGATATTATCACTTCAATCGGTCTTAACGCAATGCCTCGTTGCTTCACTTGAATATTTCGCTTGTTATTGATACAAGTGTAGCTTTGAATTATATCGATTCTGGCACAAAGCACCTTTGCACTGCCACTTCATTCCAGAGAGAGACAAAAAAAGTAATTTCTATCATTTCAATGAAAATTTCGAGTATACTTTATACCATTTTTACCTTTTTTTTCATTTCGAGATATCAAAGAAAGGGAGAAATCGTACTAAGAAAGAATCTCTGAAATGAATACTTTAAAGCATCTGCATGGAAAAATTTACATGGGTATAAACTCGTTGATTGATTCATATAATCCGCTTTAATCGAAGGAATCAACCTTCCAAGTAGATATTGTTGAGCTTCCTCATAAACTCGCATAATTTCTGGTTTCTTTGAAGGACGCTTTTTTCCACGTAATCGAATGAAAATGAAATAAATAGAATGGAAACAATGAGTTAAAATGACCGCGATTAGTTTATACGAAGCTGAAGGCCTTAAAACTAACTTTTATTTCGTCAACTTTAGATAAAATAATATTAGTTGTCCCTACTTGCTCGTCTGTACATATTTATGATTATTCAATTAATCGAAATCCAATTATATATCATGGAATTCCATATAAGAAAAAAAAAACTACACACCGATAAAAATTTATTGTTTATAATTTATTGTATTTAACGAAATAAGAAAATGAAGATTGTACGACTCGATAGTATTTCAGAAATATTTCTGATCTAACAAAGTCGATACTAAGGGTTTGCTGTGACAGAGAAAAAACGTTTGAAGAATTGTTGTACATGTGGGGCTCGTGGTGATGAATAGTCGTTCGCGTAGCCATCGGTAGATGGTTACCGCTTAGATGTGCATTTACGTTTTTTTTTTTTTTTTTTCCTTTCGCGTTTTTCATTATCAACCAAAGTATAAGTTTATGGGTTCGATGAATGAGTGAAAATGCAGAATGAATGAACAGGCGCGGTTTTTGTACAAAGAGCATGGAGGCTCGAGCTTATTTCAGCGATGAATAATGATTTGGAAAACATTGTATTTTTACTGTTTTCTACTATTTTAATCACCTTCGAGAATGAAAAACTTTGTTACAATGTTTGACATCTTTTTCGCCTCCGTAATCCCGATTCTTCACACTTCACGATCGGTTTTGTAATAATTTTATATGAAAAATGTTTGTAATAATCTTCGTAGCTAGACAATCTTAAATTCTATGACTTGATACGTCAAAGTCGTGGGTTTTTATGTACAAGGTACAGAAATTATTTCTGAGAAATGTCGATAGAGACAATATTTTCGTTTCTTTTTTTTTTCAATAGCTCAGTTCATCTCTCAACGAATTTCGAACTTCGGACCTGTATTTTAGACCGTGGCCAGTTAATCGTGTTTTTCGGTCTCGTCGAGTCTGCTTTCAAACGAAATCTTTAGTGAAAAATTCTGTGGTCACGAGTCGAAATCACTGTGAACGGTGAAAACTTTTGGTACATTTTTGTGCTGTGAATACTCGTTTTCACACACGAGACATTTGATGTTGTTGAAATTTCATTGGTTTCATTCGTAAATTAAATCGAAATTGAGATGAACGAAGGAAAGTTTGTTACGAGAAAAGGACGCGCTGTTCGAATGTTGCCAAACGAATTTCTTGAAGGATTTTTCTTTGTTTATGTTGTTTCGATCTGTGACCACGGAGTTAGTGTCAACGTAATAAGTGTATGAAATCCGCGCATGTATATGTGTGTGTGTGTATGTTCGATGAGTTTTGTTGGCGTGAACAGAAGAAGCGTAGGAGGATGAGAGAAAAGATCATTTTGAAATGAAGGAAGCGAGAAGATTTTACGTCAAATGATACGCGAATTAAAAGTGCTAATGCAAGCGGTCGCATAATCTTGTAAGTTATGCGTCGTACGTACGTAGTTTTAGTCTAAAGAAAATTATTGGTTGAACCATGTTATTGAATTATATGAGACCGAAAAAAATGTGAAAATAAAAATAAAAAAAACAACATAATGCTCTGTATATAAATGTATACAATACACGATACCACATACATACGAGGCAGTCGCGTCACTTTTACATCCTGAAACCCTCAACTCTGGTATATTTGTTGGCAAAAATTACTTTAGACTGATTCTAGTTTGATGCTCGAAACGATACCCAACTATGAACGCTGATAATGGAAGATTATCTTGAATGTCACAACAACATTTCTTGTGCACAATTTTATGAAAAATATTTCCGTTTCCATACTTTTCTCTGCCGTTCGAGCAACGGTTCGGTACAAAAATGGACGAAACTGAAAAAAGTTCATATCGGGGTGGTTTTTCTTTATCTAAATTACGCACGTGTATTCAATATTTCCAATATTATTATTGGAAAAACTGCTATTTATCTGAAAAGTTGATATGGGTCTGAAGTATTACTGACATTCTCTGAATTTCTAGCTTAGATGCGTGTAATGTTGACTTTTTTAATGCTCACTGTATGCATGAAAATTCGTATTTCCTCTGTGGAGAGCGACGAGCAACATCCAATGAAAAGCAGCGAATACCCGAAAATCCCTATCGACGTGGAGCTATCGTTGGATATCTCGTATCGTTGAGAATTAATTATTCTGCCAAAATAATTAGTTCCCAAACTTTGCACCCTCACTCAATCTACGCGTTGATATCGAGTAATTAAAAAAAAATATATGCAGAATATATACGCTCAATGAGTGTTCGCAAATTACAAATTCTAGGACTAATTCCTAAACTTGTCGAAACGATTCCCATGCTATTGCGATGGCGAAAAATGAAAACGAAAAATCAATTGTTTATTATCTACACATTAAACCCGAGGACAGCCGTCAATTGTACATTTTACCACGTGTCCAACTGAGAATTGTCGCCACAGCGTGCGTTACAGCCATTCGCTAGCACCCCCGGACGTTTAAGGCGGTATTCGTAGTCTATTTGTGCTTTCGTAAAGTTCGTACTTGCTAATTGGTGTGGAGCGGAGACTATGGATATCAGCCTTAATCATCGGAATGCGGCGGCGCTTCGCACAAAAGAACCAAGAATACAAAGTCAAAACAGCTGATTGTCTTATGCTGAAATAGTTCAATACTTACTCGAACATATACATAGATAACGCTACTTGAACTTGATGTGTCAATAAAAAAAACGAAAACCTATTCTAACGCAAACCGCAGAGAAATTATTAGCCTCGAATGAAGTTATTGCTCGAATTGTTGATTAACAATATTTTGATTGGATATAATGTTGTGATTAGCGACGACAGATAGGTTCGGGTTGGAAAAATGACGCAACAACTTTGTGAGAATAAACCGGACGCGTGAAATGTCCACGTATACGTGTTTAATCAGACAAGACTTTGAGTTTTATCGAGACAATAAAGTAACGAGTGCTTGGGTGTGATAAATCATTAAGTCGCAAATATAAAAATTTGCCGATAAAATATTGGAATAGCAACGTTTTTTGCAAATAGCAGACGTATTCGATCTACCGTTTAATGTTAATACGTGTAATGTTGAATTTGAATCAATAATCGATGAAACATGAGGCGAATATGGGGCACAGTGCTTGTTATTATATTTCTCGCATCGGTTGTACTTTCGACAAGCGTGGTGGCCACTCCGGAAGAAGAGGATGCGAAGAAGAAGAAAGCTGATGATGCAACGACCCACGATACCAAATTTTCCGATGAGGATCTGGACGAAACCATTGTCGACAATCTCAAGCATCTCTTCCAACAACTCAAAGAAATTAAGGTACTTCACGACTCGATGATGAAGCTTGTACCCGCTAGCGAACTTTTTACAAATGAAAAATCGCTCAAGGATAAAACGAGTGATTCGCAGAGCAAAGATCGAGGTAACGAGGAATCCTCCGTCGACGGCCTCACCAAGAAAGAAGCTTGGGCCCAGATCCTTGAAGCTGCCAAGGCTGCTGGCATCGATGCTTTTTCCGCACTTTCCAGTGACGATGCTTCGGCCAACTGGGACACCACCAACTCTGAGGAACAAGTTGTACCCGTACCTCCGGAGGAAGAGCCGCAGGAACCTCTGAATGCTGAACAGCAAGAAGGTTACAACAAACAATTCTCTCATGTTCTAATTATCATTAAAATTTCACTTCTTTCAAAATTTTATCACTATTCCAAATAAATCTTTTGAGAAAAAACAATATATCCAAAAAAATTCCTTGAAATTACAGAATTCTTTCGAACTAAACCAAATTCATGTATTATCTTTGCTATGAATTTTAAGACTCAATTTCCTGAAAAAAAATTGCCCCAATCTACAGAATGTACTCAATTCCTCCTCATTTTCAGAATAATGTAGAACAGTTTTGAAATTTTGCAATAACATGTCCAAAGTTCTCGAAAATTCCACCGGACTCTGTTTATTTTTAGACACGAAAGGGAGTAGAGTATTGAAAGGTTTGTCGTTTGGATATGCGGTATGGCTCGCAACTGCGATTGAAATTTTGTTAACGAGAAATAAAACAATGAGTCGAAATTGAAGTAACAATAATGATTTTTGCAGCGGAAGATCTTTTCAAGAAGGCCCAATACCTATTGAATGCAACGAGATCGAATAAAGTGGAAGCTTATAAACACTTGAGTGCGGCTGCGACATTAGGTCACAGAGAAGCAAGGTCGATGTTGGCATGGGCCGAATTATTAGGGACACAAACCGGACACGCTTCGTCGATGGCAGGATCGACGCAGGACATTCCAGCGGCTCTGAAAACTTTCAAAGAACTGGCAGAAACGGGTTTGCCTTCGGCGCACATGGGAATGGGTTTTTTGTATTCCATGGGACTGGGCGGATTGAACGTATCGCAACCAAAAGCTTTGCTTCATTATACGGTAGCGGCGCTCGGTGGTGACACGAGAGCTGAAATGGCGTTGGGTTATCGTTACTGGGCAGGTATATCAACGACTGCTAATTGCGAGAGGGCACTCGATTTTTACAGACGCGTAGCAAACAAAGTTGCTGAACAAGTATCGTTGAGCGGTGGGCCGGTAGTTCAACGCGTACATCTTCTCGATGAGCAAGAAAATCCTGAATATAACTCCGGGATTCTTGATTACGATCTCATTGAGTATTACCAATTGTTGGCCCAACGGGGTGACGTTCAGGCGCAAGTTGGTCTTGGACAATTACATTATCAAGGTGGACGTGGAGTTCCGCTCGATCACCAAAAAGCTCTCGGGTACTTTCAACACGCAGCCGACGCTGGCAATCCCATCGCCATGGCCTTCCTGGGAAAGGTAATCTTTTCTTTCTTCAGTGACAGACGTTTTTCTTACATTTTTTTCTACAATAATACGAGTAATTACGAATGCTAAACAATGTATAAACTTTGACCTTTCGTTACGATAATTTCACGTGAACTTTCGTAGATTTATTTGGAGGGGAGCGATATCGTTCAACAAGACAACGAAACGGCCTACAAATATTTCATGAAAGCTGCCAAACTGGGAAACCCCGTTGGTCAGAGTGGTCTTGGATTGATGTTTCTTTACGGACGTGGTGTTGAACGCGACACTGCTAAAGCTTTGCGATATTTTAGTCAAGCTGCTGATCAAGGTTGGGTCGATGGTCAACTGCAACTGGGCAACATGTACATCAGTATGTGAATAATAATACTTTTTCGTAATCGTTATAAATATTAACCCTCTGACAACACAAATTGTCTGCATATATTTCTATTCGGTATAAAAAAATGAGATATTGAAAAGAGAGTTCAAAAAAGTACAAGATAAAGAGAACAAATTTAATTTAATTTAATCCATTTAAAAAAAAGGTGGAACCGGCGTACCACGGAATTACAAGCAAGCCAACAAATACTTCAATCTGGCGAGCCAGTCCGGCCACGTTCTTGCATTCTACAATTTGGCGCAAATGCACGCGACTGGTACTGGAATGATGAGAAGTTGTCCGACGGCGGTAGAGCTACTGAAAAATGTGGCAGAACGAGGCAAATGGAGCGATCAACTGATGGCCGCTCATACGGATTATCGAGAAGGTCGAATCGATCAAGCTTTCGTAACGTATGCTCTATTAGCGGAAATGGGTTACGAAGTGGCTCAGAGCAACGCAGCCTTCATTCTGGATCGGGCTGAAACCACTATCCTTTCTCAAGAGGAGGGTCTAGTCACGGCACTGACTCTTTGGGCTCATGCTGCTGCTCAAGGCTACTCCGCAGCTCAGGTTAATTCAGTTTTACTATTTATCCAACAGACAATTCCCCTAAACGGACGATGCAGAGTTTAGAAAAAAGAGAAACTTTCCTGGACTTTGCTGAAACTGTCAATCACTCCTGTAACTAATTTGTCTCTTCTTATTTTAAACACAAAAACAGGTGAAACTTGGCGATGCTCATTATTATGGGAGAGGAACTCGCGTCGATTACAAGGCAGCAGCGAGGCAGTATCGTTTGGCTTCCGAGCAGCAACACAACGCCCAGGCAATGTTCAATCTCGGCTACATGCACGAGCGTGGTCTTGGTTTGACGAAGGATCGTCATTTGGCTAAACGGTGTTATGATCTCGCGGCCGACGCGAATCCTGATGCGAAAATACCCGTCGCTCTAGCTCTCGTCAAACTTTCCCTCCTCTCCGGTCTCAACTACATCCACGAATTCAGTTTTATTGAACATCTCGACAAATGGGATCCGAATATCGTGCAAAATTGGGATTTTTATCTCATAGGAATTCTCACCGGTCTTCTCAGTCTTGTCATTTATTTCCGTAGACCGCAACCACCTCCGGCACGACCGGGTTTTAACGTTCCACCAGTAAACTAAGCGCTGACGGCAAGATATGGTTTTTTTTCTTCTGTTTTTCGAAATCTGTGCGGAAAAGAGCTATTTCTGTTTTTTTTCCTTCGCCCCGAAATCGTCACGAATTATTAAATTAAATCATTAATACGAATTATTTAAATAACTTCCCTCAAAAATTATAATAACATAACAATTCAAAGAGAAAATTATGAGAGTATTGAAAAACAATGAAATGTGAGTTTCCAATGATTTTTCAAAGTTCATCACTGATCCATATGGTTTTGTTCGATGGGTAATGCACATTGGCACAGGGTTTTCCATACTTTCGAAAGTCTGGTTCCTCAAGCACCAACATTAGAGCATTTGGATAGTTTTTCAAAGTTTATTTTCTGGTCTAACAACCAAATCATGCGCAATGAAAATTGAACAGGGAACAATAAACCAAATATTCTAAAAATTCTTAATTTCACTGAGCAACGAAAATTCTCCTAATCCGTTTTTTCTCCTTCGTGTGTGTGCTTATTCGTTTATTAAAATGACGGAATAACTATTATGTTCGAAAATTAACTTCTTGTATTATGCACCATCGCCGATTCCCATAAGGCGATGATGCAAGATCTTTATTTGCAAATAAACAGTGTTCATCGATATTTTCTTGCATAAAAACTAAGACGATCGAGTCAAGTGCTCACGATTCCGCACAAAAAATCCAATCCGGCCGTTTTGTTCGCGAGAGTTTAATGTTTCTCGCAACCACGAACGACGAATAAACCTGAGACATTGAACAGCCGACCACCAAGTAGGTGTTAATGACTGAAAGTTTTGTGTTAATATACTCGACAAGAGGGACTGTTGAATCGATAGTGGAACAAAAGACTCTGATGTAAATAAACGCAGAGCTGAAACAACCAAAATCTGTTGATCCACGAAAGTTCACTCTGATATTTTCGCGAGTCAATAATCAAGGACTGGAGAATAAACGATGCAGGCTTTCGCGTTGATATTCGGTGTGATAAGACATTCATCGTGATTATAGTTTATTTACATATATATATGTATATGTTGATGTATAGTGTATCGGTTGGTAACGGCTGGCACATTAAATTGTGTGTAATGTAAAATAAAGAGATATTTCCAACTTTCTTGTTCTCACGCACTCGATTACTCAATTTTGCCTCGAGTATACGTTTCGGTGTGTACTTGCGGATGGAATTATTGAAAACAAAAAGAAAGTTACCATGGAAACGAGTTGTGATTATCGAACGTAACAAGCTCCTGGACTAAAAATTGTAGCACATTGTATAAACGTCACAAATGAGCTAGTTAAACATTGTTTAGAATTTAGCGAGTGGGGAGGATCATTGGTAGAAGCGAATGGATTAAAAATTTCGCGCTGTCAAGTGCCTCGGTTGATTTTTCTTGCTTCGATGATTATTTATAATTAAATTCATTGACGTTACAAAATGCCCAAGAAAAAAAAGAAGAAAGGTGTTGATAAAGAGAAAAAAGTGAAGAAAAAATCGACTCTTAACGAACGAGAAACTGTTTCCTATGAACAACAAATTATTGACAGTAACAAACAATTGACGAGGTGAGCATGCCTGTCGTGCACTTATTTCTTACTCATTGTTTTTGTAGAGAAACATTCTGGATTTTATGTTTTTTAGATTACGCTCGCGCAACGAACTGCTCGAGGGTGAGGTTGACGTGTTGAAGACAAAACTCAAAGAGCTCGAAGACGATCGCTCCGATGTCGTTGCACATTTGAAACGCATATTGCAACAAAGGACCGAAGAAGCACACGAGCTCAGCGACCGATTGTTAGCCATGGAAGAACTTCGCAAGGATGAACAAATCGCCTACAAAAAAAAAGAGGACACCATGCAACTCGAGTATAACACTATGGAGACGAATCTTAGTGCTGAAGTCAAGTTAGCTGGTGAGATCAACAAAATTAAATTATCTACTGATTTTCTGATCAAATTAATTGGACAACTCCGCAAAATTTTATGAGCTCTTCAAATAACGAAGATAAATGGCTTATTTTTCTCGTGCTCTTTTAGAAACCAACATAAAATATTAAACATAAAAATTGTAGCAATTTAAAAAATTGTTTAAAGAATAAACAACATTTTCTTGAATACTTGATCCTTTGCGTGCAATAATACGACGTGCTTGTATCAACATTAACTGTTTAGCTGGCAAACTGAGTGCATTGGAAGATTGGAGACTGGCTCGTATCGATTTGATGAGAAAATTTGAAATCCAGGAGGAACAAATGGCCGAGCAAGAGGAGAGACACAATAAAACACTGTACGAAGCTGAGAAGTCTCTGGTTATTGGAAAAGCAAAGTAAGTGAATTAGGTAAGCAGCGAATTCGATGTGAATTGTGGAAAATAATTGAAAAATGATAATTCATCAGGATGCAAAAGGAGATGGAGGAACGTTTGAACGAGCTTGCACAAAATTTTCGACAAGCTACGAACATTCGTATAGCTGACACAACTCATCGGGCAGTTAGAGAGAATATAGCTCTGAATTTAGAGTTGGATGCGATGTACAAAGTTTGTCAAGAATTGGACGTTAAAATGAAGGAGCACAAGGAGAAAGAGCGTAATTTACGTATACACTCGTCACTTTTTCAAACCGAAGCTCGAATGGCAATGAACAAACTACTCGAGCAAAATCGTTTGATCGATCAGTTGGCTGAGGAGCATTACAACATGAGTTTGTTCCATGGAAAAATATGTCGTGAGCAAGCGTTCAAAGCTACGAAGGATCAAACCGTTCAAACTATAATGAACAAGTCAGTCGATGCTCAGCAAAGAGCACGGATTGTGGAACAAAATATTGAAAAAACGAAAAAAGACACGGAAGACATACTCAAAGAGTGGAAGGATAACCGTTGTCGAGTTAAAAGACTTGTTAAACTTTTGGACACGGCCAAATGTTACATCAATGACATTTCTCGAGTACGTATTTGAAGATTATTATTTTCACACATTCAGTAGACCACAATTTTTAGATTTATTGTTAAATTTCTTATCGTACCTCGAGTTAAATGAGTCAACAATTAATAAAGCATTGCGTCGACTTTGACATTCCAGCATCTCGATAAAGATAGCGAAAAAGACGTTTGTACGTCTTGCCACGACTATTTCGAGGAAAAACTTCACATTCTGATGGACATTCTGGAAAAACGAAAAATAATTGAGGCTCCAGTCTTCGATGACTATTCGATCCTCGAGGCTGAATACTCCGACGAATTATCTTACGGATTGGAAAATAATGAATTGTCAGCTAAAGCAATACAATTTGGAATGGAACACGAAGATTCAATGTGGAGGGGTGAAAGCGAGGGATCGGGTACGTCGGATGTTCGAGAGATTCAAGATGTAGCAACGGATTTCAATGTTCCGCAATGCTTGCTGACCGATTCGCAAAGCTCCGACATAACGTCACCAAAAGAAACAGAAACACCTCGATCCACCATTTCCGAAGACACGACCTAATTCCTCTTTTTCAAGGATTTATAAATTATCACATTTCCAGAGAAAACTTCGAATCAAATTTCAATCTTTATTGACATGAACTTGTTTTGACAGCTCAACAAACATCTGAATTATCTTGTAACACGATAACTGATTTATCGAAATCTCGAAGTTTCATCGAGTGTCACAAAGAAGAAAAAAACTTCATTCCTTCGTCAGGCAATAAAAAATGGATGATCCCGAGATAAAGAAGACCAAAAAAGTCTCGCTTCCTCCGCGATTGCAAACTCCCGATCCATCAGATTCGGGCGCTACTGCTCAAGATGAGAAACCAAAATTTACTGCTAAAATCAATTTGCAAAAAGCTTTTTATGACATACTGATCCAGGACAGGGAAAGAAGCATCGAAAGGTTGTATTCCTTTCGAAATTTCAAGGAATTTCTAAACCTTAGTTCAGGAGTCAAATTCTAGTTGAACAATCTCGTACTATTGTCTCTTTTATCGTCGATATTACCGAACCGGTTGGAGATAGAGCAAATGACCACGGGACCATTCTTGTAGAGGATAAAATTTCCTACAAAAAAGCCCCCAGTGGCACTTTTCTATTCCCTGTCGTTTAGAGTTGAAAGCGGTTGAAAAAATGCCTTGGAATCGTTCGCCTAGAAAAGTAGGTATTTTTTCGATTCATTCTAAAAGCTAAAGTATTGATGACACAAAAATTTAACCGGAGACTTTTCTGTAGGAAATTTTGTCCCCTAAATGATTGGTCCTATGGACTTCTGCTCTAATTCCAACCGTTTCGTCAGTATGGGCGATGGAAGAACCTGTATCCTTGAATCTTGATAATTAATCATTTATCGAAATGTACGAGAGTTTGCATTATTTATTATCGATCGTAGGACACCCTGTATAAAATAATTAAACCATAGGCTGGAAGAGCGAAATAATAAACTCGTGGAGAAGTCTGAAAACATCGAAACGTTGTTGAATACCGTTGACGTAGAAACCGCTGACGAAATAGCTCACTTGAAGAGACTTATATTGGTCGAATCAGAAAAAGTTAAAGAGGCGAGGCAAAAAGTGGATCATGTTGAAAAGCTTAGAGACGAAGAAAAGCAAATACACCTGAAAAACGTCAATTTATCAGACGAAAAATACGAGAATAGACGAACGTCATTGACTTTGTCAATTAAGGCTCTCAGTAAATATATTCAAATAAATTTTCTCTCATTCGGTTATTAATAGCTGTGAAGAAAAATTTAACTGTTTATGCAGACGCGAAGATCAATACTTTGGAGGATTACAAACATAGCAGAGAGGCCTTGCTCGAAAAATTGAGATTCCAAGAAGAAAAGATGGCATCGAATGAACAAAATATGGCACAAAAACAAGACGCGATTGATCGAAAGTTCAAGATCGATCGTGACAAGTACTGTTTTTTACACTTATTACGTTTGAATCGCTTTAGACCGATTAGTAATTTGAATAAAAAGTATCGGTCTAAAATTTTCAAAAAGTTTCCGCCAGTCGAAGAAACGCTAGAAAAACTGTGAAAAAATATCATTTTCTTGATTTCTAGACTCAAGAACGAAATGATTAGTCATCTACTCGCACTCGCTGGTACATTTCAGTTGGAAGTTGCTGGCGCCATATCGTTACCGATTCACAAATTGATTCGACGAAATATTTTCATTAGAACCGAATTGACGCAATTGGTCAATGAGCTGTTAGCCCGAAGAGAAAATTGTGCAAGAATGCAGTAAGTTTATGACGTTTATGTTAAAAAAGTCTGAGTCCTTGTGTGCAAATATGTAAAAATATGTGTCATTCGTATCCCAAGTAAAAAATTGCTATTGAAAAAAGAATTTCCGAACTTTGACATCGAATATTTTTACATCGTAATGATACGAGCAGGCAGACGAAGCTATTTAAAGAAATCTCATGTTTGTAGGACGATGCAAAAAGTGTATCGTCATTCGATGCTGGACCACAAGAAAAATGAAAGAAGAAATCTCATAACTATAAAAATACAAGCATGTTTACTAAGAGCTCTAAAAAAACTGCACGCCAGCATGGAAGAACGTGTGGCCTGTTTGGCCGAGCCCCAAGAAAACATCCAAGAAACTTATGACAATTTAGCTGATTCAGTGAACATCGAACACATGAAATTTGAAACACGTACCAGAAAGTTAGAAGTTTTGCTTCACCAAGAAAGACTCAAGCTTGGGCGTGTGCGATATTTAAATAATAACACGGAGTTACGAGCAAAAATATACGACCAAGTTCTCTATGATGTTAAATACGCTGTTGCTTGTGTTCTCAAGGTATTCATGTTTCGCACACTATCAGTTCAGTGTAAACCAACGTTCCTTAACGTCACAAAAACGTCAATATCGATGCATTGAAATTTCGCGTTTCTTAGCACATTTTATAATACAACAACAAATAATTTCATTAGATGACAGAGTCAGCGGATAACGAGATCCTGCAAATGACCAAACGTCAACTAATTTCTCATTTGCAACATCTTTTTACGAGAGGACAAAACCAAATTCACCAATGTCTTGCTACAGCTTCGTACGTGTTCAACATTATTTTCTTTTTTCAAACACCCACACCTGTGCATGGTTTCACTTTTTATATCGACCGTTGCGTAAAAAAAGCCTCCATAAAATTAAATTCGCAGCAAAGTAAAGACTTTAATGAAACTGAAAAACCGAACTACTCTATCGCTTTTAAAAATGATGTAATGGGCGAGAAAAAATGTTTCAAAAGTAGTGTTTAAAAAGAGAAACCCTGCATATGAATGCAGTAAACTTTTAAACTATGAAATAAAATTAATTCGATCATTTTTATACGAAGAAACGAATCCGTTCCTCAACCAAACGATGTTTACGACAAAGGTGACTTGGGATTCGAACCCCCACACATTGACCTTGACGCATTGGACGTCAAACCAGAATTATCGGTTGAAGAGACAAAAAGAACCGATAAGATAATAGATGAATATGCAATCGTCGAAGTACCGCTGCAGGTTTGTTAGAATTTTTAGGTTGTATCTCGTCTTTTCTCTATTTATAGAAGTCTCAACTGCGAACACGTGTTTGGCTACTTTTCACGCGAACCCACTGAATCGGTTTTTGATGAGTGACTGATCCATGCTCTCAATCATGGATCAGTTACCCATCAAACTTTCGAGAGTGCATTGGTTCCAAACCATTCGTCCGATCGAAATGATAAGAATTTCAACTCAGGCAGAAAGGAGGCAAAAATAAACTGAAACTAAATTCATAGCTATTTGTCTCGCACACAAGGCAGCTCAGTGACGCATTGCTTCAAAATACTACGAAGATTCATATCTTTGTACATACTAATGTCACCCATGTTATGGAAATCGTAGGAGCAGAATTTTTACCGCCCGGTGTGACTCTTGTGCCTGTGATGAATAATTGTTTTTTTATCTTTCCTACAGTTGAATTTATGTACAATCCTAGCAATAAAAATCCTCGAAGTAATAGCGCTAGCATCCTGACTTCGATTTTTGATACTTATCAACCGATTTAATATTTATAAAGTTATATTTACGGTTTTCTTCGAAATGCTGTACTTTTGGCTGGAAAAGTCAGTATCATTAATCCTTAAACGAACCCTATCTTTCCTTAGCATCACGAATTGGACGAAAATCGAATTCTGGGCTCGAGAAGCAGTCAGCGATCGAGCGATAAGACTTCCGAGGAAACAACGTCCACGGAAACTAAGGAAACGAGTGATTCCATGGAGGAAGATATGTTTGAAGCTTCCTCTGAATCAGTTGATCAGGAAAACGAAGAACCTTTGAGTGCTGAATCGGACGAAGAGCTGGAAGAGCAGCACCAGGCTTTATAATTTCAACAGAAAACTTTGACAAGGCTTTAACGTGAATAATATACTCGATTTTATTAATATTCCTCCAAGAATAATTCCATAAAAAAAGCATCGTCTATTTTACTATTTTTCCCAGTCCATTTTGTGATCGGGTTTGACAAATCTCTTCACTCTGGCTTTGTTGAGTTTCCTGCAAACAGAAAAATCGTTTGTTGAAAAAAAACGTTCCTAGTAATTCTTGTGAGACATTAAATACTTTTTGAAAAGAATTAAATGAAAGGGAACATAAATATACTAACAAGACTCGTTTAGAAGGCGCCACGATGCTTCTCTGTTGCAGAGATTTGAATCGGTCCATGAGCAGATTTCCAGTAGGATCAGAATTCCTCAAATTGCCAGCGAGTTCTTCGCCAAGTTTGAAATCAGGTTCGAGCGGTTCAAATTTGACTTTACTGAGAGTTTTTGGTTCAGCCGCTTTGATCTCTTTCATTTTTTGGCGCTTTTCCCGCAACATTTCAACCTTTTCCTCCTTGCGAGCGATGTGTTTTTTCAAGGCTTTCAGTTTGTAGATATCGGAAACCTTTTTTTTCTCCACTTTTTTATGTTTCAGACTGAGAGCGAGTTTGCGCTGTTCCTTCTGCTTTCTCCTCTGGACTAGAGTCTTTTTAACATTTTTAACAGGAGGATTCACCGATTTGACAGTAGAATCTTCTTCGTTGTTTGTCTCGGTCTTTACGTTCTTTTTCTCGTCAGATTTCAAGGGTAAACCTTCGGAGGATTCTCTCAACCAATTTTTGTCCCTTTGCTCAGCGGAAACTTTCTGGAACATCTTGTTGGTGACTCTGTTCAAGTGAGCTTCTTCCTTCATCAATTTTATTTCCTTATCAGCAACTTGACGCAATAAATCTTGATGATCCTCGTAAGAAGGATTGTAAGAAGTACCGGGATGCGGTACGCTTACAGCTGGAAGATCCGAAGTCTTTTTATGGAGAGAACTAGGAATTTTCCTCTTCCTTATTCCTCTGTTTGCCAAAGTATGTCTCGTCGTGTCCGACGTAAGCCATTGATTGTCGACTCCAGGAATAACGTCTTCTTTATTCTCGTCCCAGATGTCGGCATTGAATTCACCTCTTTTCGGCTTGACCAATCGTTTGGCCGCGGCAAACTCTTTGTTTTTTGCAGCTACTTTTTCTTTCAATTTCAAATTACCCACCAACTTTCGTTCCCTCTCCAAACGTCTTGTGATCGGATTTTTACGCTCTTCCGTTGTTCTCACCCGATTCCTTTTGGCTATAGGATCCGGCACCGCTGTGTGAGGCTTCAAAACTGCCAGGCATCTTAGTTCCTGATTCTTCAAGAGCAATCTGCGCTTCGCTTTGTCCGAGATAAAATCTTCACTCGGTGGTTCTTCCTTCGTTTTGTCCACAATAAACAAGTCGTTGTCACTTCTCTCGGTAAACGGTGCACCAAGACGTTCCTCCAATCGTTCATTTTCAAGAAACGAATCAACATCCTTCGTGTCAACATGCTTGCGCCATGATTTTTTCCTTTTCATCGATACCTTACGACGCTTTTTATTACCAGCCTCCATTATTCTACTTCGTTGAACTCTTCTTCAACCACAAACTTACAGCAACAGCAGGTGTTTTTGATATTCTAACTTGTCACGAGATTTTTTTTTGTGTCTCTAAACGGAGCGATTTTTGTTCGCGAAACTGCAGGACACCCTGCAATACACGTTGTATGAAAACGACGTTTTTGAGGTTATTTTCCTCGTTGCCCGGCACGCTTCTACAATACGCCAATGCGCCGCTTGTGTTGCGCACAATTTGGACTGGTGCACCGTCGTAATAATACGGGAGTGACTCTAGTTACTCGCACTCAGCCTTGAACACCGACACCCACCTCCTATACTCGAAGCGTGGTTACACGGTAACGTGAGCAGTCAAAAAAATTTTTTGAACGATAAATTTGTCACAAAATTCAAGGGCGACATACCAAAGAGGCTAAAGAAATCGATTCCTGAAAAATATTTATTTATTATTCATCCTGCTACAGTCGAAAATCATTATTATTCAAGCGTCGTCGTAGTTTAGTAATCCGGAATAGAATATGTAGAAAAAAACATTCAAAAAAGATAAAGATCGCGATGTTTATGCAAAACTGTTCACAATTTATGCGGCCAAAAAGCTTTAAAAAGAAAATGTATTGCATTCCAACAATACTTTGACTGAAAATGGGGGAAAGTATAATATTATGCTGACAAATAAAAGGACATGAGATTACGCGTCAAAGTCACGTGCGTTATGCCTTTTTTGCTTTTGCTCACGGACGTTCTTTGCATACTTTGTAAACATAGCATATGCATGAGTAAGAAATGGATCTTGGCAAAGAAAGTGCGAGAGAGACAGCAGTATTTATTGAAATGACATTCATGAAGGATTGACGTTTCCGTCAGAAACAGTAGTAGGATACAAAATAAAAATAGAATTCATTGTCCTGTAATGCTTTTTTGGTTTTTATGTAACGCTGTACTACATTTTCTATATATAAATAAGAAGCCGAGCATTAGCAGGTTGTTCTTTACCGATTGAGAAACGCACCTTTTGGTTTCACTCGCTTCTGCTGTTATGTATGTGACGTCCTGTTTGTATGTACACGTGTGTGTTTATTGACGCGATTGGGTGTTCGTGCTCTCTTATTCCTTTCAGTTACGAGCTCGCTTTCGTCGAGTGAAGGTGACGCGTGCGTGATTTTGAGTGGGGAAAAAAAAGAGAAAACTTTGTTTAAATTCCTCACGAGAATTTCGTAGAGACTGTAAGAATGACGACGATACTAGGCAGTATCGTGCGTAAAAGTGGCACATTCAAAGAAGCTTTTAGGGAATTGTCTTCCATAGCTGGAGGATCTGCTAAATTAAACATTGCTGCTCCTCTTCAAGAGGCTGCTCTCGATGAAAGATGTATCCTCGTTGACGAGCTTGACAGACCTCTCGGCGAAGCGAGCAAAAGACACTGTCATCAAGTCGACGCAACAGGCAATGTTCCTCTTCATCGTGCCTTCAGCGTGTTTCTTTTTGACACCAAAGGCAATTTGCTGCTTCAAAAAAGAGCTTCTACCAAGGTACCTAGTATTTCTTTCGATTATTTCCTTGCCTTTTCCTTCAAACGTTATATTCGTTCATTATTTCTACGTAACTATCGAAAAAAAAGATACTATCGAATTTCAGGAAAATATTCCTCCTATTCTTTGATTTGACACTTTTAATTTAATATATATTTCTTTTCTACTGAATTGTCCCGATTGTTTTTTTGCTGATTTCTTCTCAAGTTTCTAAAAGAGAACAACACATTTTCTACAGATTTTACATTTACGTTTACGTTTACAGATTACATTTCCCGGCTGTTATACAAATTCTTGCTGCAGTCATCCATTGACAGAAGTGCCGGGTGAAGCAGAAGAGCATTCAGCTCTTGGTGTTAAAAGAGCTGCTCAGCGCAGATTGAATTACGAGCTTGGCATACCAAAGAACGAAGCTAGTCCAGAAGAATTTAAATATTTGACAAGAATACAT
Source organism: Campoletis sonorensis (assembly GCA_013761285.1). Taxonomy (NCBI): domain Eukaryota; kingdom Metazoa; phylum Arthropoda; class Insecta; order Hymenoptera; family Ichneumonidae; genus Campoletis; species Campoletis sonorensis. The sequence continues at coordinate 4,079,560 of JACEOJ010000085.1, forward strand.
TATCATTCGACCGGTGATGGTAAATGGGGCGAGCATGAAATAGACTATGTGCTGTTTCTCCAAAAAAAATCTATAACTCTTGATCCAAACCCCGACGAAGTTAGCGAAATACGTTGGATAGCCAAAGATTCCATTCAAGAATTTGTCAAAAGTATCGATGCACCTTTGACCCCATGGTTTCATCTCATTTTGAAACACGCATTGCCACTGTGGTGGGAAAATTTGGATTCTCTCGAAAGAATTCAGGATCATGCTTCGATCCAACGATTCTTGTGAATCAACCAACAAAATAATGACAATTCTGGAAGTAGATTGAAAAGAAGTATTTTTATGGAAAGTCTGAGGTGGACAAGGGCATTGATGCTTCGATTTTTATATTTAAGTGTACAAAAGTTTATTCGAAGAAATATTTTTCATACAATAAGTTCGACTACTTGTAGCATAATAATGAGGCACTTTCAATAAAATTCATATCTGTTTTTTTAAATTCTTGACATACTACGTCTTGAAACTTTTTTTCCCTCAGTATATCTCAATTATGTTATGCTATTGAGTTGATAGATTTATATTCGTCGATTACATAATTCGAAAAATTCCAATATTCAATGATTCAGCTGTACTCTAACTCGTTTTTTTTTCTCACTTTCAAGTCTGATAAAATGAGGCCTGATTTAATACGGTTTTTTTTCGATATCTCGCATATCATATATTTTGAAAAACTGTCTCGAAATTTCTATTTGAGATACTGGTAGTTGTCTGTTCGTGTTTCCTGAGGATCGCTTTGTAAAAAGAGGTTCTTTCGAGAATTGATGCAGTAAAAGGAATTAGTGCGGAAAATAAATACAGTTTTTCCACACTCGTGGTCTTACTTTTCCGAAATTGGCCACTTTCCACACGCTAAACATCAATCGTAAATCGTACTTCTGGGGCAGGCATTACAAAAGTTTCACGAAAATCTATGAAAATTTGTCACCTTTCTGCAAGTTCTTGGGATTGTGGAATATTTTCAAGCGTCATGTGTTCTTCTTCTTTTTTTCAGAAATTTTAAATTATTTTCTCGAAATTTTGATCGATTCTTAAACAAATTCAGAGAAATGGCTTGAATTTACGAAAAGTATTCTTGAATTCTTGAGTAATCTACCTTCCGTTTTTTCGAAGGTTGTGAAATAATGTGGAAAATTCCGTTCCAATCCTACGAGTCGAATTCAAATGTTCTTGAATTTTTCGATAAATCCGCAAAAAGAAAATGAAAAAGATTCGTCGGTAATTTTCGAAGACGATTTTCGCCTTACCGATTGATTTCTAGGAACCTTCGTTTACAAACAGAGCCCTAGAGACATTTAAGCTTCTATGATTGAATTACTGGAGCCGGGTTTTTTCCAAGAGTCTAGTTGAAAAGCAGCAGAAAAGCGATTTTTTATATCCAGTGTTTTCATCGATGATATTTACGAACATCACCGAGTGAAACAAAAATAAAAAGCTGTTTCGACGACACAGCTCGTGAGTACAGAAATAAATAAAAATTGTGAGCCAAAGATGAGAAGGTGACATTACGATTATTCTTGCATTTTTTATTCCCGCCACGGATTTTAGGTGAAAGAAAATCAAAGATGGGTTTAAACCGTGTGCACGAACAGAGTTTACTGTTGGTCCACTGTTTATTTACTTGTATTTATTTTCCTGGAATTCTGATGCTTCTGAAGTACAACGAGAGTCTATACAACGTGGGATCTTTCAAATTTTTACCAATTTTGACAATACTCATGTTTGCGGAAGTGGTTAAATTGATATTTTCAACAACGCAGAAACAGCAACAATATCAATTGGGAAGAGTTGATGTCAAGTCAAATTCTCGTTCGAAAAAGCCATGGTTGAGAGCAATCAAGGAATTTTTCAAGTTTTCTATTGTTATGTCAATGTTGTTTGTCGTTTATTACATCATGATAGTGCTCTTTGGCGCAGCTTTGTTCAGTCATTTGGAAGAGACTAGCGTTCTTAGTCTCACACTGGCAACTTTGACGTTTGTTCCTGCTTCTATACATTTGGGTATCGATATGGCTCTTTATGTTTTAACCAGACCAAACGCTCAAGGCGTTGGCCCGATCGGACAGGCCATTAGTTTTCACATTAAAATTACTGTTCTGGGTGCTTGGTTAGGAGCGATAGCGATCCCTCTGGATTGGGACAGACCCTGGCAGCTTTGGCCGATTCCCTGTGTTCTCGGCGCCCTTGTCGGGTACATGCTCGGACACTTATTCACTTTGATTAAAACATTGACTGTTCTGAGAAGTGGCAAAAAAGCTCAAAGATGATGCAAACTTTCCAAAGACCGATTGACCGTGGATAAGAAAATACCATGAGTATTAAAATCAAGTTTTCATCATACCATTTGACATTTTGTACATTTATTATATCATACTAAACTTCCGTATTAGTCCAGCAACGTTTTCAAACGACTTTTTACCATTTTTAACTTTGATGTTTGAAGTGTTGAGTTAATCTATGTAAATACTTTTTACATTGTCGAGAAATATTTTGTAAATATAATTATTGTTGAAGAATGTATAAATGAATGAAAGTTTGATTGTACGCTGACTCAAAAGTCTAAAATGTGAATGTTCACTATAACAAAATAAATAAAATAACAAAAAAAAACACCTGGAAATTTTTCTTGTATGTGCTTTGTTTGAAAAAAAAAATTTGTACCTTTGAGAAAAACCGAATAATAAAAACAGTGAGTGAGATTTTTTCATTCCAGGAAATAGATTTTCGAGAAAATGGCCAGGTTGCAAACAAAAATATTTAGTCATTCCTGAATGATAACTTCTTGGGTTTCTGCTAAAAACAATTTTTACTTTGTCATTACTTTTACTCCTTCAAACTGTATCCTACCTCATCAGTCAGATAACACTTCGATCATGAATAATGTACTCGTAGATAATATTGTGAATAAAAGAATAGTTATTTAAATATTCCCTTGTATTTGAATATGTAATTTGATTGTGTTAAAATAAATCTTAGTGGTAAGCAGCTTCTTCACAAAAAGGTTCTCAAAATTTAGCCTCCAAGATAACTTCCCCTCCTGAGCAAGTTTTCGAGTAGTGGAGTCACTGCTGATAATTATCTTGAAGGTGAATCTTAATTTTCACTTTCCAAATGTTAATATTACCTGGAAAGCGGTTTAATCAAAATATTACTCACCGACAAACGATTCCGCGTCGATGAGACTCCGGGTAAATCTGGCTGGAAACAAAATTTAAATTTTTGGTGCTAACTGTATTCGGCGGAGTTGCCGAGTAGGATGGAGTTCTGTAATCACGGCCGAGTACATGAACTGGTAGCGGTAGCTTCACATGTTTATCACTACGAAAAAGCGCCGCTTTGTAGGAACCACTCAAGCCGTATAGCATGAGAGATCTCCCTCCCTGTTGCCTGTTCATCTCTGTTCGTATCTTCCGACATGTTGACTGTATTCGCCTTCGACGCGACCAACGGACGTTTAAACATTATTCCTAATGTCCGAGGAAGCAATTTAAACAATTTTTAGTTCGAATAGAACGCAATATCGCTCGAAAACTCGAGTGTATCAATTGATATTTCACGTTCTAAAACTCTCGGTGTTCAAAAGAAAAAATCGTAATCTCGTTCGTGATAAGAGTTTTGTTGTTTTTGTTTCTTTCAATTATCAAGATGTTGAATCAGGCGGTGGTTGAAGCTTTGTATTCTGCTACTTACATTGAAAACTATCTCGATTGCGTTGAAAATCTTCCGAACGACATACAAAGGCATGTTTCCCGATTGCGAGAGTTAGACGCCACTTGTCAAAGTAAGTCTAAGAATTTCTGTTTTTCCGCATTCTTCGGTTACCACGCCAATTTCACGATTTTCAAATCTAAAGCAGAAAGCAATGCACGAATATTTCTGCACGAATCTCTCTCAATAAAGACATTTTTTTTTTCTCAGTTTCGATAAAGATTAGAGTCGGTAGACAGCACTTTAATTCGAGCTTTTTGTTCGCTTAAATCATCTGGGTGAATTTTCTCAGACGATTTTGATTAAAGGAAATGATCTAATTTACGCAACAACAATTCAAAATGAATTTCCAATTACTCAAAACAAATCTTACAACTTTTTTCCACCCTTTAAACTTAATTTCAAGTTAACTTTTCTCATTTTTTCAACAATCTTTGATAATGCTGTGTCTTTGGTGTCATAAATTTTACAAAAAATCATAACAAAATTGAATTAAAAAAAAAAAAAACAACATTTTCAATACCATTTTTACCTTTTTCTGCTGCAGCTTATTTGAGAGAAGTAGATCAGCAGCAAGAATTGTTGAAAAATGATGTTGACATGTCGGTCAGGAGACGGGCGCTTCTCAGAGTCCAACAGGCTTTGATCGCGGCTCAAGAAATCGGTGATGAAAAGCTACAAATTGTTCAGCAAGTACAGGATCTCATTGAAAACAAATCTCGTCAATTAGATCTGGATTATAGGAATTTGGGTGAGTGAAAAAATCAGACTCATGTAGTCTCATCGCAATAACAAGGCTTAGTTGTCAAAAGAGATGCAACAAAGTTTGATAAATACTCTCAGCATAAAAACTTCCATCGAATGATGTTGAACTTTGAAGAGTTGGACTTAAAATTTTTGGAGTACACAATATTTATGGGAAACGTTGCAATAATTTATCAATCTTTTGAAAAATATAAAAAACTGTTGAACGAACGTTACACAGTCAATGTATCAATTAACGTGTTTTTTTTTTTTTTTTTTTTCAATTTTTCACTACTTCAATTTAATTGAGAAAAACAAAAATGTGTTTGCAGACTTTGGAAAGGAGCAGGAGACGATGGAGCCAACTCGAGAGGCAAACAACGCGTTGAGTACGAGTAACACAAGTAACACGAACAACATTGAACGTCAGCCAAAAAGAGCGAGAAGAACTCGTACAGAAACGTTGGTGGAATCGGCGCATGCAATGGACATGATTGTAATGTCAGAGACGAGATCAACGACATTGGCGAACGCGAGTAACGGGAATCAGAAAAAAGCAGCAAATGCGACGACGGGTAAGAAGAAGAAGAGAAAATCACGCCAAGGTAATCAGCAGAGTCAACATCGTGAAGACACTCCACCGCCACCGGAGGATGATTTGGCGATTGATCCGGACGAGCCGACGTATTGTTTATGCGATCAAATATCATACGGCGAGATGATACTCTGCGACAATGATTTGTGTCCGATTGAGTGGTTTCACTTTTCCTGCGTGTCCCTTAGTACGAAACCCAAAGGTAAATGGTTTTGTCCTAAATGTCGGGGTGATCGTCCAAACGTCATGAAACCAAAGGCACAGTTTCTCAAAGAACTCGAGAGATACAATAAGGAGAAGGAAGAAAAATCGTAGCAGGAACACACTGTACGAGAAAGAAACTCGACCAATTTCGGCTAAATTACATTATTCGATGATCCAACCGATTCGAGCTTGAGGAGAAGAAAACATGAAGGAGAGCCCGGAATATCCTCACGACACACCCACAATCAACGATGAATAATTAAAAAACAATTCCGTGGGAGCTCAGCCATGACGGACGACTCTTAACAACGCGGGACTAAATAAATGACGAATTGTTTCAAACATTTTTAAGAAAGAAAAAAAAACAAAAAAAAAACATTTACATAAATAAAAGAATATCATTGACTCGGTTTTCCTCGTAGCTCGAACGACGTCGAATGTTTGTACAATTGTCAGGATTTCGGTGTCTGTCGCGCAGTGTTGATATTTCGAGATTCGGGAGAATCTTTGGTAAAAATGTTTAAAAGAAAAAAAACACCATTTCGCGCTGATTTCCCGACGACGAATTCTAATATAACTTTTTCATAAATATTGAATTGAACAGTATTATAACTGCTTGTAAATAAAAATTATCGTCCAACGACAATGCGGTCAAATACAATTTTTATGAAAAGAAAAAAAAATGACACTAGAATATCTACGCGTTATCTGATCCTTAATACGATAAAATAATCATAATAAAAATATTGGAAAATTCATGTGAGTTGATTTTAATAGAATTCATTATTGCGATGGAAATTTCACGAGTTTCAACGATCGGATCTCTTTTTTTTGGTACTTGTTACAGCTGCTGTTTGAGGGGAGAACAGAATGAAAAAATATTCAGTATTACTACAGACCACAAAAACGCACCCAAGATTTTTCAATAATGATTTTTTGACATTTTGTCTATTTTTTCAACACACACACATACATATACGTATCACTCGAGGAAATAATTTTTATTATGGATTTTAATAGAACGAAGTAAATAAGGAATGACTTTTTTTACGTGTTTATTTACTACGTCGCTTAGAGATTCTATCATACGTAAATATAGATGTCGCAAATATAGAAAAAAAGAAAATAGTGCGGGGGTTTTTTATAACCACGGGAACTTTTAGAATTATGACATTGTTTTTTTTTTTTTTTCAAGTAATATTTGTTTTTGAAGCCAATATTTTACCTGAAAGTAAATAATAGTCTATATTGCGGGTCTTAGAGACTTAGCAGTTTTTTGTTGTTGTTGTTTTTGTTGGTTAATTTGATTTTGATTTATAAGATTTTTTTTTTTTTGCACTCGCTAGAAGATCGAAATCTATGTGCTACAAGAATACAGGACAAAGCTCTTTGTTTTGTTTCCTCTTTAGTTTTGAACGATTTATCATGACCAACTAGAGCGCACCAAACCTAATGTCAGCGGGGATCTTCGATGTGGCTTTCCTGGAAGTTTAGCCACGACTGTTCCACGACAGTGGCAACTCTCTTCTCGTATTCGCGTTTATTCTCCTGATACAATTGGGCCGCCAGCGAGTTTGCCGGTGAATTTGGATTTGGCTCATCCAACAGGGACTGCAAAAATACAATTGTGCACATATTTTGATGAAACTTCATCAGATTCTTCAAAATAATGTTTTATAAAAATTAACAAAGTTGCTCCCCATCGAAATCGTAGTACTCGTTCAACAAACAATTCGGAAATACCTTAAGAAAATAATCATTTCTTTCATCAAGAATTTACTCTTTTTGCCATGATACTTTTTCACATTCTTCTAAGTTCAGTTTGCAAGCATTTCGATCATAAATGTCACAGCGTAACTCGGAAAAAGTGTTTTTTTTTTTTTAGTATTCACAATGTTTTGTATTGAGAGATTGAAATTATTATTCCAAGCACATATCTCGACGATGGAGAAAGCAAAAAATAAAAAAATCGAGTAACTGATCAAAACGAAGCGATAAGTTGGTGCAACTTTGTTAGTTTTTAAACAAGAAACGAAACATTTGTTTTTCTTTATCTTTTATTTGACCTTAACATAATATATTATTATCGCGAAACGAGTGAGGGGGGTGGTAAATAAATAAATGACCGACATAGAACCGCACGAAATGATGCGCTTTATTGTATGTACGTGTATATATATTTATATATGTATAGGTGAATTTAGTAACTATATGAAGTACTAGAATTAAATTGAAGTACAAGTCTGGGCTTGTCGTTTCGTAGGGCATCGTCGCTTCTGAAGCATCGAAACAGGAGAGAGAAAAAACAACAAAAAGAAGTTGGACAATAATTACTCGTATATATTAAACCTAATATTTTCAATATTACTCATTTCTTGTTCTTTTAAGATCCTTTCGTCCTTTCTCTCTCGTTCTCACTTTTTATCTCACTTTCTGTTCTTTCGTTCAACCGAATATCAAATAAATAAATACACAATTTTATAATAATTTATTATACAACATTGGTAAAAATTCGTTCTAATGTTGCACATTGTGGTGGTTGTTGAATAGAGGTTTGTGTGTACGCGTGTTTGTTTTTTCTTATGTTTTGTTTTGTTTTGTTTTCTTTTCATTTCTTTGTTAACCTTTCTCTCTCTCTCTCTTCTTTTCGTTTTAATTTTTCAATGTTTCTCTCTTTTATTTTTTCTTCCATTCGCTTTTTTTTGTGTGTTTTTAGGGAGTGACGTGCTATGCTTTTAGCGTTAACTCCTCGGTAAGGCTGCGCACGTATCGCTTCCACATTTCGGGATGGTAGATTGTTGTCGGTTGATCTCGAGGCTCAACAGCGGCACAAGTATGCGACCTTCCCCCGAGACTAATCCACAAAACTTTGCTCCACGCAAGCCTTCACTCGTTTCTCGTACTCGCGTCGATTCTCTTTATAAAGTTGGGCTGCCATTGAGTTGGCAGGTGAATTCGGATTTGGGTCACTTAACAGCGACTGCAACCAGACAAGTCGGTACTTCATTACTTTGTTACGACTGTTTTATTTTAATTTTTTTTAAACTATCAACTAATATTCTATTCTCTGCCTCTTCCACTTTCTCTCTTTCTCTCGTTCTCTCACAGGCTCTCTTTCTTTTAATGAGCAAGCACTTTCTACCAAAAAAAAAACAACCTTCAATTTTACGAATGCAGGAATAAAAAAAAAACAACTTTTTGAAGTTTAAGGAACAAAAAAAACCAAGAAACGTTAACCAGTGCTGCGTTAGCTCTATGTATAAAAATTTTTCTAATTGTATGCTTTTTTCTCTCAAGGGTATTAGACTTTGATAAATTGCAACCGCTGTTAAGTAAACTTTGAGTGATTTCGTAGCTGATTCGACGTAGATCAAACGGCATATTGATTTTATTTTATCGATTTAAATGAGGGTAGCACGGAGTCGAAACGTACGGAATTATACCGTGATTATTACTCTTTGGACTATGAAATTTTAGACACCGTTGAGGCTGTTACTGTTTAAGGTCATTTTTACGACTTCGAAACGAAAACTATCAAATTTTGTCTCTTCTGGGAATAAATAATACAAATCTTTAGATAATAAGTTGTAAAAATTGTTAAAAACTGTCATCATTTTCTGAGCGAACAAGTCAGTAATTTTTTGATCAAATGTAGAAAAGACAAGAGACTGTAAAAACAGAAAATCCCCAATAAAGATGTTGCAATAAAGTGGCTAAATGTTCTCCCAGTCCAAAATTCTCGGATGATTTGTTTCCTCGAGCCAATGATCGAAACTTTGATAGAAGGAAAAAAATACGTTTCACACTTGACGCTTTTTTTCCATAGATTTTATAGTTTATTGTATTGCTTGTTTTCGTTTTCTTTCAATTGGAAGAAAACGCCTCGATTATTCTTATCAGCCGCAAGCGATCTACGAAGTTCATAGTACGAAGCAGTGACTTTTGTTATAAAAAAAAAAGAAACGACGAGTTTTTTTTTTAGGGATTGTTTAATGACGTAAAGTCCGTACCTGTATCGAGGTCAGAATAGCCGAAACATCGTACGTCGGACTCCAACGATTTTGCAATATGTCCAGACATATGCCTCCGTCCGCGTATACATTTGGATGAAACATTTTACTGACGAATTTCACCGTTGGTGGTTTGTTTGGATATTCCTCTGTGAACTCGATAGTGAGTTTGAATGTACCATCTTCGAACGGTGTGTCGTGAGGTCTGCAGCCAAAAATTTATAGTGATATTTAGTTGTTGGTAAGCTTGCCAGTTATTTTTGCAATCTTAATCTTATGTATATCAACTATTTGAGTTGAATTACGAAATACTCACCCAAATATCACCGCATTCCATATCATGATATTATTGTCGGTGGGAGCTCCCGATACTCCGGTGGGTGGATCTTCCTGTAATCTGTTGACAAAATAAGTCAAATATTTAGACTCATTTGTGAAGCAATAGGATATGAAAAAGGCTTGATTAAAGAAAATTTAGGGTGAACTAAATTTCATGAAATTATGTGAAATGCAAACATGAGATCAAATTTTCAATGTTTTTTTTTTCCAATCTCATTTTCCAAATATCTATCTTGCTCTTCGTGTGAGGGCAACATTTTTTTTTTTGATTGACGCTGCGACAAGTATTGGTCAAACTTTTTGGCATTGAGTTAGAAACCAAAGACGCTGCAGAAAACGTCCACGATTGAATTCTGATTCTGTAGAAATCCAGCGTAGAATCATGGACTTCTAGTTTTAAAGTTTGTACCGTTAAAGCTCGGCACAAAATATTGTTCTTATTCGTTTTTGTTTTGTTATTTTCAAGGTTAAAGAAAAGTATTTTCCGAATTTATGTTCCATTGGGTTTTCATTGTGGGCTCTACGATAATGAGGAATTTCAATGTGTTCCAGCGCCGCTAACCTCAATGTCTGGCTTTGTTTTTCTTTCTTTTGAATCTAAATCTAATGACGTAGGTTAAAAAAAAAGTTTTGTGGGGTGTTGCGGAAGAAAAATACTGAAGAATTGGCCATCGGTCAAAGAAAGAAAACGAAATTTGCTTCAAAATTCACGTGAACGTAATAGTTGTGAATAATTCAGTATTGAAAAAGCGTCGGAATTAGTGAGTTACACGACATTGTGTAAAAAATGATTCTTCGAATATCGTGACTTATCTCCTGCATTCGGCCCTCGCCCCTCGATTCACGAAAGAATTGTTGGGATTTTCGTGTGAGTGGGTCTAGGACAAGGTTGAGAAAACTTGACAATGACGATTGAAAGAGAAAAAAAAAACTCGCGACCTACAAAAAAGAGGATGGGGTTAGAACGACGGAAATTCGACGACATGAAACTCGAGTTGCCAAAAAGTTGGCAGCTGCTAGCGTGAGATTGTGTTTCGTGAAAATATGCGATGATAATTGAAAGAATGAAAACGAGAGAAAACCGTTATGAAGAGAAAACGACGTAAACACGAGATTATAAATCGATGATAACGGGAATTAGCGAGGCTGTAAAAATAATAAAAATAAGTCATAGTCGATCGTCGAAAATCTAATAATAAACCTCGTGTACCCACGAGTCACGGTGACGTTAGTGCGTCGTCGTGATCCTCCTATACAACGTTTATTCTCGTTAAAGATCGTGGCGTTGATCAGAAAATTCCCTGGTCCTCTTCCCCCCGTGCCACCGCCTCCCAGCGATCCGAGTCCGCGTACCACCTTGCCCCTCGCCCATGTAAGTCTCTGTGTGAAATCGACTTTCGAGTTGTGACGCAGCCCAACACACAAGGATAGTGCACGAAACAAGGGGGGCACATGAGACTCATCATGACAGTCGAACGATTTTCTATTTCGTACTTAAAATACAGATATGCAACGTTATGCATATTGAGATTATGTTTCAGCTCACCTTTTGAAATCTCTCATGAGTCTTCGTCTCGCGGGAGTAGACATCACTGACGAGGGTGTACTGTTGGCTGGATGAAATCACAGTCGACACGATTTTAGTTGTTCTTCCTTATTTATTGTTTTTTTTTTTCTTTATTTGTGAGCTTTCCCCTTTGACAAACACACGCACAAATCACAGACAATGTGCGCGCGCGCACGCACACAAACACACACAAAAACGCGTGCTCAGCACGCGCTGGTCAAGATTTCTCTATATTTTTCTGTCGATCACGAGAGACAGTAGTGATAAGGAAAAAAAGTAAAAAAAAAAAATGAAATAAAAAAAAAGAAAACAACGACAACGAAAGAAAAGCCGAGAACGGGAAAATCACGCGGAGACGTGCTCCCTTTCTTCACTTTTGTGGGCTGCGCGCTTAACAAACTTTGTCGGAGCTTCTCGCGGAGGCCTTTTGTCAAGTCTCCGAAGGCCGTCTTCTTCTTCGTGTATACGTTATACCGTTATACACACTGATCTTTGTCTCTCTCTCGCGCTTACTCGCTCGCGCGTTGAAACACAGACACTTCCGCGAGGCCTCAAAAAACTTTTGATAGCGCGATCCCTTTTTCTCAACACTTCGTGTCCGTCTCGTGGGGACGAATGATAACTCGGATGTATTTATATATCTGTGTAAAGGTATATATGAATATATATGCAGAAGAACGGAGAAGTTGGTTTAGTGATCGACCATTCGCCTCTTTGTATCAGATTCGTTGGAATATGTATTTCGAGATCGTAAATTTTTTTATTTAATTCCCTCGCGACCGCGAGCGAAGTGAGCGGAATGGGGGAGACCGAGGGGAGTTAGGTGCGCTGTAAGATGGGGCACGAGGGATTTTTTTAGACACCCGCGACAAAGGAAAATAATGCGTTAATAATGAAAACGGCGACGACGACGGCTACTCCGCGACGAATATTCTTTTACTATTCCCACTGAACGATTAACGACGATGAAAAAAAAAACCCCCGACGATGGTTGGACACAGCTGTGTGGGGACCAAGGAGATGCGGGATTTTATAAGAAGGGAAGTTCTCCGACTGACGTCAGGAGTCCTCTTTCTTTTGTAATGGCGTAGTTTTCGCAATAAAATTTTCCCGGTGCTGCCATCTATCTATCGATTGATGTTCATCGTGTGATTGATTTTACTACTTTGTTACCTACATGGATACATGTGATTAGTTCGCCTCAAATGCGCCAGGTGGCGCTACTAGATGGTTCCGCAAACTTGGTTTTTCTCATCGATCTGGGAACTGATTCTTTAGTTTTGCGGTGATAACAAGATAATCAGGGCAGTCCTTTTTTTTAGTCTGCATGATGATTAGGGAGTTCGATAGAGTGTTTTTGCAGCATGCTATGGTTTTGTGATGGTGGAAACATGCAAAAATTGTGCTCGCTCGGTCGGTATAAGCTAAACAACCGAGAAGTTCACCATTTTGCCGCTACGAGAAACGCCACTCCAACCGACAAGCTCGAACTTGTCGAAGACTCCCAGTCCTCCTAGTTCGCTCTTCATTGGCGGCTTTCCAGGAATCGTGCTGTGGCGCTGGCATCGCATCAGTACTCGCGATCGCGCGATGGACGCCAACACGAATAACGCTCCCGCCAACTCTTCGGTCACCTTCGGCGGCGGCGGCTCACGTTCCAAGTAGAACAAACGGAAGAAATAAATAATGGAAAGCCATCAACAAAGTTATCTGATCCCACAGGTATTATGCCCCATTTTGTTTTAAACATAGATCTCCGAATAATAATTGATCGCAAAAGGTAATCTATTGCGCGAGTGTAGGAGAGAGAACTGAAAAACAGACACGCATTTTTCTCGGAAATTAGTGGTCATTCCGAGAAAAACAGTGTGTATCAGCCACAAAGCACGAGAAACTTCGAGGCTTTGTTTCACCCTCTAAAATCTCTCAAAATAACTAAAAAGCAATACAATTAATTGTATTGTTCACAATATTTCATTGTGAATAGTCACTACGAGCGTGAGATTAAAATCGTCAAATATTGAAAGTTACATTTTTCCAGTGAGCGTCTGATACGAATCGAAAAATGGCGGCCATTTTAGCTTTTTTTTTCGCGCGCGGTGAGTTTTTTTTATTTCGGTCGGACAAACGGTGTGTAAATAGTGCAGTTTCGGAAATTTTGTGAGGAAAATCGTGACTGAGTCATACTTTTAAGAGTATGCACCAGTTAACCCACCACCGGTTTTTTTTCCCATCCAACGGACGAACATAGTGGATAGCGTCCCTTTCGGAATTCGCAGCCATCTCTCTCTCGCATTCGTTCTGGCGCAGTCTTCTACGTGAGTTTTTTTTTTCTACAATTATTATTTTGTTTTCGTATTTTTTCTACAATTATTTTTGTTGCGTATTTTTTCTACAATCATTTTTGTTGCGTTTTTTTTTTTTTTTTTCAAATTATTTTTATTGTGTATTTTTTCTACAATTTTTTTCGTTGCGTATTTTTGTTACGATTATTTTCGTTGCGTTTTTTTCCTACAATTATTTTCGTTGCGTATTTTTGGTCGTAAGCTTTTACAGCCTTGAAAAATCGTGCACACTTTTTTTTAGCCCAGTAGTGTCACGACACTTCGAAAGTTGACCTTGCAGTCAATTTTCAAAGAACTCGTCTATAACGTGCTGAAAACTCTAATAATATTAGTTTTTATAACAACTGAGAATATGAAAATCCGTGAATTTCGGGGAATTTCGTGTATAGTGAAATCGGGGGCAATCGGGAATTTCCGGGAATTTCGTATATAGTGTGAAGTGCAGAGCTCGACATAAACGACCTTTTTGCCACGACTCATACACGAAGCAATCGGATCGCTGTATCTCCGAAACTAAATGAAGGTGACCTTCCGGTGAATTTTCAAAGAACTCGTATACAACTTGCTCAATTCTCTCATAATATTAGTTTTTATAACAAATAAAAATATGAAAATCCGTGAATTTCGGGGAACAGTGTATAGTGTGAAGTGCAGAGTTCGAGATAAACGACCTTTTTGCCACGACTTATACACGAAGCAATTAAATCGCTGTATCTTTGAAACTAAATAGTCAGAACTCTCGATTTTTTGAAAGACAAATGCAATTATATGTTTTATTTTGGATCTGAGGAAAAATTTGATAGAAAGGTCTATAATTTTTGGAAATGTCAATACTTTTTGATCGCGAATATCTCGAATACGGGATCGCGAATATTTTCGAAACTGTACACGTAATTTTACTATTCTACCATTGTTTTAAATTGTACTAAGAATGGAAACGCTCTAAACTTGAAAAAATTGACTGCAACTTGTCGATAATAATGAAAAGCTTATCTGTAATCATTGGCTATTTAAAAAAAAGAACGAAAAAAAACGTAGACGAGAAACGAAGGTCGGGTTGAAAGATACTGTTCAGCTGGTGGATTGATAGTTTTCAATTTCACGGTGCAATCTCAATTGGATACGAACCAGCGTTCTCAAAACTTACCGATAAAGATGCCTTCAGGGTATTTGCCTTCTTGCCTCTTTCTTCCTCTCTCTCTTTCTCTTTCTCCTTATTTCTATTTCTCCCTGGTTCTTTCTATGGGTATAAAGAACAAGAGAACAAAAGAAAGGAAAAGAGCGCAGGAGAAGAAGAAAGAGAGAGAGAGAGAGAATGCGAAATGTCGGTATTTGTGCAGCTTTTCTGGTTTCGGGCATAAGATAAATTCAAGTTATCCGCAATACGGAAGATTTCGGCACGTACATGAAAACTTTCGACGTGCCAAATCGTTTTCCTTCTCGAATTCACGATCATAATTTAAAAGATACACAACTATGGGATATCTCGCTTGTTCGGCTTTTATTTTATCAGCTGTGAAACGTATACGCCTCGAAGTGTAGCATTGAGAGGAATTTTCTTGCATTTTTTTCTCTCCCAAATACCGTCTTGTTATTTTCTAATCATATTTCCAATCGATTTCTATCCATTTTTATTTTTTTATCGAAGACAGATATTAGCAAAATGACTTGGACAGTGTTGTCGTAATGAAATGATTCAAATGTCCATATTAAACATGAAAATCGAAAAAAAGTTATACTTTTTTTCTAAGGGATGAATGATAATAATTATTAAAAAATTACGAAGCAGTTTAGACTGTGCTGGTGGCAACGGGTCTCGGAGACCCATGGGTAAACGTGAGATGCTTAGGAAAATAGGGCTGGGAAATTTGTGTAGAAAATACTTCGCACTGCATCCAGTAAAAGTGGATGGAGCGAGTATAAATAAAAGAAAACGTTTAAAAAGAACGAGACGTACCACTATTTTCGCGTTTGCAGGCTCGGAAGCCTGAAAAGGGCTGCGAGGAAGAAGAAAAAAATATCAAAAAAACTCAATGTACTATTTTCCGTTACGAGCGTTTCGTGCAAATCTCGCGCAATTAAGAGTCTTCACGGGTGTACGCTGGAAATAAAATCATAGAATAAACATGTCTGCCGAGTTCCACCAGATATTTTTCTTCGATGAGAATAAGAGTAGGGTCGGGCATGAAACCTACCGACTGTTCGTCTTTCTTACTCAAACTTCAATTGCAATATACATCTAAAGGGTTTCGCGGCAGAAGCCGCTTCAGAAATGCCGTGGATACCCAACCACTTGATCGGCGATGAATCGTCAAAAGTCTGTGGGCTTCGTACATTGATTTTAATAATAACAATAATAATAACAGCAACCAAATGAAATATTAAAAAAAAGGAAATGAAATTGATAGCAAAAACACGTCAGCAGATGCAAGGAAATTAGGGAGAAATATATACCGATGAATATTAATAATAATGATAATAATAATGATAATAATTAAACACGTAAATAAATACAGACTAATAATAATAAAAATGAATACGAAGATCGGATGAGTTTTTCCATATGGAAAATAATATTAATTAAAGATAATAATGTTAATATATTGAAAGGTTTTCGCAACGCACTCGACTTATTATTACCATTTCATCGAAACGGTCGTAGAGATTTACACTCGCTTTGTTGTAATGCAAATTATTTCATTAAATTTTCTATAGGGTTTCGCAAATGATGGTCGAGGATTTTGTTTATTTTTGAAATAAATTCACAGAGGCATTGGGATCTTTGATTTCAACATAAAATTGGATATTTATCTATTAGTTTCTTTTATTCGGGTCAATGGATTTTTTTTTTTTTTAGTGTAAAACGAATATCTACGTGTTTGAAGAAAATTATTTTTAATGGAAAAATAACTGCTTCAAATACGACATGAAAACGGTAATAGAATGTTTAACAGATATAGTGAAAATGATCGAAAATTCAAGGCTGTCCCTCGTTTCGATTCTGTTACAAAGTCATTTTCTTGTTTCTATTTTCTTCATCTGAAATTGTCGGAATAGGCCTTTCCCGAAACAGATGTTTCTCGACTGGGTTAGTGATTAATTTTTCTTATAGGGCTTCGCAGAATAATAATAAAAAAATATGAAGGACATAAAAAGCTTCATAATAATGGTGTCTGGGTTTTTGCCTTCTTGACGTGTGAACAGTTTATCGTTCACAGCGTAGTTGTGAACATTTTTGTGAGTATTTTTTTAATAGCTCAATTAAAGAAAAAATGAATCGGTTTTAAAATATTAGGGTTTTTTTTTTCTACAACTGCACGACCTATTTATGCTGCAAATCTCGAGGGCGCTCTTTTGAGCTAGCCACGCTGCATTCGTGCCAAATTTGCCTCTCGTGATATCGATAAAAAAAATGAGGGGGTAAACAAGAGATAGACAAATAGTGGAGTAAAGAGAAGAGGAAAAAAAAATGGAGAATCATTCTGCCGGTACGGGTCATTGAGTGCTTATTTGTTTATTTAAATTTGTGTCAAGAGTCCTTGCATACTGAAAAAGAGTTTTTATCGACAGCTTTTCTGCTTTGTTTTTATGTTCACGACAAAAATAATTTGTTTCATGAAAACTCCAAATGTTTTTCGATGTGTCAACCTTCTCGCATATTTTTTTTTCACTATTTCCATTTCCTCGGGTTGAATACACTTTGTGGTTTTGACGCTTTATTTACGAGTTTATTCGGTTCCCATCTTTTCAGATCGATAACTTAATGCAAGTCTTTTGAAATCGCGCGAAATCGTAATTCCTATGATTTTATTTGCGAATAAATTTAAATGAGCGACACCCTTAATAAAAAATAAAGTCAGAAAAAACGATGCGACAGTTTTTTTCGTTCGTTTAATCATTTACAACTTTTCCGTGTCGTATGTTACGACCTGATGCTAAAAAGTGAAAGATTCAACATTTGATTATTTTAAAAGATTAAAAAATATATGATGAAATTTGTTTGACTCGAATTTGATGCTCGAGCTTTATTTCTACAACGTTCTTTCTTGGAAAACTCGCATTCATCCTATTTCACACTTTTTCTATCTCTCCCATTTCTTTCGCTTCTGCCATATCTTCTTAGTGCGAGATTTGTTCACCCCGTTATGTCATTTCTACCGCTCAAACTCCTTCTCCCCTTTTTTTTCGTTGCTTTTCCCGAAACGATTTTTTCGTTTTGCTCTCTACAAGTTTTTTACGCCATACACTCTTAGCGCTCGTGCACTATATCGTGTAAATAAGTCAGCTGCAGCAGCTTCCGTCTGCATTTAACGGGATGGCTTGCGAGAAATCTTGCACTGCATCCCTTGCACCCTCTCTTCGCCTCTCTCTCTCTCTCTTTCTCTATCCCTAGCTCTTCCTCATTCCATTTATCTACATGTTTCCTGCTCTTTATCTAAGAAGATTTTCTTGATGCTAAAATACGAAACAAAGATTATTACGTGTAGACGTTGAAGAAACTGGCGTTTCAGTCCATTTCTACCTCTGGTAAAATTCCAAACGTAAAATCAGAGCAAACGAAACAACTGGATTTATTCTTTACAGATTTATTTATTCAGGAGCAGTTCATGTTTATCTCATCGTTGTTGCTGTCTCCCAATGATCGTTTTACCCTTAATGCAAACATTTTTTTGATCGATTTCCCATTACAGAATCTCATTAATGCTTTAATGTCAAGATTGGAATCAGAAGTCGAGTCGAAAAGTATAATATGGTTTTCCGACCGAAAGCTTTCCTGATGAGTTCATAATTTCCGAAACTAGGTCAGCGAAAATAGCGTGAAGCCAGGGTCCTGGTCATCTTGGGTATGAATAGAACGTTTAGAAAATCAGTCTGTCATTCTCGTTATGATTCTCCAGCTAAGGTCGAGTTTCCGGTATTAAATTGAATTTTCTTTTTCATGGAGACGACGGTTTGATATATTTTCATTTTTGATCGCAACGAATTATACTGGGTAGAGACTTCGATAATATTTTCAAAACAGAAAATGTTGGATTAACAGAGTTGTAGCTATTATGAGGTCCGCCAAAAAAAAAATTGAAAAAATCGAATGTTGTTACGGTAAATACGATTTTCTAGTTTATTCAAAAAAAAAATAATAATAAAAAATCCGATAACACATCAACAGGGAGAGAGTCTTTGAATGAAGGTTTTTTAATCCTTTGCACACGTTGTTGTTTTATTGACACAAAATGTGAATTGATCTTCATTGAAAATTGCAGTGTTTACTTCCATTTTTATTTTGATGGGTGATGTGAAAAATCCCTTGTGAAAAAATTGGGTTCTCCATATTTTTGATGCGCCAAATAAGTCAATATTTTATTACAAAAAAATTATAATGCACCCCTAATAAAATATTTCATAAAATACGAAATTAATTGGTAAATGTAAAAGCCTCGGATTTATAGGGAAAAAACCGATATCAAACAGTTTTTTTGGATTCCAAATAGACCGATGTTTGAATAAAATGTAGTAGAACATTCTATATATATAAAAATGTAGGTACTCACTTTTCAGTACTTGCATGAGAGATGTACATAAAGAAAAAGTCAACTTGTCCTCTTGTGTACCTCTTAACATCGCGTTCGAAGTCGTCTCCGGGTTGCCCTACGACTGCAAACCCATTCTCGTATCGTGAGAGAGTTTGCTTTATGAAACGAAAAAAAGCATGCATCGATGACGATGGAATCGCTGCTGTAGGGATAAAAGGGACTCCCATCTTTGAAAAATCGAA
Source organism: Campoletis sonorensis (assembly GCA_013761285.1). Taxonomy (NCBI): domain Eukaryota; kingdom Metazoa; phylum Arthropoda; class Insecta; order Hymenoptera; family Ichneumonidae; genus Campoletis; species Campoletis sonorensis. Next base: position 4,098,890 of record JACEOJ010000085.1, read on the forward strand.
AGGGAATGAAGGAGAGATCGTCTTATAAGAATTTTCTCGATAGTAATACACTCGGCGTTTCACGTAAATTCTACATTACAAAATCCCTTATACCTGTTTCAATAGTTTGAATTTTTTATATGTTTTTCTTCACAAGAAATAAGCAAATACGTATTCTTATTATTTTCTCTTTTTACAACGAGTTGAATTTTTTTTTCTCTATTTCTTTGGATCCAGGCTTTGATGTTGATCAATTGATTTTATTATTGCTGTCGCTATTATCATTATTGCTTTGTCGAATTTATTCGTTCAGCTTTGATAATAAAACGAACCAGACGTACTCTGGTGAGTCATTTTTTTTTCAATAAAATGCTTTTTTTCCTCATACTTCAAGTCTCTAGAATCTTGTGCCCTGTATTTCTTCTCTTCTTTTTCCTTCTTTCATTCTCTCTCGGTTCTTTCTTTCTTTCGTTTTTTCAATAGTTATCGACGTACAGTCGTTGGACAATTTTCTATTCTACCCTTTCCTGTGTACTTCTGTAAAAATACTTCGAACATTTTGAATTTTTTTGTCCTACGTCCTTTGGGCCACGAAAGAAATGTATATTGTTATGGAGGAGTATGGGATTTTGATTCGGTCGATTCGTGATTTATCATTTGCTCCACTTTATATTTTCGTAGATATATATATATATTTTTTTTCATTTATTAAAGATGAGACTTAACGAACGCGAAACTAAGTTTGAGCCTCTACTTTTTATCGAACATTTTATCCTTGCAAAGTGCTAACTAATGATGTAAATTATACAAAAAATGATCGTTAGTGCTTTTTTTTTTTAAATTTTAAATCATTTTGCAAACGAAACAAACTTTATATTTAGAAAAAAAAAATTCTACCGACGTATTTGTGGAAATTTATAAAGTTTTCAACGAAAGTTTATCAATCGACATGTTCATGAGTTTGGTGATGATTAGCATGAACCAAAAAATCATCACAAGTAACACCATATTTGCCCAAACCATGAGATGTCTTTTCCTTCTATGCACGATGAAAAATATTTTCGGACTATTTAAATGACAAAGATATTCAATATTTAACACGAAATTCATGTTTTTATTTATATACAATATTTACAAACTTATATTTAATCGTGCCGCCTTAAATATATATTGTCGTACTCTTTGCGAAATGAAATACGAATAACAATAATTCACGAATATAAAAAAAAAAAACTTAAAATCGTACGTCTGGTAGTTCGAGCTTGATTCAACGATTTTTGTTATTTCTCTTTTGTTCCTTGTTCAGTCAAGTTTTCTTCTTCTTTTTTTAAATTCCTTTTACATTGCCAGTGTCGGTGAGTTTGTAAATGTGTAGTTTTTTTTCCTTCTCATTTCTACATTTACCTTTTTATTCATTTCAATTTAAACGGGAGGCTGGCTGCTGCTGATCCTCAGTCGCAATATCGTCACGAATCTGCGTTACGAGAGCTCGATTTCCGAACAAATCGATCGCCCAGTCAGAGCGGATGGAATATCGAGACGATTTTTATTATCCCGAGCTCTCTCCGCATTCTCTTTTTTCTCCCTCTTCCCCTGCGCCACCCTCTTTGACATATTTGCTTGCATTTTTGTGAAAATACGAATTAGCAACGTGTGTACGAGTGAAATGAAACTCATGAGCATGTTCGTGTGTGTTGTTCCAAAGGCGAAAACGAAACGGAGCGCTATGTCGTTGCCAGATGAGTAAGAACTCATTCCCTCATTTTTTATCGTTCTTTCTACTTTTTTTTCCAACTGTTTCTTGCTTCGACTGTTTCGTTACACTCGATGGATGCTTCGATATTCGATATTTACTAATATCTCTTGCTCGACTGGTATTCGGGATAGGCTTTTTCTTTTTTCGTGTTTCATTCTTTTTTTTTATTACAATCGTACAAATTTCCCTCTGAATTGATGATTCCGCTGAGGGCGAGCGGATTTAATGAAAAGTACGCGTGAATTATCGAGATGGAATTATAACTTTTTTGTGATTTTAAAAGTCACGAGAATTCGCCGAAAGTCTTATGGCGACGTGCTTCTTTTTTAATGCCATTCATTCTCTCACTCTCTCTCTGTTCCAAATCCATTAACACGGCTTTGTCACGCACAATTATATAAATTAGCTGCACTTGTGTTTTTTAATTAGTCCCTCACTGTTCAAATGACACGAAACCAAGCGTTTTACAATTCATTTTCATGTTCCACGGTCTCGTTTATCATCTGTACACTTTGAGGATCAATCGCTCTCGACGATTGACCCAATCATCAGCTTCGATGACATCCCAATGTCCTTGGGTTTGTTTTAAAAAACGTCGATGCTCATATGCAACTTTCCTGAATCGCTGAAGTTCTTACGATCGTTTCTGAATATCGATTCGGCCTCTGGAGACTGTAAAAATTCTGCAACAAGAAATAAAGTCATGAGTAAGAAATCGGTCAACTAGAAGAACGATAAATTGGCCGACCGGAGGAAAAATTAATGGAACAATCTCGAATTTTGAGTTGTGTATTTTTTTTTGACATTTCCTACACTCCATTGTCGGATTAGAATGTTTTTTCTTCGTTTTCTATGTGGAAAGTTGGTGTATGATTTTTTCGTAAAGCAGCATTTGTACTCACGTTGGGCGAGGCTCTCGGATAATCCGGATTCTCGAGGACTTCGTGGGGCATTTCTCGTCCCTCCAAGTGGCAGGGTCTCCGTGGCAGGGAACCGTAAACCGAAAGCTTTTTATCTGAAAAAGTAGTTTCGGATCGGCTTACTACGAATTCTGTATGGTTTGTGTCGACGATTGTGTCTAACCCTATCTTGTGGATATGAAACCGACCTTTTCCTACCAATAGTTATATGGACCATTTCAAATTTTTCTTTTTACGCGTATATAGGATTTCGCGAAAGTCATTCTCGAGCTAGAGCTCAGCTGGATCCATTGGAAACAATTGAAGGGAAGAGTTTTACTTTTTTTCCTTTTTTTTTTCTTGAACCACGATCAAAGGACGATTTATAAGCTACTAATTACTCAGTCACAGTTCATTCGGTGTAACGATAAAAGGAATGGGAGGCAGACGATTATGTTCGGGCTCATTAGCTGCACTTTCGTTCCCTACTTTTTTTAGTGTTTTATGTTATTTTTTTTCGTTCAGTCGACGAGATGGTACAGATTAATATAATTATCTCATCGTCGATGCATCAAAGAGAAAAATATATAAGAACTTTCCACTCAACATTTTTCTGCCTGCCATACAAAAGTTTTTGCATAGAATTAAAAAAAAAAAGAAAACATGGACCATACATTCGGGACTCTATTAGGATCGTGCGTAGTTTCAAAAGGATTCGCCGTCTCGTAATTGCGATATTGTTAATTAAAGATCTACGCGCGTTTTCAACGGGAGCAGAAGAGAAATTCACAATTCACGGAGTACCTCTGGCCTTGGCCATGGAATAACTTATCCACAAATCATTTTATTTTATTTTTTTAATCCGGAGAACCGAGTTTCAAGACGAAGAAACAAGAGTTTAAAAAACTGCTGTGAGAAAAAAGATGTGCAGCCATTTGCAGCAACTTTTCAGACTTATCGCGACTTAGTCAGTATGACACGTGGCCTCAATGTTGAAAAAAATGGAGAAAGTGATTTTTCCATGTATTTAGAAAGATTGAGACATAGCTTACAGTTACCTGTCGAGTGATTCGTTAGATCTGTGGTAGGAATGAGATCCGGATTGCCATCTTCCTCGTCGCCTTTCGTCGTGAAAGTAGCAATGATAGGTTGTTGGGGTTGTTTGGGTTTGGACGGTGTAGCAGTAGCGTGTCGCCTCCACAAGGCCATTAGAACTCCGGTCACGATGAGGCCGAGTCCAGTGGCTGTTCCACCTAGGCCGATGAGAATTGGCGACATATCTACCGAAGATACCGGGGCTGATTCACCTTAAAGACGACGAGGGACAAAGAGAGCCGGTACACGTTATTCAGACAGTAGAAAAAAGAATGAAAAAACGAAAAAACAAAACAAAAAAATCTTTTGTCCTAGCTCCGGAAGTAACTCCAGCGTCGTTTGCGGGCTTTCAATTTTTACTATCTTTTTTGTTCGCGATATAAGACCGGAAAAGAAGAAGACGAGCTTAACGAGGTTGACGGAAGTTTGGTGAGGAAGAATCGCTTCCGGAACGGACTCGTACAATAACTACACTTATATAAATATATATATATATATATATAAACATAACTAAACACATATTCAGAGAAAGATGACGGAAAGTGGGTTTACCTAGATAGAGATAGAAGTAGGGAGAGATGAAGAGATAAAGAGAAAGTGCTCAGAGAGGACGCGAAGAAAGGGAAGAGAACAGAATGCATAATAATAGCTCATAAATTTGGCGTGTCTCGCTTCCGGGCCTGTGGTGGGCTGGTCGGTCTATGTTTCAGCTCTGAAACGGGTTTGGCGCCCGAGTCCAATTGCTCTCTAGCTTAAGCACATATTATACTCATATATATGTACATGTACGTGGATGAAGTATAGTTCTCCGAATGATATTCGTTGATGGTGCGGCTCGTAGCGGTGTTATATAGACAGACGAGCTAAAGATGACCCCACTGGGTAACAGAGAGGATCTCACGTGGTTAGGGCGGCCCTTGGGGCTTTCTCGTCCCCAACAAACTGTCGTATCTACTCCTAAACTATATATACATATATGAATTCACGTAATTTGCTGGCTACTCATTTGCATACCGATAATAATTTTGCTTACTTCGACCACCCTCGACTACTACCACGTAACTGTTACTGCTGCCGTTGTTATATCTAACCAATCCTCCTCATGTCCTCCCTAAACTATCTCTCTTCCTCTCTCTCTCTCTCTCTCGCTCTCTGTCTCTCTCTTTCTCTCTTCGCTGCCACCCTTCTGTTTGCTTCTCTTGCTCTCTTTGTGCCAAACCTCTGTTTTCCTCACTCTTCATATTTTAGCCTCTCAAACTTCTGCCCATCCCTCTCAACCAAGCGATTTACCTCTTCGACCTACACAGAAGGGACTTCTCCCTCCTTCCTACCGTTGCTTTTATCTCCTGAGTCTAGTAGAAGTCTATACGTGTCAAAACTTCCTTCAACTTTATTAGCGAATATAAATATTTATTAATTTTGTATACAGATTGATTGCACGATATTTTCAAATTTGTAGCATTGTCGATTCAATTTTTGAAAGAATTCCTCGCGTTCAGACATTCGCAAGAGCATAGAAATTGTGATTTTTTTAGTAATTACCTTTTTTTTATTAGACTTGCCGCGAGTTTCGAATGTAAGAATAACGATCTTTTAAACATTTCTTTGTTCCAAAGAGACTGGACTGATTTTTTTTCTTCTGAGGGTTAACTCAGTTTAGCAAAATGGAAACAAAGAAAATCTCTGGCGGGATAATACAGAGAGTGTAATTCTGTACTCTGAGAAATTTGTGTATACACCGGCGAGAATAAAGTGTGACGCAATGACGAGACGAGTTTTTGACGGTTATGCGAAGTTAAAGCGTAAGCGTGAATAATAAAAAGATAAATAAAAAAATGAGGGATGCTGCAAAAGCTACAGCAAAGCACACACAATCTCAAGCGTTACGAGTGAAAGTCACTTGCGACTCGTGTGACAACGTTTCGAAATACGAGCTCTGTCGTTGCCAGAGTTCGCGCCGTTATTATGGAAATGGGGCCTCGGGGCTGCAAAGCCCGAACCCAGCAATGATACGAAAAGTCACCTCTTCAGTATGTAGAACATTCTACCCCAAATTTACCTGCCTATGACAGCCACTGCTTCTCCCTTCTTTTTTTCTTGTTCATTCTTTCAGCAAAGAAGAATTATTATTAATTCAGCAATTTCGTTGTCCGATATTCGCTCATACGCTCGCCAAATACTTTCTGTCCTCGATTTCGTTTTTTTTTAAATTATAAATGGGAAGATTTTTCGACGCGAGACATTATGATTTTTATTAAAAATGATCAGAAGCTAAAATCCCAGACAAAAGTCCTCGGAAGTCTTTCTCAATTGATATTTTAGGATTTCTTTTTTCGTCATTTTTTTAACTATCGTCGTTTCTATTATTGTGGCGTGACGTACCTGTAAATTTGGCGACTCCCTTGAAGGCTCGTCCGTCAATCGTCACAGGAACGCTCGAGCCTTTAGAGTTAACCGCATAAAGGGCAACGCTCGTTGGATTTCGTATTTCCAGTTCCCAGTACGGACTGGCTGATTCCCAACGATGTTTGTCCATGACAGCGACAAATTTTTGTGGCAATCCTCCATCGAAGCCCTCGACGCAGGATATTCGTATCCATGCACCGCTATTATTGTACGCCGTGCAGTTTTGCAGTGGATATGGTCGACCTGTGATCAAACGATAAAACGATTTTTCTTGTACGTTATTTTTAGTTGTTTTAATTGATTTTATCACTGTTTGACAGCGAAGAATAATAGCCGATGGGACAAGGCCATAAAAAAAATCTGGTAAATCCTCGTCACATATATCGACGACTTTTTTTTCCCCCAGTCGTTTCGCTTGTTGAACCGTGAAATTGCGATTTCCGAGTTGTGATAAAATTTTTATGTCGTTCGGATGCTCTACAGCGCGTTAATTATACCATGTGACCAAACGAAAATGAATTACGAGAGATTTAACGATCAGTTAAATTTCTTTTTAATTTTATTTATTTCTTCGTCCCGAGGAGCTACTTTAATTTAATTAAGGACAAGAGGCCCGGGAGGGGGCATAAGGTTAAGATAAAAACGTAGATGCCACTGTATTCGTAATTATCGCGTTGCCCGGGGGTGCATTGGAAAAAGAAAAATTTTATTTCCCGTTAATTAATTACGTATACGTACGAATAGAGGCCTTTGACAGTGCGTCAGGTACGTATGAAATAAATTATGACTTCAATTAACGCGTAGCCCAGTTCGTCGAGTTGAGAGGCTTTTCAAAGAACATACTCGACGATGAGCTCATCTGACGATATACCGATCGTCTGAAAGTCATGCGAAAAAATAAAAATAAAATAGAATCTCATTTGGGTTGGTGGGAGCGGGAATGTGCAATTTTTGTCTCTATCATTTTTCACCGAAAGGTTGTGAGTCGCGGTTCTTTATACGTACAACTTGTTTAGTTCAAAAGTAGGGCAGAACATTTTTTTCTGTGGCAGCTGCAACTTTTTGTTCACTTGGATTTTTCTATTTTTTTATATTTTCATTATGTTTTCATACGATTTCGAAATCTGCCTCTGAAAAAATTGTTCTGAATTTTTTGTCACGAAATTATGAGTCTTGGCTTCTGGATTTTTAAATAAAATTCAATGAATAATCGGCCAATATTATCGTTCGTTAAGAATAGAAAATAACAAAGCGAAGCAGCCGGGTAATTTGTGAAAGTCCATAGAACATATTCGAGAGAAATTGGTCGTTTGGTCACGAAAAGCCAAAAAGATGTCGAATTATCGATTTTTTTTTTTACCCAGTGAAAAAACGCATTTACTTCGTAATGACCGTCGTCAACTATTATATTTTATTGAAAAAGAAAAACGCCAATCACGTTCGACCCAATTGAATATCGAAGAGGGTGGTGCCAAGTGGTGAAAGCTTTCAGAGGGATGTAAATTACCCAAGTTCGATAAAACGAAACGGCAATGCATTTTTATTGAAAATTGTTTGATGCTTCCAGCATAAGAATTTTATATAATCTTCCTTGACGAACAATTAAGCGTAAGGCCATAATTTTCATTCGATCCATTATTTGAAACGTTTCGAACAAAACTCAATTACAATCGCGTACTTCGTTTTCCTTGTTCTTGGAATGACATTAAAACCATCGTCTTGTCTAGCTCGTTACAACACACCAAGTTATAAGACTTTCTCACTCATTCCCTTTGACATTTATTGGAAACGGAAATTCCTCATGGCAGCTCTGTCTGCGAGAATTTACCGATGAAAAATTGCATTTAACACGTGTTATAACACTCACGGCGAGGAACTTTAATTCCATAAAATGATGTGTTGAAAAATAATTGAAATTTTTGAAAGTTATGAAAAGCTTACGTGAAAAAAACGTAGAAAAAAAAGTGAAGGCTTTAAACATGGAAAGAGATTTGTCCCTGTGTGTAAAAAAAAAAAATATTTCTACAATTTGTTACTTTGTGAATTGTCAAGACGTATTCGTAAATTCCGGCTCAATTACAATTTTCAAGTTCCAAAGTCATTCACTTTTGCATAGAGTTTTGCCCGTACTTCGAGAGGCACCGAAGGCCAGAGGAAACTTCAACGTTAATGCACTCGTAGCAATATTAACCTTATTAGGGGCCGAACCAAAAGTTCCAGCCTGTGTTTGAAAAAAAAATTAGTAAAATTATGAGTTGGAATTGCAACGAAGTTTTAAAACTTTTATTGTTTTACTAATTGAGCCCAGAGACGAGAAAATTTAATTACTTTTCAAAATGTTTCGCTAATTTTTTTTCGAAACGTTTTTTAAACTTTGGAATGTTGAAAACACGAGCTTCACACCGTTTTTGATATAATCCCGATGGGGACTTTCGTGTCAGTTCAATTCACACAAACACGTAACCCTATCGTTTGTTGTTTTTTTTCATCATGCCGCCTCCTAAACCCTTCGAAATTTAGGACACACCTCATTCAATACTTTGAGAGGCAATTTTCACATTTTCATTCGATTCTCTCTGTTACTTCTGTACAAAATTTATTAAGTGGGGCTGCGAGATCAAGATATTTCAAATAACTTCATAAGATACCATGCCAATCGATTAATTAATAAACTTCTAAAGATTCATTAAAGTCAGATCCATTTTTATGTGACGACACAACTTTCGTAGGAACACAAACGTACCATGGAATGAGGATGTATCAGAATAAAGTTTTTTCCATAAATTAAGCATCGACGGTAGAGAGTTGTATACAATTATTTTACAGAATTAAAAAAAAAGAAATTTCGTATTACGAAATACTATGCTTTTCGCAGTTGAATAATTCATGCGGAACGTTGAGTAATCGATATTCGTATTTATAATCCATTTTGAACAAAAGAAAAGAAAAAAGAAGGGAAAGAAGGAAAAAGTGGAGTAAAAAAATAGAGATAATATCGTCAAGGGAAATGGGAAAATTGATGACTCACCAGCGGCGACGACCTGATAGAGGCAGGGTTGTTGAGTGTCCCCGACTCGATTGCTCGCCCAACAACCAATGGTCCCATAATCCATGTCTGTGGATGGAGTATAGTTTAGTCTACTGATGGTGCCTTCGCTGGTGTAATCAGTGGATGGTATATCGTTGAGATCGCCACTGCTGTTGAAGGTCCATCTAAAGGTCACGAAGGTCGGACTCGCCTCGACCTCGCACGTTAGACTTACGGTCTCGTGTTTAAGGGCTCCGTGCAATTGTTCTGGCACGTTAAACGGCGGTGGTGTTGCGTTTTGTGATCTCCAACCTCCACCAGAATTCACAACCCTTTTGCATATCGGTGCGACTGATTTTTCAAACAAAACAAATTGATTAAAAATCTATTTGCATTGATTTGTTGATATATTTGATTTGTTGATATATTTACGTTCATAGAAATGATAGAAATGAGTTTTTTTTTCTTTATCAATTAAAGATACTTGTTTTTCGAAATTGTCACGGCAAAAGCAAGTTTTGCTGTTTTTTTTTAGAGAAATGTCGAGAAACTACACAGTTTTTTATCGACTCCAACCTCAAGGCTCAGTAAAAATTGGACAGAAATGATGAGTATTTTGAATAAAAGAATTACGGTATTTATTTCGTTGTAGCGTTTCCGTTTCAAAAACAGGGCGTTTGCTGTTTCCATAAATAATGCTATTAATGTTGTAAGAGATAATGATAAAACCCGCAAGAAAGTTAGCTCGAGTAATAATCGCGTAACGGGAGGAACGGTCTCTCATAGGACCACAAGGTAAATAAATTATAAGTTAAGTGGAAGCTCGGACTTGTACATTTTGGAATATTGAAATTTGGCGAGTGAGAAAAAAAATGAAAAGAGAGAATATGAAATGCTTGGCACGTAGGTAAATAATTCGTAGTACAAACTCACACATGACCTCAAGATGAACAAGATTGGAGATCGATCGACCCTCGGCATTTCCCGCGAGACAAGAGTACTTGCCGGCGGCTTTGCGAGTTATACTTTGTAGAACGAGCGAGTGATCGGATAGGACAATGCCCCCAGTGACGTTATGATGTAGTTTCATACCCTGAAAAAGATCGAAAAAGAAGAATATGAAAAAAAAAAACAAAAAATAATGATAAATTTAGAAAACTGTAAAACAATTTGTTTTATTTATTGTTAATAAATAAAAAACTTTTTCCTCGTGAAATCCATTATTCATAGGCAAACAAGTACGAGAATTTTCTTGGCAACGAGTCTCGTTGCCGAAGCGTAGAAATAAAATTTCGCATATGAAAGTACATTCCAAAGTTACTTTCGATGCTATCGAATGAGAGAATGAAAGAAAAAGAGAGAGTGAAGGAGAAATTCTCGTTGGGCAAGCGAAACTCTCGGTTGGTGAAGCGGAACTTGTCGAGCCAGTCAGATTCCTGTGAAGTTGCAATTTTGCAAAAGGGATTTTGCTATCTCCCGAATCCCTCGTGTACCGTACGTTCAACACACAATGGGACTGAGCCACTTTGGAATACCGAGAATCTCCGGAGGATCTTTAATGTGTGGAAAGGACAGTGTTTGTAGAATGAGTTAGATCATATAGAAGTACAAACACAAGCAAGTAAGATATGAGAAAAAGAGGTGTGAGAAAATCCCTAAAATAACTTATGTTAATGTTTATAAATATATTATATTCCGCCTGTATACGTGTGGGTACAAAAAGACAAAAAAGGAGTTTCACTCCTATTCAAATTCCCATTTAAAAGCATATTTACAAGAACCGTCCTATTACCATTTCAATCAAAACATTCTGATGCCTTAGGACTTTAAAAAAAGATTCGTTCAAAATTTTGGAATTTTTGTCCTTTTCTCTCTCTCTCTCTTTTTTTCTTTTTCGATCTTTTGTGATTTATCGTTTTTTTTTAAATCTCTTATATTGCTGCTGGAAATTATAGTTTTTACAACTTTATATCAAAAGTATAGAGTATCGTAGACGAATGTAAAGAATTAAAAACTCAAATGACGGAATCGTCGAGATGAAGTTACGTGAGATATCTTCATCGTATAGTCACGTACAGAGGAGGGGAAGAGATTTGCTAAAACCACAGGAATAATAATGAAGCATTGATAAATTCGTCATTTATCTTTGCGGCAAGGATAATAACCGCCGCGAGGTAGATTCATATAATAATTTACGTGACGCTCCTGAGTCTCGGCATTGCATACTGCGTTTAGTTGTGATCAGTTGATACGAATGGTGGGATTAAATTGATAATATAAAAATAATTTTGAAAAAAGGAAGAACGTTAAACGAATTTTTTACAAAATAAAGTATTGGGTTATATTTACGATCTTGAATCCATAAAATCAGATAAAATGACGAAGTACAAAATTTTACAATTTTTTTCTCTATGGAGAAAGATTTTTATTGAAAAATAATTGGATAATTTATTTTTGTTTTATTCATTAAATACTACACTCTGCTGCACTAGAACCAACTTTTTGTTGATGATCAAGGTTTCCCTTGTGATAAAGATGCTAATGTTGAATATCATACAAAGGTTGAAGGTTCGTTGTACACGATCAACTCTTCGGGTACGCAGTCGAGCGTGATTACTTGTGAAAGCTGCGGCGTTGGTTGTGCGGTTTTGTGCGGAGGGTTCAAATTCTAAGGATGGGGTGTTCGGATTTCCGTGATTTTCTCAAGCGTATATTTATATATATACGAATAAAACGATCTCGGTAAAATTCGGTTCCGGAATACTTCTCATATATTCGTAGCCCCGCTGTATTATATTGTCAAGCGAGCTCGTACATTACGTTCCTACGTTCTATTTTTCACATGATCGAAGTAAATCTCGATATGTGACTCTCGGGGTTTTAACACGCTATGCATATTCTTCTTGTTAGCATTGAAACACATTCTAAAAATAGTTCACGATCTTTTATCGAGAGCTTTGAACGAAGCAAAAACTCGCTGTACGCTGTTGAAGATTCTCGTCACAATGGCCCAACTGAAAAATGGATGATGGCGAATTTTCAGTTGATCTAAAAACGCCAATTCTACTTCTCTATATGAAAATACTGTCAGAATAAAAATCAAAAAGACTTTTTTTCTAACATTACAAGTTTTCGAATCGTTGGAAGCCGAATAACAAATTTTTATTAGTTACTGAAGACTTTTTAATTATAATCCACGTTTCCCACACGAAATAGACGAAAAGAAGAAATACATCAATAACAAGCATTGTTTGTTTACTTTTAAATATATTTTTTCCATCGAGTTGTCGATTAATGACTTGTTTTCCGCACTAAAAGAAATTCGTATAAACATTGATATCCGCTTTTGCGAACGTGTAAGCAAAGCCGTGCTCTTGAAAAATATTGACGAACCCCTGTGATAATGAACGTTCCCGAAATCTCCATCCGAGACTTCCGTACGTCATTTCATTTCGGTTTAAATTATTCAAGCCGCTTTCGTACTGCGTAATTGTGCGATAGAAGTGGGCTCCCCCGATCTGGGGAAGCTTTGAGTAATTGGCATGGCAAACAAGAAGCGCATGACACATGAGCAATCTAGGGGTAGCTTTATGACACAGGGAGGTGCAAAAGATAACCTTAACCCTCACACTTGGAGTAACAATTCCTTCTCGTTATCATTGTCTTTTGTATATGCTTCGTTTCATCTTTGCGAGTTATAAAGCAAGAAAGTTTCATGCTTCGCTAGGATACGACGACACCGTTTATTTCGCTTATACTTCTTCCGCTTTTGTTCTACTCGATCGAAGGAATAATACAGGTGCCCCTGCCTCCTCGACGTCCTTTATACGTAGAGTGTTTTTTTTACTCCAATTTTTTTTCTCCCACAGTTCATGGAGTTTCCTGTTTTATTGGCTGTAAAAATAACTTGCTTTTCGCCTGTTCAACGTCAGACAAAAGTTGTTTTTTCAGTACCCTCTGTTTCTATTCGCCGTCAGGAGTGAACAACTAAAAAAAGAAAATTCCCATCAAAGAGTTTTCGGATTAAAACACATCAAATATAACTATTCAAATAATATTCAACGATAAGCACTCATCGATCTATTTCTATTGAAGAGCAGTATTTCGATTAGAAATTCAGATATAAAACCGAGGGAAAACATTATTTTGTTACTTGTTTATCAGTCTTTTCGAATATACGATTTTCAACATCCTACGGTTCCTGTATGACGTAAATTTATTAAAACCCGCTTAATATTTCTCGAATTATAAGTACTCGGACGAATAGACAGACAGACTTTGGTTTGTCGAAGAGTTGACTGTGTCTCTACAGATGTACAGCAACCCAAGTATATACAAAAGCTTCTTTACGCTGTGTACATTTCGGTGTGCTTAGCAGAATATTATTTGCATTCACATTGTACTTCTCGTTACATCTCGCGTACGAGCCACGTCTCCCATGAGTTTTCAACCTTTTCTTTTGTCCTGAGGATTTTAGAGCACACGTAATATTGTACACCACTCACAAACAAACACAGATATGTAAATATATAAAATAATACGTTGGTATATTTTGAATGTTGCTGGTAAAGCTCGTTAGATATGTTTTTACGTGTGGAGGTTGGGTAACACGTGCGCGATTTAACGCGTCATACGTGTATCTTGATGTTCCACATGCATTATTGTATTTTCATTGTTAAATACAACTTCAAAACGACTTTTTTAATGGGGAAAGCAAAATATTTCAATATATAAAGCGCGGACGCGTTTGCTTTACAGTCAAACGAGCGAATTAATCATGACTGCAGGCACGAGAATAAAAAGATTTTTCAATCTGAGAGTCAAGGGTGGAGGCTGACAGTTTTTTTTCATTTTCAAACACGTTGTATACACTCCGGCATGCCCTTCACGTCGTGAAGATCTACGACGAAAAAAAATAATCGGTATGGAGAAAAGGGAAATAACTAAAAAGGCCCAAGTGCTAGCTGTTACAATCGGCTTTCGTTTTTATACTGCATCAGCCCATGCAACGCGAGGAGGTTCCCTTTGAAAGCCGGAACCGTAGGTACATTGTGCACGCAAGACTAGCATAGAGCGCCGGGAATGAGTAGAACAAAAAAGACTTTCTCGTGGGTCAGTCGTGCTTGCAGTTTACAGAGCACCGAGTGCGCATATTTCTATGTTACACTCTGCATTTCCGGTTGTTACTATAGTTTGTGCATATACAACAAGGCTTTCGGTACTCGCGCAAGGTTTCCACGAAAAACCACACACTACGTGACGGCGTATAACGAGTTTTTCTCACATACAGAGGTTTTTTCTCACTAACCCTCGTGAGGGCACGTGGTAAACGCAAATAATACGAGCTAACTTTCTACGTACACACACACAAGCATCAAGACCTGGACATTGGAAGCCCTGTTGATCGTTAGGCACTCTCAAATATCTTCAAGGTTTACATGAAAAAGCATACAACGTCCACACAAAAATGTATAATTACGTACAAAAATGAATAAAACTTGAAGAGAGGGTTGAAAAAAAGGTAGCAACGCTTTTCGTTGCATTTGGTCAGGATTTTTGTTGTCTAGAGATTGGCCCCGGTTGTCACGTAACGTTTTGATATTAGACATTAGATATCCGAGTTCATGTGTGTGCGAGTGTGTTCCTTCGCGGCAGGATGCTGGGGGGGCGTCAGTCGCGGAATGATAATACGAGTACGTGTAGCATTTGGTACGCGTCCGGAATAAATCATGGAGCTTTTACCTGCGGAATTGTACAACGTTACCACAGAGAAGAAGGGGCGGGCTTTGTGCGGAGACCAAAAGGAGAAAAAGAGGGAGGATGAGTGAAGGACGCTTGTGAACGTGCGGTTTTGCATGTGAAAGTGATCGACGCGAAACAGTTACAGTATACCTCAATATATATGCATATATATTTGTGAATATAATGCTCTAATGAAACTTGCCGCTTTCCGAGTTTCGTAACAGTAATTATTTTAACAATGACTGAATAAACTGCAATTCCCCTCACAATTTATCGGTTGTATAGAATAAACGACCGAGCGTTTTTCTTCGGATCCTCGAGTGTTTTGCGTTTTTTGACTCCATATTAACAGTGGTTATTAATTATTTACCTAATTTGCAATTAATTTCAACAATAAATTAGACCCGGACTATTGTTTGCCTTGGAATCCTTCCGAAAACCGAGTTGAAACGTTGTTCGTCATGTTTGTGGTTACGGAAGTCACATACATACAGCTCTCGTGCTATTGTCATTCGACTCTAAAGCGGAATGATAATTGAAATTCCTAAATAAACTAAAATATCGACGTACGACTCTTTTTTTTATGGCGAAGTGAATGACAAATTATGTCGAAGCTTAATATGTATTGCTTAATATGCTTAATATGTATTTAGCGACTAGATCTCTTTTGAAATTTCCATCTCATGTGTCGTTTTTTCCTGAAAATGTTCGAGCTCCGCATTTTGGAGTTTTACTGTTCACGAGGTTATTCCTTATTTGCGTGAGCCCACAGGTGGAAAATGGAAGAAACGAGATCCCGTTAGTCAGAAAGGTGGGAGAAACAGAAAATGAAAGAGAGCGAGAGAGAGAGAGAGAGAAAGGAAGGAGGTGAGGGGTGAGTCGCGAAGCAACGACTGCACCCCACCATTTTCTGCCGGAAGAAAAAGCTTTTCTGACGTGTTAGGATAAAGCGAGAATGCGAGAGAGAAAGAGAGGTAGAAAGTTCTAGTGCAAATCCCCCTCAATATATCGTTCCATGAACGTACGGAGACTTCTCTTTTCTCTCCAGTATCTCCGTTCCTTCTCTACGTACAAATACACGTATATAATGGCTCTCTACATTTGCCAGTGTCGTAAAATCGTCCGTACTATTTCTATATATAAATACACACAGACATGCACGATTCGAGAGAACTGGAAGAGTTTAGTTGGTAGAATATACACATATATATCAACTATATATACATCTACATTTATAGTTCAACTTTGCGAGAACGCGCAAGCTCGAGCAGCAAGAGGATTAATTTCAAAGCCGTTTCACAGACGGGATAAGAATCCTTCGTCAGGATATTCGAGTATGCACTTCGTGTTCGGATCGCTCATTCGCTTTCTCCGAATCTCGTATGCATTTTCACTATATCTATAATGTACTTTATGTGTGTGAATACATATATATGTGACTTTTGCACTTGTACGGATGAGATTAAAGCGAACCATTCTTGGTGCAACGATCTCTAATAGACATCGAGAGATAAAGATCAAGAAATAAAGATAGAGAGAGAAAGAGAGGAGAAAATTGAATGGGACGATGCATTCACGTGCCTAAACATGCCATGGTCCTAAAGTCTAATGCTGCTGCACAGTCGTCTTACGCGAAATACAACACTGGAAACCCGACTTTGTTAGAAATGCAAATTATTTTTTCTTGAACACGTACAACAAAATTATTTTCGGAAATGAACCAATTTTCTTTGAAATGTTGAAATGTCAACAACTTGGTTCATTTTTGATCATAATTTTGTTGGGCGTAGTTAACGAAATATTTACATTTCCATCAAAACCCAATTTTCACTGAAGAGAAGGAAGAAAATGAAATAACAAAGATTACAACTACCGAAATAATTGATTTGGAGTGTTTTTTCAACTCTCGACGCACTTGAGCTCTGTTGTGTAATTAATAAACTTGATTATTGACCATTATCTATATGTTTTGAGAGATTCTTCGAACTTTCACGTATCGTTTAGGCATGTTATTATTTTCTTTTAGTAGAGACCAATTAATTTGTAATCCAATAAGGAGTAGGCAATTTGGAAAATGAATGAGCTCGAAGTTTCTAAGGTATAGAAATAATTATTTAACGATCGCAAAGTTGGTGAAGACATTCGCAATGAAGGCTTTTTAATAAAAGTGCTGTTTGCAGACTAGGGCATAAAAAGTTCGTAATAGAGTTTATATTTAACAGATATAGTATAGTCTATTGCAAGTTTCGTACCGAGATCGAGATCGCTATAGATTTTGAGCGACGGAGGAGAACGTTCACTGAGAAGTACTTAAAGTAGAAAGAGTCATGCTGTGATCAGACACACTGCAAACTTATCCAGAGGTACAAGAAAAGAGACACGGACTGATGGGTTATCCAGGCAGGGTAATCGTTGAGAAAAGTAGAAAAAAAAGTAGACAAAAAAAGAAAAACACAGTAATTTCATTTTGTTGAAAATAAACAAGAAAACTTTCATATTACCAGAGTATTTAAACACAAAATCACATTATAATTATTTATTGCCAATGTTTGTTTAATTTTATTCCGCTCAAGACTGAAATCTTTCGATTACGTTCCGATCATACATCAGTATCCCGAGTATTCATAATTTTTTGAAACCCAGAACCATTGAGATTCCTGTCACTACAAAAACAAGGAAAAAAGAAACTATTCATAATGAAGTATTGCAAAGTGTCCGAGTTGAAAAAGCACGTGAAGTGTGGCCGAGGAACTATCGATATATTTGATATTATACACACCAGTACGTTCGAGTGGACGAATATACAATGGAGGGTTTTCAAAAAGCGTTTTATAGAGTTTGTCTGGAAGAGAGGATTGGTAACTTTGCTCTAGATCCGTGCAAATTGTCCACTCGGACATAGAACACGCGTGATGGCATCCAATGTGTATATATACATATAGATATACGTATGAGTGGAAGGGGATACGTGAGAGCGCCAACGTTTTTACGGATTAGTAGACCGTCGGGCACGGTTCGGTGATTTGTCGACAATTTATTGGTTTTGGAGGTTTTTACAGCTATCTGCCATCACCCGCCGCCTGCCCCTTCATCCAATCCGCCAAAACTCGTTCTCTTATGGTCATCTGCAGGAAACGAGTTGGTCCATCGCGTCCAGTTCGAACTTCACTGACGATACCGGGTTTGTGCACTCGCTGGTTTCGATGTTCGCAGGGATCGATGATTTTCGTAGAACGTTTTGAATGAACGGGAAGTGACAACGTTTCCACGTCCCCTCGTAAATTCACAATAATTTCGTACGAGTGGAAGACCCAAAAGCGTTCGAACCGTATCGAGAAGTGTCCCCACGTTACTCTAGAACCCGTATCCGTAGACCTGTGAACCACTCTACGTCATCTCCATGTTTCATTCATTTTTTTATTGTAGGAAGATCCAAAGTTGAATGAGATTGATTTGTAGATATCTTGAGGCTGGAAAGCGCGATGTCGAACATTGACAACGAAGGGAAAAAACAATTGTCATTCTGCGTGCCAGAAGTAATTTAGATGTCATGCTATTGTTGAAATTTTATCGATCGACGATAAACATTCTTTAGAACCGGCTTTGGAACCCAGTTTTTTTTTTGGTCGAAAAGAACGTCGTACTTGCGTCCTTTCGTTTTTGATGATTTCACTCAACAGAGATAGGAAGAAAAGTTTAGGTTTATTTTCACGAGTATCCAACGTTTCAGGTGCAATATCATCATCCAAACCATTCAACTCAAAATCTTTATTCATTTTCTAACTTTTTTGCTCCCAACGGTCGTAACTATATGTTGAAGATCCGTCTTTGTATGTATTCGTATTTGTGTGCAAAATTCATGCGTTTGAAATCATCGAGTGTTGCGTGTAGACATCGATCCCACGATACCTCCGGTTAGGAGAATTCCGGACAATCCTGCCGGATATATATCCGTACATCCAACACTATATGGGTTTCCTACCTTCCTATTGGCATCGTACATTACATGGATATGCATCCGGTTGTCGTGTGCCATGGCTCGTATTTTCCATATCTCTTTGTCATCTTCTCTTTCTCTCTTTCTCTTTCTCTCTCTCCCTCCCTTACTCTCTCGCTTCCCTCATCCCTACCATCACCATGATAATTAATTCCAGTAGCGATGGGTTGTTACGAGGGTTCGCATAATTTCATATCTTTCGGAGTACAATATTTATTTAAACCGCAATGACTCTCTGTCAGGATTTTCCCATTACTTCGAAACCAAATTTTGGATCGTGTTACAAATCAGGTTTACCTGCAAGTTCAACCAGTTAGAAACTAAAACTTTACAGCTTGGAACTTTGACTGGATGAACAGTATTTTTAACGATTCAAATTCTTCACGGAGAATTAAGAGACTGACTGAAACAAGAAGCGAGTAGAAAGCAGAGAATGTGGTTAGAAAGAATAGTGAACCGAGAGCCTCGAAAGTGTGCTGTGAGTATATGGACCGCGAGGAAAAATGTTTGAGAGGAAGTTTTGAAAAAAAAAAAAAAAACCACACGATCTTTGTTAAAGTATATTTTCGGAATGACGGACTTTTCTTTAGCAAAAGTATTAACATTTGAGCTTTAAACGACGATTTTATTTTCCGAATACTTTGCCAATGTGTCTGTGATATGTATACATAAAAAAAAAAAAACTCAGAAGGTGCACACTTCTTGGAATACGAAAGAAAGTTCAGAATCGAATACAAGAGCAGAACTTTGATGTTCGCTATTACAATTTCACAGGAAACTGCAACGGGTTCTCCCTGGTATACCGTCACTTCCGAGCGAATAAAAAATCCACTTTAATACTTCTTTTCTCGGTGCTCTTGCACAACGACGTATAATAACATCGGGAGACGTTCCCTATCGATGATTTTTTTAAATTTATTTATTTATTTGAAAACCCGCTCTTTGTACCTTCCCAGGACATTCTTTTTGGTATTTATATCTGAGAAATCTCATTAAAAATTATATTCATTCTGGTAGAGGAAATTTATTTCATTGTGCTTTGCTTCAGCAGATCATATCAACAGAGATAAAAACGTGTTTTTCTTTACAAGCCACTCAGTTCCTTTTTTTTCTGGACTCTACTATTCTCGATGTAATTTGCTTCTCGTAAATGGATTTGCCAATGCTGGTTGCATCAAAATAATATGAATATGATGAAACATCGCTGCTGAGAGGGAAAAAACTAGTATTTTATGGTGAAATAAACCCGATATGAATAACATCTGTCTGTGAAAAACGTTGGGCATCTAATTGAATCGATATCTTCGTACGTTTTTAAAATAAAATCCCATTATGAATAAATTCATTCAATTTCTGGAGAATGGAGGATGGAAATTCTTCATAAAATTTTGTACAGTGGACGCTTATCATGTGCTAGATTTATTGGGTAGTAGCATATTGGCAGGGCACCACAGTATAGCAAATGGAGGAGAAAGAATGAGAGGAGAGGTGAAAGGACGAAGTAATTTGTCATGTTCTACCATATTTTTTTTAGAAGCTGATTTCAAACCCTCTGTCGCAGAATCAAATCTTGAATACGTTATAAAAAATATCATCACATATATAAAATGAGTACGGACTCTTCGCTGCTGTATTGTATTACAGTCAAGAAAAGCAATATATCGTGTGCACCGTGTCCACATCCGGAGCTATATGACTCGGAGTACCTAGTCATATAAATCTGAGCAGCGTTCTGAGAGAGCTCGAAAATCTAAGAACCCGAGCAATATAGGACTCTTGCTCGGTTTACCTCGTCGGATGAATTTTTAAACGAACCGAGGTTCAATGTAATGCCCTGGGGCATTAAGCTGGGTTACCGAGCTTTATATTGTACTACCTTGACTCGAATTACGTGTACACTAAATCTGTATATATTCGTTATGTATGGAATAAGTTAAAGGGGTTGTACATTCATTTATAAATAAATATATACAAGTTGTTTTAACACACGCGAGTCCACGTGATTTTCTGCGAAACAAATTGCGACAGAGTTCATCGTTTTATTTCCGTACGAATTATTCTTGTGGTTCATCCATTTTTTGACGAACACATCAAAAGATTTTTGTCATATTTTGTTAACAGAAAAAAAACTGATAATAATTGTGTAAAAAGTATTGGAACTCACGTTGAGGGACCTTTCAGGTGTAACGACCGTAAATATTGGGTATTTTCATCATTTTTTTTCTCTCTGGATGAAATTCGATTTTTTTCTTTGTCCATTAAAATGAATTATCACGAAACGTTTCGAACATTTACGTGCAATTGATTCGGTTTATCTAATCTGACATTTGAATATGTTCGAATTATCGTGCTTTTGTTTTAGAAGAAACTGGGAATATTTGAAGGAACTGAGAATAACAATGAACAATTATCAGGAATAAAAAATTGAAGAATAAAATAGGAAAATAGGAATTACGGGTTTTCGTAATGTGACGAACGAATAGATTTGTTTACGGTGATTGCGCGCGGGGGGCTACAGAGATGCGCCAATTACTAGCCCCGTTTCTCCGAAATCTGGGGGTTGTTTAATTTCACGAGTTTCTATGAGCAAGTTCCACGTTCTACCTCTTTTCGCGTCCACCATCTGTCCGCAATGAAAAAAATAATCACAACCAAAGAGAAAAAATACGTAAAAAACGGTCAGTTTCGCATTGCAGGAAAAGAGAAAAAAAAACGCAACGTGTAGTCCGGTTTTAAAACTTAACGTATATAGAGAGAACCTGCTTATTGCCCGGCAAAAAGGACATTATTCAAACAAACAGCTCGAGCTAGACACGGCGGACGATTTAACCTCCGGAAAAATGGCTGCGATTTCGAGAGCCATTAAATCCGTGAAACGTCCCATTGCACATCTATATATACATAGTTATAAAATCCATGGTGGGACGAGGTTGGATATGAGATTGGTCAGAGCAGCTGCAAGTTCGTTAAAATTTCATTTGGCAATGGGTTTAAAAATCCTGCCATATTTCTCGTACAATACCGATTGCGGGAGACAAAATTTTATGTCTAATATCGACGCCGGTTTTTCAGTTTTTTAGTTGTCAATTAACGTATGTTTCATCACATAAACGAGATTAAAAAATGACACATTCCTTTAGCTATATATAACAATAGAGAACGAAGATAAAACAAAAGTATTACCTCGTGAAACCATGTGAGTTTCGAAGCCGGTGGATTCGCCCGTACGTTACATTCGAAATAAACGTCATCCCGTTCCTTGATGCTTTTTGGGTTCAGCGATGATCCCATGCGAAGTACAACGATCGGGGCGTCTGTAAAATAAGTGCAAAAAAACACATGTTTGTTAAATTTTGAGAGAAAAAAGAACAATTTACTTTGAAAAACGAATATAAATACTGACAAGCGAATGGAAGAGTTCGAGTTTTTTGAAAACGATTTAGAAAAATTTAATCCACATACAAATAGGTACGATTTTCTCCTTTCAGTAAAGATTAGGTAATTATTATTTTCTTGTGAATTAATCGTCCATTGTTTCATGCTTGTGATATGGATATGCCTCATAGAATTTTTGACTTAGCATCAATATTCCTGACGATCTATTTCCATACATATTACATAATATTATATTTATTCATGTAAATGGATGGCGATATATATAGTCAAGGATCGATGATGCTTTAAGTAGTGAGGATCGTTAACATGTTCGAGCCAATTTAGATGGATTTTCCGTTGGGCCAATGGAAAATGCTTTGCTTGTATGCTTGGCCAACGCTCCTCAGGGAGCGATGCTGCCTCGATTGTGGTAAATTATGATATTGAAAAAAAAAATCAGTCGAAAAAGAAGATAGTTGTAAAAAAATGAATAAATTTTTCGGTTGAATGGAAAGATTGATGCTGTTTTGAACGTAAAGTTTTTCAATCACCCACATCCTCAGAATTTTTATTTTTTACGGGGTATTTATTGGTTTTTTTATCTATTTTCAAACGTTTCCATCTAAGACTTGACTTCAAGTTTTTATTTAAAGTCTCGTTGACGTTGATGATCGATGTAAAGTGGCTGATGATCATTAATCTTCAACCATTGAGATGATAGAAATTTTGAACGAAAGAAGAATAATTATAATGGTAAAGATTCGTCTGTAATAAAGAGACTCAATGGCATAATATTAAACACAGAATATCTGGATTCGATTATACAGTCGTCATCCGATATAAATCTGCCGCATAATCTGGAGTTACTGCGATTCAAACTTCTGCCTGATCTCCATTCAGATGCAGTTTTTTGTGGCGGGTGTGCGCCCGACGTTAATCCCATCCTCAACTATGAAGAGAACGTTTCCTGGTTGGGCAAAATTCCTCAATTGCAGGCGGTTCGTCCTTTTCTTACTCTCTTTTACCTTTTTCCTTTTTTTCTTTTTTTTTTTTCATTTCTTTCTCTTTTCTACCGACCGTGAATTCTGGTGACTACGAACTCGACCAAAGTTTTCCATAATCCCTGCACTTCGGGCGACAGGTAAAAGATTACATATCGCGATAGGGAGAAACGGGACAAAGAGCTACGATAAAAGGGGTACGTTGGAAATAAGAGAGGCACAACAATCTGAAAAGCGGTTCTGCCAAATGATCTGTAGAGCCGGCTTTCTTTTGTACTTCATGACTTATTTGAAGCAATTTTTTTTTCTCTATTCACATCCCGGTTATTAATATGCAAAATATCATGGTCTCCAGGTAAAGAATTTTATTAAACACGCGAATATCTTTTTCATACTGATAAAAATCCATTGACCCAAATGAGAAAAAACGAACAATTCAATATCCAATTTGACATCGATATCAGGGATTCAAGTGCATCTGTAAATTTGTATGAAAAATGAACAAAATTCTCGAATTTTATTTGAAACCCTAAAAAGCTATCAACCAATTTCAGTAAATTGCATTTTTTTATTCTTGATTTTAATTTGGTTTTTTATTGTTTCTGGTTGGTTAGCACCATCAGAAGCTGAGAAAAACTGCCTTAGCGATCACCAAGCAAAGTCCTAACTTCACTCGAGGCTGCTTAACTTTATAATCAGCGAAGCCACGAACCAAGCGTGCATCCATTACTCCCCGTTACTCGATTTTTCTATTTTCCCAGCCCCAACCATTGGTAATTTCCAATAATAACCGACACATTCAATATCATACTTCAATGGAGGTTTTCAAGAATTAATTTTCTGATTGGAGTCTAATATACAGCGTCGAAAAGGCATATTAACAATGCAGCTAGTTGGAATACTCTATATTTTCCGCAAGTGATAATCACCGAGAAAATCCCAATGGGAGGCGGTACCAAAGTAGCGTATATTTTGTACGGTCGACGAGATGAGGTAGTCGTGGCAAGCGTATGTATACTTCCTAAATCCAGCGAATACATTATCAAAACAGTAGGGTGTGCAGCTGTGGGTACTAACCAACGTACTACTAATATATTAATCCGTATAACGTTGGACTATAATATATATATCTATACATATGTATGCACGTATATATGTATGTATGATCGAGATATATATATCGTCAAAGTAGTAACGATATGTCGAGAAGCGAGACCAGCAGATATTTCCGCTACACCCCTTTCTGTCTGCATTATTGCACATGTGAACGTGAAAATTGCGCTCTGCTCGACGTCACATATCCTCTGGCTCTTGACCATTTTACATACGATAATACGTTCGGGCCCGCGGAGATATTAAACGCGAGCTTGCTATATATGCAAGAAGACGGCTTTCACGTTGCCTATATAATAACGTTTACAATACACCCGTACCACCCGTATATATTAACGTATATATGTATAAACGGGACATCGAAGTAGAACGAAGCCGTTTACGTCATCCAAAGAAGGGTCCGGGAAATAGATTTAGGGTGGGGAAGCTCCTCTCACCGCTAATACGCCATCACATCGTACCCCAGCATCGCATCTACCTTTTCCACGTATACTGCAGGCCCTGCTCTCTCCTTCAGCTCCGTGTCTGCTAAACGATACCACGTCCCGAAACATTACACGCGAAAACCACCGCTCTCTTATTATACGAAACGGAATTTTCGTCAAGCTCACGAGTTTAACTGATCGGGTGAATGTTCGTTGAAACTTCAAACACGCTATTTGTTAGCCTTTTCCTAGTGGTTTCTCGTGTGATCGTGTTCGTTTATCTTCTGCTTCGCCAAAACGGAGGAGATCCCGGCGTAGCAAAACATTCGGCAAGGGTCAAACATTTTCAAGCCTATTTTTTTCAGACAAGTTTACTTGTTAAACTCCCATCCTACTGATGTGGCCATCAATAGATCGCGAATTTTTGCATTCACCGATTTATGACGTTGAAACATTTTTTTTCTTCTGCATACAGGTTTTCTCGTAGTTTATATATATTTGCACCAAGAATATTGTATCATCAAATCGAAATTGGATTCGTG
Source organism: Campoletis sonorensis (assembly GCA_013761285.1). NCBI lineage: Eukaryota > Metazoa > Arthropoda > Insecta > Hymenoptera > Ichneumonidae > Campoletis > Campoletis sonorensis. Next base: position 4,124,248 of record JACEOJ010000085.1, read on the forward strand.
GAGGAAAAAAACATGCCTCGTTATATAGGAACATGTCAGATATTCTAAGCCTCGTTGAGCCTTTCCATTTGTTCCAATTGTGTTGGAAAATTCATGAATTTTGGTGGATTTTGATTTTTTTCTTAATTTCGAAACAGCGCAGTCGTTCGTTCTCAATGGAGCATCAAAATTTTTTATCTCGCTCTCATTTTTACAGAAAACATCCAGGAAATGAACCAATTTGAAACAAATACTGTTGTACAACCGTAGAATGATATTTCCAATTAGATTCTACGCTTTTTTTCAAATAGCTGTAACCGTAGACTGTGAGGAATGATAGAAACTATACGAGATGCGTAAACCATTCTCATACTTTTGTTCCTCCCGGAATATGTTCTTTTATTCTAAGCTCCCCTATTGCGATCTTTTCATTCTTTTGGACAAGCTTTTGGCAACATCCCCGCAGTTGCATTTTGCCGATTTGCTCATATGACCGGATCTGATTGGGATGGAAATTTCCCCGACGTAATTAGCTAAATATAGATGAGAATTAAACTGTATATTTAGTGAAAAATACTCAAGATTTTGTCTTCGTTCGGTACTCAAATCTCAAATCTTTATCTATGCTTTTCTTTCCACTTCGTCTTTCTTTTTTTCTTCTTCTCTCAGTGCGAAACTATAATGGAACTCGCCTTGAAGAGATAACCCTCCAACAGTGCGAGTCCACAAGAGACAAAAGTATGCACGTAAGAGAATAAAAAAAACAACGAACAGAAGATTAGGAGACATTCTTTTCATTCTGTCTTCTAATAGAATGAAAAGAAAGAAAAACAAAACGAATGAATGCGAGAGATAAGACGCAGCGAATTATAAAACGTAGAACGGTGACCCGGAAGCTGAAAAACACACGCCGACGAACGGAGTCTTTGACGTCGAGAGTAAATAGATAACGACAAAGGCTTGGCAAAGTATATTTGCGGGTTAAGTTACGAGAGTTAGAACAATCGTAGTCAAACAGTGACAAAAAAAATGTCCAACCACTTTATTCTCCATTTCCGTAAAGCTGAATGAAAAATTCATGTTTTCGCGGCCACGATTTTGGCGTAGTTTTGTAAATCCGTGAAAATCGGAAAATTCGGTCATCGAAGTGCTCCAGTGCATTGGTCTCGTGCAGGCTACACGCGTGAGAGAGAAAAAGGCGAAGAGAGGAGGAAGAGAAAGATGGCTCCATTGATGCAATCCATACAGTCCGAGATGAGACAGGGCGAGGTCCACTCTGCGATATGAATTCTGCAACGTTTTTCTGCTACGCCGCGCCAAATGATATATACGCAGTATGGCGCAACATGGATGGTGTATAGGTTGCGATATCGAGATAACTTTCGGATGGGATAGAATCACAGGGAACATGTCGAATCGAAAGCCGAATGCATGTATACACGTGGGTGTATGCAATCGAGAATGGGCCATTCGCAGTCTCATTGTGTGCGATGGCCTCGTTGATATCGATGATGCGCATCCGGATAATTTACAGATCGAACCCCCACAGATAACGGATTTCCTCGATTCTCAATTCTTATTTTGGCCAAGCAATGTAGAGAAGTGAGCAGCCACGCCTTCGTTCTTCGCAGTATTCGAACTGCGGTGGGAAAGGATCCAGTATTTTTCGGAGTGACCGAAATGAAAATTTTGGCACGACCTTATCGGATCGTTTCTTCTCTTTCTTTGCAATCACTCATTCAAGGAGAAGAGTTGAGATCCGAGCGACGAGGATGAAAGGAAAGCAAGTAATAAAAAAAAAGAATAAAAAAAAAAGAAGAAATGTCAAGCTATAAAAAACCGGAAGTATTATCGCTATCCCGCTCCCATACGTACACCATATCCAGTTCGATAACGTGGGTAGATTTTTTATTATTATTATATATATATATTTTTTATTACCGCTGGGAATTTTATTTGAACCGGAAGAAGAAAATATATAAAACCGGATAGAGAGGAGAAAGAAGAAATGGCCACACGAGTCTATCGTCGCGTGTGGAATTGATAATGTCACGAGTTCTCTCGGTTCAAGTGGGGGCAATAAAAAAGAAGAAAAAAAAAAAAATCATTTTCATATACCGGTAGAATTGAAATTCATGATGCACCTGGAGGATTGATGAATCATAGCCCAACGGTCCTCCTCTCTCTGGGGCTGGGGCGTTAGACAATGGCTCACGTGCAGTACCCCGTGCAAAAGTTTCCAACCTCCAACCCCTCTCCTCCTCTTCCTCTTGATTCCCCCCTTTCTAGCCCCGATTTATAGTTTTAACGTGAATCCGACAGTTCCGAGAGTATGCACGCCACTGTGCCGTATATACTCTGTAAGGTTCAACGAACAATTCGTACGGTCACACGGTGCCGAACGAATGTGGAGATTAGCTCTAGTTTTGTGGCTCTACAGCCGAGTTTGCACGAGCAATGCAGTTTTCTCGCTCCATCTTCCTCACACACACACGCACACACATACATTCTTTATCTCTCTTTCTCTCACGCTAACTCATTCCCCATTCGTAAGCAAATGAAGCCAGCACGCATGAATTCAATCCACATACAGAGCAACACTAAATTATACATTCTATATGTAGATCCGTCCGACAGCACAATTGTAATACTGGCTTCTCGGATATTTGTACCAACACACAAGACCGGAATGCTTTGACGTACATTATACGCTTTGATTTTTCATTTTTCACAATATAAACCATTTTCTTTTCAATCCATTTGATTCTCGAAACAAAATGCATTTTCTTGTTTTTCGGATGAAATGAATGATTTTCTGTAGGCGTCCTCGTTGCCATTCTCGTAGTATACTGACTCACGAAGGAAAATCTATTGATTCAAAGGTTTGGAAGAAAAAAACGACCGTTAACGTCGAAGTAATTCTCAGAGCAAAGTCATTCCTAACTTGCCTCTTCATTTTCGATGATAATAAAAGTCTTTTGTTGAGAAACGGTGTGCCAGAGTTTCCCTGATAGTTTATTCGAGTAATAATTTGGTAACGGTATACGGATGAGCAAATTTCTGTCGATTGAGGAGCAATGGGGGCGAGGGCGAGAGCAAGAGAAAAGGAAAGATCGAAAGAACGAACAAGAAAGACGAGAGATCAAAAAGTTTGAGAATTCATAGATTTTATCCGAAGAAACGCACTGATGCGATCGATATATCTATATGTTTTTTTTTCTTTTTTTTTTTTTTCGATACGGGCGATAGTTCACCAAAGACGAGGAACGTCGATACTGGGATAAGAATAGCGATTTTTCGTCTCGATTCTTTTTCCTCTCGACTGCGTCTCCACGTATATTTCTCGTCGTCGTGTTCGCGTTAGTGGAAATATCGCCGAGAGACTTTATAACGTTCGGAAAGCGTTTCCCTATGGAGCACACGTCACCGTCAGGAATTCGGTCGAATAAGTTTCATGCGAAAAGCAGGGGATTCGAGCTCGTGCCCAAGGATATAACATTCCAAGAGGTAGGAGTATCGGTCATTTTAGGAGGTAATGATGTCCTGGTTGTGGTTTCGTTGATCCATAACAAGGAACCTTATGATATAACGATGAGGCAACAAAAAGAGGGTGCTGAAAAAGCGAATAACAAAAAACGAGAGTAGCCATAAACAGAAGCAAATGCTCGTAAGTAACAGGAACAGCAGAGAGGAAAAGCGAGAGCGGGAGAGAAACAATGTTGAGCTCGAACATAAAATAGAATCCCATAAACAATTCGTATTGAAGAACCGCTGTAACCGCACGAGCGTGGTCGATCAGCGCCGAGCTCTTTTCATTACACGACCTATAAGCTTTGAGCTTTTATACAGAGTGTCTCCAAATCCTGTTGCACGTGTAAGGCTGAGTAAATGATGAAATTTCAGGGAGATAATTCGTTGCCTGACCGCAAAGTTGTTGATCATCGGCCATTTGACCTGATTTTCACTCATGCGCCTAAATGGCCGCGTTGCGAATGAATTGATTCACTAATAAGGAATAAACAGCTTGAGAGCTAATATGTGGACAGCCTGTATTGCACCAAAACAAAGCTTGGTTACACATATATGTTGACACATATGCATAGCATAATAAATTTAAGAGTACACGCGTGTTAACGTGAAAGGGAATGATGCAAAGAGCGCGAGAATCCGGGTATAGATTGAACATTGGCCGTCTGGAAGTGTAGTGAGTTTACCTCGCTCAGCGTATTTCCCCTATTCCTGTATAACACGTCGGATAGAGAAACGTGCGCGTGCAAAACGTAAGCGCCAACCTGCTACCGCCACATAACGTCGATATTCTGCGACCGCAGATGTCCTGGATTTACGGTGCACCGGTGTAAAATCTATTATCATACAAACACGTTAACGTCCTTCTTTGAACATGCACATATATGTGTATATATTTATGTGCGTGTACAGGAGATGAAGAGGATTCTTCGAAGAGAGAAAGCGATCGAGCCAGGATCCGAGGACGCAATGCGTCATTATTCCTGTTTAGTCTCCATCACGTATTTCCTTATTTACAAACACTTTGAATCGTCCATTCACTTGCCCATAACTGTTGAGAAATACTGAATGGTAGCACAAATCGATGGCACACAGAACCACACACTTTCACTGTACGGATTATCCTAAAACTTTAGACATTTTGGCAATTAATACATCACGTTCATTCACAAAGTTTCTGGAGGAACATGAAACTCCACACTTTTACTTCGTAGATGAACGATTTTTTTTGGAATGTCCAGAGAATGCTGTTATGATTGCATGCAGCCGATTAATTGGGCCCCAGACTGGTTTCAAATTTCATTTATATTCAGGGCGCAAACTTGCCTATAACTAATATAATTGGACAAAACTGCACTGCACATAGTGTATATTTGATCTGTTCCCATGTATAAATATCTATATGCACGCTTACGATACGTATGTATAAATTTATACGGTTTAAACGTCGTTCGGCACAGCGTAGATGTGCAGAGTAGATATTGGGATCGCTGTGAGAGCGCGTGAAACGTTAAAACGTGAGCGTGGCGAGGAAGAGGATGGAGCAACGTTGTCAGCCTCATTGATGATGATGATGAAGGCAGACGGAATTGAGAGGGTGGGGTTTCAGAGGGTGTACGGTGCTGCGACCAGGGATCAAAACTTGTGTCGTCCCGACTAAACCATTCGTAAATATTCATGCGGGAGCATGGACCGGGAGAGACCACTCGCGATATATCTGCGTGTTCATATAGCGATGGAAAGAGGCGAATCGTTCGTGGGATCCCTCCGATGGCTTTGCACACTTGTACATCTGCGTTTGTTGCGGCGATGTGGTTGGACGCGTTTCAGGCTCATGACGCTGTACTATGATCATGATGCCGATGATGATATGGCTCTACGTACGTCTGAATTGGATGGACGTACGGATGACAAACCGAATTTGATCCGTGTCGATCTCCTTTCATCTTGACGTTCACTTATTTTCGAGTAATTACGAAGGGTTTATTACCAGACTTTCAATTAATTCAGCCCTCGCAGTAATTTATATTTATTTAGCAAAATGGTGCCTGGCAGCTGTTTAGGTTCCCATCAAATGACAGCAACAGAGGTTTTTGCAAAGGTTCATTGTAGGAGTTTAAACATATTTTAAACAAATATCGTGCAAAAAGTGCTCAATGCTGGAGACAAAATGTCTAGTTATAAACTATATTTCGATCGATCGAAATGTATACCAATATATTGATCTTGAAAATAATTACATGTCACGGTTTGACAGAGAGCGAGACCTTGATGGTATCGCTTAGTTACATGGACAGCCAGTATTAGGTCGTCTGCCATGCATACTGTTGCATCACACATCAGTCTATTGATAGACATTGCCGGTTCCCTCGTTACGAGATAATTAACGTAATTAGCAAGGAAGCCCGCGATAGGGTGGTCAATGGAATCCGCGGCACGGGAGTGACCCATGGGGTACGATGCCACGTATCGCATTCCAGGAATTCCTTGAAATAACATCGTTGTCACAGGGAACCTGCTGGGTTCAATACGATGTCTAATGTAATAATCTTTTCTCGAATTTTATCATGATTTGCAAACGGCATCGCTCAGTAGCTTTAGTTTTCGATGCTAAAAAAACTTTATTCATAAGCATGTCATGCTTAAGGTAGTTCGTGCAGTTCGTTGTTTGACCAGAATATCGCACGTGGGTGACGTTTTTTTAAAGCCTCAAACAAAAGGGGATGGTAATAACCGTACAGAGATTGGTAGTGAGAAGCTGTACCACAGAGCTATAAAAAACGGGAGGGAAGAAAGCAAAAAAATACAATTGTGGCTACCAGTGGCGAAAAATGAGAAAAGTTTAATTCCTTTAAAAAAAAACAAAGAAAATAAATACATAAAATATCAAAAAAAGTTTAGCCCGAGGAAAAAAGGGCTATGAACGAAGTACGTGTGGCACTAAGTTTCAAAAGTTGTGCCACTGATGACGTCGAGCTGGCGAACGTATAATGCATTCCATATACGCTTCAAAGCCAACAAAAAGTATAGCTTTTGTACATGAAGTTGATATGGAGAAAAACGTACAACATTTTTAAATTGCTAAAAAAAAGATGAAAAACATTGCTACCGAAACGCCGAAGATTGGGGTCAAGGTAAAGAAGCACATGGAAGGGACGAACATAAAATCTAAATAGGTTCTCGTAAAGCAGTGAAACACCCCGTTCTTCGTATTTCCCCTGGGTTTCTCTCACGCGCGAATAATGTCCTTTTTGTGTAATGTTGAACCATACCTTTGCTCCCCTTCAGTTTCCCCCTCAAACTCCAAAAGCCTATATAAATATATGGATCTAAATACATGGCTATAGCCATCGTAAGTTTTTGTATTAAGTTTCCTTTTTTAATTTCGTTGTTGTTGGTCGTTTCGACGGAATTCATTTACGAATTATCGTCCGATGCTTCGTTGGAATTTGCGTCATTCAAATATAACTCAAACCCTCTCCACGCTTTTACAACTTTCTTTTACAATCCAAACAATCTGCATCTGTTAAGTGAAACGATGCTCAAATCTTCAACACTCGCACATTTTTGCTCTTCCCTCTGTACGGGTTGAGCATGAAATTAAGAATTAAAAGTTCTACTGGCGCTAATTATTCATGGCCACATGTTCAAAATAGTTCGGAGGCTTTCGTGCGCATCTAGTGAGATGAGAGAATTCGATTTTTCTAAATAATTTCATTCGATATGGTGCCGCACTCTTTGCATATAATTCATCAAAAAATTCCAGCAATCGATAACATCCCAGCAAACAGAACTTTGATGATTTCGTAACTTTTATGTAACTCTGTGTTTTATGTAACTTTTATGCAAAAGTTACGAGTTCATGTAAACTTTCCATAAAAGGTGCAAAAATCTGCTCCAAGTGTGTTTGCTGAGATATATTATGGGTGTGAGAAAAATAAAAATTCGTCATAATTCGAAGGATAGTCAAACATCAAAGAGCTCGAAAATGAAACGACCAATTTTGATGAAATTTGTTAAAGAGGATCTTTATGCAGGCATCGCATCTTTGTTAAGAGATTTTTTTTCTTTGAAGGATGAAAAGTGGCTTGAATTGAATAAGATCCTTTTTTCGAAATTTTTATCAAACTGGTAACGCGAATACGTGAAAAATACGAATAATGACAATATTGTCAACGTTATGACTTTCTTGAAAAGAAAAAAAAACAGTCAATAACAGTCCCCAAGAGTTCAAATCAATTCTTGTATTTCTTGTGCCGAAATAATCAGCATAATTAACTTTTTGAAAGCAACATAAACTCCTTTCATTCCCACGGGGCACTCTTACAAAATTATATATTTTTTTTTACACCTCATATACGCGTTGTGTGATTGTCATTTACCTCAGAGACCGTTCAGCTAGAAAATTACATGTCTGGGAAAGAGGGGGGGGGGGGGGGAGAAGAGTGTGCTTTCACGTACGCTCTTTGCGATCGAAAGGTCTATGGTGTGTGCAGCCACTGTTTCTCTCTCGAGAAAACTGTTAGTGTCTTTGGTATAAAAAGCCTTGGAACTGGTACCCTGAGAATAACAGTGTCGAGCTTCTATGCGCGGACTTGATTGTCTGAGCCCCCGTTTTTTCTTCTTTCCTTACGCTTTTGTTCCTTGTTTTTTTTTGCTTGTTTTTTTTTTTTTTACTGCATTTGAATGACTTTCCAACAATAAGTTTTGTTGAAGCCCGCAGTCTTTTCTCATCGGGTATTCGACGAAATAACGTTGTATGGCTTTTTTTCACGCGAAAACCAGCAGCATCTATATTTTTAGTATCCAAGATATGCACATAAATGTACTGCAAATATATAACAACAATATTTTCAGCGTCGTTACAATACAACTGGCGCAATGAAAAGTTACACGTAGAAAACTTTGAGTGCACGTGGAAAGAACTTTTTTGACGCGTCAATAAAATTCTGAATTTTCATTTCAGAGGTACATCTCGCTATTGCTTCGAAATTGTATTTGAATCCTCAGAAATTCTGACAATAAATGTATCTGTTACATTGAATGGAACTTATCGACTTTCTCGAGTATTCTCTGAATGCGAAATGTTTTTATTATTATTTTCAATTGAAAAAGACTTATGATGAGATTCCGAGAATAAAAATGTGCAATTAGCATCATCAAATCTGCTGTTTGTACGTGAAAAAAAGCCAGAAAATCTTTCGTGATTCGAACTTTCGCAACAGAATACGTCGCTTTTTATAAAAGATTTTTAAATTCATTTGTACATTTAAACCCCGGATAACGTGGCCGTAAGTCGCAGCGAGGTCTCGGAGTTGAAGAATTTTTTCTGCGTACTTTTGTTGCTGTTGTTGTTTTTTTTCTGCTTTCGGGTCCATGTATTTGCGGTAGTTTTGTGTGCAGTAACGCGTGCATCGTAGAATCCTCGCGATGTTTTTCCACGACCAAGAGTTGAACCACAAGCTTCGAGGCTGGGCGACCGACTCGTCGGACGTTACGAGTTTACTTTAACCAGCGTGGCACACAATGTTTACGCATTATGTTCTCGCGTCCACAAAACAATAAAAAAATAATAGTAAAAGCAAAATACCCATGAGGTATAATAAAAAAAATATTAAAACAGGTTCAGAATTTTATGCGACCAAGTTTTTGCCCCACTCCAACTATGTGAGTTATCATTGTAACCGGCGCTACTGTGGATAAAACTTTTAATTAGTTTTCTCCGTTTAACATGTACAATAGCAAACATGTATTTGTCACAACAACATCGTGTTTGAATATTTCAAGTCACTTTCAAAGTCTAAAAAATCTTTTTTTTTAAATCATGAGCCCTGGTTGAATTCCTCTGGTGAACAACCATAAAACATTTAATACGCCCAATCACTTTTCTCATGTCATTCATCATGAATCTTGAACTATTCACTTCAACCATACGCTCGGAGCGTTTTGTACAGAAAATTCGTACAGAATGTATTTTCTACTATTCGGACGAACGAATTTCCGGAATTCGTTGGTAGCAAAAGTTTTTGAGTATAATCAAACGCAATTACGAAAACAATTACTTTGGTTTCAGTTCAAAGAAAAATTTGCCAGCCCGATTCTATCGTACTTCCGAGTTCCACCGTTTATTTATTTTCGTCCCAGTATAATAACTGGTTAGTAGTTGTAACGTATATCGTAATCATTGTCGAACGCACGTTCTCATAGTTGGACGATTCTAAGTGCGTTTTAACGTTAAAAATTATTTGAAAATTCTTTTCGGCAGAATGTTGTACATCGTCCGCCTGTTTCCTCTACAGCGAATCGAATTCGTATGCGGTGAACTGTTAATAGTGTTGGATTTGGGGTTATAGAGTGAATAATAAAAATGGAAAAAAATTAAAAATAATAGCGACGAAGCAAATAAATGTTACATCTAACAATTATTTTGTATTAAACGAGAATGCAATCTCGGCTCTATGGATATTTTCTTTCTCGCTCTTCCCCTCCCATCTCTCTCTCTCTTGGTCCCTTTCGTGACTGTGGTAAATGGATTTGGTAATTCGAATTGATGAAGGTTCCCTTCCCCTTTTTATGTTACGTTCTCTATCTCTCTTTGCTCTCTGTTTCCAAGCTCGATGCCTAGTGCACGCATGTATGCATCCTCATGGATCCGAGATACATGCAATACGTGTTGGGCTACACGTCGCGTGACACATTGATAGATATTATGCGTTCATGAAGCCCCGCGCCGTTGCCGACATTGCGCGTGAACCCGAGAGTCCAACGCAGCTCCGGTATTCGTTGGTGCAATTCTCGCGTGCCTGAACCAGGCAATCGCTAATTCCACCATCATAAATGCAAATTGGACTCGTTCGCCCAGCAAACTCAACAAACTGTGTAGTAGAAGGGAACCAAAAACAAAAAAAAAAACAAAAACTCCAAGTTTGGATCTTTTCGTTAATATCATGATTTTACGAATATTTTTTATAGATTCAACGAACATGTTCATATGAAATCATTCAATTATTATTAATTTGTACATCAGGAATTCCTTATTATTTATGCAGATTCGAAAAACTCTTTCTTCTTCTGATTCGAAGAATTTTTTAAATTTCTTTCTCCACGAAGAATAGAACTAAAGTCTATATTTGGATTTTTCGATATTATTATCATTATTATACTTTTTTAAATTACTTTTGTCGTTGAGAGTCGAACTCTGCAGCCGTTAGGCCTTGGTACCTGCCCTTATCTTCTGGAGAAATGTTCTCCCTCTGGATGGGAAGAACTTTACAGGAGTGACCAGCTGTTGTATATCAATCAGTTAATTTTGAAACTATTTGATTTCACTTTACTCCTTGGAGAGGGGACTCGAAGTTGTATATCCGTAGCTTTGGTGGGAAAACGCATTTACATCGCACTTGTAATTAGTGACACGTCGATAAAAGTTATCGAGGGATGCACGAGAGCGCCATACTCTGAGCTTTCTATTTTATGGTTGTTATATATAAATAGTTTATGTGGTATGTGTTAGTAGTATAGTTGCTGCAGAGGTATGTATATGAACATAGTTTAGTCTACAGAAGCAGGGAACGTACATTCCCATTTGTATGTTGCGGAAATTAGTACTGATTAATTAAACACGCCATCGATGTTGGGCCGTAACGCCAAGCCAGTAATTCTCTTCCTCACTCTCCCATTCTCTCTTTTCTGCTTTCTATCTCACTCCTCCGATCTCTTTCTATCACAATAGTATTGAATTCATCCCCTGGGTGTCATTTTCTGTATCTAATGGTTCTCGGGAGCTCGATGGAGTTACCAGGGCCGTCAATCACCCACCAGTTGTGTCAACCTCTTACACCGCAGCGGCACAAACTAATGACAGATCTTGTTTTATTCATCATCACGTCATGAACGCGTTCCTGTAACTCGTAATTACATAGTTTTATCAGTACATTACTGGCCGTTGGTAAATTACCGGTTCGACAACTCGTTGAAAATTGTAGGATTTCAACGCACTTGATTTTGCACTCGCATGCAAGAAAATTTCATTGTTTTCCGGATTTTCGCTTGGCTCGACGATTACGCGAACGGGTAGTTGATTTTCCACTATATTTTCGTCAGTGCTTTTGTCATCTACCTCATGGCATTTTCATAAAAGTATAAATAATGAACTTGCAGATGAAATCCAATTTTTGCACAGTCTTTTATCGCATTCCGTTTATAATTTAAATTCCGAATTAATTAATGTAAGTGACGGGCATATTTTTAGTTTACTCGTATTTTTGAAATAAGCGAGAAACGCATTTGACCGCAATATTGAACATATTATTTAATTAAAAATGCGCATAAAGTGCAGTAGTTTCGTTGTGGTGACGGAATGAAAAACGTAAAGTCTGGTTTACGCTACACCCGGGGGCGTTCAACGCGTCGGCGTCTGCACACCAAACAGTTTTGTGTGCTCGCGTATCCATAGATCGTTCGGAGTTTCAAACTCTCTGGTTGTTGACATCAAATAGATATTTAATTTTTGTCTTTTTGTTGTTGTATACGATTCTGACAACCATTGACAATTCCTGCAAGATTGAAATTCGAACGAAGTCATACTCTTTTTCCAATATTCAATGAAGATATCCGCTGTAGATGAAAGAATACTCGAAAGAACACTGACACGAAACAATAATTGTTCCACCTTTGCATCGACCCGTATCTCCACCGTCATACGTGCATATATAGGTAAATAATATAGTAGGAAAATGGATTAACTCGATGGACTCTGTAGTATAATAGAGGATCGAATATATCCTCGATTCGATTTGTCATCGAGCACTCTCGCGAGCGAATTGGATCGGAATGGAAATTGTGGCAAAGCTCATCGCAGCGTATCGGCACCTATTCAAACTTCTCATCTATACCGACTCGCTCGATCGAAATTCATAGGTTTAATCGAAGAACTTGGAATGACGGTCACAGGTAGGTAGGCAACGATGTGGTCTATCTACGTGTCGAATATTCTCGAGTTTTGGCTCGCCCTCTGTTCAGTCTGCGTTGCTCAAGTCTACCTACCAATGGTCCTCTATGGCCACTCATAATAACGAGGTCTTCGGAAGCACAGTTCGAAGGATAGATTTTATATACATATATATTCAAATTTCATATATCTGCGTTCTCTAATATCTCATAGAAACGTCGTCCAAAGTGTGAGCTAAATCTTTAGCGTTCTTACGTAACCTGAATATTCCCACGTTAGCTGTTCTCTAAACGTTCTCACAACTCATAGGATAAGGGCAAAGTACTTCGATCCACGAAAACTTGGCTATCACTTGTAGGAGTAATCTCCATGTACTGTTTTTGTCAGGATTATGAAACATGGGCCAAAAGTGCATAATTTAATGCTGCATTTAAAAGTTTCATCTTTCAAATGGCAGATGATTCCATAAATGGTGTGATCAATTTTTATAGACTTGATCGAAATCATTTGCAACATTTAAACAACTTTTTCAAATTTTTTCCGCTTCAAAGTAAGTTGGACTTTGGTGAAGTACTGACGAGTATTTTGTCTACAAAAAGGTTCAAACTCATGACGATTTAAACCGATAGAAATACGAAATTTTGTCGAGATTATTGTGATTTTGGAACAACGTTTACTTCGAAGCAGCGGTCAATGTTTACAAGATAGTTGGCTATCAATTCTCGTCCTTTCAAGCTCCATGAACTTTGCGTGGGTGGTAAAGTATGACCATTCAATAAAACTATTTTAACTACAGTATGGTCGCGTTGCATCCTCAGGGCCAAGATATAGACAGAGGAATATTAACGTTGTGTTGCGGTGTTTCCGAGGAGGAAATAATGTACCGATTCGATCTGGTGAGTATCCCGGGTGAATGTATTTCACGCATGCATCCCTAATCGCACCATCCCAACTGTTTCGGTGTGAATCCTCAGCACTCACGTCCTAAATTGTCTCTTGCCTAGTTACTGTCGCGTACAACGAGCGATACCCGTAGCACAGCAGGCTATCATTATCCGTTTATTTATTACTCCCGTCTGATCGCTATGTGTGCCGATGTAGGACCAACGGCTTATACTACGGGGCAGCTTCTCCTGACCCCGTTCGTGCCTTTCTCTCTTGTTCCATACACTGCGCTGCTATTTAGACATTACATTTAACGGTCCTTCAAACCCATACAGAGTGTCCGAGAAATCACCTGAAACGTTGTTTTTAATGCAACAAACTGTCGAAACTAATAAATTCCCTTTATTTCATATCCACAGTCATTAGTTTTTCGAAACCTTTACGAATCGTTCGAATTCGTCCAATTTAGTAAAACGATAAACGATGAACGGCAAAAACTTTCGATTGGCTGATACGGTTCTGGAATTTCTATGGATCCGAAATAAAACAAATATCAAATGCATTCTTGACTTGTTGTCTATATGTGTTGAGAGCTCACAGGGAAATCATTGATTTCCACAAAACTGAAGCATTTTGAACTTCGATTATTGATTTTCACCCTTTTACGGACCAGAAAAACAAATATAAGCATTATTCCTGGTCAATATTGATATTTACTATTGCTCGTGAATGTTCATCGACGATATTTACCAATTTTAATCCAAACGGTTATTGATATAGAGTCGTCACTAATTTTTAACCTTCAGAGTGCCTATGTTTACGTTTTCCGGCCATTTAAAGGTTGAAAAGCATTTGGTCAAGAAAACGTTCTCAAAGTTTTTCTCAATATCATTCCACCCTTGAAATCACCTTTTGGTGGCGTTGAAAATGTTGCATCAATGCGACTGCAGTCGACTTAGCCCTGAATGTACCGCGTTCGTTGCGGGCGAAGGGAAACTGTTGGAAACTTTGCTCCCACTGTCGGTGTCTGACTAATCCCCGAGAATTCTAATACGAGCACGACACAGAAGTATGACCGGTGGAGGTCATAACTTGGAGGTCACCATCCGCACGATGAGAACCGTCCACAAGAGTAACCCATAGTTGGACGTTGGCCGCTCAGGCATCAGAGAGAGGTGTGGAGATGAATTTTTGCGGGTGAAGTTCCCACCTGGGATTGCAGTGAAAATCGTTGAAATTTTTGTCAAATTTTCATTGGTATTCGGCCCGGATCCGGGTCCAGGAATGTTGCGTTCGAGCCCGAGCCCTTATCCACTGAACCAAATGCTCTTTCACTCTGGCACAATAAATTACTCAATATTTTTGAAAATATTGCATAGAAATAAAAGATGAATACGATTTTTTTGCATGCATGTGAAAAACGCACTCCACTCGTGTGTTCTGTTGTAAAAATCCATGTTTTGTAATGGTTTTCTAGTGTTTTTGAAAATGTGCAGTCACCTACTCTGCTCTCGTCATTTCCCTTTCCGTTTCACCTTTCGATTCGCATTGCAGATACTTTTCAACCAATCAAAATAGTTCGCTATTTTGTTTTATTCGAAGCAAAGGCATAGAACGTTTGAAACAGTTTTTATGGAACATTGTCGGGTCTGATACGAAAACGCGGAATGCAACACTACCCTTAAGAGTGCCTAAAAAGATAATAGTGGCCAACGTTGTTTTTTATTATTTGCGTCGAGACGAGAGAGAAGAAAAAGTAGTCAGTGATGAGTAATTTTCACTTTTTCCAACTGAAATCGGAGGAGTTGGAGAACTCCACTAATGGATAAAGAGAAAAATGAAATAAATGTTAGGGGTCATCCCGTGAAATTTTGTTTTCGCTTGTTTCGCAAACCAAGCAGACGGAAATATTCATCAGCCGGAAGCTTCGCCGAGTGTACGTACACTTTGTACTCGAAGAGAATGTATAGATGTATGCTGGAGCTATAGCGAATTCATGAAAACGAGAAAAACACCGCGGGCTTCCCTTTATGGTTATACGCGAACGTTTGTGCGTGTGAATACGTACAAAAACCTATATTTTTCTATAAAAAATATGTATTTATCCATGTATTGGTTTGAAATGTTTTTTTTTTCTTTTTTTTTTCACTCCAATCCCTGTACAATGGAATTGCCTCGATGTTACCTCCTACTACGGTATGGTTTCCGTTTGGCTTCGACCCACTACTCGTTTCAATGTGTTCGCAAAGACCTGATTTTCTTTTTCTCATCATAGTGCGCAGACGAGTCTGAAGCAAAGTTTGTTGACACTAAGTAGGAAAAAAAATCGTTCAAATATTTGATGTTTAAATGGATTCAATAAAAATAATTATGTCTCCTGCTGCTTGAATCGCTTGACACGAGATGTTGTAAGATTAATTTGATTTGCCTAAAAGGATGATATTCGTGACACCAGTTATTGCGATCTTTTCGATATCGTTAAAAGTTTTTTTGAAGTCTTGGGCTCAAATTTGAGACACCCGGTAGATGTATATCGTTGATTCGTATGTATATGGACACGATTAAATCATCAATGAAACATTCACTTTAATTGACGAAGCGAAATGGACTATCAATATTATCGTTGTGGCGAGTGCAGTTCTGTGTGGCATTAAAGCTTTTGTGGTTTTGCGAGAGTACAGTCACAAAGGCTGAGACAACAGAGCATCGAATTTCGCTATTTACAATAACGAATGGTCAAAGGAAAGTTGTAATTGTCAACTTTCGGACCATTCCATTCCTCCAAACGACTCCAATAGCTATTCCTCTTTTTTCTCGAACAATCAATGCTACAGCTTCTTCTTTCCTCGAGTTACATAAGCGAATCAATATCTCAATGTCGAAATTGTGTTGTACCTTTGGTTGGTCATCTATTTGGACGATATTTCGACCCCTCGATCACGATTAATGTTAGATAACGAGGAATTGAATGAAAAATAAAAGAAAAAAAAAAAACGAATACGAGTTGTACGTTACGAAAGCATTTAAGCGGGAAGAATCGAAGGTCGGTCGGAGCATTGGGAAAAATGGGAAGGGAGCAAAGGTGTCGAACGTGGGGAGATGTGAGGTGATAAAATTCGAATGCGCGCTCGGGCATTTCATGCGCGAGGAAATAAAAGGCAAGCAAGTGCAACCTCCAGTGTGGTTTCCGATAGCGGTCCCACAGCTTCTGTTATAAAAACCCTTTTCGCTCGAGGAAATTATTTCACCGTGACCCTTCCTCCCTATTCACCTCTTCCTTTTCTCGTCGTATTCAGTGAGTTCCACTTCTCACAATCTCACCGTATCTCTATACTAGTGAAAGCACAGCGGTGTTCTCTTACCTCCCAAAGGCAACGAGGACGCGCCGCAAATCACCCCGTTTTCGCGATAAATGTTCAGGCGTCGCTCTTTCCAAGTTATTTATCGAGGCGTGTGTGCGGCTAAGAGGGAAAAGTAGGCACTCTGCTCATGAAATCTGGCCACGGTGATATATACTTGCGCCCATTTACTTGCGTACCTCTCGACCCCAACCTTTGGTTAATAGAAAGAGAGTGAGGGAGAGAAAGAGGGAGAGAAAGAAAGAGAGCACATTGCCAGTTTATTTTGTACGTTTAGATCCTTGAACGTCTAAATACTGTGCAATTGGGTGTGTAAAGAAGTTCAATTTTTTCATCGTATGCAGTACATTGGACGTAGAAGTCAAAGAGGGAAGCTGAGAGTCCATAAATGGCACCTCTTTTGAGTGGAAAACTTTTTGTGATTATTATTAGACTTGGAAAACGGCAGGAGGAATATATTCTCAGGACAGATCTTGAGTCAAGGATTGTTGGAGGATTTTCGCAGTAGCAAAGTTTGGTTAATCCGCGAGACATATATTTACCAATTTTCTTCGAATATTTGATATCTCGTTGAAGCGGTTGTTCAAAGTGGATTCGGTCGATTCGCGTGATCGTTGTCGATGAATATCTGATTTGCCTCTTGGGTCTCTCGACGCTCAAATCGAGATGGAAGCAGAGAATGGAGAAGCAGGAATTTCGTATTTTCTTTCAAGCATCCAAACAAGTAATTGCACTTGTCGATGGTCGTGCCTTACGATTCAAGTGGCATGAATATGGGCAAGAATTGAATTTTGGTGTATACCACCGCAGGGAAAATACGGACGTCGAGGACAATTGAGTACTGGAGTATAATGCAGTTGATCTGAATTTTCGAGCGGTGGCAAGGCTCGTTTTGTCATTATTTCGTGCGAGAGTACGTTGCTCGGCAAAGAGGATCAACATAAACCCTGAAAAGGGCTTTTGGCCAACCAACACACGAACGTGTTTAACAACCTTGTAGAACTTTGATTAGCCACACCAAGACTTCAGGGTTACTTCAACTTCCGCTCGGATACCGACTAAACAAGGGACCACCGGTTGACTATGTGGAACCACTGATCGCCAAGCTTTGTTTTGCATTTCTGTTTTCCTTCCCATTTCCATCTCTGATTTTCTCTTTATCGTGTATCGTACTTCATACTATATAAAATACATTCAACTCCTTGTACCAATAATATTTCTTGCTGTTCGCCTGTGCTATTACCGGTTCACTCATACGTTGAGCCTTTGCAACGGCCCCGGTAATTGTTTGCCCATAGACTTGCAACCCAACTTTCGACCGAACCATTGCGTTCCTAGCTGGTTCTGACTGAGTCTGTTTTCGTTAGACATCTTCACGTATTCAATTCAATTTCCATATCCATTCACTAATCACTTGGATGTACCGTCACTGCATTCAATTTGTTTTGTGGCTTTGATTAAACGCTTCTCCGCTGGATATTCTTATATTTTTGTACAGTTCAAGTAAACTGTAAATCGTTATTCGAAAAGAATTGAATCTTCATCTACATTCGAATGGTGTTTTATTGCGGTGTGATAATAGAGACATCTGAAAATCAATTTTTTCGAAGAACAGTAACGAGTGTGCAATGAAGTTAAAAAAAAAAGTCTCAAGATGAGAGAAAAAGTTGAGTCGTAAATGTTTGAAAAGTGTTTTCCTTCTTTTGACAATCGTGAAAGTGGCGAGATAAAGCGAATCGATTGAAACTTTTTCCTCTGGGTTTTGCACCTATTCCGGCGTTCTCGTACTTTGCACCTTCCTCGTGCCAAGTGCCTCGATAACGTCAGAGAAATTTGTCGCGATTTTGGGTAAGTATCTTCGCTCTTCGACGCGACATTTCAAACCCTTTCCGTCGTTCCCTCTATTCCCTCAACCTGCTATCTCTCTCCGACCTTAGCAATATATTTCGAGAGACGACACCTATCTGACGTTCCAGATGGAGCTCCGAGGCAATCGAGCGAGTTGGATCTGCGTGTTGGTGTACGTTAGTGGCACACAGGAAACGTCTGACATGCCCTTCTCGTAGAGCACGTTGACGTAACACACGTCTCATCTCAGTGTTCTCGCGCAGCCCTCTCTTCGCTCATTTATCACCTGCACGTACACACAACTGATGTTATACTAGCTACTTGATTTTCTGAGTGTTTGTATCTGTATGAGCTCGAAAACATTGGACGTCCTTCTGTGTACGTCTGTATGTCAGAGTCATTGCATTCCCAAGGCAAAACTCAGGGTATTACATGAAAGAGGGAGAGAGAGAGAGACAAAGAGAGGAAGGCAAGTAAAGAGGGAGATAGAGGGTTGGTTATGGCTAGAGACACAACGTTCAGGAGTCAGCTTACATTGCATATTCGCATAGTATGTGCTAGCCACAACTGTACCCACGTATCCTCAATGTCCAACCTGCTCATAACAGCTCGCATCAGAATCCAAACCGCCAACTTCCTTTTCGTTTTATCAACACACTCAGACTCTCTCTCTCTCTCTCTCTCTCTCTCTCTCTCTCTCTCTCTCTCTCTCTCTCTCTCTCTCTCTTACTCTTTCTCTCTCTCTGTAACCCCTTAACCTGCATGTACTTTTCACAACGTGTATTGTTATCACTGCATATTCTGCTCCTGGCATAACATCCAGCCGGACGCGGGTACGACATTTTCGTGTCGTAGTAACGTTCATTTTTCAGACATTTCGTGTTAAGTCGACCTGCTCACTTTTGCTCTCGTATTTCGTCCTATTTTTCTCTTTCAATTAGTGGATTTTGGACACACATTTTAAATGTTTTTTAAATTGTTTATTTGGGCTTTGGCTAGTTCTGGTTGAATCTTTCATTCGAAGATTTCGATATTTGTGTGGAAGAAATTTAGGAACGAAAGCACTGGAAAAGTACAAGACTTGGATGATTAAATATTAAAATATCATTGAGAGTATTTTATTCCGTGGCTTTGGAAAGTTTCGTAGCAATCGAAGAGAAACGAATTTTGGCACAAATATCGTTAAGAGGGAAGCAACGAGACGCGAAATACGGCGTCGTATATGCGGCATCGAGGAGGAGACGATCGTAGTTGGGTTTTCCATCGTGGAATGAGGCTGGTCGTCGTAAAACGTCTCGAGAAAACGGCAGACCCAGAGCAACAGTGTTTATTCTTCTTTTTCTGTATTTCTTCGTTTTAGATCTATTTTTTTTTCTTCTTTTTTTTTCAATACTGTGTGATAGAAACGTGAACGAACGAAAAAGCGAGAAAAGAGCTTGAAAAAAAGGGTTGAAAAGGGAATGTCAGGTTGGTTCCGGCGATAGCGCAGTCAGCCGACCTTTACCCCTCCCCCCCATTTTCTTCTCGAGAAATTTGAAATGGCGGAGGTTTATTAAATATTAAAAGCACAAGGGGCTACTTTCGACGTCGAAAATGTCGGGCGCCGCGGAGCCAACTTCTCCACCCCTGCCATCCCACCCCCTTACGCGTTATACATATAATCATTTTGCGAATAAGTTTCCCGCAGACTCGAGTACTCGCGAGAGAGGATATAAAATTCTCTCCTATATATACCAACGTTGATATCCCGAAAGCCAGGCTAAAACGGTGCCCCCGCCAATTTACAACACATTTCTCATGCCAGTTTCGTGGATAACTCGACTATTTTTTTTTTTTTTTATCACCGCATGATGGTAATGTTTGGTATAACTTTCGAGAATAGTATCGTCGTGAACAACAATAATTCGTTGACTATTTTTCGTCTGGCTGGTCAGAGTCGTACCAAAAAAAGCCTCGAGTTTTCCTGGTTTTGTAATTTTCATTTATTCACATATTGCTCAGTTAATTTTGAAGGTTTCGACGAAGAAGCTTCAATTTTTGTCTCATGGGAATGTGAAATTTGATTGAATACGAAAATTGGGTCTAAACACATGAAAAAGTGGTCAAAATTTGTACCAATAATTGAAGCTGGTACGAAAATTGGTGAAAACATGCGAATAACTATTATTTAGGGTTTCGAACTAATAAGATTACGTCCGTTAAAGACTGCAACGTGACTGTAACTATTTTGATACCACTAAGTGATATTCGCCATGTGCTTCAATCTATAAATTCGATTAAAATTTTGCATGGAGTGGAATAGAGTAGATACGAGAGGGAAAGATATTTCGAGAGTCCAATGTTGCGGTCTCTGGTTGTATCGAAGGACCTGAGGGCAAAGGGATTCGTTCGAGTAACCGAATGTATTCTCCATTATCGACAACGATCCCGCAAGTTACGTTTCGAAGAGCTTCAATGCAGGAAACTAGAATGGTCGCAATGCTCGAATGCTGAGATTTCTACGAGTTTTGTGTCCAAATGCGTCCTACGAATACGCGATGCAGACGTTTATTTCTCTGAATACAAAGGGCGAAGAGATTCAAAGTGTCGAAATTGAAGTGGAGACTGTTTACGTCGAGTTGATTGCACAATTTTTCAATTTTCGTAACGTCCTAAAATGAAGTTGAAATGGAGATACAACATTTCATCTTATTCGGAGGTTAAACGAAGTTCTTGAAACACGAATGTTGTTCATTTTTTTCGCACTTTTTAATACCTGCTCGCCTGAGTTTTTACTCTCCATACATCTATTGCGAATAACCTAAATTTACATGAATGTACGAAAAGAGCGAATGCAAATGAAGGACACGACGTCATACCAGCTGTACAAGACACCGGCTAGATAATAATTTTTTATGGGTTATTATGCGAAAGTAAATCGATATTACGTTACTCACAGCGTACGGTGAGATTCCATCGGTCCTCAATGGCAGCTCCCGGTAAATGTGAATTCTCTGCTCGACAAGCCAAGTACTTGCCATCGTCTTCCGGACTTGGTACCCATTCCAGATGACTAACATTACTCTCCTAGAAATGATAATTCAATGAAATTGAATTATTCCAATAATCAATAATCAATAATTCAATGAAATTGAATTATTTCGCACGGCTATGAAGATGATTGAGAATATTAAAAATAACTGATTCAAAATTAAGATTAGATCGATCAGTAACCGCGTGGAACGAATTCTCTTCCTCCAATATTATATTTTTCTCGTTTCGTACGTCGGATGCGAAAAAATAAAGCGAAATGATGGGTATCTCCAGTAAATTCTGGATCGTTGAACGTTGCTGGCTCATTTACTCGGCCGTACGATTTCGGGTGAATTGCGATACAATAAATTGATGGGATTTGAATCTTGAAATCGCACTGGAATTTCATAAACATGTTGCGCTCGTGGTTCGAAACTATCAAACCAGCGCACACTCTTTAGCCTGTTTCCGTGCACATTTCGAGGACCTTTTTAGCGTCGCAACGCTGTTTCATTCAACGTCCTTTCAACGCGTACAGGACGGATTAATTCAGTGAGGGGATTTCCGACTCTCAGAGCTTGCTGTGTCGGAAATTTCCATGATTATTTCACGCGATGGAGTCTTTTTCCCTCCCTTTCTCTCTTATACTATGGAGAATTACGTTACTTCTTCATCCCTCATGGCCCACCCTCAGGCATACTAAAATTTATTCCCCGTTGACCCAGCACTGCCTGCTTCGACGTTGGCAAAAAGGATTTAACTCTGAATTACAATATCATTGACGAACTTGTTCTCCATTTCCATACGAGATAACTTTGCCATAAAGTTCATAGTACATTCGACATTATTTAATCGTCAACTAAAGTTTTCATTTCGTTACAGTACAGAATTTGTACAACAAAACCAATGATAGAGAATCATGCAAATTTAACGAACGTCAAGAATAAGTTCGAACGATTCGTTCAACTCTTAGTTCTCAGCATTATTTTTTTTTTTTACATCGCTGATACTATTTTATAGAAAAATATTACTAGAATTCTGTTTATAAAAATAATAAACGGGGTGTCGCACTGAGAAACTTTGATTTTAGGACATGAACAGAATATAAATTGATAACATATTTACGAGGAACTTTGTCGACAGAAGATAATTCATGGAGATCGGCTTTCCAACAATATCGTTGGAGCCTTTTCATTAATCCATTCATGTAGTACGTTTATATGTATATGGATCTGTCCATTGCATTTGTTAGTTTTCCCGGCAAAAGTCATTAGGGCGAGAGCTCGCATCGTGGCCGAGGATCGATGCGAAGCGAGACGAGAGCAATGGTTCCTCGACTAGCCGCGATTCTTTCCGCCACATCTCTTGTGTACCCGGAACGATTTTCCACGTATACAGCGAAAAATGCTCGCGCGCATATGACCCAGCGCAATGCGGAGCAAATGGGAAGTGAAGGGGATTAAAAGAGAACGGGGGTTAAAAAAAAAAAAAAGATCCCGTTGAGAAGAGGCTAGAGATTGAGAGACAGTATTGTGAACGAGGGAAGAGGGAGAGAGGAAAAGAGAGAAAAAAAAACGATAGAAAGAGCGAAGAGAAAAGTATTCCCGCATAGTCGCCATCAATTTTTATGTGAAGCATCGCTCTCGGTCCTGTGTCCGATTTAAATTGAATCTCCGAAGTGTTACGGTTAAATTCCTTCCGCCATATTCTTTTCCCATAGAGCAAAGCTGGATATTACATTGTTGGAATTGCAGAGTAATTGGGAGCAATAAGGCGTATATGCATTCGAATCATTTTTCAAGCTGCACAGCCAGATTGGAATAATTATGTTACAATTAAATGTCAAAGGATATTTGAACTTGACATTCTACTGATGAGTTTGACAGCCGCACTGGAATCGAGTACTGCAATAATCTACAGTTTTTAAATTATAATGAATTAATCGATTTTTATTAATTTGTATATCGATCGGTTTTTTATATTATATTATATTAGCGAATATTTGTCGTAATTTCGATTCATGGATTTGATGGCCTTTACACTCGAATGATGATAATGATCGAGAGTTCGTTCGTTACGAAGAAAAAAGTATTTTTCAGATTTTTTCAAATCTGTGCTCGTCATTCCTATTTGATTTTGGTCTCTTCAGTGTACTGCTCCCTGCGTTTTTTTCTGTGGTTACGTCCGGTTCAATGAGCATTGAACTATCGAAACCGAAAAACCGTATATATTTGTGTGAGAGAGTACAAGAGCAGGAATGCGACCAGAAATTTTACCAATATTAAAATCTCGCGCGTAAATTGGAATTGCTGCGTCCCGCCATATTAAAGCTTGTCCGAGAGGAAAAAGAACTAAAGATCGTGAAGAGGCCGCGTTACAGAGGCACTATTATGATTTCCACTACTCTTTCCCTCTTCCTCTCTCCTTCCTTCCTTCTTTATACTCCATACTAGGTTATGCCAGCAGAGAGTATACCCTCGATGCGTCAGTATCGGTTAGACGGTTCGATATAGTGAGCTACACAAGCATATACAGAGTATGCGTCGGAGAAAAATACGCCAGGAGTATCGGCGAGGGTGGGTCGAAGCGAAAGAGGAAATTCTGGGGTTGGGGAAAGAGGAACCACGAGAGCTCTCTCTAGCCAAGCCAGACCCAATTTATGTAACGTTCGCTTCTTTGTGTATAGCAGAGCGAAAACCTTCGTGGGAGCTTCGCTCTTCGCTCTTACTATGCCGTATCACGCTCTTGCAGCTACGGGATTAACTTCTTCTTCTTCCTATTCCTTTTCCGTCTCCTCAATTTCTTTCTCTCTCTCTCTCTCGTCCTACCTTTTTCACATTTTTTTCCCTTGTTTCCTACACCCAGCTCTGTATTTCTTCTTCTTTCCTCTTCCAGCAGCTTCATCTTTCACTTGTTCCATGCTCCGTTGGCTTTCTGCTATACTATTATAGCTTTTACATTACGTCCTCGTTGCCCTTTCGTTTTGTCACGACGCTCCAAACCGGGACAACAAAGTTTCCGTTTTTCCACCTTCTTTATGAGTGTTTTTTTTTCTCTCAATTTTACCTCCGTTCTTTCATTCCCATACGGTTGTTTTTTTCTATTTTTTGGATTACCATTTCTATAGAAATAATTGTATCGAAAATATACACTATTCCCACGTTTTGCCGAATCATTACAACTGTCGGAAATAATGAGGCTCGACTAGTTTTAAAAGCGTGTATTATACACACGTTTTTCTTATTTAGTTTCGTTCAATAAGCGAAATAACGTTCGCACGGCTTGGATTATTGAAAAGTTGTGTTCGCCTTGATATCGAGAGAGCGAGAAAAGTTTGAATTAAGTTGAATATACCGAAACGACATGGTATAGAAATTTCGAAGCACGTATTTATTTGTATTTCATTATTAGCTCTCAACACACCTCGTAAAACCAATAATTCAATGTAGCCCACGTGGTTTTTGTCTTTATCAACCATAACGAATAATCGAAGACTAACGAATCGATGAGAAACAGTTGTTTCGTGTCTTACTGGCGAATAATCGCGAGTAAATTGAAAAAGAGCGTACGAGTTGGTGGTGAGGATAAGCGTGACAAGATCAAAAGTCAAGAGAAAAGTTTAAAAAAATGGGGAAGCTGCTTGAAAGGGAAGATGGAAAAAAAATAAAGTGTGGAAATAACGCGACAAAGGAGCTAAGAATAAGTGAACAGGGGTTGAGACGTTTAAAGGGAGGAAATGAGGAGCGAGCGAGATAGAGAAGAAAAAAAGAGGGCCTGAGCCAGCTTATAAAATGTGCTGCACAGCTGTGTGCTTCAGGCTTATTCTCACGAGGCCGAGAGTGAGCGAGCCAGCCTCGTGGAAATAATAGCCCTGGCTGTCCAGGAGAGTCAGAAGTGAAGGAATAAAGATATAGTTTAAATGAAGGAGGAAGAGAGTAAGAAATCTAATGGAAAGGGCAAAAGGAGGAAAGTTTGTCCAACGTTCAGTAATACCGCGAGTTCCGATTCCTTCTTAACCTTTGTCCGACTTACCCTCGTTTTATCTCAAAACCCTTCTCGATCGTGGCAACGATAGGACGCGTCTCAAGCCGTTAGATTTTATAGTGTAGAAGCGCGATGGAGCCGATGTATATCCATGTCTACATATATTCATGTAAACTCATATATATATATACGTATATATATACATGTTGGGGGGTGAAAGAAAGAGACAGAAAGGTTCCGGGCCCCTCGCGACGGTATGACGGTTGTTATCATTGTCGTTACGAGTATTACTGTCGTCAACGATCATTTCTATATGCTCTACAGTACTTCACATACACAGGAAAATGTTCCTGTGTATGTGAAGACAAAACTTTTCCTTTGAGCGAGGGTGCGTAAGGGGGTCAAAATGGCACTAAAGTTTCGCTTGTATATTAGTCCGTAAGGATTGCTGAGTCCGTAGGCTCCATGTTCCGCGGATTATCCTTTCCATCTCTTCTCACCATTCCTTCCTTCCTTTCTTAATAGATTCCAAGGCTTAGGTATCGCAAAGCCGTCCAACTCATAGACAGCAGTTAGGCAACCTTATTACACAAGAGTACGACGAACGAGGAATTTTCTATCGAGTCAAGTACAGTAAATATACGAACTACGAGATAAAAGTATAAACAAATAAAATGAGTAACTAAACTTTTTCCCACTCGTTCATTTTTCTATTATCCAAATAACCGTTTCATTTGAATCACAAAATTCACGTTTATTTTGTTAACGTGAGCTCACTTGCTTTAACATTAAAGCTCACTTGCTTTAACATTAAATGTGTCAAATAAACTACTACCTCGTGTCCTCGCTCAGTTTATACATGTTCTTGGTCTTGAAGATTATTCCTGTAGAGACTGATGTCCTCTAGCAAGACTCAGAATCCTAATCGGAGACGAGAGTTGGTAAAATACGTCTGACTAAATACACGCGTTTTCCCCTTGGTGAAAAGCACACTCGTATCTTCTTGTGTATACCTAATATACTCCTGTCTTACACGCCTCAGTTAACAATAACATGTACATATAGACTTGTTCAAGACTTACGAATCGTTGGTCTGTAGAATACAGAACATCGCGTAGTTACCATACTTCTCAGCCTGAAGACACAGCTTGCATTTCACGGAATCAGGCTAGAATTCAATTCTGTTGCGATTTCAGGTCGTCTAAATGAAGTATAACTATATATATACGAGAAAGACTCACGTTTCATGCACTTCATACACCTAAACCCTAAAACCCATAGCTTTAATGGGGATATCAAGGCGGCAGTCTTCCCAAGTATATGCCCCGTAAATTCACCGAAATTCGAAGAGGCGGATCACGACAACGACAGGAACGACGACGTTTCAAGCATTCCCGATTATTTCGACACCACCTAGTGATCCAACATCCGTCTTTTCTCTCTCTTTCTCTCTCTCTCTCTCTCTCTCTCTCTATTCTTTCTTACTCTCACTCTCTACCTGCTTCCCCTCATCCATAACATTCTAACTCTTACCCCTTCACGTGTCTACATCGCGTTCTCTCTGCTTCTCTCTGCTTCATTGCTTTTTCGCACTAGGCCACCATCGCACCGTGACACAGAAATTCTACACATATACACACTTTTTGAGTGTGAAATGCATCCCTTGAAAATCCCTCGACAAATCCTCCAAACCATTTTCTTCCGTCGACCTACTACATTTTTACCCCACACGTTCTTCACCTCGTCCTCTTAACTCCTCTTTCTATTTTCACTACAATTGTTATTACTATATATGGCATTGCCCTAACACGCGTACTGTTCCCTAGGATTTATTTTTATCGTTCTCTCTACTTCCTGAGCGCGAGAGCGACCGCTGCTGCTGCTTTGCCACTCCAAACTCTACTCTCTTTATCCGCGAATCGGAATTTTATCCATTTCGTAAGAATAAAGGGGCAAGGGAGGGAGGTTTATAAAAGAAAAAAAAAACATGAACGGATGGACGGAGAATTAGGGCGGGTTGAGGGAACGTAAGATGGACCAAACTTTCTCGTGGATAACGCTTTTCTTTCTTTTCTCCTCGCTTTCTTATTTCTTTCTTTCTTCCATATCCATTCGCCCGAGGGTCCATACGATCATTTCCCAAGATCCATACATCCATATATATATTCATACGTATTACCATCGCGAAAATTTCGCCCCTGGGATAACATTATAATTCACTCTCGTCCGTTACCGCCATCTACGTGTTCTCTGACGCTTCCAATGTTCCAACATTATTGCTGGCTCTTAGCATTCGGCTCGCAACCCTAAATGTCGTATACTTTTATCTCCACTTTCGGCACAATGGACAAACTGGATAACTTTTGTTTCTCACTCGTATTAGTCAACTGGATGAAGATGTAGAGGAGTTTCAGCGAATTTGGTTTACCGTCGAAGTTTCGATGTTGCTCTACTCGAAAAAAATAAAAATATAAAATAATCGAGTACGGTATCCATTTGGGGGAACCCATTTTTTCTAGTTCTCTTACTTCTTTCATTTTGTTTCTACCACAGCAGGTCATAATTCCAATAAAAAAATAAAACTGTAGTTAATTGAAACATGGCAAAAGAATAGTTAACCGAAATTTTTGGTCAATTTACAAACTCCATATAAATTACCACTAAAACCCTCTTTATACGCGGAGGTGAAAATTAACAAATTGACCACAGTGATTTTTGTACCTTTCGTGGAAGTCAGACATCCTCTTAGAAACGAGCGAAATACGGTTTTCCGTCCGTGCACCAACGAGCCTTAATTAAAAATGTGTGTTCTCCCGGAAAAGTTTCCTTCCCTTTCCTACAAACCCACCCTTTCACTTGCTTTCCAGTCGGTTATCCAGCTGCTGGCGAAAAAAAAAGAAAAAAAAAAAAACTACAATTATATTACAACGTGGAAGCACGGCCCAGTTGTACTCTTTATATGTTTGTAATGATGTATATAGGCCATTTTTTTCGCCAGAATAAATACACCCTTGCTACATTAATTCTAGTGAGTATAAACTTACATACTCGTGAATATACGTTGCTCATTATCTTTTTTCAAGTCGAACGCTATGGTCAATGTTTATAGCGTAATCTTGTTCCTTTTCAAAACGCATTTTCAGACCATTAATTACTGAAAGTAAACCTTATTATTTCCTCCGATGTAATTAAGAATAAATTACATTTTGACATTCTCTTGATCAAAACGGTCGATTGAAGCCTCGATGAATAAAATATTGGACTCGGTTCAATTGAAACTCCGAGGATTTTTCACAAACCACACGTTTATTTGCTGCGAATAGCATTCCATATTTGTTAAAAATCATTTCGTAGGTCGAAATGAATGAAAAATTACAGCAGCGGTTGATTTCGCGTGGAATCCCTTGAATACAGTATTCAGTTGGCAAATGAATACGGGCTGAGTGACGTCTGGTCGCTTTTTTAAAATCCTGACGGTATATGTACCGGCAACGAAGGAACTCAAGGTTTGGAGTGGGTTTATGAATTTCGTCGAGAGTACCCGGGCGCTGGCCGTGTACAGCTCAGACCCCCGTCAGTGCCTTAATTGTACGACTTTACGTACTATTGCGCCAGTGCGCTACGACTACGGTATGTAATTTTTGTCGGAGTACACTCATGAACGAATGCCTCTTATCTCAACGAAGGTAGATTCGCTGAGTCACGGTAAGCAATGGAAGAAACTTGTGGTGCTTGTCCTTTTGCTTTTTCAGCATTTTAATAGTATTTTTTTCGTAATTATAACCGCGGGGATCATAAATAGTTTCCAAGGGTAAGCTTAAAATTTTTGAATGCGCGGTGAGTTTCATCTCGAATCGAAATTCGGAAAGACAGCACAACACAGTAAAATACTTCTTGCTTTTTTATGTCATTTCTGATAATGGCACATGTTCAGAAGATATTTGTTTCGTTGTTCACTCATATCTCAAGAATACAAACGTCTGTATGTATAGAGTCAAGGGATCATTGTCGAGAATCGAATGAAGATATGATATTTACGTTATCAGACGACTTTCTTTCTCGAGCCTTTCTTCTCTCCCCCTCCAATGACCATACACTCTGACTCTTGAAATCTTCGGCTGACCTCAACCAAAGATCCCATGGGATCCGAGCTAAGCTTTTGGCTCTCTTCTTCTCGTGGTCGAGCTGTCCAAATTTTGCTCCTCGAATCGCCTCTCTCCAATGTTCAAGAAATACAGGAGCCTGTGCTAGTCTTCAGCAAAGAGAATCCTCCTGATGTGAGACGAGAGAAAATAGGAGGTGGAGAACGAAGATATTGCGGTGAACCATCAGCATAGCTTCCCTCATGGGATATACAAGGAGAAAAGAGGATTGTGACAGAAAGATGTTACTTTTATGGACGGAAATTTGTAAGCCAGAATTGCTCGTGAATCGGGGATTTCGATGACCTCTGTCTGACCCAGACTCTGGAGTTTCTTACTTATAGAATTTCTCACTGTCATTTTGCGCCATAAAAAATGAGACAAAATTACAGGGTGGAGAAGAGTTCGAGCGAAAGATAAATGTGGAACGTGCAAATGACACATTGTTCTTTTTATTTTTTTATTCAAATGAACCTTCAAAGACACTTTCCCTTTTGCCGTATCGAAGAACTCCTATTTTTCAACATGTTCGTTCAACTCAAACAAAATAAAACAAAATATTATATAAACACTGTTATTCAAATATCAAATAAAAGTTCGTACGCAGAGACGATAAATATGACGAGAAGATTGTTTCTGTATTTGCTATTCTCGTTTTCTGACAGTTTTATTGGATTCGTTTTCCTTGAGAGAAACACACCAACAAAAATTTAATACGATTTAGATAACGTGGTTTGCTTTCCTTTCGCATCTCCTTAGAGCTTAATAAACAGAGTGCTTGTGTCCTTTTATATTTTTCTTACATTTAATTGCATCATTTCTTATTAGAACATACTTGCGTCATGTCTTATCGTCGGGAATTTTATATCATCGAAATGAAAGTCTATGCATTACAGAATTCTTCTTGAGTGCTTCTCAAAGTCACTTTTTCTCAAATCAGCAGAATAATATTGCAATGGCTCAAGACGTTCCCTTCACATCTTAAAATAAATAGAGACGTCCGGCGGTTTCAAGGTATTGAGTGCTGGGTACACTGAGGATCTTCTACAAATACTCTAATGAGAATATTTGTAAAGACCTCATGATGAATAAACGACAGGAAATGGGAAAATTCTTCGATATTCCCTACAGGTATATCCTCAAGGACGTTGAGATCGAAATCGGAAATTATGAAACTTGTTAATGTCCATTTTTTAATAACGAGCTTCTTAATATGGTCGTGAAATTTTTAAACGACTCTCCAATACTTCACATAAAAACAAACAAAATTTTCAAAAGTCGATAAAAACGATATTTATGAGTTCCTAAATGTGGAACAGATTTTTTCAGGCATTGATAGATTCTGGCAACATTGACCATTTATTTTAGGATAAGACCGACTCGTGCTTCTCGTTACAGGTCGTTTTTTTATATCTATCTAGACCTTTTAAAACGTCCATTAAAACGATGATCTCCAAAGCGTATCACATTTTTCACGTCCTCGGCTCACGAGATTACCGGAGCCTAATTGAATTAATTAATTACTGCAGAGACTTCCTTGTCCATTATCGTGTTTATTCATTATTCTTCTCATTTCCCACGCGCACACTTTTACTTGAATGTCGAGCAGGATTTTCTTATTTGTTGTCGTTTCTCATTAGTCTTGGAACAAAGAGCAAACCGCATTTATTTGCTCTGAGAGCATCAGAGTTTGCTCAATTTCTCGAATCTATTGTACCACGGAAATTCATAAGAAATAATCAAATCTTGTCATAACTTGAAACCTGCAAGAGTTTTTCCCTATCATTCAAACATGCTGAACATTGTTTATTTGATAAACCATTGGATAATATGGGGGAAGATTATAGACTCACGTTTGATGTTATTCCTGTTTTTAATTGCTTGGAGCCTTTCCACCACGTGAAAACAGCTGGGGGTGTTGAGCCCGTGCTCCGACAGGTGATATCGTATTTAACGCCAGCCGAGAATTGTCTTCGTTTCGAACCCTTCGTTTCGATGTGAACACTGAGAGGCTTCACTGTAATAATAAAGCAAAGAGAAATGAATACATCCGGTTAAAAACGACGTAGCCAAAGTTGAATTTCGTTGTGCATGAGATGTTTCAAAATTTCTCAAAGTGTTTGATACTAAGATGAAAAAGTATCTAAAAGATTGAAAGCATCAGTTGCGTCAATTCGTACATCTCGTGTTCATGCGTCAGCCATTTTGGATTTTTTAACACACTCAACTGCAGTTCGCGTTCTCACGGTGGTGTGAATGCGTAACGCAATAGTATTTTATGTGACGTCATCAGCCTAATTTCCAACGATACGTGTATTGAATTGCAGCTATTGCAGACGTGCTGTGAATGCAACGTTATTTCATAAGACGCGGTATAAAATTGTGAAATATAAAACGTTGAAATAGTTTCAAGAAAATGATATTACGAGAACCATTATTTGAACGAATGTTGTAGTTCTCATGGTTTTATTCATTATTTATTCATATTTTATTCTGTGACAATTGTTTCTACGGCCTCGTGATTGTTTCAAACGTTCGCCAGATTGACTTCCAAGGATTCTGAACATAATTGGTGTCTGTTTCATGAAAGATTAATTCGAATTTTCATGATCACTTGCCTGGAGGAATTGCGTTAAAGTAATTTCGTGACTTGCGTAATACACATTAAGCACAGTTATTCTAATGCATATAATACAAATAATTTATATTTCCATCAAATGGTGTATTTGTTTTATGTGGTAACAATGGTCGTTGAACTTCTTTTGCATGCATGTACTAATTAGGTCGTCGAAATAGCCGTGTTTAAGCGCCTCGTTACAGGTTAACAACTTGGCAATAATAGTTTGCGAACGATAGTATTATAACTCTCGTCAGTGCATGGGAAGAGAAAGGGAGTGGGAGGAAGTAGAGGAGCAATTGCCGAGGTTGGTGAAGGATAATACATGCACGAGCTAATAATAATACGAGACTATTATCCACCTAAACTACATGTGTATTTCTAACAAATGAGACAGAGTGAGAGAGGGACTGGGACGAGAGGGAAGTGGGCAAGCTTGCCCCGGATATTTCACATTTCATTGTGTCGCCGATAGCGAGATAGTAATCACCCCACGCGAACCAAACATCGCTCACGCGTGCGGACGCGAGAGATTATTGCGACGATTAAAGGGTTGAGCAGGATTATCAAACCGTTATTAAACTTACTGCCCTATCTCACGTACTATCGCATTATCCGAAAAGCATGTACAATATACTTGGACTACCCTCCACTTGCCTTTATGGAAACTTTATGGATGAAAAGCTTGACTTCTTGCTTACTGGAAGATTAACTTCAACATTGGCAAGTTTCTTGGTTCAATGTTATCATCGTAATTCGTTTAGATGAAAAATCTATTCGTTATTTTCGCCAGTTTTCACGGTGGTTGATGATTTTCATACGACTTCGTTAGTTTTCATCGTTTATCTCTTTTACACCGTCCTCTTTCGTTGCTTCCACGTTTTTTCATCCGATTCTCGTATCTCGCATCCAGTTTTATGAATAATAATGCGTCGCGATGAATTTCATTCTCCTACACGAGTCAATTATCCTAAACTTCATTCGGTCAGGCAAGTTTACTTTGGAAACAACTAGTTAAATTATGGCCGGAATTTTGTGACAGTTCAGAGATTTCTCTTGTGTGTACGACACGTTTTGAAATTTCTCCCTGGGTGGATGTTGAAATATGCGAGTCGCGAGGGTGACCCATCTTTCATATACGTTTATACATTATGTGTATGGGTCTGTATGATCCACCATGACAGTGGTGGTAGGAGCGATATTTTTCGTGAAAAGTTTCCTCGTTAAGCGCGTTGCTCTGGACAGACGAAAAAGAGCAAGAAATACCAGCAGAGGGAGGTAAATGTGTCATTCCAGTGTATTCGCACGCTGTTGCCAAGTTTCGAGAATTTTCTCCCTACTTTCTGTCGTCATTTCATTGTCGACGAAGAATTCGTGCAGACGACGAGGAAAATCAGAAAACTAACTGTGGAAACAATTACAACCAGACACGCGATCGTTCGCTTTAACAGTGCAATGCGCAGCAATGTACAGCAATGTACGCGGTATCCAGGTTGTGTGTCAATGACTATCAGCATTGGAAATATATTTCGAACTGTATGGTACAACGTTTAGGAGAAAATATTAACCGAACAAGATGAAAAGAACTCTCAATATCCATTGAGTCACCAGCGATAAACGCCACCGATCGACAAACGTTCCTAATCGTTTTCAAATGGATCACAAATCTCTAGAAATTGAGAAAAAATGTTGATCTCGGAAAAAAGTTGCACTTTATCTACATGTCTTTTGCGAAAAAGCAAACGAGAAATGAATTGCTATACAGACCACCGTTCAACGCCAAGGAAGGCTGTAGCCGCGTATACTTATTTAATTACAACAGCAGCACGAGACACAGCAAAGTGGAAAACCTCGGACGGTGAATTATTCCAAGTTTAGTGTAGGGTCCAGGCACAAGGAGAACTGAAACGGTGGCGGATCGTTGCCAGCACCGGGTGCCGTGCTGTTGTAACGAGCTTTTATGGTATCTCGAGACACACGCAACGAAACTACCATATACGACAACCACCAAGAGTACCAAGCAATAACCGTTTAAACGGAGGTCGATGCCATGCTGCAAGAAAGATAGCAAAGACGAATGTCTTCTCGCCGGAAGTGTGGACTAAACGACGCCATTTTGGCTTTGTGACCTGTTGAAAAGGGTCATTATGATACCGCAATAGAGCAAACGTTTCTGCCCCAAACATTGCCCTATATCTTTCAAATTGTATGTTCATCGACCTACTACGAAGTCGATAGAATCATTTTTTCTTACAAAACAAGATGCTGAGGAGAAGACAACTATTTGATTTAATTAAAATGATGACTTGATCTGTGAAAAATTCGAAGTCCACAGTGAGAAAATGTCAAAGTAAAAATTAGACATAAAAACGAAGAATCGCACTGTGCAGAAAATGTCAAATTTATAAAGTCTTCTGTGGACTTTCTGTGGAATTCAATGATGTTACAAATTGGAAATGAAATTTTCAAATTTGAATGAAATTTGACGAATTTTTTACTTTTACAATTAAATGTAAACTTTACAGTCAATTTTTTTTTCTGGGTAAACTTGAGTAGACCGTATGAGTTAATTCATAGAATAAGAATAAAAATTGTACGACGTGAAGATTTTCGAACGAGCTGATAAGTGATTGCTCGTCACGAAGTACGAAGCGATGGAGCGGTTAGAATTCTCTGTGAAACCGGCGAGCTGTCTGACCACGTCGGGATTTATCTCCTTGCAGTTAAGGCAAGCGAAAATGTATTTTTACCTCGTATCAGCATGAAACGAAAGAATAAGTATTGTCAAAGGAGTAAAAAAGCGCTGACATCGATTTACGGAAATATCCTTGAGAATTGTATGTGTTACGCTGACAAGTATCGAGTGGTTCCTTCAAGTACTTTTTATTTTTTCAATTCTATATATCGCCAAGTAGCGATCCCTTATCGGTATCTTTGAGACTTCTAGCCTCAGTGAGGGCTCGTGGAATTCGCTTACGATTTTACAATGCAACAGCAGCAGCAACAACAGCGTCAGTAGTATCTAAAATCGAGATAGATGCAGGAATGAAAAGCGTAGGGAGTGAGAGAGAAGGATGAAGGGGAAAGATCCGCAACTTTCGGCTCGCAGCTTCTTCCTTTTTCTTCTCTATTCCTCTCGCTTTATCTCTTCCTCACTTCCGTTTACCGGAACCACGTCTGCCATCACGTATCCACGTTTCTACCTCTTGAATGTTGTTTTTTTCGCTTATTCCTTCTTTTTTTTTTCATTTTCTCCGTTGCTTCGCATACGGCTGTGAACCGCATGAGTACCGGGTAAAACTTTCGAGTCCCAACGACCTCAAACCCTCTCCCTCCCTCCCTCTTCTAGTCTCTTTCACGTATTCCCCTGGCAAGCGAAAAAGCAGTGCGAGAGCCACAGAAGTATACACAGGAATATAACGATACCGATGGGATGTCCACAGAAAGAAGCTCGAAGCATCGAGGCGAAGTAGGGGAACGAGGAGGAGGAGGGGGGGGGGGGGGGAGCTGTTTGGTAAAGCAACGGAAGCGACGGCATAACGTCTGCGGGCCGGTTATGCGATGAGGCCGATCTTATGCGCAAAAGTCGCCTTCCGCCATCTTACGACTTCACGGGACATGATTTAATTTAAACTTGTTTGACGAAAACTTTTCACGAGCTGAATCTCTTTGCAGTACGAGACAGCGAGAGTCGCCTTAAACGAATTCGAATCCCTTGCGTTCACTCTCACCAACTTTTCTCACTATCCTCCTCTCTTTATCTTTAACTCGTTTCCTTTTTTCTTTTCTTTTTCTACCTTCCCGTTCTCTCAATTGAACGAATATAAATTTTAATTCGTTCGAATTGAATAACTCGTTCCATATTTGCCTCCTTTGTAACAATTCCGATGATAATACTCATTTTTTTTTGGAGTAAATTCATTAAGCAATAAAAATAAATTATCATTCGTTTCCAATTGACACCAGTGGAGCAAGCTTACTTTATTCGTGGTCCAAGAAATCCATCAATTACTTGATCGTTTTAATTTGTATATCCATCGTCAACGTTATTCTCATAATGCTAAACATTTTTCGTTAAATTTGAAATTTAGTCATATGCCAAATTCATATCCTTGCTCAGTTTTTAATTAAATTCTTCAATATTAGTTTCGATATCATGATTTCTATTCAATTTCTGTCTCGAAGTTCCGTCGCATGATCAAAAACATCAGTATAAATGGTCCCGTTACGAGTATTTCCATTTACACGGTTTTGATAACTCCATTCATTGAAGATAGAAAAAAGTTTCGCAGGTGCAGAACAAATAGTCTGGCTCTTTGTACAATATTAGTCAGAAGGATTTTGGATATCGTGAAGAATGAGAAGGAGTTTGGTGCTGAAGTGAACAAAACCATGGGGAGGAGATATTCGAGAAACGAGATGTTCTATATCCTCGTGACACCCTCGGCGTCCTGAGTTTCACGTCATAAAATTTAATTTAATATCGTCGAGGCGCACTGCTGCCGCTGCTGCGTTGCAGGATACGACGACTCGTAGTTGTTTTCCGTCGCCACGGATACGTTCGCTGCTGCTGCTGTTGCAGCACATCTCGTTCAGCTTGTGTGCCACCAATTCGGTTGTTATTAATGATAGCACCGAACCGCCGTCGCGGGTTGATTGGTTTTCGACATGCCAGTCGCGACCACTGCGCGCTGCTACATCCGTAAAACGAGAACCCCCTTTCGCCAACCCACCCGCTAAGTTTCCCCATCACCCACCCTTCGATTTGCACAGTTTTATACGTTCACTTAATGGATGAAAAATGTTTGGAATTTCAATATCACGCTTCGTGTCCCACATTCACGTGGTTCCCACTACTCCGCATATTTCTATATGTTATTCTACTATATTTTTTTATTGCTCTACATACAAATTTGTTATATGCCGCTATTAGATTTTTAATTTCAAAAGTAGCAATAGCGCTGAGAGAACGAGCTTCGTAAAAGATGAGACTCATGCACGTGCAAAAACTTTCGATAGTACTTTGGAAATATTAATATTCAATATTATTGATCTTTTATTTTATTTTTTATTAAATCATGAAGAATAATGTTGAAGTCGGAGAAATATAAGGCTTAGTATTAAAATTGAGGAAAAAGGGTAAAAAATGTATGCTCCCAGTCTCCAAGATGCAAGAAGTTTTCATACAGATTTGGAATGTACTCACTGTAGAGCTCGATGGTAACCGTAGCCGAAGCTGGCCGAGTGAGATTGGTGTTGCTAGCCCTGCACGTCAGGTTGGTGTTGTGGTGATTTCTGGTGAGGCCCACGAGTGTGACGCGGTTTACCGTCACGAAATTGATCTCGCCGTTGGTACCCTGAATCTCCCTGACTTCGTAGCTCGAGTTGATCAGCTGAGAGCCGAGAAACCACGCAACCCTTGGCTTTGGTCTGCCTGTCGGTCAGAAATGTCAGATACATGCAGTCAATGACATCATTTCGTCAACCTATGATCTCCAACGTATAATTCTAATTATACATAGTACAACCATGGACAAGACAGATAATCTAATCCCGAAAGTTGATGCATAGTCACGTCGTATAAACGTTTTGATTGACGCTCGGGTTTAGTGAGAAAATTTGCATGTATGCACAACAGGGTACAGTCCGGATTATAAACACTTTGAAATCGAGCGTTTTTAACCCTTCGAGCCATATTGGGACTCGAGTTTTCACTTTACAAATTTCTTTCCGATTTGCATTCAAATTTGAACATCATGATCAAATCCTAAATCAAATTCTAAATCAGGATTGTTTATTTTTGCTTCAATTAATCTATCGGCTCAGGAGAATGGACCCGATACATTGACATGGAAAAAATGTATATTTGGTAAACATCGTCGACTCCTACAGTCAGAAAAGAAATAAATCGCATGAAAGAAACATTGTTCTTCCAATGAATCTTTTTAACGAGAATCCTTCATATGCACTGACGTAAAATTATTGAGAGAAAATATATTGGGGAGCGAGGCAAAAATTTATCATACAATGATTGATCGATACGGTCATGCCATGGCAAATAAAAAATAGGAAAAGAGGAACAACGATGAGTAAGCAGGAAGAGGTGGAGAGAGAGAGAGAGAGAGGGAGAGTCTAAGGGCGATGCTCCGATATTCATGGCATCTTGTCAATCAGGATATTGATACCCTCTTATTTGCACACAAACGTATATACGTACGCTTGACGGAGGGTGCCTTAAGCCCCCACGATAATTATCGCCTCACAGTTGACCCTAATTATCTATACACCGCATCTGTTGTCTCTATTCTCCGTGCTTGTCAACTCTCGACTCCCGCGATATAGATATTGATAAACATATTCGTATATACATTTAACGTCACGTATATAGCTATGAGTGTTTGCTTTGAATATCCATCTACTGGTATTTCGAGCTCGATCCATCGTCCACAAGTTCGAGGCCAGTCGATGTCTATTGACTTGCTTACACGTTGCCTTCCTCACGACCGACCACATCCACAAGTCTCAAGATCACTCCATCAATCATGTATTATCATATATCTATATTCTATACAAATATCTATACATGGACCCCCTCGCTTTGTACGCGTATTCGGAAGATGCATTATTCGTAGCTGTACGTGAATACCTTAATTTAATTATATGGTTTGACTCGATTAATGCTTCCTCCTCGAAGACTGGATTCTCCTCGTACTCAAGTGCAAATTACAAAACTTCTAGGGAATTAAAAGTTACGTAATATAGGATTCGAAGAATTTCAGCCCTGCAATTTTATTATCTATACTCATCGCGTGTGTCAAGTTACACAATCAATGGGACATTCCGTTGAATTCAATTACCAGAGATGAGTGCGATTTTTAATGGGAATTTTACTTCACGTTGTTGGGACACGTTTTTATTATTTCGAACAAAAAATATATGTTATTTTGATAATTTTACGAACTAAGGGTTTTTTTTGCATTTTGTTTTCATTTAAAAAAATGAAACTTTTCCTTTAATTCGAAAGGTTTTTTCGAGAACTTTCCACATAATTTGATTTCTCAACTGATATTCAAAGTGATACCAGAAAAGTTTGTTGAAAGTGGTTTTCGGATGGAAACGCTACACGAAAATGAGCTAATGAAGAATTTGAATTAAAAAAAAAAAATGACTTTTGAACAGTTGCAGTGAAAAAAGTTTTTGGCTTACGGTTAGATCTATATTTTCCGATTTCTGGCGCATTAGCCATGCACAAGTGTCAAGAGTTAGCGCACATACAATTTGTCAAACTTTGATACCCGATAATCCATCATCATGAAATATTCGATAATCCATCAGGATTTGTTGGGATCGAAAAGTGCTGAAATACTTTGAAACTCGGAATTCTGTGATTGTCGAAACTTTGTGGTATTTAAAAGTAGAATTTTGTGACATCAGTCCGTAGAGTGCGGGGATAAATGTACCACGCGTAGCTGGACGTCGCGGTTAAACGTTTACGTTCATTGGCCGGTAAACTGTATGAACATGTACATGATAGTTCGTTTGTGTCTTTCTCGTGCTGTTACGGTGGGAGTGCAGAAGTGATTTTGCATCAAGCGTTAAAACAAACATTTTACCGGTGCTGGGTGTCCATTCGTGTGCTATGGCACGCGCCGCTTCGCTCTCGCTACCGTCCTGCAAGCTAACCTTTCTCTTCATCAGTACCGATACCACGTTCAGGCATCACGAGCACCGCCTGCGTGTCGTTCGTAATTGCATTTCGTTATCCGAAACCTACCCAGTGTCAGGTTCCCATACATGTGCATGAATAAATACAAAAAAGTGATTCACGAGCGATAAAAAACATATGTTTCAAATTATGTTACTACGATACAAAATTAAATATCGAAAAACCCTTCGACCAGGCGTGGAGATTGCACAGGTGAATTATATGATTACTTTTTATTTATTCCATTCGTTCGAGAATTTTCGATCCACAATTTCATTTACCAGTTTGTAATCTTTGTTGGTTTGAGTAAAGAGATGGATTCCAGTTTGAAATTCAAGCCATTTCGACTGAAATAACGCTTCAATTTTCCGGATTTGGGTTAACGTTTTGGATCAGGGAATGAAATAACGTTCAAATATATTTTTCGTATGTTTTTATTCTATAGACAGTCATTCAGCGATCCCAAAATAAGGACCGTTACAAATTACGAGCCACGAGATAAAATTTAATACAATATTCATCGATCAGACGAAAAACATCACTTCTCGAAAATATTTCGAACCTACAGGGATCTTTTTGTTTCGATAGATTTTCATAGTTCGTATGGCTTTTCTATCGCGGCCCGAATAATTGATCAAATGGTTTGATCGAGTGACGTAAATAAAATATATTGTAAAATGAATCTTTCTGTTCCGATCACATAAAATAATTTTTTATAACCGAAACCAGGCCGAAGTAGCTATTTTCCAAGCGTTCTTATATATTCGCAGATATGAAATTATTGTTCGTATGAAAGCAGCAAACGAGTTGCCATGAGCACACAGTAGTGCGGAATGTACCAGCATGAATAACCAAACATTGCATCCGCATCGGTAGCAAAGTGCTGGCTGGAATCCGGAGCAGGCGCCATTGTTGGTATTTGTGCAGTACAGGGGGGCGGTAACATTGCGCATGATTTTATGCGACATTGCAATAAATTGGAGGTAGAAACTCGAGAGTTTCTCGGTATTGCATTCAATATTGAGTGATGAAAGAACGTGTTTTCCCGCGTGACAGAAATTTCCAAGTTACTAAGCGAGATTTTCACGCTTCGAAATATTTTTGCTATTTATAACGTTTGTGACGTCTTATCATCGCTATTTAATTAAAAGAAATTACGTATTTGTTGTAACGATCAAATATGTTCAAGCTCATTAGTTGACCTGATCTGTTTTTTTTTCGTATAACCATCAAAATGAATTTATTTCGATCTCGAAAATAAGAATATTCGTTTTCACAGTCGAACGATTTTTCCAATCGCGATACACGCGGTATTGTGGAAATTCGTGAAACACGATGAACAATATCGAGATAAGTAAACGCACCGGAGAGTTACGAAAAGAGGGGACTAATGCTAACGTAAGAAAAATGTGTATATATGGGTGTATATTCGGATGGAGTAAGAGATTATTTCGATACATGAGTGTGGAAACTTGAAAGGGGGAAGAGGAGCATGGGAGGGCGAAGATTGTCAAGCTGAGGGTGAATAGGCGACAGCAGGGAGGGTAGAAAACGAGAAGAGAAAGTGGGAGGGGAAGGGAAGTGCATTGGGTATAGTCGTCGTTTCGGAGAGTCGCCGAACCATGGCTTCCTGTTCCGGGAGGAAATAACAATTACTTTTGGGGCTATCCCGGCTAGCAGACGAAGTATCCTTCCACAATATATACATATCTTTCTATATTACCTACTCCGTACATAGATATACGATGTAGATAGATATACGTGAGTTTGCTCTTAAGCTCGAGGCAAAGTTAAATGTGCGTTCACCTTAATGCTCAGCCACAATTTTTCTACCTCACTTTTCCTCCTCCTTAACTATACTATACTCGCCATTCTCATAGCTTTAGCAACTCCTACGACTCCACCCCAACTATATATATTATCCTCTTTTTTCTTCTTTCCCTTTTTTCATGGTTTTTCTGGTCCTTTCACCTCTCTTTGATTCCTTTTCTTGCTCTTTTTCTCTTCATTTGCCCTCTACTTTTGGTTTAAGTGCCTGAAGAACAGAAGAAAATAATATGTGAAGCTCACGTTTTAATTTTCATCAACTTTAACGCTGTCAATCGAATGTTGGAGACAAAAAACAATGAAGAATCTACTTTCGCATAAGTTGGGATAAATGTTTATTTAAAAAAAATAGTAATAGTAAAGTTTGTTTGAAAAGCTGTTCAGATATTGTGGGATCAAAGATAGTAAGCATGCATCAAATATTGCTCGGATAAATTGACGAGATAACTGAT
Source organism: Campoletis sonorensis (assembly GCA_013761285.1). Lineage (NCBI taxonomy): Eukaryota > Metazoa > Arthropoda > Insecta > Hymenoptera > Ichneumonidae > Campoletis > Campoletis sonorensis. Next base: position 4,166,536 of record JACEOJ010000085.1, read on the forward strand.
TTACACAGATTGTTAGATCGCCAATGATATGGTGGATGTGATTTTGATTACGAGGGAGCGAGGCTATATTTCGATTCAATAGGGGAAGGGAAAAAACCCTTCGAGTTTACGCAAGGTCGATTCCTACGTTATTCTTTGTCAGGAACAGGAAAGAGGAAGAATACGATCCCAGAATTGTGGAGCTTACGAGAAACAAGTTTAAGGATATCGTCTCTTACACTGGGATTACATTAATAATTCTTATTCAATCAAATATTGAAATAAACCGGAATATTATTCTTGGCGAGACTAATGACGTTCCAGTCGAATGGATTTTCGAATCAAGTCACATGAACGACCTCGGATTCACTCTGAAGTTCTAATATTTGTCCATCATTGCAATTGACAATAAGAATAAACCTTTTCGACATTCTGATAAAGACGCTGTACTATTATTATAAGAACTTTGAAGTCTTTAGTTTAATAAAATTGAAATAAAAAAATCGTCATGGATGAAGCAGAAAACGTTCAGACCAAGTTCAGAATCTGCAGAAAGTATAACTGTAGTTATATATATAAATATGTATATATATATACATACATAGATCCGGACATCCGGATTAGAGCATCGTCGGTATCTTAGCGAGTCATCCACTCGTGGCACAGTCTCTCACTCGAACTCCTTCAGCTCGTCTTTTTTTTTTTTTTTGCTTGCCCAAGAGTCCTACCCCTACTTTTTTCATCTGCTTCTCTCTTTTCTCCTACTGGAATTCTGCGTTCCAAATGAAAAATCCCATTTCCCTTAACCGCGGGGACTCCCCTGGCGCAAGGCCAATTCCATTTAGACGTTCCTGCACATACTCTCGAGGTGGAAAAGCTGCAGAGACGAGAGGGAAAGAGGAGGATGTACTCGTGGCACAAGTCTCCAAGTGCTTCGCTTCTTCAGCTCCTCTTCTTCGTCTTGCACTCCGACGAAGACGAGTGAAGAAGACCTCCCTATAGAAGCTGTGGCTCCTTGCGCGACGAACCATCGAGATCGAGAAAGAGAAAGGGGGGAAGAGGGATGGAGGAAGAGGGGAGGAGGACTCCGAGGGAGAGACGGAACGAGAGTGGCAAAGTCGTCCTTCGTTGCTGTTGCTTTGTGCTTTGCTTCTGCTCGTGATGCTCGATGTTGAGACAGACAGAGATGGACGGATTGAGAAAGCTCTCACACTTTTTTCTTAACCTATTTGCGGCGCCTCTTCGCGCGTATAACGCTGCACACTGAATTTCCCTTCTTCGCCGTCAACCTATCTGGACTCTTGCCAATGTGATTCGTACATACCGTCATACAAGACCACGGCAACACAGAACGCGTTTATAGTTGTGATTCTAGCACACACGACGTTAAGTCGTGCTTTTTTATCCCTCCGGCAACGACGGGCGTCGAGATCCGGACGTCCTCGTATACGCGATCTCTCGTGAAATGACGAGGTAAGAATCTTCTCCTTCTTCCGATTTTATGGAGGCATTCATCCTCGAGTAAGCATTCCTCACTTCGGTAATGTATTTTTCGTCTTCTTCTCGAAACTCTTTCCAGACTCTCTCGGTTGATTGAATTTTTCGATTATTATTTCAAACAATAATAAATATACTCTTCTTCGCCTGCGATTTTTAAGTTCGAATTTTCCAGTTAACTCGGTTCTTTCCTCGACGAATTCTCGGGGTCATGATCACAATTCAAGATCCTGAGAGCTTGTAGTTCCACAAAATTTATGTTTTGGATCCATTATTAATTCAAAATAAAAACAATTTTTATCTACTGAGCATTATTAAATTTGTATTACTCGAAAATTCGGTCCCAGTCTTCTCTACTGCTTATTATTGTACATTAAATTTTTTAAATAGTAAATATAAATTAATTAAAGCCGATGGAGGCCAATATGCGTGACGAAAATGAAGAGATTTTTTGGGATCAAGGAAGAAAGATAGAGGATTAAAGGAGCACATGGTACCACGAGTAATCTCGTCTGCCATTATCGTCTTATCGTTATTACATCGTTCGCTACGATGTACGTTTTTCTTCTTTTTTTTTTTCAATATCCTACCCCGTTCCACACATTCACTATCCGCACACCAGGCATTAATACGAATAATAAATATCAAGGAGACCCGGGGTGGTTTTAATCTGGCAACAATTTTCTCCCCCACACTCGAAAATCCGTTGGGTATAACGGGACTACTGAATTGCTCGGATAATAATAATCGAACGAATAACCGTGCGCCACGAAGATAGCAACCGCGAACATTATCCAGCCTGTGTATGTCTACTGTAAACCTCCAAAGAACACTTTTCAATACTTTATGACGTTTTTTTTCTTCTTTTTTCTCTTGTATCTAATATTCACGTACTGATTATCTTTCATAACGTAATGTTATAAAACGCATATCATAATTCAAGCTTACCTCCAAGTGACTCACACACGAGCGTCAGATTTGCACCCTCATCCGCATAAGCAATCCGTAGATTACTCATGTCTCGTCTTTTCGTGTCGTAGATTTTTGGAATCGATGGTGGAACTGAAAACAGGAAATAAAAATAATCATTAGCACTTTTATTCGTGCAATAAAAATCAACTTTTCTTGATTTCAAAAAGCCTCTGTCAGCCCATTTTTGACGTCGTCCGGCGTTCGCTGACAGAGCTCTTTTGTAATCGGTAAAACGAAATGTAATCGCTACACAAAATGTTGCAAAATAATATGATTTCGATACTAAAAATGAGTCTGTGACAGCAAAAGAATTGGATGTAATATTTTTGTACGTTGAATTAAGTGATCAAGTCACGTTTTTTCATCACAGTATCCAAAGATTCGTGGTTCAAAGTTTGGTGGGTAAACGTGTCTCTCGTTTACTCGTGGCTCACGTTTGCCTTGCTCGTCGAACGTCATCAGGTGTCCTCTTTTACGTCGATAACACAAGACAAACAGAGGGAGGAATGAGCACAAGAGAGCAACGTGCTACGGTGGAGACAGGTTGGCTGCCGGTGGTACACCATACCGCTCGGTTGTTCACAGAGTGGTAAACATGCAACGTTGTGTGTTGACTTGTGCCTCTCGTTGGACAGAAGTCCCTCGAGCGGCAGAACTTGCTCGCGGCTATTGTCTTTGCGTCGTGGGACGGTCCACCTTTACTATGTTTCAGTGTCAATACACAAACGGGATGTCTGAAAAACGTCGCGCCACAATTTTAGACAGTAGCTTGAAATACTTCGAGAAATCCATTTTTCATTTAACATTTTGTTTCCTTCGCATTGTCGGTACGATGTTAAAGAATCTGTGATAGCCAGGAACGTGAAATTCATGAAAATCTAATCAATGATGTTTCGGAGAAATAGACAAGGGTTTATAGTTTTTTAATTCCACTCGAACCTCACATTTTTGGACACTCTGTATAGTGAAGTGTTGAGACTCTAGGAGAAGAAAGGTCGAGCTCGCGTGTTCATATGTGATGGTTCGGCCTCGCAGACGTCAAGAACGAGGTTCACGATGGGGGCTGGTTTTTGTTATTGGTCCGTATATGCATGTTGATGCCTTTCCTCGGGTCTGTTGGTTGCATCCGCGGGGCATCGACAAAACGCCGGATGGGAAAGAGGCCAGAGAATTTTCGTGGGATATACATAGACCAAGAGTAGAGTGAAATGAATATACGTATAGGTGGATGGAAAGTACGTGAGGTCCTTTCAGCCAAATTCGATAAGCACGGCAGGTCACGATGGAAAATATTTTGCATATGGTTCTATATTCACCTGCAAGCCTCGACACACCTATTCTCTTCTCCTACTTTGCTTTCTGTACGGAGGCTCCACAAGAAACCACGTACCTTATAGGTATATTCAGGTCAAAGGTGTTTGCTTCGAAAGTATAGTTGAGTGTTTGTTATGTGCAACGAGTCCAGTAATTTCATTCGACCACCAGCAGAAGAAAGCTTCTGTGTCCTGAGCAGGGAACACCATGGCATACAGAAAAAGGATCTCTTCAATTCTGCCATGCTTTTTGCACGTCCATGTACTTTGTATGAAATATAAGCGCGAGTTAAGCCTCATTCATAAATTAAAGAATTATTCAAGAACACCGTATGGAGCTTATAAATTGAAGGAGAATGTGAAATATCGAGTAAAGGGATGGATGACAAGTTTTTATAAATATCCGATAAAATAATCTATTTAAATGTTTTTCTAGTAACGTGCAATTTTAATAAACATTGATCGACATAAAAATACACTGGACTATAATATGAAGAATTTGGAAAATTTAGATTATCAATTGCGAACTGATAAAAAGGGACTTTGGTACAGTGTCTCTTGAATATTTTCCAGCGGACGAATATTCCTTCCTTTTTATGAAATATAAAATGCACTCTGATGTTTTTTTAAGTATGTGGATAACGAGAATCAAATTCAACTCGTTTATCATGATTGTTGTCACTGTTTTTCAACATTTATCAAAAACAACTCCGTTTTTAGTAATCTTCTGTTATATACAATTATTGGAACCATATTTCGGTGTTTCAAATTCCCTGCTCCTCTCATATGCCCCGAAATTATGAGTGTGTAATGTAATTAGCGGTAGTACCATGCAATCCTGAAAAACCACTGTTCATTACCGTGATTTTATCGAACGAAAAGTGGAAATAATTAATCGCAACAATTGTAATTTTAATAATAACAATAATTGATTGGCATCGTTCTATTTTAATTAAATTTGTATGCGAATAATATTCGGGATTGCATACATTCGTTGCAAATATATGCGGTTCGATGCACATTTTTACGATTCTCATGCCAACGAAAAAGGTACTGTTGAATGATTACACAAATTTTTGCCGCAGCGTCTCTTGAACATCCCTGCTGGCAATGAACATTTAAAATGAAGAAAAGTTCTGGATTATTTTGAATAATCATTCTCGTTTAAATGCTGAATTTGGAACTTTGCTTTTTTTTTGTGAAAATACTTGCACACGAGTTTTTATTCTTACGACTTTTGGTTGGTTTATGCAGCAACGAATAGTACCATTGCGAACGTCATTTTGACGTCATTATTCGGATCTAGAGGCGGACGAATATGACACTCGAGAACGAGGAGAGACAGTGAAAACTGCGCTTTTATGGGAGCTCAAGTTCCTTATTTCTTCGAAAGGGTAGCTGTAGCACTTTTGTAAATATTTTTACATTCCTCCATAGGGAATCCTTTAGAATTCATCGCCCATTTCGCCACTTTCTATCCAGTCTTGAGCGTCCCTCGTTTTTATCGCTTGCACGTCCTTTCCCTATTCCCTCTCTTTCTCTCTTCCTTTTTTTTGTATCGTTCCTCGCTGCCACAAGATCGTTTATTAATGAAATGAAGTACTTCTCGAGGCAAGAAAGGCTCTTGATACGCAAAGCCAATTTTTCACTGTCTACCTTGAGACGAAGGCGAAGAAAAGAAAAAGAGAGGAACTTGAGTTCGTGGTAGTCGTTACCTTGTTTTCGTTCGGATAAGAAACGCAATATCGAGATGTAAAAGAAAATAAAGTTGGGTCGAAAGTCTCAATAATAGAATACGAAGAAGGGGAAGATATCTAGTATGTCTGTATACATAGGCGAGTGGGTGGGAATATGGAACCCTGAGGACATATTTTTCTAAACTGAAACTTTTAGAAACTATTACAATTATTTCCATGGTGTTTTTCCGTCATTAATAAATTGATTTGTTGAATATAATAATAATGATAAAAAACAATAGACTGAAAATCACGGTAAAAAAGAAAATTACTTGGATTCTTAGTTCCTCGCCTCAGTTCCAAGATGTTCCGTTGTCCCGTTGCCTTTCGACCCGAACAACGTTCTTGGAGACGAAACAAGAACAAAAAAAAAATTGCCTCGAAAAGCAGGTTGACCTCATCCACTACTCACATTGTGGAAAGACGCCAGCGTGAACTCGCATTTTACGTTTTTCATTTGCTTCTTCAAAACTCCACAATTGTTGACAAATTCATCACCTTTCTCGTCTCAACACTTTATTCTTTGCGTCTCCTTTTTGACCATCGGGCTATCTGCTCCGTTCTAACTGTAGCTCATTTTCCCCTTCTTTGATAGCAATTTCCTGTGAGACTGTTTCAACGCTGAAGAAATTTCTGGATAACTTTATCTGAGATTGCAAATCCTCTTTTTTCCTTGTTTTTATCTGTTCATCAGAGTTTTTATTATAGATTATTTTTTCTGGTTCATTAATTAGCTTTTTGTATATCTTGTTTCTACGATTGCAATAAGTTCCCCAATTAATCCACACGGAAGCCTTATTGGAGAGAGCTCTACTTCTCAAAACACAAAAAATAGTATGAAATTTCATTATTTCGAAATGTAGTTAGGGCTCGAGTTCGGTGAGTCCATTTTCTTACATTTCAGTTCGTTCAACACCGATTTTTGGAAAGAGAACTCTAGTTTATTTTCTGCTAGGAATTATAGCCATAAAGCTAGGGGTGCATGGAATCTTGTATCATGTACTAGATATGTATCAAGGAAACGTGAACACGGGCAAAGGAAAAGTGCATGTGTATGTGATTTGATAGCGTCGATCTCGTTGCTTGGAGGCATGTATGTGTAAATTTTTTTCTCCAATCTCCATCGGTAGTGGAATTCATTATTCGGTAGATACGGACAGTCGGGTATATGCCCAGAAAAGGAAAATATATTGGAAATTGAATTTATTGCTATATATACGTATATGTGTGAAATAAATCGAGATGTAGGAAATGATGTCGGAAGGGTGCATGAATTTATCGCGTCACGAAGATACTCTGTGTATGGAATTTCAAATGCCTGAGAATAAAAAAGCAATAGGAAAAAATTAGGCTTAAAAAATGGCTGTCTGCTTGGGTTTTTCATATTGAAAAAATTGTTTTTATTCAATTCCGGTACGATGATTCAATTTTTGTTTTGTTTTCAATTGACTGAACAAACATACTGTGTCTGCAATCTGGTTTCCGAATTCTTCTGTGAACGTTTCCGCGTCAAAAAATGTCGTGTCGTGGTTGGAATGGCAAATAATGTTGCAGAGGAGTGAAAATGAATTCCGAAAACTAATTTTTGGTAATTACCAAAGGATTTATCATATCACGTTGTTGAATCTCACGATATATTATATTTCATACGGTTTAGCCTCGCGGTGGAGCAAAGGATGATACCGTCAAGAGAACAAATTAAGTTTTCTCGTGATCATTGGTTCGTCGACCTGGAAGATTATTTCTTTGAATTCACCGCAATAAAACAATGGTTTATGATTATGGATGAAAACGGTATGCAGTTTTTGCTTGGATTCCTTTAACTATTGCGCACATATACAGAAAAGCCCAAGGCAAAAGAGAAGAATTTTGAAGGATATATATATACGTTATCTACTGAACGGAACAATACGAAAGAAAAATCTCTTTGCTCGCTCGTTCTCCCGAGTTTTCTGGGATGCAGAGCACAGAGAGCGTCTCCTCGAGTACCCGAGGGCGTCTCGTGATTCTTGGATAAACACGATAAAAGCTATAAATGCTGGCATTTACGCGGAAGCTCTCGCCTGGAACCGAAACACTTCGCTTCTCTCTCCCTCTCTCTCTTCTTCCCCTCTTGCTTTTTGTTTTTCTCTCCTCTTCTTTTCATATAGCTCACAGACCTGGCTATAATATCAGAGGAGATTACGTTCCAAAATTTATTACGACTACTGCACAGGCATCACCTTCCAGCGCAATATCTTCAGTAAACACCCGTCTCCTTTACGTGCCACTAAAAGTTAAACTTGTCACGATATAAACAACCCCGTATACGTGGTAAGTGCAACACTGAATAAACATTGTAGTTGCAGATTAAAATCTCGTTGCGTATGATGCCCTTATCAGAATTTCATTTACATTCAAATATTTAATTACTATCCATCAAGACCAACTATTAAACTCCGATTAAAAATCGATGAAATGTCATGAGAACCCTGATTCGATTTTTTTTTGGTTTTCTGATTCGTTGGTTGTTCAATTTCGATCAGAAAAACGTATGCTTCAGGCCCGAAAAAATCTGTGACATGAAATCGCAGCGTATAGCGATTAACGGAAAGTCGAGTAATCGTTTAAATTGGAATATCGATAAACAAATAGATGAAAGTGTACAGGCAAACTGAGCCAATGACAAAAAACAGTTTGGAGGGAGGGAATAAACAAAGACAAAGCAAACCGTGCGATAAGGGACAGCGAGAGAGAAGAAGAAGAGAGACAGGCATGTCGTTTGTGTTTAGCTCGAGCCGAGTTCTCGAAAGAGGGTATCCGTGAAGTTTAACGAGACGGCGTGGCTTCGAGCGACAACGTGTAAACCGATCGAGTGAGGATGAACAGAGAATCTCTCTGCGGGTACCGCAGAATACCACCATCACAGCCGGTATAAGGCTTGCTGGACCGAGGAAAATATATTGCTAATAGGGTTGCAACACGCCCCGTTAGCCGAGAGTAATGCCTTACCACATCGCCACACACGTTAAACCCGCTTAACGAACTCCATATAAAGTCTCCCACTACATATTCTAAATCTATCTTTTTACCTCTCTCATTATGTCCCTTCTCATGACTACGTGATAACTATATTGCAAAAATCAACCAAATTTTCATTACTTTTTTTTTGCCATCTTCCGTCTGGCTTCGTCTTTCTCAATTACGCTGCTGTTAACTCATAAACAGATTACATCCTTACACTGCTTCGATCGAGTTTATGAAATTGTTATTATAGAGTAACTCCACAATTTGGTGCAAAATTTCGTTCAGGGGTTTGGTCGTAGTCGTAATAACACAATTAACAAGTAACCTCTGACGTTATTGCTATTAATTGTCACGATAAAAATTTGTTAATTTATAAGAAAATAGTCGTGGCTTTTTATAATATTTGTGGCACTTGGAATATTGTTAGCACGACCAAAAATATTTCAATTATTGTTCAACGATTTGTTTCTATGATGGATGCTTTGAGCTTGAGAACTTCGGAAAGTTTGATTTTTTATCATATTCATAAACTTTTGAAATAATTAAAAAAACTTCAAAATCGTTAACCTAGTTTCATGGATAGACGATGACGTATTAATGGCTCACGAAATGTCTTTCGACGCGTACGAGCGTATCGCAAAAAAAAAAAAAAATGAGGATAATAACTCTAGACAAAGCTGCATGCATAAGCCCCATAAACGCGCATGTGATTTTAATCTTGATTTATTCATATTTCGTCTCTCTCGTGTCTCGGGCAAGATTTCGATAACCGGAACTTTGAGGATTATGCAAATTCACGAATGGAAAAGAAGCGTACCGGAGCACAGCTTCGATGTGACTGAGCTGTCGAGAAAAAATATATTGCTTCGAAAGATAAGGGGAGGCAAGAAGAAGCCATAACAAAAGACGGAGGAAGGAAGTGAAAAAAGGGTTTGCGGAAGCTGCGGTGAAATTGTGAATTGTAACATCAATGGCTCGTGAAGTTTGAAGTTCTACGTACTTAGCAAACATATGGATATAGATATTCAGAAGTGTTTGGCATCAATAATTGAATATTTGTATAAAATGGATAAATCAGATCCGCCTCCTTGGTGCTGGCACATTTTATTCGATTCTTCTCCATTTATTCTTTCTCCAAAAAGGAAATGAAATAAAAACATTTTTAAAAAACCACTAAGGAGCCAAGTGTGAAGCAGAATCCGAATGAAACAAACAAAAGGGAAGTGAGAGTGAAGAATAAGACACTCTTCATATTCTAGGGAATAAAGTCGATGGCTTTTCTCAGGAGAATTTTTCTCTCTTGGATTTAATGCGTAGGAAGTTGACGGAACGTTTATAGAACGGAGGAGGCCGGAAAAAGGAAAAAGAAAAGTAAAAGAAAGTGCAGAGAGAACAACAGAAGGAGAAGACCCGTTGCATTTCGACATCGAGCTTTACTCTTGCTCGTTCACCATAAGTTACAGGGACACGTAGCAAAAATTATAGCCAGGATAAACACGATTTATATATTTATCGTATACGGAATATTTATTTATCCACGAGTATAAACTGCATCGATTTATAACTCGAGACTGCTCGAAAGTAATTCATTAATTCTCAATTCGTGATGCGGGTTTCAACGTTCACGAAGCGAGTAATTGTCTTTTGCAAATTGGTAGGGACGCTGCAAACGCATGAGAGACTTTGGATGCATTGATCATGATTAAAGTATCGGAATCTGGCGCACGAAGGTCTTCTGCGCAAGTGTATGTGCGTTCTGGGACTGTATGATGTGCGTGTGAGGGTTGCTAGCAGAGAATGGGATATTTGCAGGTCTGTTGGATGCTGGAACAAATGCAGAGGAAGATGGAGGAATGTGATACGTGTTATACATAGATAGATACTGAAAGTATAGCATAGAAACCCAGAATGTGAGAAGCTGAGAATATAAACTGTCGTATGCAGAGAGAAAGAGAGCGAGAGAGAGTGAGAGAAATAGGGGAAAGGATAGAACGGAGAACGTTGCCTCTTTGGTGCTGAAAGATAGCGCGAGGCCAGCGTCAAACCATTTGTCATCCGATCTTCCACGAGGATGATCTTTCTCGAATGGTAAAGGCCCATCGTCTGGAAGCGATCGTGCACGCCAAGAATGCCCGACTGGCTCAAAGCAGGCATGCGCTTTTCTTATTCCGTTATAGAGTTACTGCTGCATAAGATCGCTCATATCCAGGGTGTCCAGAAGTTCAATTACTTAAATAATAAGTACGTCAATTTGTCGATACTCAATTCTTGATGGCACAGGAGTCGTTCCAACTTCACCGTATTTCACCCCAAATCGTTGAAGATTTAAGTAAAAAATAGTAATAAAAAAAAGAAAACCATTGAAAGTGATTCAATAATCAACTCATTGTGTCACAGAATTTCTGTTGTACTTGATATCAGCCAAGAACGAACGTCATTTTATAGAACGTCACGTTTACGTCAGCGAGAAAAAAACTTAATTGAGTACGTTTCTGACATCCAGGGGATTGCTGAAAAAAAAAGCAACAAACGAATGGACGTAGCTGCGCAGTTATACACCGGAATATTGGAGTGGCATTATTATTCCAATGCATTGACCTAATGCACGATGTGCAACACGTGTGAGGAATCGATCATGCATCGCTGAATTTTCAACGTATGACTAAAGGACAAAATATTTCTATATTTATCGAATTCTCGAAAGAACCTCGAGCTTCACTGTCGAGAGATGCGAACGAATTCTTTCAAGAATCCCCTCATTTTGCGACTCTTTCTTCCGAATACAGGTTCCTGCTTTTACAGGACGGAAGAATGAAAACTTCCTTTGACAATGATAGTTGTTCGCTGTGAATCTCAAGTTTCGCCTCGAAATACGCGCAGAGTTTCAAGGCTGCTGCTTCGAATATCATAAATCAAATCGATTCGCAAGGACAAGTCTGGGACCGATAAGTATTGTGAAACATGGATCAGGCGAGCGATAAAAAAAAGTTGGTCGGAGTGATCGAATCGGGTGAGTGAAAGGAAAAAGAGAGCAAGGGAAGAAAACGTATCAAGCGAAAAGGAGTAACTATGAATGACAATAAAGATAAGAGGCCGCCTTTATATGAACGAGACAGAATAAAACAGAGCCAGTATTTCATCGTTCTTTGTGTATAGGTTCTGAGATATTCACGATTCTCTATCAATATATACATTTCTTTGCACAAGCGTCCTTATTGGGCGGCCTTTTTCTATGTTTTTCGAAGTTTCTTTACTGCTCTTTTCTTATTGCGTCGATGATGAGGGTTCGGAAATTACTGGTATACATATATCGATCGGAAAAAGTTATTGGATAAAGAAAAAAGGCATCGAGAATGACGCTAAAGAAAATGTAGAACATACAGGAAATGTTGCCTGTGATCGGCAGTAGTGCAGATCGACTTTTCTCCGACGCTTGCACAGCTGTTTGCTCTGTATAGCAAGTAATGTCGTTACTAGTTAATTCTTCATTACTCTTCTTGTTTGTTTTTTTTTTTTTTCATCTTTACCCCAAGTTTTATACTACGTCGAAGAGGGTGATTATTTGTTGCACAGATAGTATCGAATTAGTTGATGTAGATTCTTAACAAGATTATCGAGGCTAGTCAGCTGCTGTGGTTGCCTAGTAATTTCCGCCCTTAATGTATGGATATATACAGTTTTAACATCCGCGCTAGAAATCCTATTTCGTTTTAATTTTATCCTGATTCTTTTTCCCCCGCCGTTGGTTCATTAATGCAACACCCATCGTTCACAATATTGCTTCCTCCGTATTAACCGGTGGTTCAATTCAATCTTTACCCATGAATCGAGCACTAACACAGTGTTTTACAAACTTGATGTAAAAAATATTTCTTTAAATACAGAAGTGATACATAAACCAGTGCGTGGCTAAGCGGTCACCAAACCAAATATTGACCTCGAGTATTGCAATTAAAGTTCTGTGATCGTCGAAGCAACATGCTGTTAACGATTGCATCGAATGAGGAATCAAAAAATTCATATGTACAGAAACTTTATTGAGAAGGAAACGTGCATCCAGTTTTGATTGTCATCATATGCAATTAAAGTTCTCTATGTGTATGTGTCAGCAAATATACCCTCGATTTTCCTGGTTCATTCGCTTTTTTTCATCTCATTCTCTACAGTTATGCTATAATTTCACTTTTTCCACTCCTGTTCTCTTCCCTTTTAACCCTCCTTCCCCAGTCGGTTGGCATTCAAGTAGTTTTTCCCGCGCTCTTTTACCAATTTACAGAGTTTTCCAGAAAGTGTATAGTCAGTCGGGACCCGCTTGGATCTCTTCGAGGCGACTTGGCAAATCGAGTTTAAACTTTATTTTTTTTTCACTACCGTTGAGCTTCCTTCGCACGTTGCAGTAGTCTCGTTTTTTCCACGATGATTTCTTATTGGTTGAGGCCTTCAAATTTTTGTAAAAGGAAATGTCGAGTCAGCGAATGTACGATAAATCGAAAGGACGAGTTTGTCGGTAGGATATGAGAACATTGAGAATTTCAAACTCCATTAGGAAATCGTTAAAATTTCAACTTCCACTCACATTCCTTGAAATTGTGAGCGAACTGCGAATGCCAAGCGAAAATTTTGAAACAGTTTTCATTGATTGAACTTGCAACAAAAAGTTTAGTCCAACGGTTCCAATTCCAATATTAATTTCCAATAACAAAAAAGCATTTTCGTTCCGACGGATCCTCATTATTCGATGAGGGAGGCCACATATGAACTGTTCGAAAACTAAACTGTGGTTCGGACTGGAAATAGAGCACAATTTTTTTTAAACGTATCCCCTCGAGCTTCTTGATGAGAAACACCGTCAAGACTTCAATGTGAAGATTACTGCTCGGCATAAAACGCCTCTCCCATAAAATGACAGTGATTTCTACTACATATATATTTCATCGGCATATCGCCCAAAGGTTCATTCTCATTTCTCACTTATGGACGTTTTATGCACGAACTATAGCTGTACATCGTATATATAGTAAAAATTTCCAGGAGTTCAACCGAGCAGTATATATTCGATCTTTAACGGACCATTGAAAACGAAATCACGGGAGCGAGTTGCCGGCAAGTCGTATCTCTCCTCCCGGATAAATCCAGGACAGAAGAAATTTATCGAACCGATAGAGAGGAGAGTTCGCGAACCTTTCTTGACTGTTCACAGTTACGCGACTCAAAAGATCGAGTATCTGTCTGTATTTTAATAGTGTTTCATGAGATGCCATAAATTCCATTTGCTTATCTCAAGCGTCTCATCATAACTTCAAGAATATACAAAAACTTCATTTTAATGTTTTATCATTGAATATTTCGATTTTTTAATATCGTCGCTTGATGTCTTGGCTGTGGGAAAAAAGAAACGAGACTATAAATTCGATCATAAATTTCATCGTATTTATAATTTTCCTCGTTCGGAAATCTTCACCAGGAAATTGAATAAATACTCAACCATTCAGCAAAGTTCGTCATACGTTTCCATCGAATGTGTATAAATTGCAAAAAAATGGTTGGAACAATGGTTCAAAATTGAAAAAAAGTGTAACTCTCGAAGAAAAACTTGATTTTCAATTATCCACGTCCCATGGAAACGAATGAAAAGAACTTGAGGTATAACTGGGTTGAATATGAACACATCGACGATGTATACAATATTTGTGTTAAGTCACCTGGTGCTTGTTTATGTGCAGCAGCGATACATGGGCAGCCGGAAGGAAAACAGAAAAATGTGAGCGAATGATGTAGTATACGTCTGAGTGTACACCACAGTCGGCGAGCAGAGCCTGAGATGGCAAGCCGGAGAGTCGAAGCGACGGTGCGGAGAGAAGTAAAGGGTAAGTTAAGTTGAGAGTAAAAATAAATAACAGGAGCGCGTCGAGGCGTAAAGGGAGGGTACATTGTGAGCTACGATGGAACAGTGGAACGAAGAAGCTGCAGTGGCAGAGGGATGAAGTGGATTTTCACCCTTCATGTGTTTCCTCTAACTTAACATTACATCCTTGCTACCATTGTGCTATTTCACAGTGTCAAATCAGCAAATAGGAACAATCATATTTTCGATTTGTTGATAAAACATTAAGTAATCGCAGTTTCATTGCGTTATCCTAACGTCATTGAATAGTTTGAATCTTTAAACTGATTTTATTGATAGCCCGCGATGCCCAGATCATGTGGTCAGAAGTGTTTTTGAAGTTTGTTGATTTTACGATGGAAATGTCAAAATAGTTTCTTTGCAGGGTTTGATTTGACATAAAATCCTTTAACTTGCTCTCTTTTTGGTTACACCGTTTCTTCTCTTGCCATTGGCTCGAAGGAGATTCATCGATGTATGTTCTAGATAAACGTATAAAAACCAATATTCTCGAACGATCGGATCAATGGTTGAGCCTTGTTCTCCAGTATTTTTCCAAGCACGAATGAGAGTGATAATTTTAAGATGTGGAGAATTGCAGTGTTTCTTTTCTTTTCTTTTGATTTTATTCTTTCTCCCTTTTTCTTCGTTTCCCTCTTTCCATTGCTGGATCTAAACCTATCGATACCAAAAATAAGTATCGGTATCAGCCATACAATGGAATATGTCATCAGTGGATGGTTTTCTTAGTGGAAGCGGAGAACCAGTGACAAAAAGAAACGTAAGAGTAAGGAGAAGAGGACGAGTATAACCGCACGTACGTGGCAGTGTGACGAAGTGGAGAATGGAAATGATGGTGCGAGCGAAGAAACGGAGAGCACAACGAGAAATATGCGACGGCATGGAAAAGGGGTTGAGAAGAAAATAGAAAGAGACGAAGAGTAAAGAAGAAAAGAAAACGCAAGAAAGAAAGAAAAGAGAGAGCGAGAAATACGTATATAAGGACGGCGGACACGCCTGAGTTACGAGGGCGTCGTCCGGGTTTCTTTTTACGAGGCTGTAAAAATTTTCCATTGTTCGTGGTCCCCTCGCTATAAGGTTGCTTCCACCACCCATTTCCGTTGGCAGCATCTCGTCTCTCATGTCCTTCGGCAAATACCACTAAATGATCGAACCTCGCGTCTATGTATATACTCGACAAGCCACACGTGGCAAATCCCTCTTGAAAGCCCAAACCATACGTCGTCATTATCGGGTACACGTCCCCGTTGAATAAATATATTTATTTGACGGCTCTATATCGTTTAAATTGTCAAATCGAACAATTCTTTTTATATATCGGAGCAATCCTAACAAAATCGCTCTCTTGTTCGCAGACCATACTCTATATATGTATATCGCGATACATCGCTCGTCGTTTATTTGGAAAACGAACGCGATCAAAGGGTCCAAAAAACCTTCTCTGTTCGATGTGTTTTTCAAACGAGGCTCAGTCAAAAAAGAAAAAAAACCTACAGCTTATGTTCCAACCAGGTTAGGCCAATGTTCGTGTTTGTATAGTGTACGTTTCGGGTTATGGCATTAGGAAAACGAACCACGTTTCTCGAATGAACGTGGTCACTTGCGGTTTATACCTCGTTCTTTCCGCACCTCCTACTCATCATTTTCTACGTGTTTCTTTCTCACCTCTCAACCATTCCTTCTTTTCGTCGTCCTCTTCACTCTTTGAAATGAAAGCACCCTGCCACAGGCTTTTGAGAAAACCGGAAATACCCTCATCCAGCTCGAGAAAATCTTTTGGCTTTCCCCCTACAAGCTCCAACTGAAACGTGGAATTCTCACCCACAAACTTAGAATAGCACTCGAGTGGAAAGAGAGAAAATACAACAAACAAAAAACTTGAATATTGGGAGCATAGTTGTCGACGACGGAAAGATATTTGTCTCGTGAGGATCGAAACAACCTAAAGTTTTTCCAAGTCATCGCTTCGCACACCTATCCTTCCTATTTTCTCTTCATATATCTTCCGAATTTTCCTTTCGGCATCTTTGTAAATGTTTTTCTCTCCCTCGCTGCTATGCTCCTCTCTACACAAAAGCGAAGACTTGTTCCAACGAACGAGATAACATTCACTAACGTCGACGCTGTTTTGTATCCAAGGCGAAAAGGGAATTCGATCAAAAAAATCGCTCAGGCATTTACCTTCTCGGAGGCATCGGTTTCATATCGTTCTCCCAAGTGACAACGTGTAACGCTCATGCCATTTTCCGATACACAGTTTTTCTACCAAATTTCTTGAATTGTTCCTATTTCCTTCGAATATTTATGAAAAATCTTTAAAATATTCGAATACTTTAACTATTTTGCATCTCCCCGAATAACCATTATACTTGAAAATGTATTTTCAAATTCAATTCTTTTTTTTTCATTGTTTACCTTTCATCAAACCCTTTTGGGTTTTTACGAGCCCATCCCATCATTTTAACTCCACATTTTCTCCACTCCACCTTTTCTTAATGTTTCAATTCGTTGGCACGATCAGAAACTCAGAAAAACTGTCTCCCGTTTACCGATTGTTAAGCAAATCCGTGCATGGCTGAGCGGTCACCCAACCAAGTACTAACTTCACCCAAAGTTGCCTCGCGTTGTGGTCACCGGAGACATTGGCCGAGCTTGCAACCATCGCTGTCTGTCAGCACGTTTTCTAGATGGGCTGAAATGCTCTGGTGATGAACCGAATATTCCATTCTCCCCTAGTTTCTTTTGTCCCCATTGTTATGGTCGGTGCGACTAATTGGTCAGCTCAATTTTCTTTCATTTAAATTGAAGACAGTGTCTGGAGGATCCACAACGAGATTTGCCTCATTTGCCAGGACTGAAAAGTGGAAGACAGAATGAAAAAAGAAATAGACAGAGTGAAAGGCTGTACGAGATAATTAATACGAAATCAAGAAAGATCATCGTGTACGATTAACGATAATGAGACGCGATTCTCATTTTCCCTAGACAATAGGATTGTGCGCATCAACCGTCACATCTCCGTAACGAGGGTGAGACGCCGAACCATCGAGTTTGTTAACCGACGACTATCGTTTGTGGGTTGCCACTCTGTGGCTCGTGATAGGATCACCGTCACAGAAAGGCTACATCGAGAAACGAGGACAAGGAGCGATATTACCGAACCCACCAAGCATTTCGTATATTTTCCGTGCGACAAAAGTTGCTTAAGCTAAATTTCAGTTTAAAGTTTCATCGTTAATAGACCTCCATTTGTGGCACTACAGAACTTCAGTATTTCGCTAAACTATTTGATGGAATCCATACTTTTCTCGTAGTATCGGTCCATGACTGGCATTAGCGGGAGTTTATAAAACAACAAAAATTCGAACAAGTTTGAATAAATTTTAGTTAACGGTTAATTCGTTTTATAAAAGTGTTTTGTACTCATTTTTAAATGAACCTGTCTCGAGTCACAACCGCGATTCTTAATTAAGCCGATGTACGAAATTAAAGGGTACAAAATGTGCTCAATAAGCGAAGCTGTCCTTTCTGAAAGAGGTTTTCACCGCTGCATAAAGGCTTCATAGTCGTCTGCTCGGAGTTAATTCCATTTTGAGTTCATCTCGCTAGCCTTGCAATGCGAGCAGAGGGTTAACTTGCGAAGGAATGAGGATGAGAATAGAGACTCGGTGGCCAAGAAAGGGATATGGAGTGAAGCCAACGCGAAGGGTCGCGAGTGTTGTACGTGCGCGGTGTTCTCTACCGTGCTTTGGATGTTTGTCTATGGCTAGGAAGGAATTTCAAGGCAAGTCCTACCTGCTACCGGTATCTCCACAAGGTTGGAATGCTTTCAGAAATCCTATCAGAAGCGGTACAACTGCAGCTACCGAGATATTCGTGCAACAACCACAGGGTACAAGTTGGCTATTCTCTTTACTCTGCTAACGAACGAGATTAAATCGATACTTTTATAAAGTCTTACAGACTTTCCAAAAGTGTATCTAAAGTGGTATTGTAACCCCAGTGGTTTCAGGACGTCAAATTTTCCAGGTTTTCAAACATTATTAGCAATTTTGGAGAACTTATCAAAGAAAAAAAGTAATTATCACCGTATTTTATTATCCTAAAGGGAACATAAAACTAGATTCGTTAGAACGGTTTTTTTCTGCGACCCTCATATTTTTCGATTGTTTTTATTAGTCGATTAAAGTAATGAAACAAAGCAAATTTAAAAAAAACCTCCATCAACCGTACATCATTCTGGATGATCTCTCAGAGTCTTTGTTTATTCTTTTCTAAAGACATTACGAGGTGGAATGGTGGTCTGGAAGAAGTTTGAAGATGGAGGGATATGATAATAAATGGTCTGTTGGAGAGTCACGATCTCGTTCAAGCTGCTGGATCCTCGATAATCTTCTCCCGTAGGAGTGAGAAGCAAGGTTAGGAACTTTTCAAATTTTTAATTCACGAATAAACTTGAACGGGAGAGAGAAAGAGACAGTGGCTTTGCTTCAAGGGTAGTTTATACAGGGCTAAGGTGTAATAACTTAAGGTAAAACCCGAAAGACTGTATCGCTTGGCGTGGGCGATCGTTAAACCTTTTACAATTCACTTCATAGGAGGCGATCTTTTGCGAATTTCTTTCTTATTAACCGGTTGTTTTTTTTCTCTCTCATCTCCCTTCTTTTTTCTCATCAATGGCTTGTACCCTCTTGCCGTTCGCTCAGCGATTATTCAGCTTTTGAATTAAACTTTGAGAAAGTAAAGAGCCCATAAAAAAACGGATTATATAATGCTAACAAGACAGAGTGAACAACTTGTACATGGTCGATGTTGGAACCGTTGGAAAAGTTTATAAAAAACCATTAATTAAAACGATAATGAGGTTTGATTCAAAATTCCTCTACCCAGAATAAATTTGTTGAGAAACGTGTGGAATTTTTTACTGAGAAGTAGCTTTTATCCTGATAGAAACAATAATTTCATTGCGTGGAAAAAAAATTCAGGAAATTTTCATACTATTTCGCGAGAATGATTTATTAGTTTTATTTCTACAATGATTCAAATTTTATGGTAAATAAGTTAAATTTTCAAGTAGCATTACGGAAAAATCGAAGCCAACGGGCGATTTTTTCTATAGGACTGGCCTGAGCAATCGCTCTGTGCGCAAAATTCAAGAAAATAAAAAAATCCACATTTTAGAGTACAAAACTACTGCATATGAGTTTTTCGTTTGGAACGTTGCATCGGTAGAGAAAAAGTACACCTGCTGTTGACTAGAATTCTAATATTCTAGATCCCACGTGCGAGGGGAAAAAAAACTCGCTTAGAAAAATGGTAAAATGATTTTAAAAAACTGCAGTTGAAAACTTCATATGCTTTCAACGTAAAAAAAAATGCACGATAAATTACAACGTGGAAGCGAGCGTTGAAGGTTTACTTACAAAAAAGATGAATAAAACTGGTAATTTATAATTTTTTTATTAAGTTAATCAAACGCGTGGGTAAACTTTGTTCCGAATCGAAGAGAAAACTTCAAATGATTAGATACAATATTAGAATGAAATTACTTTCCTTGTTCCACTGTTCAAACTTTGGTTATCAATATTCGATTAAGATTTTGACGAAACGATGGAAATAATTGGTATGAAAAAATATTGACAGGGACGAGAGTACGGGATCATAAAGAAAACGGTTTTAATATCCCTGAAGTATTTTTATATTTCATGCTTTCCCCTCGTCACCCCATCTTCTCTGTACAGTGAGAAAAAAAGCTCCCGGTAGGCGTTGAGAATGACGCAACAAATATTTTTTATTCTCTCGTCAACGGTTCGAGGGGTTGTCGCTGACAAAGGGTGGTAGGAATGATGGAAGGGATTTGGGTGTGGGTGGAGGAATGAAAACAGCGATAGAGAATACGGAGAAGGGATACAGCGATAGGGATGGTAAAATAAAACAAAAAGCGAAGAACTGAGACGCACGGACGAGCGGCGACAGAGGAAATTTGTCAGTAGTTTACTCACGTTGCAGACATTGTCAGTTTTCCCAAACTATCAGGATGTATTTTATTCAAAAAGGAACGAAAGAGAAAAACAAATATGAATAAAGTGTTGTTGAAAAATCGATCAAGCTGGAAAAGGGAGTTTTTATTGTCATTTCTTGTTGCTGTGAAACTAGCAATTAGCTGAATTGATGATATTTTTTCTCTCTCTTCAAATCATTTATTCTCTGAGTGCTATTTTTTCGAAATAATTTATCAAAACTTAATAATGGCAGATTTTATTGGATTCGCTTATTTCACACAACAAAACTTTCTTCCCACTGTAAGAATCATCTTGAAACTTAAATCAAAACTTAATGAAGTTTTTCTTGACGATGCTCCAGGAAATTATCTACACGTCATATCGGTTTGTAGTTACATAATTTTGCTGTGTATTTCGCCCCGTTCGTACTCATATAATAAGTCATTATTAGCAAGAAGCTTAATGAACAGTGAGGTAAAGCGAGCTACGGGGTTTCCGACTGCGATCGCTGTTCCGGCAGACAAAGTAGAACGTTTTCTCTCTCAGAGATAAAACATCCAAGAGAGTTTACTATATACTCTCGTACTCTCGAGAATCCAACGTTTCTTGTTCGCTCTTTCCTCTCTATCTCTCCTCCTCTTTCTCTCTCTCTCTTCATTGGTTCGAAACTGTTCACGTTTATACGAATTATGAAAATGGAGACGACACAAAGTGTGAAGGAGAGGGAGAGAGAGAGAGCGCGAAGAAAAAAGGGACTCGCTCTCTCGTTTGATGATTAATCTTCTTGTTTCTACTGCTCTGGCTTTGCTCTAAAATCCGATCAAGTTTCATTAGAGAATTCTACACGGTTTGATATTTTAATTCAATTATTATGATATTCAGAATGTTTGCACTATGACCGTGTCAAAATAAATTTGCATTTTAAGTAAACGCTCATGTATTTCATCGGGAAAATTGTGTTTCTGATTAAACACTTATCGATCTCTTTTCTGTCTCGTCATTATATCATTTTGATAACAAATTTTATTTATCGTAAGGATAAGCGAGTATTTATCTCCGACGAGAAACAGATTTTTCCATGGAGCTCTGAAAATGAGACGATGACAAAAAAGGGAGGCGAAGGTGTACGTGTCTTAGTGACGGTCCAAGGGATCATCGATAAAAAATGTGTGTCATGAGACTTCCTCCGGGATCGATGATGCAAGGGAAAAGTAGAGTTTTTTCATCCCCATTCTATACTCCGATATCTTCGAGAGGCTAACAGTGTCCTCGTAAATGTCAGAGGGCGCGGCCACGTCGAGAGCTTAGAATGCGAGATCTACAAGACGAATTACTCCCATGGGCACTAATTTCATTGTTTCTTTCTTTTTCATACCCAACTATTGCTCCGAACACGTTTTTTTTATATTTTCTATACCGTCAATGTGGGATTTCTTTAGCAAAATATATTTCTTCTGCACATCGTCGATTTCCGTATTCGTCACTCGTGTACATATTTCAGGTTCGAGTGCACTGCGCAACGGATTGCGCAAATGGTATTTTTTCGTATAAATTTTGCGAGAGAACGAAAGAGAGAAAAAGTCGCCATTGCCAGGGTTCTCGAGGGAGATCATCTTTTCTTTTCTTTTGTTTTCTACAAAAAGAACTTGGTTTTCTTCTTTTTTCTTTTTTTACTGGCACGCTTAGCCTTGAGCAGCAAATTTGCCAGAAATCTTTTCCGCGTTTCTCGACTTTTCGGGGATCTTGGAAACTCGTAAGGGTAGAACACGATGCCTCTCGTCAGTCCGGCTGAATCATGAGATTCCATTAATCACTGAATCGTTCAATCTAGCTGTGGGATGTAGGCAAGGCCCTATTTGTATATATATTTATCCGTTTACGTTCAGAAGCTCCCTTTCTCTCGTTTATTCCAAATAAACGATGATGCTGTCCGATACACGAGGGCGGCTGTTCCTCGAGCTCGGATTAGGAAGATAATGCTCGTCACCTTTATTTTTCCTTTATTTTACGTATGTGAGTTTCTTGATAGCGTTAGTGAAGATAGAAAAACAGAAAGGAAGCTCAGTGAAAGGGCGAAGTTCATACGAATACAAGAGATTGTAGCAAATTCTATTTTCTGAGTGAAGATTCTCTCCAAACTGTTGCGCAAAATATCGCAGTCTGAGAGAACGAGAGTTCCAGTTCAATTACACTACGAAAAACGCCCAGAGAGATATCTTGAAAGGAGCTAATTTTTTTTGTCCAACTATATGATTACGTCCATCCAGTTCCTCTTTCTAAGTCCCAGCGACACAATGAAACGCCCTTTTAAACTAATTCTCTCGGTAATGGTGGAGTAAATGGTCTAAGCGTTGCCACCAGGGAATATCAAAATTCGTATCAAATTCTAATCGGACCATCAGATCATTGTGCTCTTGAGTCCTCGGAACGACGTTTCCAGAAACGTTTCTCATGGTGCTTCAGCGTCCAATTTCTCTCATTGCCTATTCAAAAGGCGACAGAGAAAGTGCATGAGGGCAAGTTCGCTGGTGCTTTAACGAAATTGTTCCTATATACATGCACATACACATATATACATATTAATACCATTTTGTAGGGACAAATCTATGCATATAATAAAAGAATAAATGATAATAATGATAATCTTGGTCATAGAATGAAATTGAATTCGATTCTTCAACTTTCGCGTCGCCGTACTCTTTCCAACGTCAACGTTTCTACATTTAAAACCATATCGAAAAAAAATATCAGCGTAGATCGCCAAATAGAAATTATAAAATTTGAGAAATGTGCATGTAGAGATAATATTTGAGTTCAAACTCCACGAAATGTGCGACAAATTCAGATCTTCAGCATTGCGAGGTCAAGCCTTCACATTCAGTGATGTAAACGATCCTTTTTAGTCATTTGTAGAATGCTACTGTGCAGCCCTTCTGCATTGGACAGGCAACTAATTTACAGAAAAAAATGTCTGGACTAAAAGAATCTCATAGGAGTTCTTTTAAAAAGTTAAACGACATCTATAGCTTTGGATGCAATGAGTATTGCTGGGGCCGGAAAAGTAATTAACCTGTTACATAGTTTTTGAACTCGTAGGCTAAACTCAGTTGAGTTAGAGAGGGAGAAAAAGAAAGCTGCGAAGAATCTGCTACAAAAAAGATCCAATGGTCGATTAAAAATGAGTTAACATGAAACTTTTTCGCTACAGGCCCTAAGACGTTAGTGTTATTTCTAAGATTTTAGTCAGGCGTGTGTAAAAAAAACTTAATCCAATAGAATTGTCATTGTTCTGCCGAAAGCAGTATGAATTTAAATGAAATTCTCGGCAGTTTCGTTGATGGCTAAACTTTGGAAAAACATAATGAATTAATTTAAATCCTTAGCGAGTTCTGTTACATAACAGTAGCGATAAAACTTGGGCACATCGTTAAAACAAATCATAAAAATAATCAGCGTTACCGGAAATTCGTGCTTTCCTCTAATTTCCTGCCAGGGAAAAGTTGGATTGGTGAGACGCAGAGGATCCTGGTGCTTATCGTCTCCACGAGGTCTGCTCTTACTGTTGCACCCTGGAGTTGGTGCTTGGCCAAGAAAAGAATAGTCAAGAGGCAGTCGTGGGTGAGAATAAAAGGAAGTGCAGAGAGATACAGAAGTAGGGAAGAGAAAATTCTTTGCTAACAGGGAAAAGCCACTGATCTGGCTAACTGTTCTATGTCCCGTAGCTTCAAACAATGAAAGTTTGCTATCTGTTGAAACAAAAAGACAAGAAGTATGTAGGCGTCGATTGCGTTACGGTCAGAGATAAAGATTTTTCATTAAACGTCCGTGTATATTATACCAAAGAGGAGGTAGCAACTCGTCTTCGAATTGCATTGGAATCAGTATGGCACTAGGAAGAGCGAAAGGAGCTTTTCAAGAGTACATTCTACGTAATGGCTAGCCGACAGGCAAATTGTATTAGAGATGTCAATGTCGAAGAGACTTTTGGCTCGCTAGGAAACTATTTCACTCACTGGGTTTCTCGTCCTCAGCTCGCCAAGTATACGGTTTTCTCTCTGCTCTATGACTCTCAGTTTGCCACCGCACCTCTGCCGTGAGGTAGTGGTTTGATTCTATTAACAGACACCGCTAAGATCCTGAATACTGGTGCTCTCTGCCTACCTCTCTTCCTCTCCCTCTCTCGCTCTCTTAGTTACTTGCTATCCTTGCCAAAGTAACACGCGAGTGGCCAGCAAAGCACCCTCACAGTCGATCGATACTTGGTCCAAGTTCCCGTAAGATCCCGACCGACGGCAATGGCATCGGGGGATATGCGGGTAAGGGACCAAAGACCGTGGTTTCACCTCACAACTGGCTTTGGCAAGTCCCTCTTACTCCCTCCCTCTATCTCTCTCTTTCTCAGTATATCCTCTACGCGATGAACTGTGACGTTTCTATCCAGTCTGGCTTCGATCCTCACCGCCAAACTCGCCATTATTTTCCTTCGCTTCACTACCAACTCGCCACATTAATTAAATTACAAACTTACGAGATATCTCTGTAAGTTACAACGATATTCCGTTCAAGTCTTCTACTATTCGGTCACATTTTTTCCCCTCAATACTCAACAAATTTAATGAATTAAGAAAAGTTATGATATTTGGTGAATAACTTACGAATCACGGAGAGATTGACCATGACGTTCTTTGTCGGTGAGTTACGAAAATCGACTCTGCATCTGTACACACCCTCGTCACTCTCACGCAAATCTTGAATCAGCAGCTTTGGCGGTGGCCCCGATTTTGACGTCGCACCTGTGCCCCAGTGATGCGCTGAGTTTCCTCTCTTCGCTCTGCCCTTTCTCGCGTCGTAACTGTAATCAAATATTGGCTCCTATGCAATAACACGTTTCGAACAACTTCAGGTCGTTGCGAAACAAGGAACTTTGTTCAGAGTTTTGTCGATTTTTTCTACTGTTCAGTACATTGAAAGTTAAAATTAAAATTCAAATTAAACGTCTTCACATGGACGAAAAATATTTGGATTAGAAATTAAGGTTCAGAGGGTTTGGAATTAGTGTCGATTCCATCATAACTATTTCGTTACCTCTATTTCGGTTTTATAAAGTTTGAAACATCCGCAGTGATTCCTTCTTCACATAATAACCTACTTTGCGACTAACATTTCGAAAATCTGTTAGAAAGCCTGAAGCTTTCAGCCTCTGTTCCCACCCGGAAGTACAAAGTTTTCACACGATACGTGCTGCTGGCTCAGAGCTTATGTATTAGAAGGATCAGGAAACAGTAAAAAAAAAAAAAAAAAGAACTTTATCGGAGAAATTCCACTCCATCCCCGAATAAGTTTCTCGATAGTTAATGGTGACATTCCATGAATTTTATCGACAACACTCAGTACCTTCAATTCCCTGCAATCTCTACGTTCACGGAATGTGGACTGACGGTGGACGTCAAACGAAAACTTCTAATGGAACATTCGTTGCTTATGGCTTTTCGCTCTAT
Organism: Campoletis sonorensis; assembly: GCA_013761285.1. Lineage (NCBI taxonomy): Eukaryota > Metazoa > Arthropoda > Insecta > Hymenoptera > Ichneumonidae > Campoletis > Campoletis sonorensis. Next base: position 4,192,444 of record JACEOJ010000085.1, read on the forward strand.
AAATATATGATCCGTTATCGTCAACCATTTTTTGGGTTTCGTTATTTTCTCTGCAATTGAAGAATCCTCTTTTCCTTTGATATCATTTTATCGTGAATCGATCGTCATCACAATGTATCAATAAAACACACCCCTCGACGTCATGTGTTTTCAAATCTTTAAATTCATAAATGTATTTATTATACTTTGAACGTGAAATGTAGAGGATCTAAAAAAATGTGTGATATCTCGTGACCAAGACTTTCAAAGGGTAGTTTTTTCGTCATCACGTTTTATAATTGTTTTGTTCTCCATTATTAAAGAACTCACAGTTTACGTTGTTCATTAATATCTGGAGTTCGTTACCAAGACCCAGGTTGTTAGAGACAATCGCGAAGCACCCTGACTGGGTACAAAAAAAAAAAAAAAAAACATGTTCTGCGAAAGGATTACATTAATGCAGTAAAAGCCTTAAAAGCCCATAAACCACCATTAGTTGGAGTAAATATTAATGCCGTATTAATGAGAATCTCTGGTTAAGGTGTATAGTTAGTTGAATCGCGTGCGTTCGACATGGCGAATGATTTATTCAGCGAGACAAGGTGCACGTAAATCCAATTCCGTAAGTACAAGAGCGAGGGATAAAAAATATGGTGAAAAATAATTAGAAGAACGCTCGAACGAATTTAAAACGTTATAATAGTCTGTGCTCATAAATGTGAATCAGAGTTTGAGCGTTAATGTTCCTCGGCTGTCTGAGGGAAGGAGAGAAGTGAAGAAAATTACTAAAATAAGAATACAAGAGTTTTCGAGCTCCGGTGATGGTCTACACCTGACTTTCTTTCCATGTTACAAAATATTTTATACATACACATAATATTTTATGTATAATGTTCGTATATACACATGAGAATATATGCAACACAAGAAGAGAGTCTCGTAGAAGATTCCGTGTACCAGAGTTTGAGTCTGGTCTGGTGACGGCCGGTTACCGGTACTCTGAGTAGAAACAGAAGCTGCGGACAAGGAAATGAAAAACGTAGCAGGGGGTGCAAGTAGAAAGACGAGACGAGGTAAAAAGGTATAGAAGCGTAGCATCCGCGGTAACCACACCACTCTGGGGACTCTTAAAAGGAATTTAACTTGGCGCATAAAATTAAGCCATTGTAATTGCGAGGACGAGAAAAGAGTACCAGCAGAGATAGTAGAAGGGAGAAGAAAGTATAGAGACGAGGAGAGACAAATTTCGTAGTGTGTAGTCACATCTTGTTGGGTGGCAGAAAGCAGTAGTCAGACCATTGCTGGCCAGTCGTCGTCTTTAGGTGGAAAATATAATTTGCCCGAGATAACTTTTGTTTCCGGAAGCGGAAACGCTGCACAGGACAAGCAAAATGGTCGGTGTCAACGTGGTGGAAAAGCAGAGAAGAAAATGTACCGAGTTCCTAATTCAGCTGAGCTGCTTGAGTCCAACTATCGTTGTTATACTCCGAAGCATTAGATTTTTTAAAGTTTCTCTCGTATCAGAATCGTTAGTCACAAAATTTTCATATAAATCGGCCATTAACGTTGTACCGGAGGACAAAAGCGGTTCCTCGGGTCACGTTGTTTCCACGTCGAGGGTTCGCGTGAACGTGGATATCTGGTCATACCGTTTGTCACCGATACGTACATAAACGACGTTTAAAACGTACGATTCGATTTGGAAGAGTCGTTACGACCATTCAGACAATCGTTTTCAACATCGGGACAAGCATTTTCTTACCACGAATCGTCGAACGTTCCTCTCACTTTTTTTCCTGTCGTCTTTTTTCGTTATGGTCGTTTCTATACTTTCTCTATGGTACGAGCTCTCAGGGATTACTTCACGCTCAGCAATTGCTCCGTGGCGTTATCACTGCGATGTCTCGGTTATTCACGCCTGTAAATTTTGTCGATAAAGTCTTGAGAACGATCGAGGGAGCTTTCATTTTTCGATAGAACGAGGAACAGCGAGGGGACGGTTAAAAGCTTTTCTCGATCCATTCTCACCTCAACTTTTGAATCATTTTTCACGTTGATATATAAATATAGCTCTCCTTTGTCCTTTTCCCATATATTATGTTCCCCCACGTTAACAGCATTGTATTCAACGATCGCTCCAGAATTATTTTATTTCCGATTGCTGTCTTTTTATTCTTTATTTAACGCTGTTGATCCGTTCGGAGGAAGTGATGAAATATTAATTGTGAGCATTTTAGTGCAAAAATAATCGTAGCATTCTCAGTGCTTATTCGAAGAATTCTGACCCTTTCACAGATACGGGGGTCCTCGAAGCGCGTGCTTACTTTGATGATATCAAGTGTTTTCATGTTTTGGAAGAAAAATATAGCATTCCGCGTAAACAAACTAACGGGGAAATGTGATGCCGAGTGAAATCATGCCTACGATCCTCGAGTATTCGTTGCAGTAAACGCGCTGTTTTTTCCTCATCAGGTTGAAGCATGAGTAACGGGGTTAAGAGGGAAAGAGTGCACATGAGGGAAGCTTTACACCAACTCATGGAAACGTTCCGTTGTGCATTGGAAAGTGGGTTGTACGTACTTGTTTTACGCGTTGAGATCACTACAGCGAGAGCATAAATGAAGGGAGTAGTCAAGGCTGTTCCTCGTTCGCCTCTGGGGAAAAAAAAGCATCAAATCTCTGGCCTCAACTCTCCCAAATACGAACAACGTCTAGAAATTGTACGAAAGGCTTACAGCTTGCGTGTGCATAACATTTTTTCTTGATGTGGTGCAATGCCGAGATTTGGACAGGTTGGTGGGGTGAATAGTGGAGCTGTACGCTGTTACAAGAACTCGTGAAGAAAAAATAACCCTTTTGCGCATATTGCTGTTCATTGAAATCCGAGCATGTACGAGAGCTGCCAAGAATCTGATAGAACAGTGAGAGGCTATGGTCGCGATGGTGTGAATCATTCAAACGTCGCTGGTGCCAGATATGGACTTGTATTTTGAATAATTTCGCAACATGTGTACTTTTTTTTTTCATTTTTCAACGAAGAAACGTGATATGATCATTATATTTTTCCAGCGGTAGTATTATATGAATCTGCTTTCCCATTACCAACTGAATAGGTCGAAAGGACAGTTAGAATTGCGTTTCTGTATACGAGACATTCTTTTATAATCATTTCAACGGCAGCTTCCGCGTATAAAAACTGTAATAGGAAACGCTGACTCGGTGCGAATTGTGGGAAGGAAAAAGGTTAAAAAATATGGAGAAAGAGAAGAGAACAGAGAGAGAGGGAGCTAGAGAAAAAAAGAAGAAAGGAGAAGGAAAACGAAAAGCCCAGAGACATTAAAACGCTGACGATAGAGGCTAGGAGCTGCAATGTGCGTTCTCCATTCTCTGCTTTTCGTCCTTTCCCATCGTGTACTCCGGACGCAGCGCCCTTCCTCGATTCTATCACACGCTTTGATTCTATATCTCTCGTTCTCTACCAACCTGCCAAACCCAATTCATATCTATGTATTTCTACATATATACGTATATTTATATATGTACAAAGTTACATATAGATATAGATACATAAATGTATGTACCTATATACACAATATAACACATACATAGCCTGACGAACTGGCTCTGCTTCGGTTAACGCCTGCAAGGAAACTATTTCGCCTCGATCGACGCGAGTGATTGTTCCGCCAACCCATTGTGGTACCGACTTATGTGCGGTCGTTGTAGTATTCTCACCCTATAATCGTCTATCCTCAGCTCTTATCCGCCGGTTCTTCTATATATACGTCAATTTCTGTCTGTACCTAGTTGGTGTTCACATATGTCATGTAATCGTTGTACAGATAGATTAAGCGTTAGCTTAAATTGTAAGCATTTATTCAGTGCTGCTCACCCGGGCTTCTCTTCTGATGAAAGAAATGGTGCGATGTTTTTCCTTTACTCGGGAAATAGTGGTTTAGCATCTAATTTAACGACAGTGATCTTCTGGAATGAGATATTCTGAACATGGCGTACTTAACCAATGGAGAAATGGTAACCAGGATCGAAGCTCGCGTTGCTCGCTGTAACAAGAACCCGTTTTATCGTCGTAATTGTCCGCCATGGAATAGAAGAGGTATTTCGGGGTGACCAAAACACAGAACTGGTTGGTCGCTGATGCAGATAGTTCGAACAACACCGAGTATTCTGTGTATGTGGTACAGATATTCCCGTTTATATAGAATTTCGTTAAACCTACACCTACCACCGATGTACCAGAGCAATTACATACCTGTTATGTAAACGTATGATATGAAGGGAGAAGGTGCTTATAGACGCACGTATAAATGTACACATACACTCGTGCTATCGTGCACAATACTTGTACAAAAATACTCTAGCCTTCCGAGGCTTGAGAGAGAGAGACGTAGAAAAAGGAAAGAGAGAGAAGTGAAAAGAGAGTGAAGGAGAATGGGAGAGAAAACCTATGGCGTGTTCCAACAGTGGGTTCGAATTATCGTGCCATTGTCCGCACCGTTTACTGACTCGTAATCGCGATCGTACAGACTACCTCAACCACCCGGATACTCTGAGTTCCACGGGACGATGAACGAATGAACGAATGAACGAATACCAGCAAACGATGGTCCTCCGAGAAGTACCGCTTTCCAGAATGAAAATCTTGCACAACCAGCACAGAGGAAGAGAGCAAAAGAGAATCCAACGGCTCGGACAAAATCAGAGCTGTGCAAACTGGGTCGTAGTTATTTATTGTTACGCGCCATTGTTAACCATCCTACCAACGCAAAACTATACGTATCTACCCCTCCGCTTCTTGCGTATAACGAGACCTTGTCGTACCAGTGGAATTGGAAAGAGAATCAGGTACGGGACTATCGTTAAACCATACCTCTATTCATTTATCTCTACATATGTATACCATTCGACTGCGAGTCGAAAATTGCATCAAAGGAAAGGACGATTGAGTTTCGATTCTCCCAACTCACCTTATGCCCGAGTGACGATAAAATCCTGCAAACTCCTAATCAGCTTAATGTCCTAGCTAGAAAAAAATCTTGGATAACTGAGCTTGTCGAAAGAAATGGGAAGAGAAAGTAGAATAAAGTGCATGAAAATTAAGAGTAATTCCTTGATTCCCTGTCTGGTCATGCTGGCCTCTATGTTTTATGACCAGAAAACATTATACAGCTTGAGTTTTCAACATGTTATTTCATTGTAGGGTAAAAACGGAATGAAAATCTCGTAACGAGAAAAGTTCTTCTCAATTTCTCTTCGATTCTTACGTACCGAAGAACAAGTTTGATTAATATTCCAACCCTCGGCTAAACGATACTCTTGGGCCGGACTTTCTGCTGAACTAAAAAGGTTATGCGTTCTTGCCAATGGGTTATTTCTCTCATTTCTAATGGACAATTTTCCTCAATTCCACCAAGTTGAAAAACAAGAAACAGCCAATTGCATCCCACGGGCACGGTGTTTAGCCTTCTCGTGTATATTTACTACGGCATCCATGGAAACCTCCAGGACGAAACGAGTCTTTTTCGCCCTCTTTCTTATTCCATTTCGAAACGAAGGTTATACTCGTTCTATCTTGAGTTTCGAATAGATCTTACGGGTCCTCAAAAGGGGAAAAAAGGAACGAAATATTGCTGCCATTCTTGGCTGCTCGGAGAAATTAGATGAGAAAGTAAAGATGGAAGCCTCCACCGTACATACATAGAGAGTGAATAACCTCCTGAGACGTGATCTCCGGAGCTAGAGTGGAGTGTTTGAAGAATCGATTTGATATTTTTCTTGGCTGAAGCCGCAGAGTAGCTCAGCAGTCATGGTACGTAAGCATTCCCGTTCAATTTCCTCGTGTTTTCGACGTAACGCGAAGATGATGAACCAGGAAGAGAAGCAAAGCACAGGTGGAAAGAAAATGTTTCCGTCGCAGTAGACCTCGGTGTGGAGAAGTTCGAGCAAGTACTCTTTGTCTTCCTTTGAATCCGTTATATAAGTTCAAGCCTCGACGCCTCCTGCGGCTTTCTTAGGTCCGACAATGTGTCGAGGGTTTGTCCAACCTTTGGCAGTACGTGGCTTAATCGAGGATTTGCAAATAGAAGAGAAAAATAGTTGCCACGAGGGGCTCCACGTATGAGTAAAAAAAAAAAAAGTAGATCATTTAAGACGGAAGATTCTGCACAGTGTGCTAAGGGATAACTTGGTAAACAAACAAGCACATCAAGGTGAATATGCGTCAGATGCTTCCCATCAGTACCACCCATGCTGATAGAATGGTGTAGAAACCTTTGAGATAACACCATCCCTTCAGCAGGAGTTACACATGCCCTTACACTTGTTCACCACTAGCACCAGCATCCACTTTCATTCTTTCGCTTCGACTCTATTCTCATATTCTTTTAGCGCTTGTCTGCTTCTACTTCAACCTCTTTTTTTTCACTCACGCTTTCTCGGCTTCCTTGTCTGTACCACTCTTTTTCCCGTCACCCCTGGGGCTACTATTCTATGATGGCCTTGTTCTCGGTAACAAATCCTGGACCTCGCAAACTTTCTTTTTGACCCGGCTAATTGGAATGGAATAGAATGAAAATTGTTGGCACGTCTTTTGTAATGCCTCGTCACTAAAAGAGATAGACAGAGGCAGAGCAACGAACAGGGGAAGGAGTGAAAAAAAGGTCTATGTTTTTTACAAGGACAAAATCGTAGAGTAGCTGCAACTTGAAAATTTGAGGAAATCGTAATGATTTTCTTGACAAAATTTTGTAACTTCGCTATGACCCAAAAAATGAATAAGTCATGTTTGAATCTTTCCAGATTTTTTTTACTTCATTCTTCCCGTCTTTGTAAAAACATTCAGCACCCAGCACATTCAGAAAAAGGTGAAAGGAAGAATTTTCTGAGGTCAAGAAACTCGAAAGTATTTCTGCATATCAACAAATTCAAAATATATTATGAAAAAAAATGGTTTGATTATTTGTTGAAAAATTGCGATGTCAAATTATTTTATTGCTGCTTTTCAATGTTCCGAATTTCTCATAGATCGGAAAATCATTTTATAAAATTCCGCAGTTCAAAGACTGAATTGTAAATTTTTAAAATTCGGTCCGGAGTACCTTTGAGTGCTAGAATTATTAGAAAATCAAGTTTTTGATATCGGTTTCTAATTATAAATCGTAATAGTATGAGACAATGTGAGAATAAACATTAAAAATGAAAAGCAGTTGCAGGAATACTTTGCTAAGGGATCAGTAATTGGACGATGCATAGTATAAAAAACAAGATTTCAAGGAGGTTTTATTTCCATCGTGTGATGGATGAAATAATCGTAAAACTTGCTTGAAAGGTGGTAAATTTGTTCCGCGTAAGACAGAGCCCTCCCGCAAATCTTCATTCGTTCAAAGATTCTTAGAAGTAGCAGCTCCGTATATGGGGCAAAGACTTTCCTCTTCCATTTCTCTTCCCGTGCGTCGCGAGTGATCAATCATTTTCTCCAGAGTTTGGATTTGCGTAATCCTACAGAAGTCTCGACGTACGAACTGTCTCGCGTGCACTCTGCAAGCTGGGAATAAAAGCAGTGGAGCATAAAGCTCGTCCTCTGCTGCGAGCTTGCGACGCGCTTCTTTTGCCACCTGCTCGAGACTTTGTAGTTTTCCTCTGAGAGGTTGAAACTTTCAACTAGTAAGATTTCAGGCTGTAGTAACAGCTGTACGTAATATAACACTCATTTACTTCTGTCTTGACTCTTTAGAAGAAAAGTTGAATTACGATTTCGAAAATACGAGATTTGATAAGAGAAAAACAAAAATTCTAGGCACGAGAGTTTGTTTGACTTCGATGCAAGCAATTGAAAAAAAGATCACAGTTGAAGTAAGAAAATTAATTGTTTCATTATTTTAGAAAACGAAAGCCACTTTATGAAAAGTGTTGAAAAAATGGTGGAAAGTTCGTTAAAGGTATTGAGCTCGTGAAGAATTCATTCTCATGTTCATGACAGTTTAGTATTCATTTCATTTCATCGTTCCTCAAGATAACATAAAAAAATACAATAAAAAAAGGGTCAAATATTGACTTTTATCTATTCAATCTCATTTTGACCCTCTTTACTCGATTCATTCATTTCACAGCTCAACCATCTTACCCTTGAGCGACATTACGAGGTTTCGATCACGTATAAAGCGATGTTTCGAAATCTTAAGATCGGATTATTGGAATTAAGAAAGTTTGTGTTATAGGCTCGACCCAAACTGAAACTACCGTATGAAATACGGAGTTGGAATACTTTGTAAATCTCTTAATGTGTATAATACTTTGATGAAACTTTGCCCAGTGTAGGTTTATTGATCCGATGTAATAAAACATAAAAATAACTGAAGAAAACATTCATTCAGTAGCCAAATCTAAGGTTAATCAAATCTTTTGTTTTTATTGCAATTTTCGAATTTGCAAGGTGGAAATCAAAATCAATTGGGAATTTAGTTACTTTAGACGAGTAGCTAATATTAAAGGAGATGAAAAGAGGAGACGACGTAACCCATCTGGAGGCAGGTTATTCATTTTTGTCTTGCAGCTTGGCGAAGCAACACACATCAGGTTGAAGCCTTGTAGAGAGCTTGGAGAGGATTCTCGAGATTGTGTCGAGAGGGTTGTGCAAATTGGATGTAACTTTTTTTCCGGAAACGACTTCTTTCTTGTCGTAGAAACAATATTACTTTTATATTTAAACGTTCATTTTCTCATATTCCAGGAACGTAAATATGAGATGAATTCATTATGATGAAGAATTTTTTTTTATCAGATCAAAAGACAATTGTTAGTTACATTGGATTAACAAGCGAGAAACTAGTCAAATTGCTAGCTCGAAAAATGAATAAAATCTGAATTTCTTTCAGTAGTTAACCCTTAAACTTCATTTAAAAAAACTCAACTTCGTTGCTTCCACGCGATCGTGAATAAAAAGTTGGAAAACGTTGCTATAATCTAGTCACTAAAATTGAATCAAGAAACCTTGTTCCATGGGAAGCGATAAATCATTTTTGGAAGAGTGCCCAAAAATTACAAACGAATAAAATGAACGATCAGTCAGAAACCAGAAGCTTATCAATGAGAGGTTAAAAAAGGAAGAAAAAAAAGAATTGACAATCTTCGAAAACTTGAGTCGTTGAAAAGGTCGCCCAGTATTTTAGTGAGCACTTAGAAGAGGAAAAGAAATAAGGTAGAGACGTGATGTGAAGAACGGATAGTATTAGGATCGAAGTCGCTGGTTATTCGGGAGCATACTTTTAGAAAAGACGACGAACGAAAAGAGAGGCATGTCCCTCCCGTTTTCTACAGAAACCTGAGAGAAGCACGCCCGCATTTACGATGAAAGCTACACCGGGTAGTCAGTATGGATAGCTAGAGTCACGGACTTTCTCGATCATGCCGTTCGATCGAGCGGCAAGTGAGCCTCCCTCGGCTGTCAATTTCAACCTCATTCGATCTTTACTTAAACCGGCGTCTAGAGTCTAGAGTCCATAAAGTAGACAGGGTGTCCTAAAAGTTATTTATAAAATATGTGAGCACATTGACGAAACCCAATAAACTGACAACAAAGCTCCTTTCAAAACTTTTAAAACTCTCATTGTAAGACTTTTACGATCTATGTGCTCGCTGTGTTTATCTTCGATGTGATTTTTCGGACCTCTTTGTACTTTCAACACGCGTTTCATTCGCTCGTGTGTACATACCTCGCGATTTAGTCCGTGTGTGTGATTTTATATTCGGTCTACATACGAAGATCCTACGGAGTCTCGTTATGTATAAAAGAAGCAAACATATCTTTTGGCTCGAGACTATCTCTTCAAGGAAAGACACGTCTCACCAATAAGAAGGTAATATTCTACGGGATAGTCGCTTGGAAGACAGTACGCGAAGAGTATACGACGAGGCAGAGTACCTCCACCTAGCGACAAATTGGATTTTACGCGTTAGGTAGGACCTTAAGGTCGATCCTAAACGATCTTGAGACCGAAACCTGACGACGTTGCACACTTTTAACGTCTTCCACACGTAAACCTTCTCTACTCTATTCTTTGTGGGGATAAACGTACATGATCTGGATCTTGGAATACAATGTATAAACACATATTTTCACGTCTACATGTCACTGGCGTTTAATTGTTATTTGTTTCGTGATGTAGCAATTCTAGTGTTATTTTATTTTCGTATAGTTTTTACGCTTATTAAATGACGAATAGTTTGATCGATTTTGGATCGAAATACAATTTGGATGGAACCAAATGCAATTTAGATCAAAGCCGGAACGTCAAATGTACGACTCACACTTGAGAAATTCAATGTAATTGAGTAAAAAAGAAATTTGAATATTATTTCATGACCACGTGCAAGATTTTGAGACAAACTTGATTTTCTGTGATCGTTAAATGATTTCAGAACGCATTTTTATCCCAAGTGCAAACTGTACACAATTTATGTACATCTTTATTGACTTATTTACATTTACATGTAATCAGGTCGTTGCCATTCTGAAAAAGCAGAGCGGAAACGTTTATAACGAAAAGCGATGCACACGTTGCTTGAGCTTTTCTCCAACTCCTATCTCACACCGAGAATATCCGAACCGACGTTTTCGAAAGTAATAAAATGCACTCGGTCGGTTTTTCAACCGCTGCGTTCAATCGTCCAACCCTCGAGCGTTTGCTTCAATCATTCACTCGCTTCTGCTTTCTCCCTTACTCCGGTGATCTTTTCTTCAGAGAAAATCGTGACTTCAGTTCGTCCTCGGGGTTAAATCCCTCAGAGACGTTGATCGGACAACTCTTGTGCGTTTGTCTTTCCTCTGCCCACAAAGTTCTGTGGTTCGTGCAACTACAGTGTTCTTATCCTTTGGTGCTCCATCTACTCAGCTCCGACTCAATCTCCCACTTTACCATTACTTTTTCGAAGCTTCGAGTTAAATTCATCACTAACTTATGCAATTCCCTAGTTTCTCCATCTTTCAGTTTTCCTTTATTCTTGTGCTTCCAATTTCTCTCCACCCTCTTAATTTTTTCAAACTAAATACCTTACAATATCTTACTTCTGAATATCCTTCGTTTATCCAACAAACAGTCCTCTTCCTTGCAATTGCTTGAACTCCGAGTCCCCTAGTTGTCCTTGTAGAAGACGATCCGAATAAATGGTAAGTCTTTCCACTTGAACAATTAAGGGTTGAATCTCTAGGAACGCGGATTCTGCGTCGTGGTTAAAGCCGGAAATAAAAGGAGACGAACGACTACTTTCATGCCGAGAATTAAATGAGGAATTTCGTTCATCTGTTTAATAACGCAGTAATTTTTCGTCGATTTTCTTCTACCAATCTCCTTCATTTTTCATTCTCGCTTACACGTCACCCTACACCACACTTTGTTTCTGAGAATCTTGAATAATTCAAAAATAAAAATACAAAAAATAGAATAAAATAGGAGTAGTGTCGTTGAAGTGAGAATAAATACAGAGGAATTGGGTGCAAGACTGAAGAGCTGAGAGACGTTGTTCTATGCTGGATAAACAACGGGGCTGCGGTGCGGTATAAGCATTCTTCTCTTCTGTTGTTCGTCTTCTCGCTCCATTCTCGTTCGCTAAAGTCCGCGAAGCTCGGGCCACGGGGAGAGCTTATTGCAAAATGTTTCGCCCGCAACTATAGACAAAACGCCGTGAGATCGCAACGGCTGTTTTATTCATAAGAAAGCCGTAGCGAGCTGACAATCAGTATTCGAAATCCTTGCAACTCCATCGGTTGGTTTGTACTTCCCTGGCTCTGCTCTTCGAAGGACGAAGGCAACTCGAGAATGTTCTTTACCTCTCATCTTTCCACTCTCTGTTTTTCTTTGCTCCTTCACTGTATCGCTCTTTTTATTCAACACGCGAGTACCAGGGCGAGGACCGAAAAAAAAGAAAGCCAGACCTTCTCGTGTTTCTTGAGAAAGTAAAGAGGAATTGGGACGAATGAGAGACGAGGAGACAGCGAAGAAAAAGAATAAGTGACAGAAACCGCGGAAAAGAAAAACTACTATCCACTCTCCGGACCACGAGATCTCTGAGGAAATGAAGATACACAAATAAAGAAACAGGAAGATACAATTTTTTTTGTCTTCCAACACCCTTACAATGTGTTCATCGAATGAACGAGTAAAAATACTTTGAACCTACTTCACAATCGATTGTCATTAAAGGAACTTGAGATATTTTTATTATTGGCTTGAAGGGGACATTTTTCATCCCTTTTTTTTAACACAACCGAAAGTTGTTATTCCTTTCTTAAACTGTTTCTCTTTGGAGTTGTCTCACGAGAAAGATTTTGTCGTGTAAGGTTCGAATTTCGTAAGACACAGTTTTTTTCTTTTTGTTCAAGTACTGCCCCATTTTGCTGGGTCTTTCATTCTGTGATTTTGAGCCCGTTTCATTGATGCCATTATGAGAAACTATAAGAATAAGATACATTTTCCATTGGCAAGTCTCGCAGAAAGAAAAAAAAATTGCTGAAATGATGAAGTGTCCGTAATTGTATGACCTCGTGATATATCGTTATCCTTATGACGACGAGTCCGTTATAAACAGTCATGAATGGAGTAGACGTCACCCTCGAGGATGAGGAATGCGGTGGAGATTGGCTCGTTTATTCGATAAAGGTCTATGATGAAGCGCAGGGTCCGACAGGGTACCTTTCTATCAAACTTAACGTTTATATCCAACATGTCAGCTCGATGGATCGTACCCTTAAGAATTTCAGCGTTATTTCTATGCTTTTTCTCACTTGGTCTTCGTCTCTGTTATCTCATAACTTGTTTTTTTTATCTTTTTATTTTCATCCATTTCTCTATCCTTTATATCGAAGAGAATAGTGGGAGGTATAAAGGTTAGAGGTAACGTGCGATATCCAAGAGAGCGATGTATTAAGAGATATTGTTGAACCAGATTACCAGTCAGTCATTTTCTCGTTTTGAATTTTTATGATGTTCCTGTCCCGTGGGTCGTAGAAAAATTGTTCTGATTTCATTCATAACAGCGTACTGCAAACTTTTGCAGCAATTTCTTTTTTTTCCCCATTGGGAGTTTGCAGACAGTATAGAGTACCTTTGGGTCGACAAGGAGTTACGACAATAGGCGAACTGAGGGAAGAGATTTTTGATCATCCAATATAGACTGAATATTCAAACGTTTTCGCGAAACTTTTATTCTACGAGGGCAAAAAAATGTTCGGGACCTTCTGATTCAACATTTTTTCACTTATTCCGTACCCGAATGTTTTCAAATCTAATATAACACTCGGAGAAGCACATAAATATGAAAACCCGGGTGTTGAAGAAGAAGTCTCAGGAAAAAATACTTTTGGAAACTCCACTTGTTTAGTTTTTTGACGCGAATGTCTTTTGATACGGTTTTTTATTCAACTTATAAATAACTCACGTTTGTTACTTAACATTCGTAATTAATACTCGAAACATTTTTAGATTGCTCTCTTCACATCGTGTCAATAGTCTGTTTTATTCCTTTGACCTTTGGACGTTTGGGACCTACATTATAATTACCCTCCTTCCACACTTTATAACACTTCTCTATACCCTGGTCTCACTAGACAGATCCTTGTCGAAGGTCCCCGCGACCGGCTGTTTTACGCTGTCGTAATCCGAGCCAACGTAATGCGCATAATAAACGAGGAACAAAGTGCACGTTCGGAGGGCGAAGGGAGAAGGATGAAAGGGTGAGAAGTAAAACACGAAGAAAAATAGTGAGAGGTAGGGACGAGTGGTCACGGAGCATGGACCTCGCCAAGCATATCTTCCATTTGTGTGCTTTGTATGAGCTTTCTCATTCAAACGAGCTTGATTCACGTGCGCATAATAAACCAGGGAGTTTAGAAAACTCTCTCAGGTTAAAACTACATTTTTTCTTCCAACCTTACGAGCGAATTTCCAGGATAAAAAAGTTTCATAACACTCCGACGTTGAATTGTGGTCATTACGTATATTGTTAATCTCGGAAATAAAATCGGCAAGAATACTGTGGAGAAGAAAAAAGAAATCATCCGCATAATAGAAATGTTCGGATTGACGTGTACCACGTGGGTAAAAAGTTGTAATACAAAAAAAAAACGCTAACCATGAGCTGGTCGTTAGTAATCCTTCGAAAACAGATATTTTTCGATCGGCTTTTTCTTTACATCGCAGGCAGTATTAACATGTTTAAGGTCCTATTTTATTTCAACTCAATCACCCCCCAACTGGTGATTGAGATATTGCAGCCGCCAATTTTGGAAGAATATTTTCGATAAAACCTCTCTGAACCTCATTATCATTTTTTCAATACAGATTTTCTTGAAGGATCAATAAAAAAGTGTAAAAAAATCAAGAAAAAAAAACCCCAACAGTTTGATACTTATTCCATCTTGAAAAGGTCGTCTAAAAAAGAATTTTAAACAACAATACCGCCTTAAAGGGATCAATACCTCCCCGGCAGGGACCAGGCCGATAGGGGAGGATTGCAATAAAAAAGACCATCAAGTCTACCGACTACTGAATTCGATCCCGAACATAAGTTGACGGTATAGTGAACGCAGACATGAAGTACGTGAATCAGGTTTTTTTTTTTCATTTTTGTTGTTGAATGTACATTTGTACGTACCTGTAGAGAGGTTCGCCACTGGGTTCTTTGAACCAGAGTAACATGGTAACCGCGTCGTTCGGTACAAGAGGATGTTGGAGTATGTCACAGGGAAGGCTGACGTTTCTTCCCGCGACTCCCCGAATGGTTTCGACGGTTCCTGAAAAATAAATGAACACGTGTCTTTCATTGTCGCTAAAAAGTAAAGCCGTGCTTTTAAATTTAGGCAGGGAGTCAATTCACCAACGAGTTGGGTACAAAAAGGATTAAAAAACACAGTTAATAATTCGATAATTATATAAAATGGTTCGTCACACGTTTCACTGGTGACGAGCTCGCTGTACCGAGGTTTGGAGCCTACCGCCCATCAAACTCGTTAATTATTGGAAATAGATTCGGATTCAATAGATCGAAGAAAAATCACAGTTTTATGAGAGGCTCTCATCTCGACTTCAAATCGTTCCTCGGCCCTGCGCTCAGAAATCTTACCACAATGATTTCTTATCCTACTTCAACACTGGGCCATAAAAACAAAAAAGTTTATCGCTGCTCGTTGTAGAGTTAAGAGCTTGTGGCTTAAGCATATTTCGTGTCAAATTTCCGTCGATGCTTTAACTTGAATTTTTATTTCTCATCTAGTAGAAAGCTAGAAAATTCAAATTCCTCACATTTCGGCTGCTCTTCGACGAAACCTCCAGGATTAAACGCAGTACTTATTCCTTCTACAGTCTACTTTTCTTTTATTCGTTCAACGCTGCCTCATTGACAATCGGACCATGTCCAAAGATACTTCACGTTTTTCTGAGACCCAGAGTTGCTCTATTGAGATTTTATCAAGCGACAATCGGAATTCGTATGTTGCTGTTACATCTTCTAGTTTAACTCGTCGAATATGAAGAACGTTGAGGAATCCTGCCAGGCAATGGATCCTGCAGCAGGACGACAACATGGAACCGCACATCGAACAATGAAACAAGCAATTATTTTCGAGTGGTTGTCAAATGACCGAAATTTATTATTTCCCTTATCAATTGCACCAACTGTTGGTCAACAAAAAGCTTAGTCCATAAAACCTGTGGCATTATTTACTCAGAGTTTAATCTCTCTTAATTGCTTCCTGTATCGCGGCCCAAATCCGTGCAGGCATGGAAAGTAAAAAAATGTAACTTTAAATTGAACCAAATCGAAAAATAGGAATCTGCTCATTTTTCAATGCAGAAAAACTTGATAAAAAAACACTATATTCACGATTTAAAAAGTATGTAAATTTGAGAGTTGAAAAATGGCACGAAAAGTTTAACGCATGTTGTCGGTTGAGTATTTCATGGAGTATATATGCGGAGATACTGGGTGTATTAGATGAAGTAAACCGAGCACATATATACACAGCCATATCCGCATATAAGGACTAAAAGCAAATGCTTGTTCAGTGAAGATGGACATCGTACTCTAGTTCCTCGAGCGGACATCACGGAAAATTCGTACAGAGATTCTCGGGTTTTCTAATGTGTGCAGAAGCTTCGCATTGAACGTTCTCCGCTGGTAAGGAGAAAATAAGAAGAAAAAAACGAAGAGACTTCCACCATAATTGCAACGTTCCCTCTGCCTAGTTCAGAATCCAACAATTCTCGTCGACGAGTCTCGCCTACTCATGTACTCCTCGTTCGTTCCAGCGAAGTATCCAATTTACTAGAGAGGAATCAAGAACATCGGATAAACGTTATTTCTTCCCCTTGGGATATAGAATGGTAGGAGGTTTGTCCGCCTACATGGACGGTGCTGAGTATGTGCATGGTAGGGAAGAAGAAGGGTGGATGGACGTGAGAGGTGAGGCCAGAAGAGGCGGGGGAGGAGGGAAAGATAGAGGCGGAAGAAAGACCTTGGTATACTTTGGGGTTGGTTGCGGCGGGGTGCGGGTTAGGGCATGATGTTGACTGTGGGTTGCCCACGCCAATGCGCTAGCGACGTTACGAGAGCTACAAAACGTAAACCACTAATGCCATTATGTTCTTGAACGAGCTAGCGTACGAAGAGTACTTTTGCTATGTTTCGAACCCAACCTCTCTGCCTCTCGGAGTCTTGTCTTTGTGCATCGTCTCGGTGACCTGCAGTAATGCTGTATCTCGTAACTCTCTCTCTCTCTCTCTCTCTCTCTCTATCTCTTTCTCTCTCTCTCTCTCATCCTTCTTGAGTTCTTGCTTGTGAGGAACCAAACACCCTAGGGGGCTATGAGGAGCATTTTCAGGGGATTAACTTAGTCACTCCTATCGCTACTAGAAGATACTCTCTTCGTCTATCGGTAAAGGAATCGGAGAGCGAAGAAATGAACGTTCGAAGATTAAAGCCCAGTTCTGTATTTATATATATACCCAAAGTTTAGGAGTAATGTCCCAAGATGACAGTCAACGCGCGTATCTTTGTGATTGTGTATAGCAAGTATCTGTCTAATACCTCCTTAATGGGTAGTCACTGTATACACGCATGCTGCGTAAACCTACGAAGACAAATATATTCCTTCCGAGCTCTCGTCTATTCTTTTTTTTCCTTCGGCTTTCAGCCACGATAGACTTTCCCCTATTTTCCCTCGTTGGAGACGCGAACAATCCCCAAAAGCTCAGGCAACTTAATCTCTGACATTGGACAGAGACAAATAATCTGCAGTTTCTTTCATGGGGCTCCTTGTTTCTTGTTTCTGTGCAGAATTAAACCAGCAAAAAATGAATGGAAAAATCGATCTGAGTAACAAAGCAATTTCTAAGCGGGATTGCACTTTTTGTGATGGCCATAAAACAAGTTACCAAGTTTCAGGATCTTCGTAAATCACCATTTACACAACCAAACGCATTGACTAATCAGTTTCTGTGATTAACTGAGTAGACTGCAGATTAAAGAAAATCGCACAATATCCAACGATATTTTGTAGTTTCGATACTTTTTATTTATAATTATAAATAAATAAAAAAGTCATTTCAGACTAGACATGTGAGTTTTTGGGCAATTAAAAGAATGGTTAGTTCCATTAAGTATCGAATACAAGAGAATTTATCATAAAAGTCACGTTTTATTTTGTTCGCACGTAAACCTGAGCGAAGAGCAATATTAAAAATTAGAGGTTGGTTCAAAATCCTCGCTGAAGCAAAGAACATTTTGCACAAAATATAGCCTACAGAATTTTGTTCCATGCGTCAGCGGCACATTGAAATGGCTGCAAAAGCCATATATTTGATTCGCCAAACCCGAGAAAAAGGATTACGGTTGCAATGTTTGTAGAGAAAGAGAGAGAGAGAGTGAGAGAGAGGTTGGTTGGAATGAGAAATGTGCAAAACCGGTTGGGAACTTCTTCCACCTTGAGCTTTCAGTGTTTTGGTGTACAATGGTCGTATTTGGTGAGGAAGAGAGTACGGAAAACGGTATGGGGGCATAAAGTCTGAGAAAGCGAGAAAGAATAAGAGAGATATAACTTGATCGGTGTCATTTTTCTACAAACGTCTCCGGTTCGTGTGATAAACGAAAGTCAAACAAGAGGTAGCAGAATTCACAGTGTGTACAAGAGCTTTCGTAACGATTTCGTAGCGGATCACGCTTTCCTGACGGCCTTAAATTCTACGGTACACGATCGAAGTTATAAAGCACACAGTAGCGATTACGATTGTTCGACTTTGAAGCCGATTGACCGAGAGTAAATCTATACTCAATACTCGAAATCAATGTGAATAACCACGAAATACAGAAATGTGTATTTAAATGATTCTTAGCACACAGACGTGAACAAAAGCCAACGTCATATTTAACGTACATAGTGGGGAGTCCGGATCATCCATAAATATACTTGCCATTTATTTGTCTCACCATTTTGCGTTGCCTGTTTGCCGAAAGAGAGACAGGGAGGAAATAGAAAGAATCGGTATGCCTGCTGGCAGTTCTTTTTCTCCGAACGCCGAGAACAAAAGCGTCCTTTAATTCAAATTCCAACCGAAGTGTCCTCGTCTATTTTATTTTAAAGGGTCAGAGGGAGCCGCCTTTTGTTCATTTTCCTGGCAACGATCGGATATGGGGGTTATCCTCCATCTTCGTTTCGTTTTACTTTTTTTTTGTTTGAAATTGATTTTTTTTTATTTTTTCACTTTTTGCTGAGAATGGAAAATACAAAGGTCAGCTCTTCACTTCCATTCTTCCTTTCCTATAGTTTTGTTTTCAATCGAACTGAGCCACTGCCGTGGCTTCCTTCGGGCCTACTCTTTCTTTTTTCCATCCAGCCTTCGGTTCTATTGGGTTCATCGAAAAACGTTCGGTCAAAACTAGTTTTGCGAGCTTTTTACTGCAGGCTAACACCGCGTGGGGGCTCCAGCAATGGTGGACCGTTGTACAGCTCGAAGGAATTTTCACCATTTCACAATACACTTTCCCCGCCGCGCTTTCCTCACTGCAGTTTTCTTC
This sequence comes from Campoletis sonorensis, assembly GCA_013761285.1. Taxonomy (NCBI): domain Eukaryota; kingdom Metazoa; phylum Arthropoda; class Insecta; order Hymenoptera; family Ichneumonidae; genus Campoletis; species Campoletis sonorensis. The sequence continues at coordinate 4,211,503 of JACEOJ010000085.1, forward strand.
TTCATCACTACTTCACTGATCTTCCCTTCTTCCTCTTCATCCTTTCGAGTTTCAATTCTCATTGCTATTTGTCAGTGTTTAAGTTTGTGTGTGCGTGTGTGTGCACTAGTGAGTTGGTAAGGATTGTTTGATTTGCAGATACTCTCAGAGAGCGGCTTCAGGCGGTACTCTAACGTGAGCTTCTGACATGGGAACCGGTTCTCCGTTTCATTGCTCTGATCCTCATTCGTTTTTTTTCCTCTCTCAACAGCCTGACCTCATCTAGCCACAATTCTGCTTCGAGCAGAACACGTTAGCAATGCTTCGGCTCCTTTAATACAGTGATTGGCACTGGGTCCAACGTCTCAGTAGATGGGAAGCATCTCGACCCTCTTTCCGTCTACGCCCAATGGTGCCAATGACTGCACAGTGATTAAATGCAAAACTTGAACTGTTGTGTATGCTTGGGTAAAAGTTGATGAATCGTAGGGCTCTTCTTGCCAGGCGCAAACGTGAATCGAGAAAATGATTGTAAAGGGAAAGCGAAACAGAATCGACGTAATTGGGGAAAGCGGAGTGGAGCACCCTCCGGGATTCTTGAGAGGGTGAACAACTCGAATGAAACGCGAGAGAAGCAGAGAAAGATGCACGATAATGCTTGTGGATTGCTAATGGAGATACGAGAGTAAAAGTAAACGTGCAGCAATGTGGAAAAAAGTCAGTTTTTCTGCTACACCCAAGAGATTCCTTCGATCTGGAGTAAAAAAGGGAATAGTGAAAAGAGGTTAAGGTGAAAATAGTACGGAATATGGTGGTTTGGAGAAGACTTCATTGCACGAGACGCCCTCAGTTTTCACATCTCCAATCTCTGCCGACACGACGTAACTCCCCAGAGCTTCATACGTTCTCCACATTTTATTTTTCTCCTTCTTTCCTCAACAAGAACACTCCCGGTGGTGACCTTCCATGTGTATATGCAGGACTCGAACGACATTTACGTGAAATCGGAGCCTCTCTTTTAGTTTCGAATTCTTCTCGCAGCTTCACCGAATGTACGTGAAAATATAGCAACAGCAGAATACGCCAGCTGCTGATGCTTGCAACATACGGTAGACACGATAAACCCAGTGAGTCGAGTACACTTTCTCATTTAAGCTTGCTCAATGTTCCTACTTTTTTTCCTTCGAGATGCCGTATATTCTCTGTATTTTTTACTTCTACGTCGCCTTCTTCTGTCGCGAATGTCTGTATATTGCATTAAACTCTTTTCTTCCGTTTCACTTATCGTTGGATTTATTCTGTGAGATTCAATAGTTATGCATCCATCGTCCAAAGTGTTTCCAAATGATTTGCTTAGTTTTTATCTTTTTTCACAGCAACTCGATCTTGAGAAAATATAGAGGAAAAAAAATCTTTGCAATACTTTTTTTGCATTGGAAATAAATCGTATTTAAGCAATTGCGTATTGTAATGTACGTTTGAGATTCTCCGTTTTTTTTTTAATACCATTTTTTAGTTTCGATCTAGATAACGTCGACAAAATTCGTGAGAAACTTCGTGAATAGTCAATTAAATAATTAACACCCGAATTTTATATCCATAAAGTACACATCACTCTCGGTACATAAACTTTTGGTTAAATCGGTGTGAAAGTTTTTGCGCCCTTTTAGCGTTTTCAACCGACCAAGTCGTTAAAAACGCATTTCGACTTTTCGCTTCGAGAGATGTGGTAAGTATTTTCCGCATTTTTCACGCTGCTCCGGATTATATAGCCCAAATGAAAAAGCTCTTTGTTCCAATCGAAATGGTTTGTTGAGTCCTCGTTGGATTCACATTTTTTGGCAACCCAAACACTAATTAGAGCGTCTGTTAGGTTTCAGGTGTTTTCATTCATCTTATTTGGGAATTTTTTATTTAATTAGAACGTGGACGATTACTTTCTTCTCAGTTTTGTACATTCGTCCAAATACTGCCAGTTTTAAAAAGAAAAAACAATGTTGCTCGTTTCTTTAGCAAAAACCCTACACACAATTGCAACATTTAAACTTTCATAATTAACTCGACGGGGAATCGAATGTGTTGCCTGTCACTTCGACAAATAGTGACAATATCTTTGGTTATAAGACAATGAAAAACCATCAGTCAGAACGGTCAAAGTTCCTTATGAACCGTTACGTATAATGGGAATCAAAGTTAGAGAAAGGAAGAGCAGCGATCAAAACATTTCCCGGATAAAACGTTGAAGGGGTTGCGGTAGAGAAAAGTAGTACGAGGTATAATTTGTCGGTGGAAGTAGAGAAAGTTGGCGCGCTCCTGCTGTCTCTCGTAATGGCTTAATTAATATCGAGAGGACGCGGGAGAGACGTCCTTTTGCCCTTTCAGTTAACCGCAAAAGCTCCCATGACGCAGCTTTTACAGTTTATATTCCCTCGTGCTAATAAACGTTTAATGAAGCTCTTCCCGCAGACCGTATCCTCATTGTCGTGCTTTTAGAGTATATTTCACGTGTGTAGCCGAAAATTCTTTCCCACAAACGCTTGTTTTTGTTTGGGAATGTTTAAAAAAAAGTGTCGTCGGTTAATTTAACTCTTATGCGGTTTGTCATCCATTTTTTTTAGAAGTTTTGAGACACTGTCACGATGATCGAATGGGGTCGAGTTGTCGGACAACTTTTTGGATTGTCACTGAACCATTTCGATGATTGATCGTATAATCAAATTTTTTGAGAATCTCTCTAAAAATTACAGAAAAAAATTTAAAGTAGTGATTTGGATTTTGAATCCAAAGCTATTTCGTTAACAAATTGCTTTGGATCACGATGTCCAATCGGTCTTAGTCAGATCGAGCCATTAAAAATTTGATGGATATTCAAAAAGCTCATTAAAAACCCTAAAATCATAATCAAGGCTATTCGTATTGACATAAATGACCGAGTAACATTCGTGTTCAATCAATTTCAAATTTTATTGAAAAGAAAAACTTCAAAAGCCATCTTTCAGACTAGTTTTTCGACATTAGCATATTTTCTGACATCGCTGCAGCTCCTTCCGCATTCTAAGTTTTTGGAAAAATTTCAACACATCCGCACAATTGTTTATCTCGATGTCATGAAGTTCGACAATTGAATCAATGCAACTTCCAATCACGATTTTGAATGAAAACCAACTTTGAAAGTAGATGCATAAATCAATAAGAGCTAGTACGGAGGATTCTGGTTTACGTATCTGAAATGATTAGCGTGTAGTTTCAGACTTGCAATATCACTCGAAAACCCGATAATCCGGCTTTGTCCCTTTCGCGCTCAAATTATGTGCACTAATATGTAGGGGTGTTCGAAGGACCATCAGATATGTGACACGAGCCAGGTTCAGTACGAATTCGAGCCTAGAGTAGAGTTGAGTATATAGACAGAGAGAGAGAGAGAAAGAGAGAGAGAGAGTGGGAGAGATACTCGATGGATACACCACGAACCGCTGCGTGGCAAATCCTGATAGTACCTCATTAATAATGGCAATAGCAATCACGTGAACGGATACCAAGCATTTCGAGGACAGTCGTCGTACAGGCAGAAGTATGTTAGTTCGAAGCTTTCCATTTACAGTCAACCATAAACGATGTTGGATCTATCGCTATGGCACGCTCATAAACATTGTATGTCTATAATTTCGTTTTAACTCGACCAATAACTAATTTCTCATGAAATTGTTCAATTTAATTACGATCAAAAGTGCTTCTATTTGAATTGACCAGCGACTCAAAGAGGGTCCTTGTCATGCCTTTTACATGATTGAAAAGTAATGAGTATATTCAACTGGTAATACCCTCGTAAAGTATTACCAAGCATCTAAAATTGTAATGTAATCAAAATACTGAAGTTGTACAGATGTTCGATGGGAAACAGAACTTTGATTTCTACGGGGACCAACTTCAATCTTCTTGCAGATTTTTCATACAATTTTCCATGTAACATTTGGGTTTTTATATTTTCATTCAAAATAATGATTGATTTGGAATGTTTTTTGAATCTTTGTCTTCATTCCGAAACATCGAAACTAATTATTCATTTTTATAGCATATTGAATGAAAATAATGAAACATTAAACGTTATGTTTTCTTTATTACAAAAGTTAAATTTTCAGAAAGAAAAAACTCAGTTGGAAAGAAAATGGTGTCCAACCAAATGAAGCATCGGTACGATGTGAGGAAATGAATTTTTTTTCTCTTTTAATTGGAGACGATTTTAATATTGATAAATTATGAAATGAATGTCTGGAAGTAGTCGAAATGAAAAGCTTTTTCTTACATTTCAATTCTATTACTATCAATTTTTGTCTTCACTTATAATTGCATCGTGGCTGTCAGAAAACACGGTTTCAAGAGAAAGTCTGACCATAGACGACCTTTACTACTGAAGGAACTCGTGACATTTCTCAGATACGAGCATGGTTGCAATTTCTGCTTGGGGCCATGAATGTAATGCGATACTAAAAGCACAAATGCAACCAGGCAAAATGTTGTAAAAACGTATAGTGACGTATTTGGCGACATGGAAAGATAAAATATTGCCGAAATTTCTATGACGTGCTTTCGTTAGAGAAAAAAATGTGTATAAGTGTCGCATGCACCACGTTACCCAACGGTTTGTAGGACAATTATTTTCAGTTCTCTTTTACCGAATTTAAAGGTCACATATTCTCCTCACGTGTACTCGTTTACAGGGGGACAATTTAATGTCGTTGGTGCATGGTTTTCGTAGCAGAGGGCTTTTGTAACGACATAAAAGTGGGTGCACAGATGGTTGATGTTCTCGGGAACAGTATGCGATAATAAATATTTATTCAATTTTTAATTCGATGTTATGATTTATTGAGCTATTATTTTGTATCAGAATTTCTTTCGTTGTTTCAAGATTTTGTTTCACATTATATGAAAATAAAGTCTCGAGAATTCTTTCATACGTTCTTCCTTAATATTTCTTTACATTAGGTAAAACTAAAATCATCGCGGTCTGAAAGATATAAATTTTGATGAAAGTTGCGGAAGAGGTAAACGGTTTTTTTCCATATTTTACTGCTGTGTAATTCTGTATTCATTATGAAGTGACGGTGCAGCGTCACCGGCTCGACTATAAAAGAGATTTTTCATTATAATCGGAAAATGAATGGTTTGCCATTCGTAAGAAGATTAAAAATAACAGTTTTCATATTTCAACAGAAAAGCAGAAACAGCATTTTTTAAACCGTTTGTGACGAACTGTTCAGGTGTGCAACTGCAGGTTGTACGGATTCGTAATAAAATGTGAATTCATTAACGATCAATGAAAGAGGTCTGAATATTCAGATAATAATAACAGTAATTGGAAAAACCTTTGTATATAAAAAATCAGAAAAAAAGAACTGGGTAACAATTGCTAAGAATATAAAGTCTATTCGAATTTACATAGTAAAATATTCGTTCTGGTGTCCGTATTAAATATTCATTAGTTCCATCAGTTTCTGTCGACCTTTTTTTCCAGCGAATAGTTGCTCCGTGAAGCTTCTAAACAGCAGCTATGCAACAACAGATAGTAAAAGCTTTTCACCCCGATCGAAAGAGGGATGTTTTAAGGAGTAGCTCGTAAAGTACACGCGTGCCAGTATTACTGGTCGTTGAGAAAACCGCCCACAAATCCCACATGTACGACACCACCCGTACATTTTACAGTACACGTAGATGGTGATCAAGTGAGTTAGGGGGAAGTTGTCTCGTTCGAGAATCACTTTAAAGCTATAGCTCGGCCTGGTCGAACGTTATGGAAGAAAAAATTTCATCATTGGTGTTTGCACGAAAAAAAAAAAAAATAACCTTGCCAAATATGATAGTTGCACCCTCGATCACGTTCGAGTTTCATGACAGAAATTACTTTGTCACACTTAAACAATGCATTGGATTTCTGGTACGAACTTTTTTAGTCTCAATTGAACAATCGAGGACAAGAGTCAGTGACGTTTTCAAAATTGAGCAGGATTTTTTCAGATTCTTTTCAGTTTTGTGAGTACAGTTGAAACTTCAGAACTTTTGGATTTTCGAATATCAGGTTCGCAAAGGTTCCAAAAGAGAGAATACTACTTTTTAGGTTTATATATTTATAAGAATTGAGATATCGCGCGATAATTTGATGCACATATATCATTTTACACGAGCTGATATCAACATATTTCCCTTTTCGACTGAATCAATTTTTTGTGGCCTGGTCTCCCACGAGATTCATTAAATCTTTGAAACGCCATCGGATCAGTGGAAACACGGCATAAGCAAATATGAGCACAGTTTGCATTTGCATCGAAGCCTTGTTCTCGTTGAGAATTGAATATCACAATCCGGCTGAAGCATCGATTTCATCCTGTGAGACGAAAGAGCGATAGACAATTGATATCCTCTTGGTGAGGGATCAGAATGCTCTTCTCCAACAGGTGATAATACACGCTTGAGGTAAAGGAACCTTTTCAAAACGGATCCATTTTCTCATATTTTCACTTGGATTCATTGGAGTATTTCTGGAAAATTCTATTAACGATGCGTCAGTTCAATTATTCCCAGTGATTGGTGAACATATTTTTATTGATTGATTTTATCTCACACGAAATATTGATTTTGAGTGATGGTCGTCACCTGACCTTTTTTCGAATTTGAAATTTGTCAACAAAATTTGATGGATTACAACAAAACTCTGTCAGTGCACGCAGGACATTGACAAAAATGGGCTGGAAGAGCTTTTTTGTAATCCGTCAAATTTTGTCGAGAAATTTCAACTTTGAAGTTTGTAGTTATTTCTCTCGGACTCCCGGCGGCGAGATCCAGACTGACCCATGGAGCTTAAGGGCGAATATAAATAAATTTATATAGCTTCCATAATCCCTAAGGCTTTTCAGCCGTTGAGGAAAATAAACAGCGGTATGAGTAGAGTGAAAAACATAAGTAGGCTGCGCACTTCTACATATGAGTACTGGATCATTACGATGCTGTATAGTAGAAGCTCAGTAGAGACAAAAGCCGATTAGCAAAGTCAAGGTGCACAGGATAGGACAACATTTCGCAAGGGTATCCCTTATCATGGTTTGTCATTGCTATGTTTCGCGTAGGTTCGTACGACACTTGAACGTCGTATATGCGTGGTTGTGTATATCACCATCTTCTGAAGCAACGGAATATTGGATAAACCACACAAGTTAGTTAGGTTAACACAAGCAGAGATAGATCCACTAGGAGGATACGCCTGCTTGGAAGCATGTGATTTTAGCGAGACTGTAAATGGTTCGGTTACGTTGAAAGCAGCTTCAAGATGAGCTAGCAGGATGCTCTTGTTCTTATCAGTTGACTATTCAATACCTTCTACCGACAACTGGAGAGACAGAGAAAATGGGAAATGCAAAGAGAAAGAAAGAGAATGTTGTACAGGACAGCAAAAGAGTGACTTAGGCAGACGGAATATCCGACTATATTCGGAAAGCAAGCCAAAATATACGATGTTGATTCATACATTGGCATCATTGGCGAAGTATATTTTACGCTCATGACAAGAACCCCTGGTTGACCGTACCAGGCACGAGGGAGAAAGAGAGGAAAGAGAAAGAGAGAGAGAGAGAGAGAGGGAGATGTACTCATTGGTGACGCACTTGGCTGACCACAAATCGAAACTCGGTCGATGCGGATTAGACGATTTCCGATAAAACAAACGACCGTCCGGTTTACGAAGTCATATCCGGTTTGGGGGTTGTAGGAATCAGGGTGGCTAAGCATCCTATATTGAAACTTGTGACTGGAAGGATGCTTTGGATTATGTATGTACATGGACAAAGTTGAAAGGAGCTCTGGGTCAAATGCCAAAGGATTTGGTGTCTGGGAGCTATATTTGTCCATGCACTACAGGTGGTTATTCTCGATGTTCATAAAATGTACATGCTACCGGTATAACTTGAGATTTTGAAGGAAGAAGCAGAAAATGTATGACGAATACCTTTTAGTGAAATCATAGAACGAATTTCAATGTTCACACCGTAGCGGGGAACCCTGTCGTCATTTCTGGATAGAATTTGCTGTGTTTGAAATGGATGTTTTAAATAGAAACCATAGCAAATGTCATCACAGTCGTTGACATGATTCTACATTCTTTTTGTTGAACGATTGAGTTTCGTAAAATCATTGGCCTTATCTTTAGTAACGCAAGAAAATTCCAAATGTCTTACGGCCACGTAATTTTTAATCGCGAAAATTGAGTAAAATGAGTCGGTGAACTGCTATAAGAAGCTCGTCACATGATGAAAAGACCTCAAAGAAGGTTCCATCGACTATTCATGCCTTCTCATACGTTTCTCCTTATCATTTATATTCGTATTTACGCGAATAAGTAAAAGACATCAAACCTGTTCTTACAACTGGATGGACGAAATTATGGACTCTCCATTCCATAATATCTCCAAAAAACATTAATTACCGACAGGTAAAGTACACAGGCTCGGAGGATAATGAATGTTTATATATTTTTTAGAATCCGTGATTACGATCTGTCTTCATCCACTTCTAAACCTGTCAAGTATATTTGTGAACCCGCCAATCTTAGCCCTCCCAGTCAAGATTATTTTATTCTTATTCATCAGCTTCTGCTTGACTCAATTTTCGGAAACCCTCTTATACGGGTTGACCCAGGAAATCCCTTTTAGACTTTCAACCGATTCCTCTATTGCGAATTCGTGGCTGGTGGCACATTAGGTCTTCGGTGACCCACTGTTTCCTTCTGGCTCTTCTTCACTCGGTCCAGTGAATCCCACGAGAGACCCGTCGACGTACGAGCTCATATCTATCCCGGACGTGGTCCGACTCGAGTAACAACCATTCGGTCTAGCGCACATCCGCTTGGCTATCTCTCTCGCTGATATACCCTCTTTCTCGAGACGAAATGTCCGTTCGGCCATCTGTGCCATTCGGTTAAGCTGGCAGGATCAATGTTAACGCTTGAGTCGTTATCGCGATGACGGACCAGCGGTTTTGTGACCCGTTCCTTACTCGTAACGCGCGTCTCGTGAGGGTGATCGACTTAGCAGAATAAACCGTTCTTCCATATCCTGATGCGAGCATATACAACGATTCATAAATCAGAACGAAAAAATTACAATAAAATAATTCCCCAGACATTTATCGATCACATTCCAAAAACCTGCGAACCCTCTTTTGTCAATCTTATGATTCTCGATTTTCTGCCACTTGTAAGATGTCCACACTTCAGTTACTTATGATCATACTTACAAATAACAACCTCGTTAGTTGTACGACTTTAGTGTAGGTTTCATTTTTTTCTTTTTCATTGCTGATGACATTCGTTAAGAAACATGGGAGTTTTTTTTTCATCAGACTGAATAACTCGCATCAAGGAATATCGTCATAGTGCTGAATTCCGGTCTTGTTAATTAAATGTCACGTTCCATATTTCCGCTAGACGAACTAAACCGAAAATCGTTATCGAGTAATGAGAACTCAGATAAGTGAATACCTCTCCATAAAATCCATTGAAACGGGCAAATAACCTGCACTTGAATCGTCTAGTTATGTGACTTCCGAATTGCTTCGTTGATTCTTGAAAATTGATTTACAAATAATTGACGTCATTCAAATGGATTGAAAAATTCATTTCAAATCGTCCTCTAATTTTTCGATAAAAACTTGGAGATTTTCAACTGTTAGTTATACATTTTATGAAATATTCAATATTCATCAACGATATAAATATTGATAATTGTTATATTTGCGAAATACATTGTTTTTCTTGTACTTTTTGATACAAACCATAAATTTTGATGTGGTAACTTCATGTGCATTGATGAGCAAAACTTGTCATCAGACGAAACGGTATAATTTCGGGGCAAGCGAAAATAATAGAAAAAATGAACTTGAAAATGAGAAAGTTTGTAATTTATAAGAACAAGTTATACATGGGCTTACATTGGTGAAAAAGAAACGGGGGGAGATACGACAGAAAAAAGTAATACGGTCGAGCCCTCATTAGGGAGTAAAAAAATAATGAGATATGTCTCATGTCACGATAAAAAGTTGTCGTCGCTGTTGAACAATGAATAATGCCATGTACGCAGTGTATCAGTTATGATGGGACCTTACGCGGGTTGTTAAGAAACATAAATGTATAGAATTTACGGTTGGTATTTTCGGAGGTGCTTTAATTAAAGGATGAATAGAAATTGTAGGTAGAGGAAAAGTGAAAGTGTTGTGACGTCGAGAGATTGCGAAAATATAGATGAGAAAACAATCGTATAGTATATTCTGTGTGTGACATGGAAGAGGATGTGTGAAGGGTCCTGCGCTGGTCTGAGAGAGAGAGAGAGAGAGAGAGAGAGAAAGAGAGAGAAAGAGTAGGCTTCCCAAGGGTTTGACGAGATGTAAACCCAAAGGAATTGTAACAGTGAGTAACGCACACCGTGCGACTTCCTCGTTATGGACGATGTGAAAAGTTTTTCTCTGTATTTCTTGTAGCTGCAATGCCATGATTCTCTTCCTTTCTCTTTTAGTCTCATTCGTCACTTTTCGGTCTTTGAACGAGACTGCGAATGAGAGGGTTGTGGATGAGAGACAGAAAGGTGTAGAGTTAACAAGCTTAGTTTAAATTCTCGTTACGGGAAACGTTGATCGTCGTTTCACAGGGTTGTTGCGCACGCCCGGCATATCTGGCAACCGAATTTCACCCTCATCATCATCCACCGTGGTGTACCTGGCTACCAGAAGCTTATATACTTGCTTGACGAAGATGGAGAAACCAACAGCAGCATGGAGCAGCACCAGCAGCAACAAGAACAGAACCACCAGGTTCGTACAAGGGTACACATCATACATACATTGGGTGTTAGTAAGCAAAAGGGCTTAACAAACAATATTTTACGTGTTAATTCGAATAGCAAGTGACATCTTGTATGCCAGTAGCCGATATACGAGAAGAGTACTGCTTATACATACATATACATTTGCACATATTTACGTAGAAAAGCATGTTGTCGTTAAGGTATCTTGGTGCGGAGTTGCAAGCTGCTTTTAATGAAAATGAGTTGAGAAACGTTGAGTGTGCGCTCAACATACACGCTATATGCTGTTCCATGCTGTGGTATGTCGAGGCTTAAATCCTCCACCTATTTCGTTTATAACATAAATATACATGCTTTACATAATGTTAATGCAGCATTGTACGTCCAAATAGTTTTAGAAAATATCCGAACTTATAAACTAAAGCTATTACAGTTGAGTTTACGTCGATAGTGGTTTTGATTATCAAATGATTGGCCTTCAACAGTCTTCCCATGTAATTCATCGTCGTGAGTATTTTCGATAAAGTTTTATACACTGGTTCCCGCTCATTTTATCTTCAAAGAGACTGATTTTCTCGGATAGGACTCTGGTGACGTGTCGTTAAAGCAATAAATCCCTCCGAGCCATAGAGTTGCGAATTCGCTTGGGAAAAAAACGGTTTTCAATATTTTTACACAGAGCCACTGTATCATTGTGAATATTCTGGAAAAATTGTACAAAGGAAATTATCATGGGACGAGTAATGAAAACAAATAAACGAAGCACCAAAACATTTTGTGCAGAGATTAAACGGTGAAGAAAGAAACGATGGAAATGAAATAAAAGCGCAAAAGCTGTACCGGAGCAACTTTGTCCTCAGGGAGAAATGCACTAATCCAATAATTATTGCTTTTCTTTTTCTTCAATTACATAATTGCACATATCCAAGGAACACAGCTAGGCACTCATGTTACTGTGTGTTACTGTCGAGGGGCCACAAACACGTGTAAAAAAATTGTTATCTACGAAACTATAACATTCCCCGTGGTAGGTTTGGATCGGTCTATATTTGGGGGCAAATGGTGGCTCGGTTGTGCCACGAGGCCCCAGGGAGTAATTTTACTTCTATAATTCACTTTCGCCCTTTCCTATAACCATTCCCACGCACACACACTACCCTTTTTTTTCTAGCCACTCCCAGATCGTTTGCGAAACTCGACAGTTATATCACCAGAACTTTTCGAGAGGTATAATAGCTGCGGTCGTAGCCCGGGGTCACAATTTCTTTTTCCCTTCACTCTCTTCTTCCTCTTTACTTCTTTTTGTTTCCTGTCACTGAAATCCCCATCTGAAAATGACGGCTTTCTCAGCAGTAGTGACATTATTCGAATGGAAATAAAAAAAACAATAAGGAAGTTGAGGAAATAACGTCGTCAATACAAACATACAATCCGCAAAATCTCCGTCAACAACAAAACAACAACAACAACAAAAACGGAATGCATGAGGCAAATAATTATGAAGTTCGTGTGATTTCTTTACAATATTTTTTTAAAATGATTTCCGAAACAATTTCATTTGTGCGAGAAAGTTTTCTGATTTCACCTCAGCCGACGTAAATTTATACATTCGAATTTACCTTTTACGATAACAAGGAATATAAATGATTTGAAAATACTGATCAATCAGACAACGATATCATAGTAAATGTTGAAGATTTGAAGATTTTTTGTCAAAATGAAGACAAAGTACAGACGAGGTTAGAAATCACTGAGATAAGGATAAGACTTTGAACAAGGAGGTTCCCTCTTAGAACATGTCGTACTACTTGAAATTGTACTGAAATAGGAGCAACGGGGGGCATGGTGGGGTTTTACACGTTGTTATAGTAGCGTCTGAATGTGGGGGATATTCTCGTGACTCACAAAGGGTTAACGTTAACTCGATTGTTCCAACCTAGCCGTTGCTCTTGCCACTAGAACCGATGCAGCTCTAGTTGAATTCACTTTTCTTCACAAAGTTTACTGTATGGAGAAGATTAGATATAGTTTATGTGTATGAGTTCAACGAGATATATAGAGAGAAAGAGAGAGACAGAGAGGGAGAGAGAAAATTTTAGCCGTTTGCAAGAGGGATGAACTGGCTTGGTTGGTTGACTGCACGTCCCCTTGAACCTTCGCCCACTCGGAGGTTCAGACAATCCAAGGTAGAGCTTGCCAAATCCTGAACAAGCTATACATACTCTCGTACGTATACTATACCGACAAATCCGCGCAATGTCGAACTTTGGCTGGATAGAGAATCCTCGCGTGGACTTCCATGTGCGGATCAGCAGAAGTTGCTGCCACCAAGCTCGAAGAACTCAATCATCCACTTGTACACTAACTAAATGCATATCGACGTATATATACGTCAGCAAAAGGGAATTTGTTGTACAACTTTAACTACGCTCCGCCAAACGTATATAACAAGGCATAAGTATAGGCACTTTAACGCGACAAATCTCTCGAACTAACTGAGATTGGCTCAAATATTGATGCTAATTTAATTATAAACAATATCAGTGAAATATACGAATATTTCATAGTCCATATAATTTGGGAATCTACTAATTGAGTATTAGCCAATGATAAAAAAAAAAAAATTATCAAATACGTAAATAAGCTCAAAAATATCCAATATTTTGACATTTCCAAAAAGAAAGGTATTCGGGAACTAGGGATTATTTTTCAAAATAGAAACGTCATTTCAATAAAGTTTCTGGGTCATCGAAATATTCAATTTATTCAAAAACGTGCGGTGGAAAAGCGTAAAAAACACAAAACATATATCGCGGTTTTAATCAATAAAAAAAAAAAACAAAATAATTTCGTAATAGAAGGGGGAGCTGCGTCTATTCTTTATAAGCATAAAAAATGTAGATATATGTATATACATTTGAAAAAAGATATCGCGAAGCTGGTCACGTCTACTACGCGAGACTGTGTGATATATAAGAGTCCGTATACGTTTCCATGTATTTCTATGGTGCGGCAATGTACAAGCTGGTATGTGGCGTGCGGAGACCAACACCACAAGCCCCTTTGGATTTATTCGTATACTTGGCGATTCGTACGTGATACTGGCAGGACGTTCGTACAACTCGGGATGGACCAAAGCATCACGTTGCTGCGTATGTATTATGTATCCTGCGTTAAGAGTTACGGGTCACGTAGTGAAGAGGAAAGCGCAGCAGGGATAGCGCAAGAGGTTGAGAGGGTAAGAGAAAGGAGTAAAACAAGAGAAATGGCAAGGAAGAGAGGGAGAGTGGTAGGGAAACAGAAGTAAGAGAGAAAAGCTACGGAGACGTCGAGGCGTTCCAATTTCCATATCATAATTAATTTCCCATTTACTAGAGTTTCTCTGCTGCTGTGAGTCCAAGGGCCTCCTCTGTCCCCTTCGTTCGAACTTCTCATGCTCCCCTATGCAGTGTTATTAATTATACAACTGCATCACCCTACCAACGGTTCAGTTATATACATGGATAATTTGTACAGAAGGTCGAAAGAGTCCCTAAAGTGTCATCTCATTCTACGAGCTTGCCACCAAAAACGCTACACGCTTCATGACCCAAAATGTTTAATTTTTCGGCTTGTCAATGGCGTTTGAAAGAACTGCAAGATCTCCGCATGGGCGATCATACTTGAAGAGATATTTATTTGTTCAGCATATAAAATAATAAGTTATGACATAAAAAAGAGCCAATAGGATTTGTTTATCTCTTCAACTACAATGGCCTGTTCAACTACAATGATCGATTGATTGCTCAAATCAAATGAGACGAGTTATAAATGAATGATTAAAAGAACTTCGTTAACGGACGCGCGCAATCATCAATTTTTCTTCGTGTTTCGATGTATTCTCTAACACACATAATTGCTTCGATTAGAAACTAATCGATTCATTAAACTTTGATTTTAATTACTCTTGGGAATTTTACTGTAACGCTATATTCTGCATTGTGCCAAGTGCATTAATGTTATCAAGCCAGTGGGCCAATTAATCGACTCGATGCTCCCAAGTTTACAGCACAACGGTATATACTCCTCCCGCACCTCCTTTTCTCTGTCTAAATATCTCTGTATATACATGTACACGAGGAAGCAGGATATCAGTTCGTCATTTCAAGGGACGAGACAAGGGAGATACCAATCAATCGTGATTGATGTGTGCGCTGAATCTTCTGTTGAGATGAGACATCGTGGTTCAAGTAATAGATACAAAGAGAGGGATGCTGTGTGACGCGAAATGGTCCACATTGGAGGACGTTCAGTATAAACGAAATAGTATAATGATGCCACAAAGTGGTGTTGATGAATATTTGACTTTTTACTGAATATATCAATTTAAAAATAGTTCATTGACAGCTTTAATAAACGAGGCATTTTATTGAAATTTTTATATCTTACCGCAAGATGTCCAAATTCTAGAAAATTCGAATCAGTCGGACTCCTGATAAAATAGGTAGCAAAATTTTTAGAAGGTATCTGTTTCGTTCGATATTTGGAGGGTTCGATGTATCAATTGACCGCTTAGGAAACTTTTGTCCCTACGAAACATCGTTCAATTTTCAGTGGACACTGAGAACCCCCCCCCCCCCCCCCCCCAGTAACCGTGCTTATGTTGTGGTGCCAGATAGTATGGAGGAAGGGTCGTCGATGTGCAATAACGGATAATGAAGTTTTAACCTAAAAGCTCCCGCATGTGGACACTTGACGGTTGAGGGGAAAAAAAGTGAAGAGCTTTTACACTGACAAAGAAAAAATTAAAAAGAGAAGAGCGAGATAAATGGTAAAACGCAATGAGTATTCTCGGAACTGCGGACGGGAAGGGTGGAGAAAGAGCTACGCTGGCTAATGAAATTTCAGTGTAACTAGCACTTTACTTTCATGTATATTTTTCAGCGACTTTCGCGAACGATGTAAAATTGGTCGAACGATTGTGAGAGAGCTCGAGTGAGTAAACTCTCCTCAATCGAATCATACACTGTCGTCGGCTGCCTAAAACCTACACATCCTGGTGGACCTTTCGGTTGACCAGCCTACGCCGCATCCCGTTCTATGGGGATCTGTCCAATTGAGTAAGCCGGTAAAATGAGACCGAGCCAGATAACAGAAGGTCTCGATGGATGGACCCAGAACCCCACCTCAACCATTTCACTCCCTCTTCCTCCCGCCCTTCTTTCGACTCTTCCCTATCAATCAAATGTGAGCTTCCAAGTTCCGTTGACCCTGTTTCAACATTGACGTACAAATACCCCGTGACCTCGCGGCTCATCCAAAAAAGCTTTTACACCAACGAATAATGATTTTGATAATGAAATATATCTCAACGCAATACCAGAACGATTGCCTCGTGTATTTGCATTTACGTGACTGATTATAAAAGCTCATTTACCCCTGCTCCCTCGACACTGAAATTAACAACTCAATATTGGTACGTCCTTTTAAATGATTCAACACTCGATTGAAGTCAAATAAATAAACATTTAGGTCATTCAGGCAAACTTTTTAAGGGAGCGAATAAATATTACTTCGTTTGGACTAATTTCATGGTACTGAAAACCAAGTTTTCACTCGAACCAGATCACCTTTGGGAGATACCATTAAAAAATTATCTATCAGTTCACACGCATACCCACTCTCGAGCACATTACTCGACTAAAATTGTTCAAAGTATTCGTTATTATAACATATTGTAATTAATTTTATGAGCTCATACAATTTACTGCATTCTCTACATTTACTTATACCTTCACATTGTTCTTTCGTTTTTATAGATTATGGCAATACATTCGCATTGTGGTATATTAATATTGAAATTGCTGTCAAATTATTCAGTCATCGTTGCAATTCATTTGTGCATTTATTAATTGTCCAAAGGTTTTCAATGTTACGCGAGACTCCAATATCGGGAATGTAATTTCTGATTAAAATTATTTTTATTTCGCGTCTCGTTGTTCAATGTAAAATGTACGATGAACATGAAAATATGAACACACAGTTCGATATGCATTCATGACTATGAATTTTATACCAGTAAAATTTCGCCGTATCTTGGACCAGAGATTTCGAAAACTAAATAAAAAAAAGCCAATGGCTGGAACACACGTAGGTAACAATATGCAGTTACTAATTAAATCACAATGGTCGGTTGATTACCGGGACTGTTTGTTGAATAGTTTGTAGCACGATTATATTGCCAATCACATCGTCCAATCAACTACATTTTACATGTATTTGTCCAGTGAACACACTGATTTACCCAATTTTATGCTGAATTTCTACCAACGCAAAAACTTCTCTAAACATCTTCTTTTTTCTTTGCTAGAATATCAGCAAAAGGAAAGAATGCAATAGTAAAAAGTAGTAGAAAATAATTGGAAGAGCAAATAGACTCCAATTACGTGAAACGTTCTTAATTCCACACAGTTTCATTCCTCTGTAGAAAGTTGAAGAATTCTGACTTTCTTTGAGTCCTAACCATCCTCATTATCCAACTTATCGTTGTTTATTTTTCTTTTTAACACAGAGTTCCATTTTCAATGAATATAAAATCATACTCGATGCCAGGTTTTATCCAATTTACCATAAACACAGAAAGTACTGAGAAAACTCGATTTTCATTTACTGAAAGAAAAAAATACAAAAACAATGAAACAAATGGGATATAATTGGCCAAAAGGTCACTCACTGGAATTTTCTAGATCATTGTCGAATGATTCCTCGTCGAGGTGTCTTTTAGCAGAACTTGAAGTCATGCTCGATGAGGAAGATGCTGACGATGACGATGATTTAACTTTGGCATCTGCACTCGCGAGAGTTGAAATCTCGAGGCACGTAAAAAACACAATTATCCACAACATAATGACGGTGATGAACTTCCTGTTGTCTCTCTTTATCTCGCAGCACTTTTAAACTCAAACTTCGATGAATTTATTGGTGTTTATTATTCCCTACGCGCATCACTCGTACATCATTGTATACACCGACGTATGCTTCGGTCTAAAGTCGTCGAATGATTCGACGCTATAATGATCGTCGTCGTCTTCGTCGTCGTCGTCGTGGTTCTCGTTCTTTCGTTTCCGAAGCGAATAAACTATGGTGACGTGACGTGGCATCGATTGATTAACTCACTACAACAAATCCCTAAAATTTGTGTCCAACAATCCCGGGGGTTTAGATAGAACCTTTATGGTCTCGTTAATGATCAAGCATCTCTCATTTTTTCAAGCTCTATACATTTGAATAAACGAATCGAACTATAGTAAATTCCCATCCTTATCAATATTGAATTATTATTAATATTCAATTAAATCCGTAAACATCCGATTGGAGAGGGGAAGGTCAATCGAATCGGTGAAGGACATTTGATGCGAGTAGGTTTTAGTCCCGAAGGTACCGGTTGATCGTAGTAAAATTAATAGTAACGCCGTTGGGAAAGCTACCGAATTGAATTATCGCGAATTAGGCGTCACCAGGTCTGACGGAGTCGCCTGTGGCAATCCGTATTACCGCACTGCCAGCTGTCGACGAATCTTCCTATCCCTCTGTCTGCTTGTCCCTCATTCTATCTTTCTCTCTTAGTTTCTCATTTCCCTTCTCTCTCTCAGTCAATCGAATTTCACAACCTCTTCTGCTTCCCTCTATCGCATTAATTAACTCCTTGTACCAGTGTTCTCTGCGATCTTTTGAAAAATATATATAGAAATTATTGAATATGAAAAAATCATTCTCGTTCAAGTCCTTTGACGATATTTTCTTCTGTTTCTTGTTCTCAGCCGAAACAAATGCTCTATAAATCGACTGATACCAATTCTATTATAAGTGCGAATGTTATATGTGCGAAAACAAGTTCATTAGAACTTGAATAAATTGACAGAGCATTCCATTGTAATGAAAAAGCAACGTTTTCAAAGTTCCAACAAATGTCCGATATGTACTACAGTTTATCAAACAGAACAAAAGACAGAATGAAGAAACTATGAAGAAATGGCATCGTGAAACTATGTAGAATCTTTTGTGTCGAGGCATTCAAAGGAAAGAACTGCATTTCGCGGTGGGATTGGTGGTGGGTTGAGACTGTGTATAAATTTGAGAGGCGAGAGTAAACTCTTCAGGCGTAATTACGAGAGCCCACTAGGAAGATGGGCTTGGTTAATGGGGGTAGAACGATACATAGCTACATCTTTGGTTTATAGGAAGGTCTGCTTTGGGAGCAGCGACGAAAAGTTTTTGGGACAAAAGCCTGTGGAGAACGGCTTCCTTCAAATTTCCCAGGTTTTAATTTCCACCTTCGATCCAATCTCACTCCCCTATTCTTCTTTCCAAGTCTACCATCATCCCCGCACAATCTTGACTCCAGGGTGATTAATAATTGTGGATCCTATCAGCTCTGACGAATTCAAACATCGTTAGTCGCAGAAGTATTAAAAGACTCCACGTCGCTGTATTAAGACTTTAACTCTCTGGCTGTTCAGATTCGTTGTAAAACTTTTATGCCACGAGTTAAAGAAAGAGTATTCTTAAAGTAACCCGTGAGAAAGCTTCATTGAAATATCGTTTGACAAATAGTCCACAGGAGTAAAAACCTCTTGATAAAAAAGTAAATAGGATTGAAACTTTTATGTGACATTCATTTTAATTAAGTACTTTATGTATGTCGTTACACTTCAATCGACTCAAATGTCAGATATGGTTTCATTTATATTTCATGAATGGTGGTTGTTATATATTTATAAAGCCTTTTTCAAGTACGACCGTCGTATAAGAAATACTTTCATATTTTTCGCAGAAGGTTAAGTGAAAAAAAAAAAAAAACGTTTTCTTCGTAATTAGACCTCCTTATGGCAGTAGAAATTTTTTGCAGCATGGATACATGCTGTTTTTATGCATTTTTAACCCAATTTTCATTTCCTTCAACTATATTGAAATCTTTTTTGACTGGAATTGCGGAAAATCAAAGTTCAAGAGTTAAATTAACAGCGAGAATATCTGACAGTCTCTTCCTACTTTCTCGGTGATGAACTGTTTAGAATTTCGTAAATACTTATGACTTGTGAATACTTTTGAAGCCCGTTACCATCAGGAAATGAATAAAAACTGTGCACGTGACAAAATGTGTAAATAGCGAACTTACTCAGCAAGTAGACGATCAAATATGTGATTTACGAAAAAGCTACAACGAAGGTCTTTGGAATTGATTTAATCCATAGTACACACGTATAAAAAATAACTGAAATTGATATTCTTTCGAAGGTTAATTGTATCTAGGTAGCATTTTCTACACCCTTCAGTAACGAGTTCTATTGCGCTAGTTGATTCTTTTTTTTATGACGGTCTCTAAGTAGTTTTTGTTCGATTCATGATCACTGTCTCTTCTTTCCTCTCTCGGTGTCTCTTGGAAAAAATGGAATAAAAGCAGGGCAGATAGGTATGTAACGAGGAAAAGAAACGACGATCAGGGGAGGAGGGAGGTAGAAAAAAACCGAAGAAAAACAAAAGAAAGGAAGAACCGATCAAGCTGGCTGGAGACAAAAATGTGAGGCGAAGCTTCACGTTTTCTCTGTCGCATTCCAACTCCTTCGAGCTTTACGAGGAGGTCAACCACGCGCTCTCCAACACTCTTCCTCTTCCCTTCTTCCTCCTTTTCTTTCGCCACTTTTCTCTTTTCCTCCATACGACGATGGAGAGGTGAGCTTCGGAGAGTTGTGTCTGATGAAGCAAACGCTCCTCGACACTAATAGACACGACCTCTGAACAGTGAACTTTACTTTCGCTCTTTCGCTCTTTCTACAACCTCCCCCCTACGATCTATTGTCCTCCATAATTTCCCGACCCCATTTCCTTCTTATTCTCGCCTTAACGATCACTCTTGTGTCATTAACGATATCGATATATTTCTATTATTTCTTCATCAGCCTGTCTGGCCAAGACAATTCTGTGCAGCCTACGGAAAGGCAGTAATTCTGATCATTTTTATTTATCAACTATTTCTGCATGAATCATCAATTATAATTACACATCAAGTACGACAAAAAACTGCATGAAGTATTGAAATACTTGTTGCAGTATTTATGGAATAATGCCTGGAATCCTTTCTTCTTTCTAAAATTTTAAAAGAGAATGATTCTCAAACCTGATGAATCTTTTCGAAAATGAGAAGACGTCAGGCAATCTCGAAATGCAAACTCATTATGTCAAAAAGAAATTGGAGAGCAAAGTTCGTAGGTTAATGTCCTGCGTGTAAATCCAGGAATAATTATTCACCGGTTTATCAAGGAAATGAGCCATGGAGCTTGATAGTTCTGGACACGTGTCTGGGGTCGCTCGTCTCTCCAACCCTTATCGGGGCGTGTCACGTTCTTGGCGAGACAGAGAGTTTCGAAAAGCCGATATGTAGGGTTGTATACTACGTACGTGTATATACATACCATCTGGACCCCGATTGTCCCATGAAACGACTACGCAGAGGTATCGTTTTAACCCAGTTCGCAAAAGACATTTGTTGAGGTCGAAGGAACACTAAAGAAGTGCCCGAGAAGAGACAGCTGCTCAAAGATCGTTCCAAGTTCCAAATTACCGAATTATCGGTTGTAAAATGTTGTGAATGAGAAACGAAAAGCCCACGAACGGAACGCAAGAGAGCGAGATTTGTTTATCGGGTGTTTAAATCTGCAAATGCCTGATTTTTGAATCTTGAAAAATGGAACAACACATTGAATGAATCCGAAAAATGAGTAAAAATCTTATTTTATTCTGGATTAATGTCCGTGAACATTGTGCACAATTTTTCAAATCTATGCAGCCGCTAAAAATAATTCACCCTGTTGTACGGGTTCTATCTGTGACAGCTAGTCAATTGTACGTCAATCACATTATTCGCATTGAAAAGTGCCACCCCTTTTTTTCAAGTAGTTCGGATGTGACAGCAAGTTATCAAGAATGCTCATCGTAAAAAGCCATGTTCAGATATTACGTTTTACGAAAATACAGAAGCGTAGAAGAGCCATGTGACAACTGCAGCACAGGCTTTTTTTTACTCGTCTCGAGTACTTGGCCTATTTTTATTTAACAAATGATTTTATCATTATTTGTAGTTAAGAAGTTTATACAATCGTTTCAAAATAATTGGTTGTTTTTCGAATTAAACATCAAGTTCAATCAGAAACATCCAAAAATACGTATCTTCGATTCTTTGTACTTTCCACAATGGAATAATTTGATTTTTTTCGATTTAACTATAAAATTTCTGACCATTAAATAATGGTATCATGATTATTTTTTACTTCTTCCATTCAAAGTATGAAAAGAGACTAAAGGAGTAGAAAAAGTAGAAAAAGCAGCATAGGTCTGACTATTTGGAAACTTTTTTCACTTGTGCCTTGCAGTAAAATCTCATCCATGGAAACAAGTCTGTATTTAGACAGTTTTTGATAATCGGTACAGTCAATAATGTACCATTGAGATCTGGGTTGGATTGTGACTCGAAAAAATGCGATGTTTATTTCTCGGTTTTCGGCCATCATTCGACAACTTCAAGAATTGATAACTCATCACAAAAAATGTATTGGTTCTTTCAACTGGAAACTTCATCGAGCATGTCAATTACATTATTGACCTTTCAACCTGAAATACTCTTTATATGTGAACTTTTTTCAAGAACTGATAAAGTTGGCCTACTTTCTCTTTCCCAGCCATTGAAGAGTTTTTTCATAGGATTTTCGTTAAGCTCAGTTTTCATCAAGCATACTCGCTTCTTCCATCTGCTCACTCAGGTTTTTCCTTTCCTTTTCGACGCATTCAGCCCTACTCTGCTCGTACGTGACAACATAAACGCGACTTTTTTATCCTATCATTTGAGGATACACGATTTTCGCTGTGGATGAAAAATGTACCACATTAAAAATTGAAAAAAATGTTGTCACGATAATGACTTGATCTGCGACACCTGTCCTTTTAATGGTTCAAGTTCCAACGATCAAATATTGCTGGCAACAGAAACCTGGCTCGTATTAACGAAAGTACGCTGACAAGAAGTGCAGACACTTGTTTTAATTCGATTTCGAAAAAAAAAAGAAAACTGGGCAAATCAATTTTTTCTAAAAACTGAAACATGACAACTTTATCAAATCCCACGTACATTTAGACAAGTTTCTATCATTTGTGGCAAAGAAAAATTGAGGCTGTAAATTTTAACTCCTTAGTAACGATGAATCAATAAAGAATTTCGAAATAAAAACGTGATTCTGTGAACGGAAATGGAGGGAATACCGATTGAAAAAACAAATGATTATCGGAGTACAGAAGAAGTAAAAAACATAATGGAAGACGGAAAATCGCAGGGTTTTATTTCATTGAAAGTTCTCATAAAGGAGACTCCCCCGTTAGTTATGAAAGAAAGTGAACAATGCATCCGAACGAATGTGTACATCGATGATCCGAAGCACTTTCCAGCTTGAATCGAAGCCGTTTGTCTGCTCATACTTTTTATTAAACTTGAAGCCTTGCAACGATTCAGAAGTTTTTTTTCAATCGAATTTATTTCTCTCAACGCTGAGTTTGTAGTTTGTGTTTTTCATTAGAGCATTCACTGGACGCTGTGATTTTTTTTGTAGTACGTTTTGCGCAATCCAATTAAATGTAAGCTGGCAAAGTGATTCCTTGTTTTCTGTATGGTCCGTTTATTCTCGATTCGATTCACTGCGTGAGAGTGTCTGAATTCTCATTGCACAGGTCATTGAACTCGTAGATGATGATGTTTATCGACGATCGGAAAAGCATATGAGGATTAGGTGTGTTCTGAATTGAATTATGGTTCCAGGGATAGTTAAAGTTTCAGAAGATGCCAATAAATTGGAGCGAAGTGAACCCCATAACTTTCATTTGAGAGGCGAGGGTTGTAGAGGTTGGCAACCCCTCGTAAGCATGTCAGGTATTTGTAAATTTTCAAAGCCTTTCAAATATTTGTGACTGTGATATATCGTACGTAGAGTTTGAAATAAAAAGCGAGTGAAAACGTGCTCTCTACTTTCGTGATTCTGGGTGAAAATAATAAACTATATGTCTAACCGGAAAAAATGGTAAATCAGGGTGACATTTTTCTTCTCGCTTTTAGATTTTTTTTTTCATTTTTTTTTTTTCATTTTCTCCGCACGTATTCCCGCAGCTGTGGGAAAAACCACGAAGCGCAGCACATACGGACGATAGTTTATCGTCGTCGCTGAGTTCGCCCTGAGTGCATATGTGCACGTTCTCTAATATATATTTTTTTTAACCGGAATATCTCCGTGAAAATTAGTATCGCAGCGTATTAAAATCCGGAAAATGATTTAAAGCTCAAGCTGCAGTCAGGCGACGACCCGAGTCAGAGAGAGAGAGAGAGAGAGAGAGAGAGAGAGGGAGGCTGTAGAGAAAAAAGAGTTGACAGAGAAAAAAGAAAAGTTCTGGTTGGACCATCCAATTCGTGAAAATTTTTTTCTCGTGCTTCCCTTATTTCTTTCTGTTATCCACGGGGCGGATAGTGTTAATATTATTATATTACACGACGAACGAAATATTAAAAGCCATTCATCAAGTTGCAAAAGCTAGAGTTTTTCTCCCGCACACCGTAGGAGTAAAATGAATAAATAAATAAACAAACAAAAATGCATCATATCGCTGATAATAAAAAGACGAAAGACGATGAATATTGCACGTAGTGAATTTCCTAAATCGTGGAGTGGTTTATATTCGGCCATTTTTTCGGAGGGCGAACCAAAAAAATTACGCACAAAAACATACGACCTCCGTAATTAAATTTTTTGGTATGACAACCAGATCAAACTACAAAAATCCATTGGCAAACATCGACGAGAGACAGCTAGGATTTCTCGTCCCATTCGGATCCATTGAATTGCTCACATCCTTGGATAATTTATTTATGAAATATCACACACGCGCGTGGTTTAATGCATAGCATAAAAATTTTATCCTCTTACTTTAGCCAAATTTTCTTTGGGGTTTTACACATTTTTACATTTTTTTTAAATAATTTTTTCCGTATTGATGAAATTTTTTCGTGTATCGGTACTTCAGAGAATATTAAAGAAACTAAGTTTATTGCGAAAAACGCTCTCCCTTCGATTTGACCGCGCGCGTCGAGGTTCGCGATTCTACTGAGGCGACCGAACTTTCATACGAACGATCCCCAGCTCCGAGCTTTCGTGGAAGCTCGGCAATCTTCGCGACTGCTTTTACACTCCCCCGACGAAGAGTCGCACGCACGCTAACCATCACAACTCGAAAAATCCCCTATTCGTTCTATCAACCCCTTCTCCATACATAAACTGCCAGCCTTCGAGCAACAAAATGAACGATTTAAGAGATTTATCTTTAATTTGTGTACTAAATTTCTCCCGATAATAGTCTCTATAAAAGTATATTATAAGACGTGTTTGTTCAGCGACAACAAATTTGTTATCAGATATCTTTGGTCAAATATTTACAAGTCATTTCATTGAATTCGCAATTCAGATTTGGACGGAATTTCCATCAGGGTCGTAAAAAAACACAACAACCTCCAAATAAAGCCATTGTGTGTTTTTTACGCTGTGACCACATTTTTCAAATTTCTATAAATTTAAGGCACCTTTAAATAATTTGAAAAAATTTTCTACTAACTCCACGAAACTTTGATTTTAGGATTAAATTTTCAATTTAATCTTAACAAATTTGATTCAGTATTTTCGAGACTGTAAAGTAAATCGTAGTAAAAATATTTCTTTATCTTCAAAGTGAAAAACGTTTCGAATGAACTAATACAAATTTCAATATAACGCTTCGAAATTCTTTGCAGTATTATCAAGACTGAAAAGTAAAAAGCAGAAAAAATGTTTCTGCAAGATTATTCAAATATAATGTGGTCACTTTGAAGAGGCACAAACATTTTGACTGCCTTTTACTTCCGGTCTTACAAACATCCAGAGGTTACGGAAATTCACTCGAATTTCTTACTAAAGAAACTGCAACAGTTTAATATTTGCTTTGATTTAAGAAGCGCACTTCGATTGTCCTCGAAAAAAATGTAAAAAGAACAATTGATCCGAGAATCTATACGATTAAATGTCTTTTTCGCCATATAGTTATAGAGATAGTAAACATATGTCCGGGGGGAATTGGTGTGAAATCGTATTTGTTTCGTGACCCGTACGATGTCGAGCAGACATCACAAACGCAGCTTGTATTTCCGTACTTGTCTCGTTAGCCTATACACAGAGAGGAACGTGTAGAGCACACACGTCACCGATGGATGACACGCGTTCGCTAATTTGTAGAGAGAAACGGAGGTGAGAGAGCATGTAGAAAGTAGCTCGTTAGAAGATTGGAGGTGGTGACGAAAGGCGGGTTGTTCGATGGTCTAATTACCGAAGCCTCTCTGATTGGCTGTTAGATTCGCTTCGCTGGCTACACTGCGAAACTGACCACCGGGCTAGTTTCTCTATCGACCGAGTCAAAATCAATGGCTCATTTTTGAAAATGCACAATGTTGATGACTATGAACATAGGGGCAACAATATTATCGTAAAATTATTAATATTTGCAATCAAGGGTTCAAAACTGGGCAGAAAAAAAGTATCAAAGATTTGAAGACACGTAACCGATGCACTGTCAGGATAAAATTGGCCGATTCATCAGTGAGTTGGATAAACATCGTAAAAATTGGACTGGACGTAAAATTAACCTGACGAAAGCTGCATCAGTTTGAAGTTTCTGCAAAAAGACTCGATGTCGAATCATCTGATCAGAATCCTGATAGCAGCCATCAACGTTCTCTTCCTTGAACTACCAATTCATTTCCACCACAAAACTGTCTGTACATATATATTTCTCAAAGCTTTGATCTGATTTTTCTCCAAGACAGAAAGAACAAATGAGAAGGAACTAAACCGTAAAAGAATCCTGTCGTAACCCAGAGGCGTAGAGCCCTCAAACCGTGAGAATCCGATACACGTCCGCAATCCTGTTTCCGGTAGAAAAATAAATGAAACTAAGATTGAAGGAGAAAGAAAGAGGTACAGAATCGCAAAGCTCATCAACCGTTTCCAGGCAATACAGACAAATTCTGTTGACACGAAAAGTTCACCGGAAGTGTATTTCTAAGATGAGATTCTCACGACCAGGGATGACTTTTTTTTTTGTAAATGATACGAGCCTCTTTACGTTTATGATGTTCTGCAGCTTCTTCAGAAAGCAACATTTTCAAAAGGTTCTTTTTCACAGATAGTAAATAAACAAATTATAAATACAACGTGTGATAGATTTTGATAAATCATTACAAATCTCTAATGAAAATGTGTTTGGATCGTGATAAAATTTGCGATAAATACTTCCAGGGCAGAAATAAGAAAAATGGTATCGCAAAAATAAATAGTACACAGACGAAAGGATAGCGAGATGAATAGAATTCTTGGATTGATTTCCATAATATTTCGATTTCCGTGCATTTCCGCGAGCCGTTTAGCGTAAAACGGAGATTCCTGTTCTTTTTACGGATTTTCGTTTGCCCTTTTCATTCACATTCACATTTTACGTGTATGCAAACGCATCTATAGATATATTTATATTTATAGATATTCAAGCAAGGTTCAAAAGCTAGAAGGATACCGATCTCGTTGTTTGCCCACGCACACGCTTTGGATCTTGTATCCTGCTTTCTGTAGCTGCTCCTGATCCTGGTGAGAGCACCACTGGGAAGCTGTAGACGAAAAAGTAGAGAGGGAACAAGGTGGAACATCAGGGAACCGCGACCTTTGCCCCATAGCCGTTTCAACGCGCATCTTGTTTATGTATCACTTCACTCACGTACACAGCCAGACAATTTTCTCCTCTTTTCTCTCGTCGATATACATACATACATGACTCTATACACGTATAAATATAAATACTCGCGACGATAGCTCGAAGCTCTATGCTAGTCTACGTCGTCGAGACGTTGTCGTTTATATCGATAACCGCGGGCGAGGATGTGTTTCGCGACTTGGGACCTTGCTCTTGGCTGCTCCCCGCCTCCCTCTCTCTCTTTCTTTTTGTCTTTCTGTTCTTCTTGCTACTCTTTTTTTTATTGTGAATTTTATAATCGTGAACAGACGAGTGAGAAAAGAGAATTTTTCAACAACGCATACTGTGTATTCGCGTGGAAAAGTGTTTAGAGCTCTATCGTTGAACGATTTGCGTACGTCATATTTTATGTCTCCCCCTTGTATATTGTCTCTGCATGTTGTGATTCCATCTTATTATATACACATACATAAATATATATGTATGCATACCTCAATGTTAGTATGTATTGGAAAAAATAAATTCTTGTGGTAAGAGAAAATGTTCAGGGTTTCTGTAAGAAAATTGATAAAATGTGGAATGTTTCCAGAAAGGGGATGAAAAAGTAGTCAGTGCCAAAAAAACATGCTAAGGTTTTGAGGACAAATCGTTTGGAAAAAAAGTCGAAATCATTGCTGTTCATTTTTTATATATTTTTTTTAACGATGGTTCTCAACATTTTGATACCATTTATTTTGTATTTGTGTTAACATTTATCTTTTTGTTTTATACTTTTATTCAGTATTTCAAATCTGAAGTAAATATTTTTTCGTTCGTTTCAAGAGTATGACAACTTTTTTTCACATTTATTTTTAGACTCAATTGCAATAATAGATTCTTGTTCAGATGGGAAACAAATTCGTTTGGAGACAACATGCAGAACTGTGGTTCTTAACAACATTTAAACAGACATATGAATAAACCAAACACGTCGAAATTCTAGCACATGAGAACAAATTCTCTCGCTTTGCCGCATGATTTAATTAATTAAGACGACGTTCGAATTACTTATGTAGCATGTGAACGTCCATTGTTCCATTCCTCGACGCGTTTCAACTACTGTTTCGTGTCGAATCAATGCATGGGATAATCGAGGTCTGATCAACATTTTAATACTAATCTTTCTAAAACTTTATTGTCAGTTTTTCAATTCTAAATTGTGGATTTTTAGCAGAGATATATTTATTAAACAAGCAGCTCATATCAGATGATGAAAATTTATCGTCATGTTTGAATTTACAAGGATTTTTCAAAAGTTATAATTTCACCATCAATGTAAATATGTAATAAAATATTATTTATGACCATATCAGCAATAATTATATTTTTTAAATATTTCCTACCATCAAACAATGCAACAGCTTCATAGTTATTGGATTTTTTTGCCAAAATAATCGGATTTTTCAAATTTTATTGAATAATTTTTTTAAGCGATGGAAACCTTTCGATAAAATAGACAAAGTTTATTTTTATAAAACATTTTCACAGTCTAGACAATTTCGCTCAAGAATCCCCATATGCTATATGTTTGTGTGCACAGCAGAGCGACAAGAGGGGTTGACAAGTTCCCCTGGTTGACCTGGGTTAACCCAAGGAGCGAGTGTGCTACTCCAAATAATCAAGAGTCAACGCATCAATCTCAGTGAAGTCTCCTCCAAACGTACAATTGGCCCAACTGGTTCAAGGATCGTACACGCATGGGTGATATATATACGTGAGTACTTCGATGAAATCTTGACTCAATCCGAGGTGTAATTGCTGTACACGGATACTTATTTCAAATATTTCGTATCATTTATTTTCTTATTTATTTTTTATTGTTCTTGCGCATACCCTTGCGGGTTTTTACGAAAATGATACGTCATTGCATCGTATTATTTTTATCCCGGTCAAATTACTAGAAAAAAAAGGACCACCTTTACACTTTGTCGTCGAAAACAGTTCCAAATATTATTTTCGGGAAATGCCAGCTTTTTCTCCACCCAAATATCCTTTGATTACTCGGGTCGAAATATTTGGCTTTCAAATTCTACCGTTTCCCGTGATGAATGATTCTGGTTCAATTCGACTGTTCGCAATACTATCATGGCATCCTGAAAGTCGAATAAACTGATGAACTTCCCCCGATATTATAGATATTTTATTCAAATATTTTGTGTACGCACTTGACTTTGAATCAAATTTGTTATTACGTTTTAACGCATTCATGAATTCATAAGTTTAGTATGCAATTGGGACGGCATTATGCATATTCATAAAGTTCGATGAATGCGTAACTATGATAAATGTGCGACGTACAGTTTTCGAGAGGAAAAATTACGGAGATTTTCTCTTGAACTCTCGAAGACATACACACTCACGGCCATAAGCATTGAAACATGCCGCAGTGCAAATTTCTAGACGCACCAGAAGTTATAGAAGTTTCTGTTGAAAAATTTAACGATTTTTCTTCCCATTCGATTTTATCTTCAATTGACTAAATAAAGCAGAACGATTACAAATAATCGAGTTTTATTTTGTTTCCATTTCGAAATCATAGAACAAACTATTGTTTTTTTTTTCAACTGATCGTAGAAAGCGATACATATTTTATATCAGGGAGTAAAGAAAATGGCGTCACCGCTGTCTTGTTGCTTCAGTCGTAGACAGGAGAAAGGGTTGAGTAAAATGAAAATTAAGCTTCAAACGAATACAAATTAAGAAACGTTCATACCTACCTGTACTCGTATTCCTCTCATTTTCTCTTACTCCTATTTTCTCGTTCGCTGTTCGTCTACTGCTTCTTCTTCGTCTTTTATCTATCCAACGTTGTTACTGTAAGGAGCTCTTAACCGTAATGGACTCTCGTTACGATGAAACGAAGAGCGGTGGCGAGAACGAGTTTGCTGGAAAGACAAGTATGACACGACGGAGCAAAAACAAAGGAAAAAAATGTTCAGTAAGATGAGGCCTGAGCTTTAGTCTCAGGGAAAATAAAAATAACTTGGAAACGGGATGCGCGGAATAAGAGATTTCTCTCCTTGTCGTTACGATCCGAGATTTTCTCTTTGACCCAAAAACTTTCAACAATAACCAACAGCAAAGAGAGAGAAAGAGAGAGAATGTGCGATAGAGTTCGACTTTTTGTTGAAACAATTCCCAAAAATTTGGCATCCTTTTTTTTCTTCATTTTTCTCCATTTTTTGCTTACATTCAAGTTTACTCAAAAATTACCTGATTGCCGGGCCCATCGGTCTTTTTCCCCGAATCGTAATCTTTAGTTCATTCATTCAGTAGTCAAGACTCCCCCCCCCCCCCCCCTGTCTCTCAGCCTTCAGCTGATTCGTGCGCCGGTCGCAGCACTTACTCTTTTTTAACGGAGGCGTCTGACCGTCTGACGTTGAGCTTTATCCAGTCGATACCCACATCCGAATTGGAGTACAGCAATCAACATGATGGGTGAAAAAAGTCATCCGCGGTGTATTTTTGCTTCTTTCACAATCGGACTCGAAGATAGTGTCGGGTTCAGATTGAATTCTTATTTTCATGCTTCGGTGAAAGGAGAATTATTGTTCATTCTCAAAAAGATTGTGACCTTAAAGTAACGACATTTGCTCGACGAAAAATGGATGACGTGAAGTTTTATATTTTCAGCATTATGGGATTATGAAAAGGTGCGAAATATCGCTATTAAGTCGGAGGCTTTGCTCGGAATCCGAGAATTAAAAATTCCTCTGGGTCCGTAGAGATTGTGGGAGCTGTTCTTGGTTTTTTCGCTTTTCAAAATGAACTTGTTTCGATTTGCTACTGCAAAAATGTTCAATTAAGTTACGATCGTTTTGGGTCTAAAAAATTCAGCCGAACAGAAATAAACAAGTTCTCGAAGTGGGAGGGAGAGGGAGGGAGGAGGATGGGAGGCCGATAGAGAAACAGGAAAACCCTGTGGCCACTTTTTCTTGGTACAACTAGAAAAATTCCAAGATCCCTTCGCTGCTTCCAAACTACCGTTTCCCATTACATATACATAACGAGCAGTATAATGTCTTGAGTTTTACGACAAGAGGAAAGTCTCGGGAACCGTTAGATTGGTATTTTTCCGTTTCGCTCGGTATCACCGATTTAATTGTTAATAGGAAATAATGTGGTTGAAACGACGTTGTACGATCACGAGAAGCTTTGGCGATATATCAGAGCAGTATAGAAAATGACGTAGAAGCCTCAATAGAGCACAATATCCCGCTACAAAATATTGTGAGATGAAGAATCTCAAAAATCGAGAAGTTTTCTTTATCGCATCTATTCGGTGAAGCAATAAAATTCAGCAACGGAAATCCAACGACGTAATGTACAAACTCTGGTATAACAATGTCACACCGACAAATCGTTAAGTTTGCAATAACTGGAAAAGAAAGATGAAGAAATAGAAAGAGAGAGAGAGGGAGAGAAAGAGAGAGAGCGAAGGAAATGTATAAAAGATAGAAGAAGATAAAGAACTTTTGATTTCGGAGCACACGTATATCAGGCGGTAAAGTTTGAAAAATCTTATCGGCCATCCTTATTCGCTAGGATCCATCACATTGTTCATGATGGAGTAATAATGTCCGATCGTGAAAGTCGATTGTCGAGGAGAAAACGAGTTTACGGTTGACCGCATGACTCATGCACTTAAAGGTATATATCACTTCGTACATATGTATCAAAAAATAACCAACAGTCGTAGATGCACGGCTGAGTGTAGTTTTTGTGACCTTCCAAGATAAGCAGCCCCAAGCGAGGCCAGTGCTCGGTTCGGTGGCCGCTTGGTCGTGTACCGATTCGTGAATTAATAGCTGGGCAGGTGAACTTTACTGTCACGAAAGTTTGACTAAAGATAATCATTGGAATTGCATAAAACCATGTAAAGCTCGTTTCTCTGGAGAACTTAACTCCAGGGAATGGCGATCCCGGTACAACGCCCTTAAAGTGATGAGATTGTGGCTCATAAAAAAAAGAATAATGAAAAAAAAATAGAAAAAAAAAACAAATGAACATGGTGATGGTTTTTATAAGATGAATGAATTCAGAACTGCTGCTTCAGCCTGCGTTGGGTTGGGATGAATAATGAGCATTAATAGATTAAGACGGAGTGTCAAATTTTTTAATAAAAAACGTTGAGGTCATATGAATAATACATGAATTCTTAACTGATACAAATGATGATAATAATACAGTTAAATGGATCGATCTCCATATGTCAATTATTCTGGACAATTAGGTACACGTTATTTTTGTATAATTATTCCAATTCTATGAAAAGGATAAACGAAAATAAATAAATAGAATCACTTGTAACTCGCTACTCTAGGTAACAATTAATCGAGAATTCGAGGCTTGTGAAATTTCGCTATAAAACCTACACTTAGATCTACTGGAAATACGAGTTCAATGGCACTCGTCAGGTTTTATTTTAAAAAATTGTATTACTTTAGTATAAAATAAGACTGTACATTCTGTTTTAATCTGAAATAACTACGAGATTTATCGTGTAATCGATTATTGCACTATTCAATCGTAATTACAATTATTTTCGACGATGTGTTTAAATTATTTAAATAACACGCACCTGACACATTGATTTGTGCAGAATTCAAACTTCGATCGTAAATATCGTACGATTGATGATTACTTGAAATTAATTAGTTGGTCTATAAATTAAATCGAATTAAATTAATCTTGGATTCCACCAAGATACGATGAGGTACATTGTTCTGTCGTCAATATCGTTTCAATTAATTACTGTACAAGAAATACGTCGACTTATCTGCTATTGTTTTGTGGCTATCTTTCGAGTTCGATTTCCACGTGTGGCAAGAGATCTGGATCTGTAACATTCAAAATAAACAATAAATTAGAATTAAAGCTTTGCGATTGACATAAATTCGAACATGTATCCATAAATCATAGTCTCCCAAAGAAAGGGTCATTTAGGAATTCTATTTTGTCACTTGGGGTTGATTTGAGTCAGGGCAAAACCAATATTTGGTTCAAAAATACAATTGCACTTTTTTCGAACTCTAGCAACAGTGGAAATAATTGTTTCCCAGAACTGAACTTTGTACCTTTGGTGAGTCGGAAGCTCCACCATTATTTTGAAAAAAAAAAAAAAATCCCAAAAAATAACCATTCTAATGACAGTTACAAGCCTGCAACGTGGCCTGCGTCAATTTGATTGGATTTAGGAACGTCGTTAAGCGAAAAAGTATATTAAAAAGCTTCGATTGAATTAAACTTTCGATCAAAATGAAGGAATGAGTAATTCGTGGTATTAATCGGAAATTTTAAGGGTTTCGGGACGCATGTACGACAAAGAGAAAGCTTGTAATGAAACTGACCAATTTTAGTCGATTTT
This sequence comes from Campoletis sonorensis, assembly GCA_013761285.1. NCBI lineage: Eukaryota > Metazoa > Arthropoda > Insecta > Hymenoptera > Ichneumonidae > Campoletis > Campoletis sonorensis. Next base: position 4,245,568 of record JACEOJ010000085.1, read on the forward strand.
AGTTAATTAAACCGAATCAATTAATTTGAAAGGTATCCGATAACAAGGAAGTCCATATGTGCGGCAAACGTTGGCGGATAGTAAACAAACGAACAAAAAATTAATTAAACAACGAATGCAGCGTCGTGTGTGAGGAAAAAAACAAGGGCGAAGTCCCGACGAGCAGAAGAAGTGGAAAAAGAAAAACAATAACAGAAAAAAGAATGCGGTGAAAAATGGAAAATAAAAAAAATATATATAAAAATAGGAGAGCAGGTAAAAAAAATATGCGGGAGTACGAGAGACGAGGTCGACCGAGCTATAAATCCTGCACCTTGCCACGCAAACGTCGAGATACGGGGAACGTAACTTCCGACGAGTGAGGAACCCCTAACCCGGTTGTTGCGGGTTTTCCCTTCTGCTCTCGTCGCTGCTGTACCATCGCAGTGCGATACCTGACTCGAGTTTAGTGTTTTTTTTTTTTTTTTACAGAAACATACATCAATCCATCTGCACACACATTTACATTCGTAAACACAATATAATTGCATTTTAACATATCCAAATTTGCGCCACATGGACAAATGATTTCCTCGAAGAAAGTAGTTTTTTGTCGCACACAATTGACAAAATATCTTTTTTTTCGAGAGAGAAAAACAGGATTCTAATTTTTCACCTAATTCTGACTCTCTCAGCAAGTTTTCAGGAATAAATAATCAATTGATAAATGAATACAAGTTATTTTAGTGTTTTTAAGTTTGTAAATGTACACATGATTTTTTTTGGGAATCATTTAGCGAAACTTCGTAATGGCATTTTCAGTGTTGACTTTGAATAGTCCAACGTGTTTTTTTTTCCCATTCACGTGATACGATCTACTTTTTTCTTGCTTCACTGAAGGGCTCGTTTAAACAAAACTCACGTGGTCATAACAACAGCCAGTTCGAAATAGTAAAGGATGGTATAAACGAAGTATAAAGTTAAAAAGAAGAGAATCTTTGGTGAACTATCGTGTCGACGACCAGTGAAACCACCTTTTATACCCATCGTTCAACTGTACATATAACGCAAGGCTTAGTTACAAGTTTTAAATAGTTTCAGGAGAAGAAATTACATCGAGGGTAGTTTGGTAGACGGTGGAACGACGAAGGAGGCAATTCCTGGGGTGGAAGACCTGGTGTGCATATTACCCATTTTCCTTTTTATCTTCATTGCCATTTGTTTCCCCCGAGCACCTTTTTCTTTCTTCCCTTTTGTACACTTTGCTTTGTCACTTCTGTGGGATTCACTCTTGAATGAAGTTCAAAAAGTAGACAATCTTGATGTTTCATCAAGATATTTGAAAGCATATTAGTTCAGGTGCTAGAAACGTGATTATTTAATACTTTTTGTTGCCCTTGATCACAGAATTAGCGAGAATTTTAAGCACGTTACGAACTACTATAAGATTTTTGTCGAATTCACAATTTTCTGCTGCAGCTTCCATTGAGACGAAAAAATAATTCGAAAAAGAAAGATAACATGGAATCTCTATACTTCGTCCATCCATTCATCCATTGGATAGTCTAATCGATATAAAAGTGATTTTTGCCCTTTGAAGCTTGATGGAACGTTCTGGTCTAGTGATTATTGCTATTTTCCTTTATTTAATCATGAAAATAGAGCTCGAAGGCTTGCATTTTGTACGGTCGTTGTAGGTTCCGGCAAAAGACGCGGTTTTGGGCTGGTCGAATGTTCCCATAGCATATTTTTGTCGCTTAGCATCGGAGATTTATCACAAAGCTTGAAGATTTAGGAGGATCGGAAGGGTATGGATGAAGGGCATACAAGCTAGAGTCACATTGAAGAGCTCAACGCTTTCTTTCTTGTGTGGTATTCTTCAGGGGACTTGACGGAGTGCCCGTTTTTCCGGAATGCCGAACATGCCCTCTTCCTTTGATCATTGGGGCAATTGGTCTCCTGTGTGTGGCTCAGGGCGGGGGTGGGCTCCCTTCTAGCCTGTACTATGAGGGATTTTCCACTCGAGTCGGGGACCATTCTACGAGAATTCTCTCGTTTCCTTTCCCCGCCTGCCTCTTTATTTTTCTTTCTCTTTCCCTCTCTCCATTTTGTCTCCGCTTCTCTCACGTATTTTCGTTCGGAGATGGTGGAAAAAGGAATTCGTGTTCGTCGCGTCTGAAGCTTATGTACGGGATAAAAAGACCGCGAAGCATCGACGCGAATGTGAATCCAAAGGTTCAACGTGTCTCACGGTATGAAGACTTAACGGGCTGGCAAACAACTTTTCCCTGCTAACCGAGAGCCTCTTAGGTAAAGCTCGAAGAGCGTTACACATCGTACTATCGAGCAAAGCTTTTTGAAGGGCACGAGATGCGATAACGAGATGGGTGCTTCATATTTTCCAAGATTTTGGAAGCTTCAAAGGAATCGAACAAGACGAACAAGAAGAAGAAGAAGAAGAGAAAGAGGAGGAGGAGGAGGCGGCGGGGACTGATGATGAGAGAAGCATTTCGAGTTAGGAATCAGATGTCTCATACGTTGTGTGGGGTCTTTCTCTCCAATGGAAACAGTAAATACAGATTTCAGGACATTAAATGTTGGGCCATTAAAAAAGATGATCGTGAAGTTTTTATATACCAAAGTTGCACTTTTTCTTTTTCTAAATAATTTTCATTTTTGTAATGCACTTATCGAAGTTAAGCTGTGAAATGGGCTGTAGACGATTCCAAATGACTTTCATTTAATCCAGCTGTCTATAAAAAAAAAACCAAAAATGTAACGTTACCATTTCGGCTTTCTTCGATGTAGAGACTGGTCCTCTGTGATCGTCGACGGTCCACGGTGCCGTATCTGACTCTTGGTTCGATTCGTTGTGCAGACACGTAAGTCGGGGTTGTGAAATCATCGAGAACTTCTCTCCTTTCAGGAGTTCTCGTATTACGTTTTCGACATACGACGACACCGATGAGAATTCCAATGCCTATAAGAGTCAAGGAAGCACCGCCTGCAAAGTTAACAAAAAAAAGAACATTTACACAAAAGACAACATAACAACATTTTCATCGGCTGTTACAAAAAAAAAAAAAAAAAAAATGCCAGGCACATCACGATGTGCGTTTTCGCACGAACGTTGTTTCGTATTTTTATACTCCACGCAGTTATACTATCTCTACAAATATCCTGTACGGATATATGCTCAGCTGATTCCAACGATATTTTCTATTGCTGTGGTACAGGAAAAAAAAAAAAACAAGTGGGTTACGTTTTGGGGACCGAAGCACCAAAAAAAAAGTAAACAAGTCGTAAAGAACTGATGGAAAAAAACAATGTGCCCGTGCGGAATAAAAACTCTGCTTCAATTTCCGAGTTCTCTGTTCAGCGTGTGTAGCAAAAAATTGTTAGTGGAATATACATATGTTGCAAGCACAAAGGTTTTGTAACTGAATCGACCCACGGCCATGGGTGCGTGATGATATTTTAAAATTCTCCAGATTTCACTCAAATTTGAAAGTTTGTATAGCTACGAAATAAAAATTGCCAGTCGTTATTTTGCTTTTTGTGGAATTCTGGCTCTTGGCCATGCGGAGTTTAGTGAACATTTTGACAACAGAGCAACATTTGAAAAGAATGGAAATTAATTACTTGCGCTTCAGGATGTCAAAGGAGACTTTTGACGTATCGGGCTTAAGCGGATTTTTCACGAATATGTCGAATGGACAATTTCGTCAGGAAGCGTTGTTTCGAAAATGGTACATTATCACATCGAGAGAAAAGGCAATCTGTACCAGAGTATCCAAACACATTCTCCCCCATTTCACGTGCGTCGATTTTCCACGAAAATCTCAAGGGGAATTATTCTTCAAAAAGCGTTGTTGCGAAAATAAAAATGCATTCCTCGAAATTCAATTAACATTGATGGAACGAGGGACTTCAAACATAGAATAGGAATGTAGATGAAGAAAAATAAAAGAATGCACGTAAAAAGTAAAAAGCAACGAACGAGTCGAAAGAGCTGGCGATGAAACATTGGCCGGTTCTTTTCTCCCGAACCACTTTTTGTCATTGGAAAATCGCACCCAATAATGATTGACATCGTGACCATGTCCGGACGACACTCATCGGTCTCAATTAAAATGACAAAGAGGATTAATCGGCTCGCTCGTTCAACATTTCGTTCCAACTTTCATCTCCTTCACAGCCCCTAACTCAAAAAGTTCCCGATTGATTTTCTATCTATTATAATTATTTACACTCAGTTTCTATATCTTTTTTCCTCCCTTTTTTCATCCTCTGATTTTCTCTTTGCGTTCATTCTCGAATTCGCCTCTTCAGCCAGCTTTACAGATTTCACGAATTTACACTAAAGAAAGTCCTTCGAAATTCTACCAAAAGTTTATTTGTACGAAGACCATACGAAATATTATTTCTTTTAATTAAATTTTCAAAAAATAATTATTGTTCAAATCATTTCCGTATAATGAAACTCGTGTGAAGCCCAAGCTACAGCTGGTTCGTATCAAGATAACATAGACTTGTTTTCTTCTTTGAGATATCAACGTTTCAGAGATTTCGGAACGATGCTGCAGCGTTCCTTTGAAAGGAGCTACGAGAACTGCTTTTTCATCCCTCTCTGTACGATTCTTGCCACCCCCTCGAACACGAAGAGAACTCGATTCGACGTGGTTCAACCGTTATTCAGACCGTATAGCTTTTCACCGAGGCGCGAGTATTCAGGTTTCTCTATGCCTTTCTTTCTGTTGCTCCATCTCTATTTTATCTGCCCATCTCTCTCTCTCTCTCTCTCCCTTTCTCTCGCTTTTTCATTCTCTTTTTATTACTCTTATTGCGAGTGTTCCTAAACGTATTTTTCGTACGGAAGTTAGTTCGTTCTGCCAAGTTGTATGCGGAAGGTATAATATTCATGTCTTCGTTTGAAACTAAAGAATGTAGTCACAAAGAAGTAGAGTTTTGTCTGTAGGAATAGAATTTCTAGCTATGGGTTCAAATGCATAAATGCTGCGTATAGCGAAACGATGGAAATTCTTCCTGCTTGACTTCGCTTTGGTTCCCACGACGTATTTACACAACGAAGTCAAGAAAAAGAAATGGTTTGTGTATTTGTGACAGGCTGATGGAAAGATGGGAACAATGAGAATTTTCAGTTCTTATTTACATCATTCTGGAGAACTGAAAAATGTTGGAAAAATATAATCGTCAAGTATACGCACCTATAACTGCAAGAAGTATTATCATATTTTCCGAATTGGCTTGTGGAATGACACTTTGAAGATCCTTGAGTACGAAACCACCTGATCGTTCAAGTTTGTTGGCCAACGTTTCGGAGATACGAATATTCCGTAGCATAGCAGGCTCGCTTTTTCCTCGTCCATTTACCGCGTAAACTGCAACGTTGTAGTCAAAACCAGGATCAAGATCGTGCAAATGAAAGCTCGGATGAGGATTTATCTCCTGATAAATCGGCGGAGATTCTCCAGCCATGCCTTGATCACTCTGAGGCGTTTGGAGGGTCTGCGACGTCAAAAACAATTCGTTACTGTCGTGATGACTACTTCGGACCTCCAGTAAGAAATGTTGGGGTAAACCACCGTCTGAACCTGGCAAGCAATTCACCTCCAGGGCACTGCTGTCGTTGTGAATCGAACAGTCGATCGGTTGTTGTGGCAATTCTGAACAAACATTCATTTTTGATTTAGATATTTTTTGTTAAAGTTCAAATACATTGTTATCTAGCTACAGATTCTTTAACCTCATGAAATTTTTTTCGGAAAAAAAAAACTGATTAATTTTCAGTAATTTTTTCTTTTTTTATTGATTGTGATCCTGGCCGGATTTTTAAATATTATTCGGGACTCCGTTGACTGAAAAACATGAATCAACATTTTTTTCGTACTTTCTAAAGTGATTTTACGCGATTTCTCAAAGGAATTGAAACATTGCGATTGAAAAAAAGTCAATGATACTTGTTGTGTTTTGGTTGAGGTGAAACATTCTCACTGACCGAATTTCGATGCGCAGTAAATAACGTGTAAAGTATGAAGACTGAGAGAAACTCGTTGTGTTCGAGAACTAATATTCTGCGAGCGATGAATGAAAAAGCTTTGCTGAACCACAGCATATGCACGACGAAGCGCGACTCTATTTTTCAACGTGAGAATTTTTACCTCATAAATCATTCGGGTTAAATCGATGAATCGCGATCGGCTTCTCGTCACTCAAACAAAAAAAAAAAAAAGCAATATCGTTGCATGAAAAACAAAAAGAAAAAGGACTGATAGGGCTGCAGTTGGTATTTATTTCATTTTTTTTTTTTTTTTTTTCGTTGACAGTTCGGTGAATTGAACGAATTTTAAACGTCACCTCGGTACGGAATATTGAAAGGTATATGAATAGATGAAACATGAGGTACGAATTGCCATACACATTGAAAAAAATCTTGATTAATAGAGTTCGATTAGAAGTTGATAAAATTTTACTGCCGTTCCGCTAAAACCAACGGTTGCTTTTATTTTCGAAATTGAATGCTGTGCGCGGGTAATTATTTACCAATAAACAAGACGATACAAATTGCAATTTGTAAAGAAATGTTTGAAAAAATGATAAAAATTCATGAACTCCAAGTGGCGATGAATCGAAAGGGTCAAAAAATATATTTACATGAATCACTGACTGTCACTCGCGGAAACCCTGGATCATAAGGGCATCGGAAAAATGTCCTTCGCTGGAAATATATTGTATTGCATTCGGCAAACTTTTTTTCAATAATTAAACGGAATCCTGGCAGTGTTGTGTCCTGGGAATGGACCAGCAACGAGGGAGGCTGTAGCTATGATCGAAGAAGCACGCAACTGATAATGTGGCCGAGAAATGAAGTTCCAGGCCGAACGGCCGAGAGAGGAAGAGAGAGAAAGAAAGAGAGGAAATTTCCGTCCAATTTCGTCGAGGTACTCTCAGTGGGGCACCACTCAACGTTTGCCCACTCAAAGATCTCGAGGGCAAACCACTCAACTCGCCGCACATGGACGAGAGAGAAAAAGAGAGAGAGAGAGAGAGAGAGAGAGTGAGTGAGTTTACTGTATCTTTGCCTCACTTCTAGTAGAAGAGCTTCGATATATAGCAACAACTGTACCAAGGGCAATTGGTCTGAGGAAGGTACGGAGTAGGTGAGGGGTTTCGTAATAGGACCAACACTAGACAAGAAGGAAACCTCTCGAGTGAGTTGTTCTGGCCGATTAAATCGGCAGTATTTTACGTTCTCCTATAATACCTCGGTGAAAAATCTCGATCCAAATTCTTCGGTATATAAAATTGACGAGTAAAGAAAGAACGAGTTTAGCGGTTCTTATTAACTCTCCGCGCCATTTACCCAGCGCACCAAAACTTAGTGCCCGATTCTCAAGAAGTATCTTTCCAAAGTTTTTTCCTCCTAGAACCTTATCCAAACTTCCTTACACGAGTCTTTAATTACAAGACTCTATAAAATTCGAAAAAAAGAAAAATCAATTTAAATGAACTCAATCATCCAAGTACGTTTTTCATTACACTAAAAAAAATTACCCGCGTATGAAGTTGATGAAGAAACATTTGAAAAGCTGCTAATACGACGAAAAAGTAGAATAATACGCGAACGTGGTGTAGAAATGAAAATGTTTTGGTGGCCACACGTAGTCCCTTGATGTTTATGATTCGCATTTCCCCAGGGGGAATAGGAATAAAAAAATGCCGAGTAAAAGCATTAATAATTTGGTGGAAAGAAAAGAGGAAAAAAAAATAATATTAAAAAAGTGGAAACAAGACCAGACAATTTGAGAATTACATGAGTCACTGGAGAATACAACGAACAAGTGGGATCTATAGATATACGCAGTGGTAATGTGCCGAGTAAAAAAAAGTCAAAAAAGACAACCCTGGGGACTCACTGGCTTGGACGACGTTGAACGTGCACGGTGTACGTTGTCTCCCTACACTGTTGCTCGCCCAACAGGCCAATGTACCGTAATCCCCGTCGACCGTTGGTACGTACTCGAGTACGCTGATCAAACCCTTGTTTTGTGCCCTCGAATTTGGTATCGGTGAGACGTCCCCCCTGGACCCATTGTACGTCCATGAAAATCTCACTGTCTCACTCGGCTCTGCATCTACGATGCATTTAAGTCGAAGAACTTCACGAGGGGCTGCAGCAATCTCCGTTCTTTCGAATCCTACACTGCATCTTGGAGCATCTGGAAAACCCAAGCAAAACGAAAAAAAAAATAATAGAATTCAGCGATGAAATAAAACAAATGATTTATCGTCAGAAATAAATCGATAATGAACGATGAATATTTTCTTTATTCATCTGAATATTCAGCTAAGACTGTTGTCTTTAAATTTGCTGGTGTACTCACACTTCATGCGAACATTTACTGGATGACTCATAGCTTCACCAACGGTGTTTCTCACGTGACAGGTGTAACCACCGGAGTGGCTCAGTTTCAAGACCCTCAGTGTCAGAGTGTTTGCGGCTATGAGAGTATCAGCGGTCACGTCGTGCTCCAGTCGAGTGTCCTGAAATAGAGTCCTCTTTGGCTTGTACAAGATATTCACGATTATCACAATCATAATAATTTTCGTTAACTGTCTTCGGTGCAAAATTCGAATAAATTTCATGATATTTTTGATAAAATTCATGAGAAATATAGAAATTTGAGTTAACGGAATAAATGAGGGAAGATGTTGAATAGTTTTCAAAAGTTAGCAATATAATTGTTTGTATTAACTGACAATTTATCGATTTTAGAGAACATATTTTACGAATTACAATTATTGAAATTTTGGAGGGATTACGAAAAAAATATAGGACAAATAAATTCAAATAAACATCAGTATGAAACGATACAAAGATGACAAATGATAAGTAAACATCGATTGTACATAAATCAATAATGATAATCATTATAACCGCTGACCAAAACTGATTATAGTATCGATGAAATAATTGCGGCGTGTATTTGACTGTCGTAAATGAATACTGGAATAAAGTGTGGTATAACTTAGTGGATAATGTTATTGAATATTCGATGAATGTGAGGGAATACTGTTGAGCAACAAAAGGAGGAAACGATATTAAATAAATGATGATTGGAGGGGAATGATGATGGAATAATGAATCGAATGTGGTTTTGTGGCGTATACGACAACAAGTTTCAAATTGAATGATAACGGCGATTGAAGGGAAAAGCGGGAACCGGAGAAACGGTGATAGAAAGAGCGGAGAGAGGTGGAGGCAGATTTTGTATGAAATATCGACCATTCGATATTTGCATATTAATTAGGAGGACCAGAGCGACGTACGTATTTCCGGTGAATATGAGAGAGCTTTCAATTCTCGATATCGTTTGTTTGTAGTCCAGGAAACGCGAGCGTAAATATCACGCGAGGACGATCGGCATTGGGATGATGCGAATAACGTTATACAGAGATTGCGAGCAAGCCTCGAGCGCTCCGAAGTTACGGCAAAGGATTAAGCTCGTACAGAGGATTGGTTTGTCAGAGATACGTGGATACATCTCTCTGTTTTCTGTTCTCTTGTGTACCATTGAGCTACATACATTCTAAAATATATACATACGTATGCGAAGACATTTCCGATTTCTGGTGACGCACAGACCAACATGTTTCTAGAGCACGATAGGGTGTTTATGAAAATGTGCAAAATGTCATTTCTCCTCCAGTGAATGCGGACATTTCAATAATTTAGTATTGATTTAAATAGACCCTCGTTTCAATTTAAATATTTCCGGCTATTTTCATCCACTTCCGCCATCATCATGTTACTTCATGGCACTGGGTGATAGAATGAAAATTATTCCGTTCGTATCTCAAATAAAAACAGTTCGAAAACAGGAGGTTCCATATTATTTCGAATGGCTATTTATGCATTTTAAATCGAATCAACGATGACTACATAAAATACGAATTGTGACTCCTGATGAAACCATGGGTACGAGTTCCGGGGCCGGAATTTATTTATCATTTGATATCAACTTATTCAATGCGATCTTTTTAATCGCCACGCTTTCATCATGACTAATTCTCAAAGTTTTACCAATTTGTATACTTTTATTATAACTTAGCTCACCATTTAAATGGAGATTTAAATACTTTCCCAGCAACTTTGGTTCGAAGCAGATTGAATGTGTCTTTTTTATGGGGGACAAACGGAATGGTTGAAAAAAAAGTAAGAGTAATGATGATAAAAAGTGAAAAGACTTATGTACGAAGACTTCGATTGCAACAGTCTTAGCCACAGACTTAATCCACGAATATCCAAGAGACCTTGTTGGCTCAGTAGTTGTGGATCACACGCTCAGTTTCGAAACGTGCCTCTTTCACGTTCTGCACTCGTTATCACTGATGTGGTAATACTTTTAATGGGAAAACTTGTACAGCTTATCGAACGAAATTCCTAGCCAACGAGTAGAACGGAAACTGAGTGCGAGTATAGAGGAGAAGAAACAAAGGATAAGAATAAGACGAAGCGGAAGGTGAAGAAGAGAAGACGAAAGCGAAGAAGACAAACAATAAGTATTAGAAGGTAGAATAAAAAGAATACAATGAAACTTGCTCGAGAACTGTGCCACTCTCGGAAAGTGTCAGAGATATCGCGTTTCTTCGTCTCTTCAATTTAACTGGAATTTTCCTTCTCGGTACGTTCCATTTCTCCATTTCAATAGGCTGTGATTCCAATTCGATCCAATTTTCTATTTTTTTCCCTTTCTTTTTCATCACCGCGTGTCTTGTATTCGAATAAATCGCTACATCGACGTCAGTGTTTGCTCGACAATAAACACTTTGATGAAAATCATGGTTGCCATTGAAAAATAAATGGTAAGAAATTTTCACAAGTGTTTCGAGGGTAGTTCCGTCCTATGCTTGAACCATTTTTTCTATTCGCGGAGTCTAAAACTACAAATACCCAATTATGCATAAGGGGGAAATGAAAAGCGACAGAGAAATAAAAGAAAAAATGATTATATCGGTGGTGCCTCTACTTATATCGATTTCAAATGTGTCCCAGTACATTAAAATGCTCATAAACGGAAACGGAAAACTTGGAACATCGTGGTGAAGCAAATCAACCGGAGTCTCTCGAGGTTTTACCTCTCTTTCGCTGCGTTTATTCACCACCCTTGCTACCCTTCGCCTTCTCTACTGGCTCTTGGATCACGAGGTCCTCGAGTTTGCTCCGTAAATCGCAAACCATTTGAAATAACAAGTAGGATTTTTTCATAGCTAAAAACGAGGTCGTAGAAAACGTTGGTGTATGTACTAACGTCACTTTTCTGTGCGGTGTAAAAAAAGGAGACCAAGGAAAAGAGACGTATGATGAAAAAAATAACGAATTTGAAACCGGTATTTTCATTGATGTCAAAAAGGACAACAGTACCTGTCAAAATTCATTCCAATGCCTTGATTAATCGGAAATATCAGAATCTTTTAATGAAATAATACTTATTTTTTGGAAATTGCAAATATTCATGATATATTCTAGTATTTTCGTCGTTGATGTTGCCCTTGAACTGATTAATAATTATCATATATATTGTATTTTTCAACATAAAAAAAAGCTTCGATATTGCACGAAAATTTAAGGTTGTTTTGAGATGTAAACTATTTGATCGTAATGCAAATCTCAAGGGACAATCTACCGATGTGGAATCAAGCGATAACGATCCCCCTGCATAGCTTTTCCATTCTCATTTTTCGTTGATTTTTCTATCGCTCGACGGCAACAACAGCAACGCGAGCGTTACTTCCAAGGGATTTTCACGCAGGATGAGTTTCAATCGATGAACAGACAGGCGACTACGACCTTCGTTCCCCTTTGCCTTGCCTCACTTTCCACGACTCTTCGAATTACGCGGACCGGTTGTTTTCCTTTTTTATTCGTCCTCTGTATATATATACTCACGGATCGTTGCCCACGTCACTTACTTTCCCTTCTCTCGGTTCTCTCATTCGTTTCCTCTTGTACACTGTCAGTAGTTCCACATCTACGGGTCATTAGACCATCAAAGCTCTCGAGAATCGCCCTTGCCTGGCGCTTATTTTCCACAACGGGCATTAATGGAAAATATATATTTGTCGGGGGCTACCCGAGCATTTTCCACTCAAAATCCTCATGTCCGAGTAATTTACCGAAACGAAAAACTTTTTCACGACCACTCAAATTCATAAGCACCACTTTTTTGTGTATTCGTATATAAAACATGTGTAGAAATCCCCGCGAAATGAAGTTCAAGCACCGGATCCTATCTGGTTCACGTAAATATATAAATATTCACCATTTTTCCATAATCGTGATAAAATTTAACTCCAGTAAACCCCTACACAACTACTTAAATGAATCATTTCGTTCAGTAGAGTTTATACGGTAGCGTTTTGGGAATCGCCACAATAAATAACCCTGTGAACTCTCAGAATGTTGGTGAAGTCATCAGCGTTAACATCGTAACCCAGTCACGAGAGGGTCATCCCAATTTATATGGAATCAGATTTAATCAGGGATGTAGGGTATTGACCGATGAGATACTGACATGCAACTGAAAGCTTGCAGCAATTACTTTGGTCCCCGATTAACCATTTCTTGATGCAGCTAATCAGAGAATCATGCAACGGGGATGAGATTGCAAATGTTTGATCGCAGAAGGTTTACCAATCCAATAGGTTACTCGAGGAGTCAAAGGGAGAAAGAGAAAGAGGGAGAGAGAGGAGAGAGAGAGAAGGAAAGAGAGATATTAGGCCATTCGTGACACATAGACGTGAAATTTTTGGTAACCCTGTTGCAAGTGATGTTTCGTCGTTACCAGGAAGTGCCAGTTTGGCCAACCTGACCAAGACATTGATCGAGCTTGGCATCGTACGTGAGTTATGTCACTTCGTAGTGCCTCATTTCCTTGAAATTCTCTCGCGGCAGACCAAAGTCATCTGGTACGTCGCACATGTACGACGTCCAACGATCAACACACAACGAAGAAGAGGGTACCAGCTTCAAATTAAATGCCACAGAGACGTATAATGCAGTCAGCTAGCGAGAGATAAAGATAAAGAGCGACAGAGTGGCAGGTGGGGCAGTTGGAAACGAAAGGAAAGAGAGAAAAGGAATAAACAGAGAGTAAAATGCGTATATTTAAGGCTCGGAGGTTCTTCATCCCTTGTTCTCCAACCCTCATACAGTCTCCACTGTGGTTACCACTTTCTGGAACCTCAAGACACCGAGAGCAAACCACGACTGACGAATAATTTCTCCTGGGGGTCTTCTCTCTTTCTCTTCCTTTTTCATCTCAATCTTCCTTCTCTTTCACTTTCAACGTCTCGTTCCATCTTTGTCTGTCTCTTTACACGTTAATGCTACCGGAATGGAAATTCCTTGAAGAATTCTTTTCACGTAGTCTCCTCAATATATCCATTTGAGAGGTTAGCTTCAAATGAATTAATTCGTGCGTGCAAAACCGAGAATTCCATCATGTATTGAATTGTCTTTACTTGTTCTTGATTTAATTGCACTCAGGATAAAAGGTGAGCGAAAATTTTCTGTACATTGTTCAAAATATTGTAATCGGGTCGCTCGGTCTTCGGTGTAAAAAAAAAAATCGATTCATCATTTCATATCTATTTTTCGTCCGAATACTATCGCGAGTATTGCGAGCGGAGCACAACTCAAAAGATTCACAGATTCTCCCTCATCGCTATATACGTCGAGGGGTATTGTCTCTGCTTTATGGACTTTCGAGAATTTCAAGAGCAGAATGGGCTATAAATGGTTTTGTAGAGAACAGAAAAAATGTAATACGAAACGTGCGACTGTAAGCGGTGAAAGTATGCAATGTTAAAAAAGAAAAAAAAACAGAGTAAAGAGTATGAGGACATTGGGCGTGGAGGTGGGAAGTGTACTTGAATACGAGGACAGCAAAAGTAGAGAAAAAAAACGACGAGGATAAGAGATTGAGAAAAAACGATGGAAGGAGAGTTTTCCGAGCACTCACGGCGCCCTGTTCGCTTGCGACTCGAATAATAAATATGTATGCCGTCGTAAGGCATTAGCGGGAAAGTAATTCCGCCCTTAGAGAATTGCAAAAACTTGCGGTTTTCAAGCTAAAGAGAGGAAAAGATGGGAGCCAAGAAAAAAGAGAGTACGCGAAAGGGGATGTGAGTATTGTGAGGAACGTTTCGGTACCCAGAAGACGAGAGAGGATGTATGTGGTAGGACAACCACTCTGGAAAAGCTCATAAAGAGGAGGGAGGAGGAGTTTTTCGTGACCACGAAGTAAAGAAAACGCAAATTTCTCAAGTGGGAGTGAATTGATAATAAAAAAATCTATAAAGAACAAGTATAACATTTCCATAAAGTTACTCGATATCGGAATCGTGATTTGTGTCCATGGAAAACGTGCAAAATTTACGAAATATTTCAAGATGTTATTTCCGAAATGAACATGTTCATTATAACGAAACGATGCCAATAATTGGGGTCCAAAAAGTATTCGAGCAATAAAATACGTAGCTGATAAATTTCATATTGATGATAATAACCAATTAACATTCTACTAATTCGAAAATAGATCTTCAGCAATGGCTCGTAACTATAAAAGTTTGATGTTACGAAGTACGGCAGGAAGTATCTTAAGACGAAGTAGTTTGTTCGCTCAACCCCTTTGTTCGTGGTTCGTGTACTTAGTTTACGATAACGATCTTGGTCTAATGCAACTGTGAGAATTGCAGTAAAGGCTTTAGATGCACTTTGGTCAAAGGTTTGTCTAATGAGCGTAGGAAGCCCTGACTTCTGTGGCTTAAGGTCCAGCGTGTCAACGAAGAATTGGAAAGCTTGTCAAGTCTCCAAATATACAAGTATTTATGTGTGGACGCATAGAGTGAAACAAGAGAAAGGCAGAGAAAGAAAGAAACATAAATAAATGGAGAGGAAAAAAATATATAGAAATTCCAAAGTCAGGGAAGAGAATAAAGGAAAGAAAAGGAGAGAACAATACATTGCAATGGGATCGGACGAGTATACTAGACCGAGGATGATAAAGGCTATTTCGACGACTAGGGCATGCTTCTTAACGAGGAGAGTACGCTCGTGGTGCACACGTTGCCTAGACACTTGACAAGACTTCGCTCGTGGCTTGCTCTCCACGAATACAAAGTAGCGGTCGAGCGGTCGATGGTTCCCATCTTTTTACTGCTTCCTTGGAGATTTCTTTTTTCACCCTGGCCTGACAGCTTCCAACTCACGAGAAGACATTCTGAACAGTGTCTTCTTGTCTTGTTCACCACTAGCAAAGAATCCACTCTGACTACATCGTGCACCAGTCTCGTTTTACTTCGATACACTCTGCACACGCGATATTTTGCACTAGATTTAGTGCAAAGTGTTCCAGTACTCTAGCTTGCTGCATAATTTTGTCTCCTTCTGTCTCTCGCTTTCTGGGTCATCCAAAGTGCCCATATGCATAACTGTTTTCTTGCTCTTGAGCTTGGCAGGTAATTTTCTCGAGATAAGTAATTAGTAAGACGTCTCGGTGACATCGAAAACTGATTCTAATATTCCTCATTTTTTTTCTCCACTGCAATTCAGTCAGAAAATTGTAAGGATTTCCTTTAGGGGGTTCGATAGTAAAAAAATGATCGTTCCTTCGTGTCATTTTCAACAGTACACATAAATATTTGCTCTCAGATTTGTTCTAATTGTTTTTTTTATCTTACTCTCTGACTAAACGTTTGTAATTAAGCGTCGTCAATATAGATAGAGATCGGCTGGAAAATATGGGGCATGAAAATGCTGTGCTGGCGGTAAAGCCGGTAGCGTCATAGTAAGTTATTATTTATTTGATTGAATTTCAAAAGCTTTGATAGCACAGATTGGTAAAGGCCAGAAATTCCAATAACGACGTTGACCAATTTCCGATAACACGGACGGAACAAACAAAGGGGTTGTCGAATTTCATTGGCTCGAGATAAAAAATTATCTCGGGACAAATCGCACGGAAAGCGAGATAAAGGTGACAAACATTGCGAAATAGCAAAGTTTATCGATAAAACGTATTTTTCATCATGAGGGAGTCTTTATACACTCGTTTCCGTGTGTGCACCTCGTTTCACATTTTCTCTCTGGATATACATTTTTATTTTTCTTCTTTCAGAGTGTAAACTCGATCACTCGAATGTATCGAGTATTTGTATCCCGTGTTATAGCAAGCATTGAGCAAGTGATAAATCGCTTACAGTTGAGAACTATACGACTTTCCCATGACAATTCTCTCGCAATACATTTGCAATATTATTCACACTCCGGGAATTGCACAACTCGGGCACAACTGAATATTTCCTACCATTATTGCTAATACCCTTGCGCTCTCCAAGGCCCACGTTTTTCTTTCTCTCTCTAGTTCTTGATTTATCGAGTCTTCTAAAACTGACAGCCAAGATTCTCAGGCTAACAACTTGTCCAATTTCTGACAAGAAAATAATTCTTTATGCCAATTTGTCTCAGATGCGCCATTAATGAAATAGCAATAAATGACATTGTCAGACAATTTGACACGTGGACAGTAAAGAAGTACAGCAGGATCCCAGATTGATGATTGGAGGCTGCTTGTCATTGACTAAATCAAATAAATGATACTACCGAAAGAAATTTGCATCAACAAATACTTTCTCCCTGAAAAATGTGAGAGTTTGTACAAAACTTCGGGTGAATCTTGTGCATATCTGTATGAAGCTTTCTGTCCGTAAAGGATGAGAAGGAACTTGGACATTTGGTGTGAACTTTGGGCTACGAATCCTCTAGCTCCAAATGTTTCACGAGTGTTTGGAGGTTTCCGAAGCACACTGGACCGAAGTGCATGGATTAATACTGCGTAACAATGTACACAAAATTCTAAATACCCAGTGGGTTATTACAGGGGAATTCTGTGTATAACTTTTATGATGTGGATTTGCTGATGTACGTTTCCATGAACTGGTCTATTCATCTGTTTATGAAATCAGTACATATTTCATGTTAATCGAGGGTTGGTTGTTACTGAGAAAGTAATTAAATGTCAACACAATTAAATGAAATTGTGAACATCTGTGCGATGAGGTGGTACTGAATCAACATATTTACAACAAGCGGATCGGTTTAGTTGAATGTGCTTCGCTGCTATGAACTATTTAGACAATTTTTACATCGGATCGCTATAAACTAACTAAAGATCCACGAGTTCTGAACAAATTCTGAACATCTATTGTATCGAAGCCCAGGTGAGTCTTCAGGGTAAAACATCGCTAAAAAAACGAGCCATGTGTGCATTGCGGGCTACAAAATGGCCATTAATCTTATGCACGAGAAAAAGTAATATTAAAATTGTGCCAATGTTAATCCATCAATTAATTTTGCATCGTAATTCATATGGCGTTGGTGCAGGTACTTATAATATGGCGCGTAATCCTTGCAGTCTCTATGGACTAATTGGCACATTAGTCATTTATATATAATGCAAGATCTCCTCGTGTGGAGCTTGTCTCCATTTACGTCAATTTATATTTGAAAATCTTCAGCATTCTCAAAAGCACGGTCGATCGACATGAATTATTTATGAACTGAAAAATTTCCAACCCAGGCAAGATGGATTTTATTCATGTTGAATAAATACGTTGTTTGAAATACGAACACTTTAACGAATTTACGTTATTTGTGTGTATGTGTGTGTGTGTGTGTGTGTGTTTGTCTTTATGTATACCTTGACACAGCTGTAATCGCGATATACTTTATACGAATGGAAAATTCGTTCGCCTATACGCTGTAAATGCTGTTTATTTTTGTTGTTTTTACCTGGCTGCGTTAAAAGCGCGCAGTGGTAAAAGTGTGTCGGGCGAGATAGGACGACGGTGTGAAATAAATAGTGATAGAAATGAGCAGCTGGAAGTGGAGGGAGAAGAAAATTGAATGCGAGCAAAGGATCGACAGAGGGAAAGAGAGAGAGGGAGAGAGAGAGAGAGAGAGAGAGAGAGGGAGAGAGAGAGAGAAAAGCGAATCAGCGATCGGGTCGAGACGGAGGGTTGCTAGAGAAATATAGGGGTTCGAAGGTGAGAGGGAAAGATGTCATGATATTCCAGCGTAAATTCATCGAAAAGCACGTTCACGGTTAAGTAACGGTTATTATTCAATCTTCAACTCTAAAGCTTGCGTTTCATTCGTTATAGCATAAGGGTGTATATGTAAGAATATACAGGGTGTCCCAAATCTATTGGTCGATGAACTAGAAAGCTTTAGTTTTAGCCCGAACTTCGAGGAGGAGTGTTGAATGCTATTTTATATATTTTTTAAATAATAGGCTTATTTAATTTTTCAATTTTTGTTATGAACGAAGTATTAATCATAAAAAACAATGTGATAATATAAAATAATGGTCTCTAATGCATATTACAAATTATCGACACGTCACCGTCGTCGTTTCTATGGTTATGTCAATATTTATTAAATAATATTAAACTAAAATTTTTCAATCGATTGAATTTTTGTCTTGAACGATTCTCATTGTCACGAGAAATATTGAACCAGGTAACATAAAGATCGGGCGATGATAGAGGATACTTGGAAAGCGAACGAGATATGTTCTATTTCCTTTTTTGTCTGTATGACGCGTCAAGGAGAATTGAACGCGCGTCGTTTCGCGATGAGATATACACCTACGTATACACGTCGATGAGAAAATGAGAAAAATACTCACATTGTGATACCAAACGATACTCGTAGGTGGTGGATTGCTCTGTATGTCGCAAACCAATTTTAGATCGTCGCCCTCCCGCAAGGTGTCCAGAACGTATCCTGCAGCTAGATGGGCATTGACTACTGGTGCGTCTGCGATAAACATACAAATGGATAAGTTACGCGAAATATATTGTATTTCTCTTGCTGAAGTATTGATTGTTCGAATATTACTTTGAGCATGTGAAATTATTGGTCAAGGAAAAAAGAGAACGGTGCTCAATCATTTTCTATGTGTTATTCGTTCTACTTATTCGTTTTGATCTGGTGACTTAAGGAATAAAAAAATGATTAACATCTTTGTTCGAAAGCGTTAATAATCTTTCAATCTTTGAAAATAGGTGCGAACACTTTTCGGACATTATTATTGTAATAATATACGAGCCGTTAACATGACTGACAGTACCAAAAGTTCACAACTTTAAAGCCTGAAACCATTCAACCGAGCACACGTTCACCATAGAAGCCACATCGAAAGTCTCTCCTTCTCTCTCTCACTCTCCTATTTTGCAGCTCGACACAGCGAGCTTGCACAGCATATATGCGAAACAACTATACCTGCGAGGAGATTGAGTGAGAAGGAAAATAAACGCGTACGATAATTGCTTACGTAATTGCTTACGTCACTCCTTGCCAGTAATTTCCTAGCAGCAGCCGCGAGAGTTTCGAGCCACGAGAGAGAATATTCCAATTTTCGTAGAGAGTTGAAAATCTACCGGGACGAGAATTGAAGGGTTGAAGAGGATTGTGCCCCCCACATTCCTCTTTTACGGTGTTTCGAAGCTGTGAGGTGTGCCACGAATGCCAGATAGGCACAATCCTCACTATGCGAACTTGTCACAACGACGGAAAAACCTCATATTTTGAAAAAAATCCTGAAGCAGCTAAAACAAGTTTCGACATTTTCGTACGATTGATGGAAAATGCGCAGCGAACTATTTTTCATTTTCGTATACATCGAATGTGTTGACGACTTCTAATGAAGTATCAGATCCTACGATGCTAAGTTTCAATGCAGCCCTTAACTCCGTCATCGTCTCAATGTCGTTCCATCTTTATTTATTTTTTTGGAAGTTAATTCGTCTTCCACAATAGCAAAGATGGCAACGTGTCCTCTTATGGCTTTAATTAAAACGGTGTCATGTCATCTCGCAACGAGTTTTGCTAGTCGTGCGACGAGAATAAACCTTGCATGAAATAACGAAGGGGAAGCTGTGCTGGCTGGCCAGAGTTTTTAAACTCTGATTCACTCAGGAAGTTGGAGATGATAGATATGAATAGTGTTTACCGAGTTTTTTTCTTCATTTAATTTTTCTGCGCTACGCTGAGGACTTTAGCGACGAAGCAGGCTCGACCGTGACATCAGGTACTGGACTAGATCAGCCCACAAACCTACCCAAGATTACGAAACTTGCTGGTGCTCTCTCTGCGCAAAATCTTGTCGGATGTACATCAACCTAGGCACTCGGTAAACTGGAAGTGTATCAAGGTCCGGAAGAACGCCAAAGCGTCGTAAAAAAAAGAAGAGTAACAAGAGGAAGAGAAGGAAAGCGAAAAAAGCAAGCTAGATCACATTTTACGAGGAGAATTCTTCGTTTCCCCTCAGCAGAGCGTACACTCCATCTGCCAGCAGGTGGGTAGATGGAGGTATAACTTCGTTTCCCTCTTCACTCCACCGCAACTTTTACTCCCGTCTCTTGTCGTTCGTTCTCATTTTACTCTCGGGTTTTCTCTTATTCATCGTCTATTCTCTCGACTCTCTCATCCTGCTCATTTTTTTATTCCCTTATTCCGCATCCCCTTTACGGAAAATCTCTCACGCCGCACGAAAGCTCAACCTTCACGAAACGTTATTTACTCGAGTATATTTTCTTTTTTTTTTTACACGACTCGTCGTTCTCCATCTCGGCGCATACCGAACTTCATCTGCTTATACACACACTTTCATGATCTTTCTCTGTTCCCTTCTTCAGCCCCCGCAACGGTTATGAGAATTTTGAAACTTGATCCCGCAGGGTATTAAAACGGAACTAAGGCTTTGTGGCTTCGAGCGCTTTACTTTCGTGTCTTCGTCTCGAACTCCGCCCTTCCCGATCCCTTTGCGTTTAGCTACCAGTGAATGATGCTCCGGTAGCCCTGTACGAATATAAGCATTTTTTTCCCCTCTCGAATTAAGCGTAACTTTTGACTCGTTTACCAGTAAGGAATAAGGAGCAGAACCAAGTTCGAGTTACTCTCAAGTAACAGGTTTCTTATCTTTTCTTGAGATGCCACGAAAGTGGTAGTTTTTTCGTCTCCCCCAAGGGGGTAATCCAACAACGAAGAAGGCTCATACTTTTGAATGAACACGCTCTGCCAACGAGAAATATATTACACGAGACATTTTTCCAAAGAGCTGACAAGAAGTTTAAAATAAAAGTGGATGGAATATGAAAAGTGTAGTACAAATTAACAAGTGTCCCCCAAGGGCATGAGGTAAAAGAGATATTCATCAAACGTTCGCTTTATTCATGTTGAACAGATTTTAAAGAAATAGTTGAATATGTATACCAGCGAAACAATTGGTACTTGTGAAAGTGTCAAGTTAAAATTTGCAAATCCGAGACCCCGGTCGTCAACGCTGCAGTAAATGGAACTGCATTCACTTTTGTACACAATAAAACGATCGAATATCTCAACAAAAATGAATTCGTTACTGGTTTTATCGCAAATGGAACAAATTCTAGCCGCGACGATTCGATCAATTATTCTTGAGTTTTCAAGATATCGGTCAATTCCTGATTTTCCAGGCCAACAGATTTAACTGAGCTGAAAAAAATATCTACAAAGAGAACGATCAAGAATATTGCTCTCGAAACGTGACAGTTTTACGACGTGATGATAGTTGTGAAAATTTGGCGGAATAATTCAGTGCTAAAAATTCGTTTTTTTTGTCAATCCAATCACTCGATTCTCGTGTTGTGAAACGACCGATTGGCGAAAGCTCATTTGCCTACGGATGAAAGAGCAAAAAAGTAAAAAATCGAGCCATTGCTCGCCATTGGCTAGATCGGCGGCTCTCTTACTGGTGAAAGGACGCGATAGTCCTCCGTGGAGAACGATAGTGACACGTTCCCTCTCTTGCGTCCAACGTGGTCTCGCTTTCTCTATCAAAATGCAAACGGCCAATCTCGAGTCTGATCAGCTACGCGATCCCAATTCCGCAGGGTCGCCCGAGCAGACACGATCAGGAAAATCCAGACGGGTGAAGACAACTTTGTGAAACTTTCGCCGAGTTTGGAAATGTATACTTGGTCGTTGAACAGCGGTTGCCGCTTTCGTCTTCCGCTCTTTCTCTCTATCTCTCTCACACTTATTTTCTCAGTCTTGCCGTGATCCTCGTATACAAACTACGTGTTTTCTAAAAGAATAAAACTATACCGTATAATATATACCACTGTATTATCTGTAGCAATGCAGTAGCGTACTCCGACCGAGTGGTATAGTTGACTAGGTCATCGATGTTGAACCGCCGGAAACCCCGAGAAAACCCAGGAAGGCATTACCCCAAGAATCTTTCGTAAATTTGAGCTCAGTGTTGAAATTTTACCACGAGGTCTGCCCGATGGGATATCCATGAGAAAGAAGGAAATCCATGCTGACGATATTGTTGGAAATTTTATGGGCGAACGAACGGAAATAGAAGATGCTACCGACAACGAATACCAATATCTGCGATATCAAGATTCAACGTGGCAGCATCTAAAGAAACCAATTAATTGACCTACCAAATTGGATCTTGAAGTATCTTCTGCTAGAATCTGCCGCGCCGATAACATCCATTTTCTGAGTTTTCGTGGCTATTTTTTCAGTTTTATCAGATATTCCATGTCCAGCATAGGTGACAATTTAATGGCATCGAGTTTTATTTTATTCTTATAGGCGTTATTCCACAGTCTCTGGATAATGTCATTTTTGTCAATGAATTACATAGTGGAATTCATACTTTGAAGGTTATTCCGATTCTACCGAAAACTCGGAACGTGTGCTTTCGTAGTGACGCAAACTAAATTCTTGGCGATGGCAGTCACGAGATTTGGTGCGCATTCATCTTCAAAAGTTTGAGCATTTGTTTTCAAGCGTTAATTGTTCAATTGAATCGATAAGGAATACTTATGTGGAAAATACTTTGTATATATATCTTTGACCACAACTCACTGAGGCAGATCTCGCGTTCGACCCCTCTGGCTCTAGCAATGACTAGATTGTACGAGAAACATGGGTGAGACGCAACTCAGTAACCCAAATTCGATGAACGCGACTCTCCGTTTCTCGGGCAACCAAGAGAACAGAGAACGGAAATGGACAGAGAGGTAAGGGGGGAGGAAGAGAGAGGGAAGAAAGGAGGAAGACGAGAGAAACAGAGAAGGACTGGGCTCGAAGTTCTAACCAATTTATGAACGCCGCAGTCTGACACGACATTGCACTATGCACCCGAAGCTCTCATCCTCGTTGTCGTAGAATAGCGATTCGAGCAACGAGGAAGCTCAAGCGTTGCTGGTTCGCGCGAGCTTCTGCTTTTGCCTTGGTATGTTCATCTGCTCGACAACGAACTTTCCTGCGCGTGAGACTTTCTCGTTGAACATTCTGAGAGCAGCAGCACGAGGTATGGAGAAGAGAGAACGAGTTGGGGTCGAACTCCTGCGCCTTCTAACTCTTCTCATGGGTGAGTCGGGGCTCTCCCGGATTAGGCTCGTGTGGCAGTCTCATTCTAGTTATATGATTACGGTATATTTTGCATTTTGCGCCCATGTGATGCAGAATTTAAGACAAAAAACTATCCCGACTACTAAGAACATTTTCTCGTTTGATTTTCACGATCCCAAGAAAGTTGGCAGTTGTTCTGAGATCGTTTGATTAGTAGCCCAAACATACCCTGTCACGTGACTGGTCGGACCCTACAATTCCTATACTTTCTCTCTGTCAACGAACCAACACGCTCGAGTGAAACGAACAAATCTCCCGGTCGAGTGTTACTCTCGTGGGATCGTGTTCCAGGTGTACTCTAATCACAGAGTCGACAGAGAGTGTTGTCTGAAAGCACAAAGCACGTATATCCCGTTAGAACAACGGAACCGCAGCAAGTTTTACTCTCGAAAGGCGGGTTTGTCGCTTTGTCTACTGTACCTACTGTTGAGAGTCAACGCGTAAGGCCAGCTGGAAAATGCCACTCGCTGTACAAACAAGTTGGTCGCGGTTTTGAACGCGTGGGCCACGGTCGGCGATAGAATATTCTACTTCGCTATAAGGAAGAATTGAAGGGGAAGGAAAACAATGAGCCAAAACAAATATTCAAGCCATAAATGTTTCACAGGCAGAAATAATCAAATAGATTAAATAAAATAGCATTGCAGAAAGTTCTAACCGCAGCTCGTGAAAGCAAATCAATGGTTTTTTCCTTATTTGCTAGGTGAATGGAAGGAAAAATAGATACAACTATAAACCAACCAATTACAATGTCTCCAATGTTTCGTTCGCCAAACTTTTTCATAATATAAATTGATCGGATATTGTCACGGAGCGTACTTGTTTCATAATTCATCGGAAATTGCTCTTTTTTTTATATTTCTACAAAGGCTGGCGCGTTGAAACGCTGCCAGCAACGTATTCCCGAGAAAATAGAGAGAAGAGTTCAGTAGCTGTAGCAAAGAGATAACACATATGTGTATATACATGTATATTTTTATACGTAGAGCGTACTCACAGGCAACGCGAAGGATCCTCGTCTCTTTGAGATCGCCACCGGGGAAATTGTGGTTCACGGCTGTGCAGGTGAGCTCCTTGCCATCGTCCTCGCGATCAAGCACAAGAGCGAGCTTGCTGACCGTGGAATTGCTTCTCTGGGTTGTGGCTACAAGGGGATCCTTGAATTTCATACCACCCAGACTCCAGGCTATCGTTGCCGCTGGCGAACTACCCCATGTTTCACATCTTGCCGCTAAAGCACGGCCTGCCATTATCTGATCCTCTTGCAAATAAATTCGAACTCTTGCTGGTTTCACTGTGAATTTTTTCAAAATAAAAAATTCACATTATTCTCAAGTTGTTTCTTCTCCTCGCGTTACTTTGAATCGAACCTTTTTTTTCAATTTGTTCGATTCGTTTATAATTCGAGAGAACACGCCTCCTGCTCAATATCTATAAACCAAACAGCACGCTATGAAAAAAGTACTGGGATATTTTGAGTATTGGAAATATTTCAAACACTGCAATAGGAATCTCGGAATTTTTACGCAAACAAAACTACCTCTGTTAAAAGTAAAGAGACCTGAAAAAAAAAAAAAAAAATGAAGAAAAAGTAACTGAAATATAGAAGTATGATTGCAGTATCTGCTCGGTGCACTATTCGTGTGGTGCATGAAAAAAGCCTCCAGCATCGAGCATCCAGAGGCGGTGTATGTACTTTGTCCCTCGTCCCTACAGATTTATGGGACGAATCTTACGGTTGCGCGGCATACGAGAATATTATATTGGCCATAGCACAGTAGGAGTTTATGAGTAAAACTACTGCACGTAAAGTAGTACAACTGGAGGTTCGAGGAAACCTAGAAACGCGTATATCGCACCAGCCAGACATAATCCAACAGAAACATCCAACAGTACATACAAAACCCGTATCTTTCGGTACAGAGCATTCGAGAAAGAGAAAATCGTAAAGTTCTCGGTGCAAAATATTTTCGTTGTATGTGCATCGAAAAAGGATAGGTATTTGGCACACACTACTGGTTCAAAAGATATTTGGAGGCAGCGTGAAAAACACGTTTCAAAAAGTAAAATCCTTTTTTAGTTCTCAAGTAGCTCTTAAATAAATAACTAAAATATTCTGCATTTGGTTTCGACTAAAAACAATTGAAATTGTCTTTCATTTCGTGAAGTGGAATATTTTAATGAGTTATTGATTTCACAGAGATGCGTTTGATCGATATAATTAATTAATGAATAAGGAAACTTCGAAAAAAAAAAACAGTGCTGGATGCGCGATCGATTTATGGCCTTGGGCGAGGTCAGTGCACGGTTGGGTGACCGCTTAACATACAGTAGAGCATTAGGAAAGAGTAGTTGTGGGCCTGGCTCTTGACGCGAAGTATTACAGAAAGATGTGAAATGATGAAGTGGGATTAAGGTGATGAGAAAACCTGGCAAACACCTTCAAGAACTTCGCGGGAGCAAAAAGTGCGAATGAAAGTTGAAGGAATAATAAATAAACTTTAAATCCAACCTGGTCGTTCTCTGTCATTAGCTTTCTGCGTATTGGTAAGAAAGAAATGGCCGAGGTACTTTTCTACCTAAAATAATATGAGAAAAGTCGTTTGGGAGAATTGAAAGGAAGCAGAACGCTATGAGAAAAGTTAGGCGGAGAAATTTTGATTGGGACAGGGTAAACAGATTTTCGGTGGAAAATGAACATTACGAAAAGTCAGGCACTGGGGGTTTGTTGCTTCACAAGTATAAAAGGTGAAGAAGAACGGAGAAGCGATGGTAAGAGACGGCGGCTTGGGCAAGTTTGCACGGTAGCAATCAACGGTGAATTAAGAAATCTTGGGTTTATCGGTGTTACGGGAATTTGGGGTAACCGATGTAAGCCAAAGAATAGAAAGAGGGATATAAAATTCTTCCGAAATGGAGGATTACTGACTTAAGAGCAAGAAGGAGCGAATAGGGTAAGGAGCTTACGAGATAAAGACAGTGAGACAAATATAAGCGGGATTATGACAGTTGCGTTGGAAATTGAAGTTGATCGGAGTGAAGGAAACCCACATATAAAAGTCGCTAGGAGGAAGACCTCGTTGACGCTTTTGGATCTCTCGTGTGTCCGATGACCCTTGAGTCGCATCTTAGAGCCAAAGCGAATCGAAAAACCTTCTTAATGTACAGTGACTTACAAAACAAGTGGAAAAATTGATTGATTTTACACTGCTACGAAAATAGGCTAATCTGAAAATTTGATCGATTTGAAGAACCTGAGAGTCTCATTTGTAGCGAATTTCCTAAGCCTTTTTATGAGACTCGTTTCATCCAAAGCGGCTGAACTGTCAAGTGCTCAGAGCAGTTGAAAAAAAGTTATCCAGTTCCATTTGTTTTGCACGCCGCTGTATACGAACGGTATAAAGGACGTAAAAGCACAGTCAAAGATACGAATAGGAAGAGAGACAGGAGGAGAAAAGGATGAGTCTTGAAATTGCAGACCCCACAAGGGAACGACTTTACGACCCTTGCAGGTCGAACATTCGGCTATTTGCCTCGATTGAACTCGTGAAAATGGAGCTCGGAGGTGGAGATGTATAGGATTGTATCAACGAATATGTGTTTAAGAAAACAAATATATAAGAGTACTGGTTGGAAGGCTATTCAAAGCTAAAGAGTGGAGGGAAAAAAGACGAATAGACGAAAAGAGCAAGTTCTAGTTACGGTGAACTCTTTGATTCAAATGCACAACTATACAGATGGAAAATGTTAATATGAAACGTCAGGTTTGGAAGAAAAATGCGTGGATGAACGAACTTCGTTATTATTTGCTGTGAATACCGGCTCCCAATACATGTAAAAATTTCATGACTCTATCGTATGATAATTCTCGTACCACATATAAATCATTAATGATTATCGATCCTTCCGATATTTATGATGCTCTCATTCGAATAAAGACAAATGAGTAATTTCAAAGACACGACTCGCAATTGTCTGTAGTTTAAGGTGACTTTCATGGGTTTTTTATTTTCTCTCTGTCTCCGTCCGTGGTGTCATTCCAATTGCAACTAACACATCGAAAGACGAACGAACGAGAGCCTGAGAGCTTGTGGAGATATATAGTCTGGAATGACTGGCGTTAATTTCTCTCTTTAAGCTCAATGGCTAAACGAGAAAGTTCGCTCTACGAGGAAGATAGAAAAAGGGAAAGGGAACTCAAACACGGAGTTTCCGTCACCGACGTAGTTTCTGGGCCACGGTGGAGCTTTCGGTTCGTCGCTTTCTTCATTCGAGGTGCTTTCCACCTCAGTCTACGGCCAACTCTTTCTCTTTTAGTAGAGCCCATCTACGTCCTCGGTCCCTTTGTATCCAACGAAGATCAGTAAAAAGGAGGGAAGCTGCTTAATTGCGCGTGCCAATTAAGGGTTCGAGAAAACGAAGGACCGCGTCGCGTCCTAGGTATCGCCGGGGTATATAAAAGAAAGGGCGAGAAAGAGAGAGAGAGAGAAAAATAATAATAAAAAAAGAGAGGAGGAAAGAGAGGAATTCTCGTACCAATCAGCCTTTGGGAAGAAAAAAGTACAAGTCAAGAGGAGAAAGAGGAGAGATGGGACAGGCAAGTGAGGTAGTAATCGCGAACTCTAAAATATTCTTTTTCGTTGTCTCACTCTCTCATCCCTTTCCCTCTTCAAGTTCCTTTTTTTTTGTTGCCTTTAACTCTCCCCCAAGATTCATTAAAATTCGCCTGTTATATGTACAACGCCGAGGGATAACCATTAATGAATTTGCATGACAGTGACGAATCACGTACCAATTTTATTAGCATTTATTATAGCGCTTCTTTGATTAATTTCACGGTGAGTATACGACCGGGTAATTCTGCCCGACGATCAATATGACTGACGGCACTTTCTTTTCTCGCACAGTCATTTTGTGCTCCCTCATCTTGTTATTTTTTTTTTTCTTTCTTCCGCTATAATGTCACATGGCCACAATTTGGAGCCACTCTTTGTATAACGAGATGAGCCAAAATATACATTCAAACGTGTTTCACGTCCGGAACGCGATGAGGGGAAATAGGGATATTTTTACTTGGGTTTCAACTTCCGAGAAGTCGACGAAAACGTCAAAGGATTTGAGCAAGTCCGGCTTCGAAATTTGCCACTAAAATTCAGCTTGCTTCCGTCCCTTTTTTGGGCACACGTCCTTGTACGTAAATATACTCGAGGCGTACAAAAAAAACTCATTAGTTCAGAAATTTATAGAGGAAATGGTGAATTCATCAAATACCATTTGCTGAATTCACAGAGAACCGCCGATGGAATATTCTCATATTTTCGAATCGATCATTGAAGGACATTTTTGTGAAAAAAAAAAAAAGTAATTCTGTTTCGCATAAATGTTTTAATTCGTCGACTCGATACGAGAGCTTCGAGGAAAAAACCGAATGGAATTAGCAAGCAGAGATCAAAGTGGTTTAATTGCGATTGTCAAATTATAAAGTTTCCGGGATATCACAGAATGTAAAACAACAAAAAAATATCATTATCGATTTACCAGGTTTCAATAAAGTATTACACATACGAGATTTCCAATATTCGAAGCATCGGTATTACAAATATTCATTGCAGGAGAATCACGTTGAACAAAAATACCTCAGCATCAATGTGCTTTCCATTAAGTATAGAAAACGTGATGGTATCTGTGTATTCTGGTACTCGAGCATTTTCACCTGATAAACGCATGGATTCTACTATTTCGTTTTTCGTTATTCTTTTGTATTCGAAAATTGAAATGGAAAAATAATTACTAGTTAGTATTTAATGAGGTTCGAGTGTACGTAATATGACAAACGTAAAATTTTATTGCGTTGTGATGTTCAGTCATCTCAAAATCAATGTAAACAAATATCGTACCGTTTATTGTTTTAGTAGAAAATCATGACTGTCGACTGTGAAATGTTAGCTTTATTTTTCATTGAGAATTGGAAGTACGTCGAGAGTAAAAAATGTTTTTCTCAACAATTTTTTACGTCTTCTTTATAACCAATAATAATAATTACAGCAAGAATGAGTACGGCGTGTCGATCATGATAACGATTGAGATCAGAAGATTATTCCGGTATATAAACTTATTATATTTATATATATATGTGTATATGTCTGTCGAACATATACACAGACATTTTCTTCGACGCAGTAAGTTCACTGATGGCTACAGCTCTCCTTTCAATTTTCTCCTTGCAATTTCCTTTTGCCTCTCATTTCGATATCGGAGTCAGGATATGAACGTCGAGCTCTCCTTGAGCACCGATCTCAAAGTATGTACGCTCGAACGCTATACACTTTATGCACAGGATATTCGACGTTTAACAGATCAATTTTGGACCCAAGACCGAACGAAATCGTAAGGAACTAATTTCTCTCTATTTTGTCAATTTATCCACGTAAAGCATACTTTTTATTTTTTGTTCGTGTAAAAAATACCGATTTTCACATCGTCATATATTTTTTAAAAATCTCAAATCATTCAATTCCATTTGCGTAATTGTTGGAGTACAATAAAATAACGTTTAATCGAGACAATTTTTTTCACGGATTTATAAAAAATCGATAATCGACATTAGATGGAACTTCATTGCGTTCAAAATTGTATTCTTAATACAATAATATTTCAACAATAAATCTTTCCTATTAAATGCTCCATGCATAATACAGAATCGTTATAGTTCACTTATCATACTCCTTCCGATGACTCTGTGCTCCTGTTTCTTCGAGTATTTGATATCCCGAGCTTCCTTCCACTGGCTTATTCACCTTTGCATAATCAATAAAAGCACCTTTCCGGCTCAAAGAGACATTCTGCATCTAGACAATATCGTTAAGTCTGACTGTTGGTGTTCTCTACAAAACAAGATCTCCCTGCTAGTATGAATGAGCCATAGCTTTTGACCAGAACCGAGTTGGCCATAAATTATTATTTTGTCAGAAGACGATCTCTGATGGAGAATGCTATTTTTTTGCTCTTGAATGAGTCTTGGTTAAGCAATCAATTAGCGTTTGCTCAATTGCGCTAGATAAT
Source organism: Campoletis sonorensis (assembly GCA_013761285.1). Taxonomy (NCBI): domain Eukaryota; kingdom Metazoa; phylum Arthropoda; class Insecta; order Hymenoptera; family Ichneumonidae; genus Campoletis; species Campoletis sonorensis. The sequence goes on from JACEOJ010000085.1 coordinate 4,276,166, forward strand.
TCACGATAAAAATAAAATCACGAATAAAAACTAAAAGAAAAAAGGGGAAAAAATTGCACAAATCTAATGGAATTTGACGATAGGCTTTTTTCCGTAGTTGATCGGATAGAATCTCCCTGTTCGTTTAGATGGGAGATTAGACGTCCCATAGAAACCACTTGCGGACTATAAAGCATTACGGGATGAAAAAAAAAAAACAATTAAGAGGCGGGGGTGAAAATAAAAATGAAAGGAAGAGACGAAGGGAAATATCTAGAAAAGTATGTTAGAATGAGAAGATAAGTGTTCGGAAGATGGTTTGTTGTAGATATTCTCACGGATGAGTTTTCAAATTAGTGCTAGTTGGCAAAACGCGGGAGTATACGAGTAGCGCAAGAGCGTGTAGTCTTTGGAAGAGCAACCGCAAGTTTGAGGTAAAGTTGGGCTCGAGCTCGGGTACGAACGCGAGGAAGGGTGCGATGAAGCAGTGAACCGACTATCCGCCCTGTAAAAGCCTTCCTCCCGGTAGTCAACGATCTAATAATAATTAATAATCGTATTAAGATGTAAATAATATTAAAGACGAAGCGCGCGAGCCCCCAACGGCGGAAGTATCGTGTCTGTAATCGCAAACTTCTCACAGGCTATTTCGTTAATAAAAAAACTTATAAATCATCCGCTGCACAGAAGTGTGCGATGGAAAAAGTTTCGCTGCTTAAATTACGCCGGCTCTTTTATTTTTGTGTCTATCGGAGGATTTCGTCACTTTCATCGTGTATGATGATCTTCAATTAATTTTTCATTAAGTTATACAGTTTGTGAGATTATTGATAGTCAAATTATCACGAAACAACCAAAAACCATTCTCGATAATCATCATTTTTTCACCTTTTGATCATAAGCCACTTTTTTTACAATTTTTATTTTTGTTTGGAATTAAAGGGACTTTTTTAATCACAAACGAAACAAGTGCTGCCTAATAAAAATGTAATTATTCACAAAGATATGTCAAACAATAATAAACACTTGAGCCATGCTGGATTATCGTAGAAAAGATCATAAAATTTATCATAACCGACAGCGATGTGAGGACAGTCGGTGTGTGGCATCAGCGATCAGCAATCAAGCATCCTCGAGGGAGATCAACGCTTGATTGGGTGATCGCTTAGTCCTACGCCGGCTTGCGTATCAATCGCTGAGCGGGAGACAATTTGTCTGAGTTCTAATGGTGATATGTATTATAAACTAACGTTTTACGGAGTAATAAGACTCTATAAATACTTACGATAAATGTCAAGAGGAACTGCTCGTACAATGGGCTTAGTCATGGGCGGTGATTGAGCTCTGCATTCAAGTTTCGCCCCCCATAATGCCCTCGATACTTTGCCAATGAAAAGATGATTCCTAGTGAATTTCGTAGATAGATCGACGACTCCGGATGATTCAGGAACGTCCACGACACCGTCTAGCAGCTCACCATCTTTCCACCAAGTGACCAAAGGTTTTGGTTTACCTGAGAGTTGAAAGACCAGTTATAATTGATTTCAGACTTTTCTTCATTCCTAGCAACAGAATTGAATCGATATATCGATAAAATGTAATCATTCTGTACGAAGATGGCTAGAATGTAAAGTTTTAACGTTACAAATTAAAATCATGGGAAATGCTGAAATTCGTAGTGTCACAATTGTCAGGAACTGAATGCTTGTTTGTTCGAAACATCGATGCGCGGAAGAAAGCTTACAACATCTTGATTCATTCACGGTCTCGATTATCTGCGCGCATACGAGCAATTCTCTATCGTGGAAAACAATTTGCAATGCTCAGTCGAGGTAATTCACTGAGCTATGAGAAAGGGATGAGCAATAATCGAGGAAATCCCAACGGCACAAGGTCGGACACTCCGGTGGTTCGGGGAACTATATATTCTGTGCTATATATTCTCGACTAAATACAGTCACGAGCTATCTCCATTTCCCTTGTCGATTGTCCCAGTGGCGAACGGTTTGAGAACTGCAAAAAGGTACAGAGTCGTATTTTCTTTCTTTTCTCGTGGATGGCAAACACATACGGATCCGTTGAAATCGGAAAATATTGGAAATTCACAAAGCGATTTAACGAAACAATTATAATTGAGATGTTTAAAGGTTATCGTTGCAAAATATTGGCAAGCGCGTTCACGGAATCTCTGAAAAAGTATTTTCAGTTCGAATTCAATTTCGTACATCAATTGTTCACATAAAATTGCAGCGCTTTTATATTCTTTGGATTTGTTTTGAAAAGAAAGGGAGAAAATGATTTTCCTCTTACAATATTTACCAAAAATATTACCGCCCGAAAAACTAATTTATAATCAGTTTAGATACCAACTTTTTGGTCCAGACAATTAGTCGATAATTTGGGCGAAACAACGCTATGAATTTTGAACCAGTTATGTTGTGAAACTCTGACAGATCCGCTGTATTGAAAATAGTTTCGAAACATTTTGGGTATCAATACCCAACTTGGTAACTTCAATATCAACTGCGGAAGACCGATTTGTAACAGTTCAATCTTCGAGTACGGCTTGGAATGATTAATAACCGTTTTCCCCCTTCGGTGTTACGCATAAGCCAGACTTCCTTGACGTTTCAAGTAAACACTGCTCAAAGCCCATTTTTTATCACTCGGAGCCAAAATGCTTGCTGGTTATTTGTATTGAGGGAAAAAACGAGACACTCAACGTGTGCGTGCTCCGTAATTTGGAATATTTTGCAAGAAGATTATTTTCGGGGACCTAGACCGGGTTCTGAGGGTTGGAAAGTGTTTTTTTTTCCGTTTCTTTTTTTAGTGAACCAACAAAATACTTTTTCACGTTTTCCTCTCTCATGTGCTAACCCCTCCAAATTAGAACGAAGCCCACACCGTGGCTCATGACGTTTCCTCGTTTTTCTCTCGCGCCTCACAGCCCAATAACTCTATCTTTTCTTTTTTTTGTCTACTCGATGTTCCAAAAGTCACTGAATGACAGCTTATCGTTTGCAGAATTGTAAAGTAAAAGCTCTGGATCAGCGAAGACTTTTATCACAGTCTGTATGTTTCTGCTACAAACAGAAGCCACTGTATAATTCTCCCTCTTTTTTTTTCTCATGCTTTTCCAATCTTTTTCAACCTATGCCATCACGTCCACTCAGTAAGGAATTTATTTATTTTTTCATTTTCCTCTCCTTGTCGACTTCATCTTCGTCTCGATTTACCGTCTAATTTAATGGCGAAGAACGACACGAAGGATACCATCACGTCTAGCATATTACGAAGGACGTGCGACGAAGCTTACGAGAGACTCGTGACGCGCCGCGTTACCTTTTGTATATACCCGATCGAATTCATCGTTTCACTGTTCGCTGTCCGAGCAGAGAAGACTCCCACTTTGGGGAAATATCTTGCATAGTTCGATCGAGAGGAAACTCGCTTGAAATTATACGAAAGAAGAGAAGAAGCAGAAGAGGGAAGAAGTCCGTCGAGGAAAGAAGAGAGATCGTTGTAGATAAGGAGGAAAGCAAAGAGAATTTTTTTTACGATCGATGCAGGGCACCCTCGATTCTGCAGGAACGTAACTCGAACGAGTATAAAAATACTATGAGAGACTTACCATCGGACACTTGGCATGTCAGCCGGAGATCGTAACCTTCGAAAAAGCGTGGCACACCTACCACCACACGTCCCTGGGCGTCATAAATTATTGGCTTCTTAGGCAGCTCTGCAACGAAATACACACAGACACACGCATCGAATTACTCTTCAGTTTGTCAGAGAGTTCCGGGCAATTGGTTTCTAGGAGTTAAAGATAAGGGGCTATCTCTAGAGTAAAACTGAGTTGACCGAAGCTGTAGGCTTGAAAAATAAAGAGGAAGTATCTAGACAGAAAGTGCATGTAGTTGGACTATTTTTGCAACTTTTGTTTAAGCTTTAAATACGATAAAGGAGGCTTGTTAATCTCTATTTAAACATTAAATTAACACCAAAACTCGATGACTTTTAGAACGAGTCGATCGTCGAGATGGGAGACAGTGATTCGTCTTTAAATTTTCATCGAGCCAATTGTTATATTAATAAACAAAAGTATGAAAATTCTATTGAAGAAAAAATGAACGTTAACACGATTTTAAATATCGACTTTGTATAAATTCTACTTTTCCGAACATTGTTCGTTGCAGATATTCGCCGTACTTGGTAAATACGTATAATCGAGTAAACTGCTTACGAGTTTTTTTTTTGTGTATACCGATATTTCATTCGTGTGCAAATTCAATGTTTGTACAAAAAAAATGTAAGCCCTTAGCAAACGGTTTCGACAGCTCGGGATTTTGATGAATTTGCAACTTTCCCAAGAGCGCAAAGTTTTAATACCACGTTGTAAAGCTGTATCACGATGTTTTTTTTTTTTTTTTCATATCCGCCCTACATCATTAAAATATAATCCAACTTTTTGTAATACTATGACGTTAAAATATTCCAATTAAAATCATGAACTGCCGCGTAGAAAGCTTGATATGTCTCTAGACATTTTTTGGCTACATTTTTTATCAAAGACATACGTGTTCTTTCATTTTTGAACGTGTGATGTAGTTTTTAACTGCAAAACGGCAGCGGAGCAATATTGAAAAAGATGAAAATTCCATTAAAATACAAAGTAGTGTCGATGCGAAAGAAAATACTGTGGGTGACTAAAGGTCTCAGCCGTAGGAAGATTTTGAACAAATCTCCAAATTTATTAACACCCTGCTATTTGATTCTGCAATTAAATTAAAAGTCACGATAAATTTGTACAAGTTGGTCGATTATCCGGCGAATAAAATATGTCCCGTTTACAAAGTCATTACGCGAACGCGATACACAAGTTGTGTAATTGGGAATGTTTGCAGAAAGCTGTGATTAGGTGATGGTACAATTATATTTGGAAATAAATGGGAAAAATGGGAGTATCATCAAAGAAAATTCAACACTAGCCAACATGCACCCAATTACGAGGAAAATATCTCTCGCTTTACGTGAATATTAAATATTTTATTTTTTACGTTGCTAGGCAGTTTGAGCTCGTGTATGCATACAGAAACAAAAAGATCGTGTTACGAATTCTGTTTAGCCAGGGCGCGGTGGATGTGCTACAAAGAAAATGAGGGTTATGAGTGAGGGAGCGAGATTTGGATGTACCATTAGGTGCATAAAGTGAATATAACCGTGAGAGAGAAAGAGAGAGAGAGAGAGAGAGAGAGAGAGAGAGAGAGAGAGAGACAGGGAATACGTAGTTACGAGGGATTCGGTTTAGGGTCGGGAGGAAAAAAGGAGGTTGAGTGGATGTAACATTGCTCGGAGCATAGCACACGAGGGATGAGAGAAAGAGGGAGTAATATAGTGAGAGGTACATTCCCACACTCCCTGTACCTGGCTTAACCTCGTTTGTGTTCCGGTAAATCGTCACCGCGCGCGTTACAAGAGAACCCACTTTACTTCGGGCGTTTTCACGCACCGACCTAAAGCTTTGCGGGATATAAACACATTTTTTTTTATCTCGCTCTTTCTCTCTCTCCCTCCCCCTCATTCTTTTCGTTTCTCATCAAAACATTCGAACGAAAGCTCTTTGGTTTGGGCGGCACGTTATACATACATTTTCCAGGCATGCTATTTTTACTGCTTGAAAAGTTAGTCCATTTCAGCGTTAACAGCCACTTGAATCGTGCTTTTAGTTGCCGTTGTTACACCAGCGAGTATAAAGCATTACGTTATAACAAGGCAATAAAACAAAACACACATAAGCCAAAGCGCAATGAAAGTGTGACGGTTTCATCTCTCTTGAGCCTCGAATTGGTCCGTAACGCTTTTTTATTTATTTATTTTTATTTCTTTTCTCTGGATTTCATTTCGTTCGACTACATAACTCACCTACAAGGGTCAAATTAACTCGAAAGTTTCTTGTTGGTGAATCAACGAAGTCGACCCGACATCGAAATGTCCCTTGGTCCTTGGAAGTCACTTTGGTCACCTTCAGTCTCGATCGATGTCCATCTGCTACTTGAAAATAGGTTCTTTTACCCAGATCGTCACTCGAGGCCCAATGTACTGCCGATGACAGGTTACCACTGCCTCTTGCATCTAAACTGCAATCACAAAAAAAAAAATTTTCACAATTTTCACATTTCAATCGTAATCGATCTTCCCTAACCTCAGAATCATTGCTGTCATAAAACATTTTTTTACAACACCCAAAACTTGGCGTATATTTGAGTGTAAAATATTTCAATCACCGAAAAATAGGCACTAGAGAAATTGCTCCAAGAGGAAGTCGTTCGTTCAAGTGGAATTATTTCTCCGCGATATTGCGCCTCCTGCGGCATGCGAACATCATTGGTCCTCTTTTGCTCTCTCTCTCTCAATCTCCTTCTCTTTCACTATCTTACTCTTGCGATGTCAACGAATTACGCGGATGTAAACAGCATCCGGTTGGCAGTTGGCTTAGTGCATTACCGCTACGTTGAGTTTCAAACTCATCGAGATATAGCTCGTAACGTGTATCCGCACGCCCACCGTATCTATTCGCGGATAAAACAAGTCGTGGTTGGCAAGTGGGCCTATTACAAATTTAGACCAAGAAATTCCTTTCGCTCCATACAAGAGGGTGATGCACATCGTCTCTGTGTGTTAAAACCGATGCATGTGTATATCTATACAGAATTAATGTCACTCACTCTTCTTCTCACGTCACACATACGTATGTGAACTGTGAGAAAAAGGGGGAGGTGGGAAGAGAGGAAGAGGAAAGCGTGAGTGAGAGGAAGAGAGAGGGAGAGGGAAATAGTAATTCTAGAATTTCTCTGGTTCTTTCTGGTGCCGTATGCTCCCTCACTGGCAGTAGAGAACTCGGATATCTTCGTATGGGAATAGTTCCACCTGCGCAAGAACACGAGACACTTCCTCTTCGTCAAGTAATAATAAAGGGCGAATATTGCACGGTTCAAAAGAAATACGTTGGCCAGTTTTATAAAGGACTTTGAGGAAAAGAACCGAGATGAAGAACGACAAATATAGTAGAAAAATGAATGAACAGAAAGGAAGTGAAAAATCTCGAGGCAGCCTCTCTTTCGGAAGTGAGAGAAGAGCAGAGGTATGAGGTTGAAGGAATAACCAGGCTCGGCTCGTACGGTCGCGCACACCGAGAATCTATAAGGATTTTCTTGTTTTCATTGCACGTCCGAGCTCCGTCTTTCTCGTTTCCATCTTCCGCTTATTTCCTGTCTTCACTATTTTTCTTTCGCTCTTTCTCTTCCTGTACATGCTAAGTGTGGCCCGATATAAATTTAAGCTATGCTCTGTCAACGATTATTGCTGAAAAGAGAGGAAGAGACGTCAATAAAGATGAACGAGAGATGTAGAGGCGCTGCCATGATTTAAAAAAAACCTGTAAGACCTTCACTGGACTTGCTCGTAGACCCGTGTACTGAGTGTAACGTAACAACTTCACCAAGGTCGAGAGATCACTGTATCTTTTTTCATTCGTTTTCGGTCTTCCTCTTTATGGAGTTCTACGCTTGAAAAACTTTAAGTAGCCGAACATATGGCCAAACTCTGCGTGTAACGTTTTGTGGCGTAAAGTGTCAATAATTGCAGTGGCATTAATGGACATAGTCGTGGTAATGAGTGTCCGTACGATAGTAATGATCAAATGACATACTATTTTCAAGCCATAGAGTGCACACCGTCCAAGCCAGTCATTAAAGAAAAAACAAATAAAAGTTTTTTATGGCTTAAATACTGGAAAGAATTGCAAGGTGCGGTTGAGGGCGTAGCGACTACTCTTTCCGTAGCTAATGCGAGGTGTTGGATTCGATGCTTGACTTAAATGGCTTTTTCTGTAGTGAGAGCTCTTTTAATGCTGGGTTTGTTTGCTCATTTTGTTTATTTGTTTCGTTGTTTTTCATTTTTTAGCGCTTGTTCCTTTCATTTGGATCCGTTCTATTTAATTTGGTCTCGTTTGCGATTGAAACTAAATGAGTATCACTCTATCCTGCTTGGGTCAATGGTATCGTTGTGTAGGCGAAGAAACGAAAAGGCAAGAAGGAGCGATTGAGAGAGAGTCCGTGGGGGGTTGAACGAATACATCGAGCGAACGTTATACCAGAAGATTCTTCTGTTTATTTTATCTGACATCATTCCTTAATTAATTAATGAACATTATAAACATTAGATGAATGTTAATGTTGTTCTTGTTTTTATCGTGAATTCAATATATATTTGGATTATGGATTTTGGATTATATTTATGAAAATGAAAACACCGTAGCTGAAGATTGCCCAAGTGAGTGTGGAACAGTAAAGATTATTGCGACGTGGTATGAGTAATCAATGTGGTTAAATAAGCAGAATTGCTCTGTCATTACTTATCAATGGGTCTGCATTCACAGAAAGTGTTAATTGTACTTCGCTTTGAATAGGGTTGAAACTTTTGCTCGGGAGAAGAACTCAACTAGTCAAATTCAGGCAAATTTGACGCTCTGACGAATATTTTATAATCTCAGAACGAATTAGTCACTTTGTTATTGTAATACAGGACTGCTGACTGTAGGTTGGAGGATTTAAATGTCTGCAACAAACAGTCAGGACACTTTTTATCTTTTTTGTTTATCAAAAGTTTCCAGAAATTATACACAAGGTTTTTCGAGATATTAAGCACTTTCAGTTGTGAAAAAATCGTTTCCACGAAATCTTCTAACTTCTGAAACTTTCTTAAGAAAAGCTTGTCTTCATGTAATTGGAAATTCACTGTTGAAATGGTTACTGGATGTTGCATAAATATAAGCTGTGAATATTCCTAAGAGAATTTTCGATTTAATCGTTGACCAGCAACGTTACACGTTTAAACAGAAAATGATAAAGCTACAAAGAGGTTTCTGTCCTTTTGACTCCAGTTCGCTCTCTTTAGAACGAATTCTGGAACCCTAAGCTCATTTTACCTTCTTTTTTTTCATTGTTTTCAGTTTGTCATCCTTTTTCAGCCCTGTTTGTTATGGCTGCTCTACTTTCGCAATAGAGTGCTTGCGTTGTAGCAGAAACCGTCGTATTTTCACGATTTTCATTATTCAGTGATGTACAAACATTTTCTCTCTGCTCCTTCCCTTTTCTTTCATTTCTCTCTTCTCCTGTTTTTTCTGCGTCTCTTTTCCACCCAATTTTTCGTCTCTTCATCGTCTACTTTCACCGCACACTTCACTACCTCGAACTTGAATCTTGGTCGACACACAATGTTGTTTTTTCTTTCTTATTCTGGCCCTTTAATTCCGTGAACGCAACGTGTTTTTCTCCAAACAAGAATCTCGAGAAACCCCAAAGGATTTGATCTCGCGTGTGAAAACAGAATTTGGGAAATCTCTACTCGAGTGGAAAACACATGTTGAGAAACTGTGGTAACGGATTAATTAATCTTACAGCACACGCAACATTCGTACGATTCTTCATTCAATCATAAATAAAGATTTTTATGTATTCCTGTATAACGTTTTTTTTGCTGTTTTCGATTGTTCCTTTTTCCTTTTTTTCTTTGTAAGTCTACTTTGTTTGATCTGAAGATTTTCCTTTCTTAATTAAACTGTAATTTCATAGCTGTAGATTGTAATAAACACGAAAAAAGAGTTGAAACATAATTTTAAACGAAATTATTCGCGCGTCTGCCAGCAAAAAAAAAGAGAAAAGAGATCGAGGAAAAAGTGAAAAAGAGAGTGCAGAAGAAGATGTAGTAAAAATCTACAGTTCGTATCCGTTGAGCTCGTTACCATATCTTAGCTCAAGCTTCAGCCTCTTCTTACACCAATATTTACAAAATATATAAAAAGTATAAAGCTGCGAAAGCTGCCAATGGTATCTTGATTTAAGCAAAAAAAATAATAAAACTCCGAACGTTGCTCTGTATCAATTTGCAGCAGCATTAAAAAAAACCGTATCACAAAAATTCGTCGTTTAACTACTTTCCACGATATGTTAAAATTGTAATTGGAGCACTAAACACTATTCGAGACATAGCTTAATGGCCAAGGCACGAATGGGAATTCAATCGTGAGTATTAAAAAGTCGTGAGCGTTTTCGTTCTAGAGTCGATAACGACTCCAGACATTCCATCCAATCACAAAATCAAAAGCAGTGCAACTAGTTTTGTCAATTATTTGGGAAGGATTTGACAAAACATTAAACTGTCTATGAAAAATGTGAATAAAAATTAATTCAGCTCATTGTTCGAGGTAGTATAATATCAAAGTGTGATAAGAGTGCATAGTTGACAACTGAGAATCCGATGATGAATTTAAAAAAGTGAGGATGGAAAAAAGAATCGAGTTTATGAAGAGAGAATGAAAAAGAAACGACGAGAGCACCGAAATGTATATAGAAAGTGACATGGACAGAGCACTACTGTTTTCTATTGTCGATGCAAACATTTTTCCATTTGATAACGAAAGCCACATACATATTTCTGTTATCATCGGATGAGGGTCCGTCCTAGTGGCGGGTGATTAAAAACAAAACGTGGTGCGATGGAGAATGAAAACGTGATGGTATGAAACGGGGGCCGAAACAAAAAACAAAAAAACAAAAAAAAAAGAGTGCCGGAAATTCTGTTCTGTGGTTGTGTCCAGACAATCGTGGATTAAACGTGACGTAATCGACCTGGCCTGCTTGGCGGAATGCTGAATGTTGTGTTCGGCTGGTGAACCAACGATTTTTTTCACCGTATTCCTCCATTCTGGAGGCACGGACAACTGGGTGTACACACACGATCGAATCGGTAGAAATGCACATACAGTACGTTCCTAAAGTCGTATTCCGAGCTTCATCAGGAACTCGTGATCCAAAATTCCGAATAAATGATTGGAGAAAGATCGAGCTTTGTCAGAATTGAGTTTGTTGATTTAATTTCTTTTTAATAAGTACTCGGAACAGTCGATCACCAATTAAATAATCTTTGATCAACATTTTTCACCAAAGGAGAAGGAGCAAAAGCAGATCTTTTTTCTCAGCATCATGCAATTTCGCTACTCCTCATAGATCGAGGGTGATTTTTGAATGCCCCGCGTGTACATATTCAGTACACTAGGCTGACGGGTACAATGGCAAAAAAGAAATGAAGATGAAAAATTGAGGTGAAAACGCAGATATTCCAGACGCAGTCTCACACACAGACTGTGTCTGCACATTTATGCGCTTGTGTATGGACAAGGGTCATACACGTACAGATACTCCGAAAGGGGGAAAAGGTGGAAAAAATCAAAATAAACGAACGTACACTCCCGTGGGATGGTGGCGCGGTCGTCTCGTTACGTCGCGTCGTTCTATCTGCCTACATACATAGACATATAAAAAGAAATATATATATATATATTGATACGATCCTGCTTCTTTCTTTCTCTTCCTCTCACTATCTACGTTAGCCCTTCGCCGATTTTGTCTCTTTCTCTCTGCTTTCACCGTGTAACGGATCAAATCTCGGGTGCGCGATCGCCGAGCTACGAATTAATGGATTTCGGCTTCAATGGATTTTGACATTCACCCAGCGTACACGTCGGTGCCTCAATCGCGCCACCCTGCTTCTATAATTCTATAGCAATAGCCATACATCGATCCACCGGCGAGTATGAAAAGGGCGTAACTCAAAAGATTTAACAGATTGAAGTGGCCCAGAGGCTGCGTCCTATTGTACGACAATAATTGTTGTATATATTTGCATGCAGCGCTAGACAAAATCTCTCTTCGGGAGTCTCCCTCGAGGTCGTGGAATGAGAATAGCACATATATTTCCACGATCCTTTTGTCATCCACGATGGACATGCAGATGTAAAATAATTCGTCCTCTTCTTCGTTCAATAGCGCAGGGCAAGATAAACTGATTGGCTCCGATAAACACACCGTCCCGCAATATCTTTTGAGCAACAAATCGTTTATTAATTACCGATTAATCCTGTTACGACGAAATTACCCAGGACACGAGATGATATTACGATCCGTGAGAGAAGATAAAACGAGGCGTGTGTAGTTCCTCTTGCATCAAATTCGAACATAAATACCGGTCGTCTACTTCTCCGAGTCGTATTTACCAGGAGACTTTTTGACCATGTATATATTTTTGAAATTACACTCATAAAAGGGATCCTTTTCCAGAAATAGTCTACACGTAATCGAATTACACGGTTCATGAGCACTTTTATTACAAAATTGTTACATCCTAGATTTTACGCGTTTCCGATGAAATATTTTATAGGATCGTGTGTAAATTATTTAATGTACTTAACCTTCGAGAGACTTTTTTTTTGATTAATCAGTTAATTATGTATCTAAATTCGAGGACTCAGAATTAAAATTGTATTTTTATAGTGTAACGCATCTTGTTCGACATCACGACAGTTTGATACACTGCCCGGTCACAGTGCGATCTGTTGAAGTAAAATTTCTCGATATTAATAAAAAGTATGATTTAGTATGAACTTCTTACCTGTACAAAGGAATACCCGCAGAGTCTTTGAACCAAAGAATCATGTTGACCGAATCGTGGGGTGTTGGTGGGGTTATGTCGCAGGGTAATTCTACATCATCACCTTCCTCGGCCCATATAAGCTTCACTGGAACTGCAAAATAAAATCAAGTTTTATAGCGTATCCTCATAACTCATAAGACAAATGTATATCAGTTTTTGGAACATTTGTTTTTGTCAAATTTGGAAATGCGTACTTTTTCCAAAGATTGAGCAGTTGAGATGAACCGAAAAAAATTGACAATTAAGAACTTAATTGATCATAAAATCTAGATCGAAAAATAAAGTAACATTTTTACTTTCGGCACATGTAGATATTTCCATTTTTTATTTATTTTTCCTCATTTGTTAAATTTCACGATGAACAATGAAATGTACAATGAACAATGTATCGAAAGGCTATGTAGTTTAAATTTGATTGTGGCATTCTGCAGCCCCTGCTTCTAAAGGATTTATTAAGTTTAAGTAGTCGAACATACGTGCAGTCAAACTCAATTTCCCCTTCGGAATTTTATACATTGGGAAGGATGAAAGAATACGTGGAGCGCAAAGGCTTTCCTTGTCAATATTCTTTCAAGTGGCTATTCGTCGATATTCGTCTTTCAGTCAGTGCGTAGTCGATAGTAGTTGTAAACAGGATATGGCAGACCATATCGCATGTGTCGTCAACTCGAAAATCCGTTTTAGTTTAACGGAAATGTACCTGAGAAACAAGCATGGTCTGCTATGTAGAAAGTAGAAAACTTCTGATTCTACGTGTCACAGAAATATTTTTCACAATATCTTCTCACATCCTTTCATTGTTCAAGTCTCAATTTATAGTATTCTTTTTTTTCATAGTGACACTTCCAAAGACATCGATAACTTGTATTTCTTGTTCATTGATATTTACGGCAGCGAAAAAAACTGATTCCAACTTCGGTTTTCATTATTTCGTGATTGATATCGACATAAAAGTTCGATAAGGTTATCATCTCTCTTATGCGAAATATTGTCAAGGAATCGTTTTTATAATCGGGGTCGGGAGGAGCGTGAACTTGGATTTAGGGAAACTGTCAAAAGGAAAGGAGTAGATTCGCTGTAGAATGAAAATCATAAAGAGAAAACTTCTTAAGATAGTTTAATGATCATAAAAATGGGCACAGCGCTGAGTTCGCTGAGGAAGAGTGTGAGCAAAACGTAGATATTGCAGTTTCTACTTTCTACCGTTGCCAATAAGCGCCCCTGCTGTGCTCATGGAATGAATGGAAACCGAGGATGGTGGAAGACTGCTGGTTATGACCCCACACCTCCCCTGGTCCCAAAGTGTTCACACTCCGTTTACGAAAAGCTCATTAATAATTAAACTGGAGTGGAGTGGGGCAATTCATTCGTTCTACCGCCTGCCGCTAAGTTCACCAGCCTTTGTTACATCACTGTATAGTGCAGAGCTATTGCGTCATGCACGACACTGTCGGAGCTGCATTCAAAGCTCGCCCTACTGTGACCTCCGAGTTAGTGTGCTACCAGGTGTCCTAAGAACCTCTCAACATCCACACAACTACTACCAACAAACATGAATGAAATTTTTGAGCTCGAACACATACTTTTTTCCAGTGTCAGACCTTTTTAAATCCAGTGGAATTACGAGTGGGCTAGATTGACAGTTTTTCTTCCTCTTTTTTCTTCCTTTCTTTCAGTTTTTATTTGCACCTTTTGAAACCAATTCATTTGCTGGTGGGCTATTCAATGACTTTCCCAACCAAACGGGTTCTCCCATATTTTTTAAATGTATTTGTCTTTGAAGTTAGTCCACGTTTCGCAAAAATGTACGATCGCTACAAACTATGAAAGTATGGTGTAACAATTCTATAAAATACTTGCTTACAGTTTTCTCTTAATACAGACCAGCCATCGGACCAAAGTTTGTGAAAATAATCAAGTCCGCAGTCAGCTCCGCCCGTATTCGGAATAACTTCCTAGACGATGAAGCAAAGTTTTTTCTTTGAAAAAATTCTCGCATAATTCTCCCTGTGCAAATAAAGAGGCGGGATGCTGATTATCCGAAAGGAATTTTGTCAAAGACATTTTAGAGATATTTCTTTGCTGGACTGCAGGCTCTTTCGCTCTCTTCATATTTTCTCACTCCCTCTTTCTTTTCACATTTCTCTTCTTCGTGCACACCTGAAATACGAATGTGCGAAGATTCGCGAACGAAAAATCGAACGACGACTTGGCGTTTCTAGTGAGGGGGAAAGTCAGTTTTATCCTACGAGTATCCTATTCATTGAATTCTTTATAGAAAATTCTTTATGAAGATGAAAGCAAGACACGGAAAAAGGAAGCGAGAAGGAACATTGATAAGGATGGAATATGTTTGAAAAAACATGGATCAATGATATCCAACAGATTGAAAAAATGAAAATTCTCTGTCAAAGATACTGAACGAAATTTCCTCCAAACGTCAATTTCTTTTGTATATAATATATTTTCTTCGTTATTTATAATTTTTCATGTAAAACGCATCGTTTCCCTATTAAGTTGAGAACCACGATTTAAGAATGTATTCAATTTTCCATTTTATCCAATTTGTTCGATGGAGGAAACAAGAGCTCCATTGAACGGTTCGTGATGTGATAGCAGTTAGTTGGAAATTTGATAAAATACGAAACGCTCGTAATTTTTTCTGACAAACACAACGTATAATGAAGCTCTGTTTTCACGTTTACTCCAGCGTTTACTTTGCCAAAGGAAAGCATGTAAATATAATGAGACTCTATATAAAAGAAAAAAAAATGATATAAAAAAAACCTACTGCTTTGCGAAACCGTACGACATAGCTCGAAGCCTGAAAACTGGAGGAAATTTTACGAAAACTTGGCTGGCTTATCAAGACCAAAATTCCAAAGGCACGAAAGTGTACACAAGAGAATTTGATGCAAGGAAAGTTGTTCAAAAGAAATTGAGCAACAGTAAAAATATTAAACGAAGTTTCTCCGGTCTGTCGAAAAAACTGCACCAAAAACTCGTCTCTCGTCGAATAAGATCGAAGGTAATTTGCCGAAACTGTGACCACCTTCTCATACGCAAAAATAAGAAATGTCCACTCACTCCATTTGCTTCGAAATTAAGTTGCGAGACAAAATTTGAAGAATTTTTTAGTTGAGTAAATAATTGCAAGTCCCAAGTATTTAAAAGAGTTTAGATATCATGCTGTACCAGAGCCTCATTGAATCGATTCAATTTAAGAGTCGTCGTGTGGGACTATAACACGAGAGAAAAAAAAATGAAGAGAAGGAAAAAGATTACAGTTCGCGAGTTTTTCTCATAGACCCTTCCCCGCTTTTTCCCCAATGGATTTCCGCACGTCAAGTAAAAATGTGGGCAGCAAAGAAAGAATGGAACCGAGAAACCAAGGAAAAAGTAAAGAATCTTGATGCTTGTCGAGCTGTCAGTGGACCTGCGTCATGCAGCCCTGTCGTTTCAAACAGTGAAACCAGTCGCCACGAGACGTCAGAGGGTTGAAAGTATATAAAAAAGAAAGAGGATAAAATCTTATCGAGCAAAATTTCCGTAAAGAACGAGTTATTCGGAGGTTAACTTTTGACAGGTTTATCGCTTAACGACTCTGCAAGTCTTAAATCAACAACACCCCGATTCCAGGGACTTAGGAAGTTGGATATTTCAAGTATTTCGTTCACTATTTTCTCCAGATCAAATTCCACCTATTCGTAGATATTTATATATTAAACAAAAATATTAATAGCACATGACTGACAACCACTGAAAATTCGTAGCAAAAGTAAATTTTGCATTAAAAAGCAAAGTTGTAGAGAGTTGATTAAAAAATCTATCTTTTAAGCACATATTCATTCATTTAATTGGAAACGTCAAATATTTTGTCGCACACGTTCAGCAAAACTGTTTTCGGAAATGAACCAAATTTTTCTCATGTCAACGATATATTTTGTCGTTTAACAAAGTAGATTGTTGAGATGCGAGAAAATTGAGCTAATTTTCAAAAATAATTGTGTTGAACGTATAACACAAAAAATTTGACGGTTCCAACAGAATCCAATGTTCAATGTACTTGCGTAGAACACAAGTTAGTGCTGTATTCATGCGTCTTCCTCTTAATTCTTGAA
Source organism: Campoletis sonorensis (assembly GCA_013761285.1). Taxonomy (NCBI): domain Eukaryota; kingdom Metazoa; phylum Arthropoda; class Insecta; order Hymenoptera; family Ichneumonidae; genus Campoletis; species Campoletis sonorensis. Next base: position 4,292,815 of record JACEOJ010000085.1, read on the forward strand.
TGAGGGAGTATAAGCTCAGGGTTGCCCGTGAGGGCCGCTGACTTTGCTGCAGCAAGTGTACATAACGTATAAAGCGAGTAAGCACACAAGACGAGGCATTGAGCCAAAGATAGAAATATATGGAACAGTGGAAGAGAGAATGAGAGAGGAGTTTGAAACGTTATAGAGAGTTGCGTATAGCAAAGAGTCACCTTGCCTCATGCAACCAACTCACTTTGCCACATTTACCCGCACACCACAAGGGGTGTAATTAATAAATGGTAATGAAGGGCTTTACTGGAAACTACAAGCGTGTATTGCTTACATAACCCTTCTTCGTTCGCATGCAGCTAGTTTCTGAGATCAATCCTCGAAGCGCATGATGGTGTTCTAAGACCAAAGATGAAAGTATTTGTGTGTGTGTGTTTGTGTGTTTGTGTTTGTGTGTAACTAAGAGAGGGCAAAAGAGAGATACCGAGAGGCGATATCGAAGGCAACAACATCCGCGACTGCTTCTGTTTGCTCTACCCATTCGCGAAGAATTAATCTTGGATACTCATTAGTAAAGTCTGCTCAAAATTTCGCTACAACATCATGCCACAGAAACAGAAAGAGAGAAAGTTCTCGGTCCAGGTGAGGATGAGGCAACCCTGTGGGTCTCAGGATGCTATAAGATCTTGTATATGTAAATGTTTTGACAAAGTTGTATTGTTCTGCCAACATGAGACTAACTTTTAGAGACGTATAACTTCCAGTGATTCACAACGGACTTGAACTATTAATACATAAACTTTCCAAAAACTAACTGTATTATGGAATATACAAATAATGTAATGCAAACTGAGACGATTTCTAGTTCGCGATGGGAAACGAATTTATTTTTAAAAAATATAACAAAATTCCAGGGAGTTTCCAATTATTTCGGTTCATCAGCTGCGCACTAAGTTTTTCGAAAGTTTAAGCAGCTGGTCATGATTTTACAAGGAGCATGGGAATTAAAAACCCGAAATCACAACCACTCACACATATTTGATTATTTTTAATCGGTACCATCAATTCCTTCATAATCTTGCTCCTTTGTTCTCATCTGAATTTTTCGTGTTGTAATTATTCTGGAGCCACTTTTGGTCTAATCGAGTTTTTATGGCTCGAGACCAAGTGAAAGAGAGAGAGAGAGAAAGAGAGAGAGAGGAGAGAAAGTACAGAAAAAAGTACGGGAATGGAAGCGTGTCATGAATCCAACTCATGTCCCGAGGGATTTGCTAGATTCTCAGGGAGATGAGGCGCGACGAGTGTTTCGCCATACTACACGTAGTCTCGACCCCTCGCAGTGGCCAACCCAGCGGTCACTGTTTTTTTTTTTTTTTTTTTTTTTTTTTCCACTCGTATCTCTCTCGTGTTCTGTATACGAATTGGTCTTTTTTTTTCTTATTCTGTACACCTCGGTTAGCCTCATCTCATTTCGCCAAAAGTGTCGGTGAAAACGTCCCTCATGTCTATTATAAATATATAAATATTCCTCTCCATCTCTGTAAGAACTGTAAAGGGAGGATATTCGCTTGTCTGTCTGAATTCTTGACAACCATTAACTCGAGCTTTTTCGAACGGATTTCGATGAATATTTCACAGACCGAAAGTTTATGATTACGAAAAATATTTCGTAATTGCTTTCAACATTTCCAGGAATATTTTTGTAGATTTTGACGTTATAGATTTATATTTATGGATGGACTGAAAAAGTAAGAAAGTGAGTTTACGGTTAGTTTTCAATTTACTTAGAGTTAATTTTGCTATTTTTAGAATTGTTTTTGTATTGACAGTCGGGAGATTCTGGGGAAACAGTTGGAATAAATATTTGCACACATAAATGTAGGAGAGAAGAAGGAAGACAGGCCACAAGTTGTTTTCAAGCGTATACTTGCGGGGCCGATAGTAAAAATGCATTTCATCCTTGCGGCTTAGAAAACGACGAGACACTCGGTGACGGAATGATATACACACGTAGCTCTTGTGACACGAAGTCGTAATAAAAACGGCCCGACGAAGAAAGGCCGTGCTCTCTGGCTATTTCATTTCGTTGAAAGCGGAGCACTACTTTTTTGCGCTTCCGTGGTCACCGAGGACATGGAAAGACATGGAGAGTAAGGGTAACAAAGAAAGAAAGAACGTTTGACGAGAGCAACACAAAAAAAAAAAAATACGACGATTCTCCCGTGCGGTCGTTAAAAAAAGAAGAACCTCCGAGACGTGAGCCATTATCTTTTCAACGCTTAAGGGAATTTGTCTGAGCAGCCACAGCCCAAAAGCGACTGTCTTTTTTCTACCTATCCACCAGGTTTTAACGCGTCAAAGTTAATTTATACGGCGCTACCGTAATCCAGCAATTGTGGTGTTAAATAACAGGCTTTTGTCGCAACACGCGAAGTGCTACAATTTAGAATTCAATTGTCGTAGGTCATGACATTTCTTAACGACGTGTGTTGTTGGAATAATTGTCGTATAACATGAAAGAATATTAAAAACGTCCCACGAGTTTCCCATGGGTTTCCGACAAAATTTATTTCTTAGAGAAAGGTCGTCATTTTTCGAAATCGTTAACCACTAACGAATGGCCCCGAGTCCTAGTCTAAAAAATCCGAAACTAGAAATAATGTCGGTTTGAAGAGAAAGACAGTTGAATGTGAACGAAACAAAAAAAGTCGAACAGAGTAGAAGAGAGAGGACGAAGGGAAAGCAGAGAGAATTTTGAAATATGTATGAGGAGGGAAGAGTTGGAGGATTGTCGGCGTAAGGAATATGGCACCACAGGACGTTTACAATCGTCCGGTAGGGTCGGACGATGAAACACGAATTTCTACGGAGTCCAATACTGGAATGGAGAAAGCGTTGGACTAGGACGAGCTTTTCCATTCGTTTTATACGAATTAACGTGACGGGACAGACATATTTCCAATAAACAACGCGACTCACGATTCTCGTTCGGGCACCTTTTCCATGAAATACTTCTCAAGGGACGGAGCGCATACGTATGTGAGTTTGTACGATGAATGTGTGGAATAAAACAATACAGAAAGAGAGAAAGTGATAAATCCATATATATCTAAATATCTCTCTTTGCCTCGAATCCTCTCTTTCCCTCTCTTTCTCTGTAAAGTGAGTGTGCGTCGTTTGGCATGTAGAGGCAGATGCAATGACACATGGATGTACGTTGTATACGCGCGAAGGATAGTTGGAGCATGGAGCGTGGTTGATTCAACGGTCATGTGGGACTAGAAACGCGATATAGAGCAAATGGTGGCCAACAATCGATGCCCAGGCAGAGGGCGCATAGAAAAAAGCTCAAGAGAGAAAGAGATAGGAAAAGAGAGTGAGAGGAGTGCGTTAGTACTATTGGAGATTGCGGGGTGGTATAGCGGAGGGAATAGAGAGGGAAAAAAAGCGTAAAATTATTCGCACGAATCGACGCGTGACAACACTCTGCTATCCGAGTTATTTGCATCGAATGGCTCTCTGTGAGCTCGTTCGTGCGTGAGAGTGTCTCTTTTCTTTTTTCTCGCTCCAACGCTCCACTTCTGCCTTCTCTTCCTCACTCTCTTTCTAACTGTGTATTTACAAAAAAAATATGTGTATATCGCTAGTGCAGTCATGGTACAGCATCAGTTGCTGCTGTTCTGATGGAGCCTCTGCTCTCTCTCTCTCTCTCTCTCTCTCTCTCTCTCTCTCCCTCTGTTTTATCTCTTTTTCACTTTTTCCCTCTCACTACTCTGCTTTCTCTCTCTCTCTCTTTCTTTCTCTCTGTCATAGGTGTGTATCTGCAACGAGATCGAACGAAACGAGCAAATGTTTCGCACGCTCATTCGAGCGCATCGTTACTTTCGAAGTGTCCAAACTTCCGGGATTTGGACAACGTATTTTTTAATTTATTTTTTATTTTTCTATGACACTATTCAAGCGTGTACTGAATTTTGCACAAAGAGACATTGACGTGCCGTGCGAAATATTTATTTTTTATTTTTCAAGCACCCTTGATCGAGAGTTCTGTTTTTTATTCGTTCGTTGTCATGTTATCAATTAAGCTGAAGAATATTTCAACGTTGATTCTAACTGGCTCAGGGAAATTCATTGAATTCACGATGGAGCTCAAGAAAAAGTGTTTTTGCTGCCCATTCCATCAAATATGGAGTATTTGGATGTTACAGAAGAGGCAAAATAGAATTGTCGAAAAGCTTGTACGCTTTTGCCACAGCACATAGCTCGCTGAATGTGCACTTAAACATTCAGACTCTCTAAGAACTGTCCTCTTCGCATGGTCTCTTTTTGATATATTATTGAATTTCAGATTTATGACTTTAATAGAGGCTGAAAGGTGGCTATAATAATTCAGAGCAAGATGCGCGGGACCGGTGAGTCTTTCGGAGAAAGTAGAACTGGGAGGAAAAATGAGGAGTTGGGACAAAAGTTGCGTGTCCGGCTGCAAGCGTAACGGAGAGACAGAAAGAGAGAAAGAGAGAGAGAGAGGAGAAAGCTTTTCTGTACGACAAGTACTACCGTTCATTCGTCTTCTTAGGGTGGAACAGCGTGGCATGAAAAAGGAAATGGGAATAGTAAGCAAAGCGACAAAAGGCCCGCTATCGAGACAGGAGTATCTTTCTGTTTTTTTCCTCCTCCTACTCTCCCCCTTGCTCTTTGCTATACTTCAGTGGGAAAAAGAATGATTTAAGAACGCGCGGAATTTGAAAGGAAGGAAACGTTCTCTAAAGTACTTTTCCGTACAGTTGACGTGGTTTAGTAAAGGAAAGAGAGGGGAGAAAATGGCGCGCAGAGGGGCGAAAGGGGCTGTGGCGAATACGCTCTAGCAATCTGTCCCTCCTTGCCTTATTTCTGTCTCTTCTATAGCCGTACAAACTTTTCCAAAGATCGCGAGGTTCCACGAATATACGAATAGTTGTGTAAAAAGTATTACGCCCTTCAAGTAGAAGTTATACTCCTGCTAAAACTTTACACTCATGTATATCTATATCTCTTCAAACTGACATTTAACAAGTTGCTTGTGAGAAAACTAGAAACACCTGATGTCACCACTGAATATCACTTTGGCATTCTTCAAGAAGTTTCATCGTGAAATTTGCCAATTGAAATCGCCAGTAGGAAAGTGAAAAAATATTGAAACTAAAAAAAAAAAAATTATCGAGGACGCCCGAAACGACGATTTCACGAGATTTACTGAACTGTGTGTATCAACCGAACGATTTTTCGCATAAAATTTGCATGAAAACTGTAGATTGGTTAAATTGTGAAAAAATTATTGGTCCACCATGTGCTCAATTCTCGATATCATCCAATTAATTTTATTCCATTTTCTACATAGGCTCTCCCAAGCGTGAAATTTTCATATAGTCAGCTCATACTTTATTCATCTAAAAACTTACGTGAGTTTTTAGTGTCAACCAATTGCATAACATAATTCAATATGCCACCTAAAAAGATTGGCACATTTTCATGCAAGCAGAAAATATGAAAAAGTGATTGATAGTAATCATTATTTTGCTTAAAGTAATGATAGTCATTGTCAACATTCTTTTCTTGCCCCGAAGACAACCATTTCCTGAAGTTATACAAACCGCATACGCGTTGTTAGTTGTCAAATTCTACTCGTTTTTCCTAAACTACTATATGATTTGGATTTTTTTATTGACAGAAGTAAAATATCGCTGGATTTCATAAGATATTAAAGACGACGAAATATACGTATGTGTAAATATATACGTTTCGATGGTTTACTCATGAAACTATTTTGGTAGTTTGGTAGGTACAAGTTCATCAATTGATTGTGCATCAGCAATCGGAATTGCACAGCGCATCGTCGATGCATCGAAAGCCACAACAGTGAACAAGTATTCGTCGCGGGCCATTATACAGTTTGAGTTATATACGTACATGTGCTTAAACATGCTCACGTGTTATAATATATAACGCAAGAGCTACGGGGATGGCGTGCAGCAGCACCAAGCAAGCGAGATGCACAACGGATCGATGCACGTTCTATTCGTAATGTTGTCGCGAGAAGCGCGCAACCCCCTCTCCACCCAATCGATTTGCAGAATAATGTCATTATCTCTCCGTCGAATCCGATTGTTCGCCTGAACCTGCTATCGCCTCTCTCCCCCCCCCCCCCCCCCCGCCCCCACCTGCCTCACTTGTTCTCTTCTGTCTTTATGTCCGTGTGTCTACCTTCCAATACTGTTTCTATTTTCACGTACCGCTCTTACGCATACAAATGTCATTATATACCACGTCGATTCTCTAATTGCCACTTGTAATAATTTCATTATCCAAACGTTCGATCCTCTCACTCCGCTTCACTTTTACCCCCGATAACATTTAGCCCCCTAGCCCAAATATCCGCTGATCATACTCTCTCTCTTGCCCCGTCGGTGATGAAAGTCAAGCGAGTTTTTTTTTCTCCATCGTTTTCCAAGTCCTCATGGCCATCAAACATTTCCATATTCCTTTCATTTCATGCTGTTGCTTTTTTCATTTCGCCGTTCCGACACATCGAACACTACACAAAGGGGGCGTTTTTCCCCCTTAAGCATTAATTAACGATTTAAAAGTTGAATTCAATATGAATCGGCTCGACGGCTGTACATAATTCCGTTTGATTCGATTTTCACTTCAATTCTCACGGATTTAAATGCTCAAAATATTTTGTCTTATCCTCTGATTTCGTGGGAACGGATTTTTTTTTTTTTTTTAAGGCAAATGAGTATTTGTTAATTTAGGTGAAATTATCAAAGTATTTAACACGTTCGCTTAGAATAATAAGGATTTGAAACCCGGTTTTGTTCGGTAGACAATTTGAAAAAAGTTTTCCGAATAGAATTGTTGAAGCGGGTAAAAAAATGCTTCTTTACGCTGCAACCGCAGAAAATACAATATTGAGAAGCAAACATCGAATAACAACGAAGAACGATGTTTTGTAATGGAAATTTTCATGTTAAAGTGAATATCAAATTTCTTATTGATTCGTTATTCAAATATGAAAATTGAATAAATAATCATGAAAACAAAAATGGGCAATAATTGAAAGAAAATAAATTTGATATTCGTTGAATAAAATGTTTAATATAAACAACATTTTCATGACGTTAAGCAAAACTGATAGATGGATATTCATGATCATAGCTCGAAGGTGTTTAGCTTGAGTGAGCACGAACATATGATTTTTGCACACCAGCTTTCATTGTCAGTTTACCATTTGTTTTTTTTTGTTCTTGTTTCCTTTTATTTAAAACGTTTTTTCCATTATTTTTTCTTTCTATTTTTCATTTACGTGTTGTGTGTACCGTTCGGTATTTTGCGGTAGAACGATGGCAAAAAATGGTAGCAATAGGTGCGAGGAAAACGAGGATGGGCAGGCCACGAGAAAGGGGTAACTAAGCGCTCGCGGCGTCCGGCACATTATCGATACACTCGCCATGAATTATCTCGGGGCTGCTAATGAATTTATCGACTCAGTAAGTAAATGTACGCTTCGCGAAACTCCCGTAGGATATTTACACAGGTAGAAGAGTATGATCGTTGTGATGCACTGTATAACGTACTGTATAATGCAATATTATAATTATAAATAAATACATGATTTATATATATATCTAGATTTGTGCCGGCGGGCTTCACCTGCAACACATGGTGACGTGTACAGCTAAATTTTTTTTTCTCCGTGAGGGTTGTTGAGAATGTTGCGGCACCAAAGCTGCTGCATGATTTTACATTGATTTGTCTTCCAAATGTTGAATGAAGCACCTGTAAATTCGGAATTATTTTCCATTTTCATGAATAGCCATTGAACTATGTGTCGAGATTGGTAGTTGATCATTCTTATCAATTTTATAAAAGGTGAGAGATGAAAAAATCAAAACAATTCGCAAAAATAGAAGCACAGCCACTGCTCATTCTATTCATTTCCGAATAATCTTCAAATTGGTAATTAGTGTTTTTTTTTGTACACTAACTTTTTGGAATTGCTTTTGAACTTTGAAAGCTAATAGTAGGATGAAATTTTTTATTTTTTGGTTGGTTTTTACCTCATAAATAGTTTTTTGGAATGTAATACAGCCTACAAATCGATTTAGATTCATGAGCTTCATTCCTGCGAAAGATTGACGAAAATTGTTTTACTGGTTTTCGCTTCAAAAGCGGCCAAACACGATTTTGCAGTAGAGATTTATAAATACAGAGACATAGAACTGAACGTATGTCATTAGAATACATACACGCGTTACATGTGTACACAAAGCTTCAACACATATCTATTGATAATTGTACATAGTCTTGTTATGATCCATCACACTGAACTGTCGCTAAATTATGTCAGTACGAACATCCATTAGAGAGGATACATTAAGCAGAGTCGTGACTTCATCGTATTAGTCAGCTAATAACGACCCCTCGTGAAAGTCCGATTTCAATGTCAAAATGCCGCACGCGTGTCTATACTCTCACCAAATTTCATTGGAAAATTCATTCGTTGACTACATCATGCCACTAGTTTGATACCGCGACTAAAATTCATATTCACTATCACCAGATACTCGAATCCTTTCAGTAATAAAGTTGATTCAACATATTTTCATAATTAATTAGTTCTTATACTACATTTACATATTATTTATTTCATATTTCATGAATAATTATCTCCAGCCACTTAAATTGCTCAGTAAGAGGCAAAAAACTAAAAACAATCGATTTTTCGACTTCTATTAGAATAAAATATGCAAAATGTGATTTTTAATTAGAACGTGAATCGAAAGCTTCAATGGCTTTTGAGAAGAACGACGAAAATGGACAATAGAGTATCCTCAATATTGCCGAAGTATTTTTTACAGGAATTTTCTTCACATGTAGGAATTTTATTGACACGTGGACGTTTACGTATAGGAATGAAATTTCCATATGTATTTGTACGTTGTAATTCACACGAGTATTTAAAAAAATGGAATTCGTGTGCAAATTCGAAATGCGCAATACGAATGAAATTTGCTATGTTATGCAGCCTACTATAAAGTGGGATGTTCTTTTTTGTTTATTTTTTTCCGTAAATCACGTATAGGTCTGTTTGTACGAATTCATTTCATTGTACTGTTTCAGCAGAACGTGGTCCGACCCACAACCAAATAACAAAGAATTTTTAATGGTGGTTGCCGATTGCGTTCGATACATTGTTCATTCGAGTGATGAAAACGCGCAGTGTGCGTTCGTTTGATAAAATCTAGAAATCCATAGACGAGCAGCGAAAGAGAGCGGGAATGAGGTTTTTTTTTCTCGCCAATTTCCAGCATGACTGAATTTAGACAGAATGAGTAATTGCCTGAAAAGTTTCGGGGCATCCCAATCTCTTTGCACGCTCGTGTGTACGCGGGCTCGAGTTGCATCAACTTTTTAGTTTCTGGCGAGCTTTCACATACGATTGAATGGTTTTTTGTTGATTTTGCTGAAAATTAATGAAAGAAAAACAGAATGAAAACAAATTGATCGTATTTTTTTTTTCCGTCGGTTCTGGTCATCGACGAAAAAAACGTAGAACGCCAGTAAGAATCGATGTTGAACGAATAAAAATATAAATGATATAACCTTGCGATACGAGGCTCGAGAGAGGCAAAACTCACATCGTAAGGTTCCTTGGAGGATAAGGTAAAAATGAGAAAATAAGTACGCCAAAGTATTTACTTTGAACGGTAGAGGCAGAACAGCTGGACTAACGCTAAACGAAAGGAGACGATGAAGAAGAAGAAGGGAATGAAAAGGACGAAGAGAAACACGATAAAAGTAAATAAGCCGAGGAAATGGAAGGCCGCCTTCTGTTATTAGGAAACGGTTTTCCTCTGGCGCCCACGAGTGTGTCAGAATTAACTGGTCAGGCTATTTCATCCCTTTTTCTTTTTCGTACACGTTTTCACGTGCTCTTACGCCAGAGAATACGTGACAGATTTACTATCACTTATTTAACTATAGTGCTACGATAAATCTTTGGAATTCAAGTACTTGAGTAACCCAATTTATAAGGCATTTTACGACAATATTACGATTTATAATTTTCCACGAACTTCCAACTCTTCGATCAATGCAAATCTCGTCATTGAATGCTAAACAAATTTCCATTGATTAGGCTTATCGATAAAAATCAAACGAGCGATGGTGTAAAACGATATTTACATTTTTTCTGAAGTTTTAATCTCTCCTGCGATAACTTGAATCTAAATCCGAAAAAATTATGAACATCAGTGAAAAATATTGAAGAACTGTGGACGTAATATCGTCGACGTCTCGTCTCCTCCCGCCGGAATCTTCGTTACGTCTGCTTTACACGCGTGTTCACTTATTTTCACAATGACATACCCCGGTCCCCCGCGCTCTTCGCCATTTAATCAATGGAATACCAGAGGAAACGTCGTGTATGTTCACCAGACACCCAGAGCTCGTAGAGGCAAGGGAGTACGATGAAAATAATGTACACATACATCCGCGTAACGTTTTTGTGCTTCATTTTGACTTCAACGAAACGTGTCGCTATTATTCTATTTTCTCAATGTGAACGACGAGACGTTCCTCTCATAGCATCCGTTTCGCAGCATAACGAGCTCGCCAGTTTTAGACAATTTGTAGCTCAACGTGGCGACTTTTGCGCATTTTTGCTCAATGATGAGAAAACTCATGTTTTCACGAAATTTCGTAGCGAACCGTTTGATTATAAATATTTTGAAATATTCCATTTATTTGCTTGCAACTAAAACGATGATTTTAAATCTCTGTTTTAGTGCAAACATTTGACGTGGGTAATGGTTCGATTATTTACAGAATGTATTTAACATTACGACTCGTCCGTTTTCTATTCAGCCTTCGAATTTCAACAACATTCGCCATTCAATAAGCTTCACTGGATTTCTCTCTCATTTCCGTTTAAACATATAGACGTGCGTCATCAGCTATGACAGTGCATGGTTGGTGGCTCAGTCCATCGACCCATCATTCTTGAATTCGTTGCTCGATCAATACATGCAGTGCGAAAATACAAGGCAACGGAGTCACAGCTTTCACGTAATCATATGACGAAATGTCGTTTGTTCGGTGCAGAACTTACGCATTTGATGCTCTCTAAAGCAGCGAATCGCGCATATTGAATACACGTATTATCCCACGGACCATGTAAAATATTGAGAGCTTCCCATTCGCTAGTCCCTCAGGCTATAGAAATGAACACATCCAACCAAAACATTCATGAGCCTGCTCAGTGATGCAGTATATTGGATATTAACGGCATTGTGACAGCCGCTATTGAAGTAAATGGACATCCATTATAGCAAGAGAACTCGAGAAACACTTTAACTTTTACAGTTTTTTTTTCTTCATTTTCGTTAACATAATCCACTCGTTTTGAAGGTGAGAAAAGTTTTTTTCTTTTCCTACATTATAAAGAATTTCGATGAGCCTATCGAATATTTTTATGATTTAAACATTCACATTTACCGTGACTGATGCACGATTAATGTTGATAAATAATTTAGTTGTAAATTTACAATGGAACGTCATCAAATTATTTTGGAAAAATGAACACAAACTCACCCGTTAGTTTCAACACAAATACGGAATGTCAAAACAGCATAAATAAATCTTCGTTCAATTCCAATTGATCTTTAACTATTGAACTGAATGTTTATGAAGTTTTTTTTTATAATTGACAATTGAATTATTTATTGAATATTCACATTATTTCATGTTAAGTACATTGAATATTAATATTCAACTTGATGGATATTACACATGTTTTATAAACTTTGAATAGTAAATACCTTCCATGGACATAGAATGTTTGCAAAGCTCGATATTTCAAACGTATATGTCAACTGTATTTGATCCTGGGAGGATTCCTGCATCTAATATTGAATGGGCATCACTAAAAACACCTACGATCTATGTATCCGTAGAAATCTTCTAAAAAACGTCAGCCATACAGCTCAAATTCTGCATCATATATTGCACTTTGAGAAAAAAACTCGATGGCTATCAATTTGACGTATATTATCATGTGAATATTTCGAAAGCGTTTTTCCATATTGACATGTTTCGACTGTTTATAAGAATCCTCATTTTTACAACTTTTGAGTAAATACACATCGATGTTATGGCCGGGTCATATGAGATTTGCGAATTTCGAATGTACGAAATTTCAAAGGGACTGCTTTGTCCAACTTTTCAATCTTTATTTCGTAGATGGGAATTAAAAATAAAGTTGATTCAGCGATTGCTGTAAAAATGCAATGGCAGGAACTGAGAGTCAAAAGGTAATAGTAACACGTACGATTGAACATTTTTTTTGGTATAGATTGTAAACGAAGTTGAAAAAAAAATGAAGCAACGTTTTAAACGATAAAGCCAGCGACATTTTTCCAACATTCACTCTCTATCAAACCCTCAAAACGTTTTCCAATAAACTGTCATATTTTCCCCCCTCATTCGTGTTCCCATACCAACAAAACACCTGCGACGAGGTTCGTACCTACGAAGATCGATTGTAATAGCTCTTCGAGTTGCATGAAAAACAAACGAGCTCGTCGTGTTAATGTCTAAAGAATTTTTCAAAACTGTCACAGAAGAAAAACGTCGACCAAGTAAAGAATCAATTTGAAGGCTCGAGGTTTAAGCAGTAATGTTGCGAACGATCTTGGAGATGTTATGCGAACACATAACGGCGAGTAAATATTCAAGAGAGGACAGCGAACGTGAGCGAGCCCCGGAGCTGATTTCGCTATTTTTATGTCAGTCTCGTAGGGGGAAACTGCGCGCTTCCGGCCCTCGCTGGCTTCTATTTTTGTTTTTTAGTGTCAAATAACACACTCTCAAGAGCGTGTTCCCTTTTTTTTCGCTATTCTCATTCATAATATTTTTATTTATTCATTTTTTTTTTATTCTACAGTCTACACTGGACACATGTTTTCATAGAGCAAACTGTGATCTTGCTAAAGACTTTAGAAAACGTTTTCAAAGTGTGTAGAGTAGCTTTCCAATGTTTTCAGTATCCATTTCAAGGCTCATTGCCTCCTCGGTTATGCAACGAGACCTCAAAGTCAATCATAAAACAATAATTAACCGAAATGCATCACCAATATTTAGGAGCAGGTCCATTCTCTTTAATTACGGAATATTCTCTAAGTTATGACATCGATTTCATCGCTTGAGGGAAGCTCCTTGATCCGTTGGTAGTATGTACGTGGCAAGGTGTGCGAGAGGAAGCTTGCATCTTGTATCTTGACTCTCCATTTTAGCATTGCAGTTCCGGGCGTTGCATAATTTTCATTCCCAGTGCTTCTCTATAGAGGTTGCTGGTGAATTCTCCAGTGAGGTCAGATCACCGAATGATTCTGATGGTGGATCGATGTGTGTACGTTATAGGATAATACGAATCAAATTCATGGTATCAGTATTCAGGATGTAGAGGATATATATATGTAGCCAAGATAATAGGATAATACGTGGTGCAGCGATGATGCGGGGCATAGGATCGGTGAAATGTCAGTATTCCCACTGGAATTACTATCGGGTTGGTTGTGCGAAGGTGCTTTTGTACAACATGAAGGTCTGGATCACGTGACTGGCAAAGAGTAGACCAGAGGAACTATTCGAAACGTAGAAGACTGAGGATAGGACGAGCACCAGAAGTGAGCAGCGTTGGAAGACATGCGTGGATCAGACTATTGCATGTGCTATGATCCAGTACATGGCACATGAAATATAGTCACTGTGTCTCTCTGTCATTCTGGCCTTGCTTGCCCATCCTTACAATTATACATTCTGCTTTCCCCTCTCTCTTTCTCTCTCTCTCTCCTCTCCATCTCTCTTTCTCTTTGTCTAGAACTTGGACAAGTTCTCTTTGTCCATCTGTTTCGTCTGTACACGAGGCCCGCATTGGTCACTGGCATGGACGGTCCAGAACAACTATATAACCAAAGTCCCAGTAGTACCAATGTTTGTTACGGACATACCGCGTTTGCATGGTACATATTATTACTGCAAAATCAATTTTCAACTGTCTCTTCAAAATACGTACAATCATACCTTGCCTTGTGGCTATTCTCCAGGGCTTTCCAAATGTAATTAGAGAAAGATGGATGGATAGTCAGATCCAGGTTCGTCAGAGTAAACGTTTATTTGAGACCACTAAATGGCACGACGAAATACGTCGAAAGTAACATTCAGTTTTTCCAAATATTTATTTTCTTACATGAAATAAATGTTGATCCCACAAAATCTATGGCAACAATCATCATTTGGTTCACCAAATACACATTTCTTCTTTGAATCCAATAAAATAAAGGATTCATAGAACCCAATGTTTTTTTTAACACGACGGAATGTTACATTCGAAGGATTTTACCAAATCTTTGTTGATTCAACTGAATTCTTCACCCACCATGGCGATGCGAACTTTAGGTGGAATTCGTGGATTTTCAAAGCGAAGAACCAACACCGGGCCAGATTCTGTTGCAGAAACTTTCGTTCTGTTCAAAATAAACTCCGGAGGGCGACACTAAACTGATGAGTGAAGGAGCCTTCGGATTTGAAGCAGGGGGTGAAATGGCAACGGAAGAAAAAAAACGTCTGGTGTTTGTACTTGAAACAAATTAAGGCAGTAGTATCTTTGTTATCCATGATCCTCCAGATGAGAGAAGAGACGAAGAGAGTCTTTGAAGTTGAATAAACCATCACGTATGTATTTTCAAAGTGGGCTTTTGCTCATCACGCCGCGGAGTAACTACGTAGATAATGTAATCCCAAAACAAGCTCGCTCCAACACTATACTTCAGCCTCTCATCTTGTGGAATATTCCACTTTCTCTGTTCATACCCCTTGTGTAACTATAAGGAGGTTTCCATGCCTAAACTTGACGAATTTCTCGCTCTAGCTCCTAATATTTCTTTTTTGCCAGTAATCCGACAGCTCTCTTCTCACAAGTGAGCACTCCACGTGGTTTCAAGCTGACTGAATCCGCAACCGCTTTCTTGTTCCCATGCCGACCCAGCTCCTTCTCAGCATTTACGTAATATCGTATTATTACAGAGTTCATTTTACGCAACCGAAAGTCAAATTGGTGCTCTTCTCAGTTTCAAGTTGTAATAAAGCTCTCGCAAGAACAGAGGTACAAACTATAACACATGGATCCTTATTTTCATGTGAGTTAAGGATCGTGTGCAGCCATATATCAAATATAATGACAATTTTACGATCATAAAAAAAAATCTTTACAGCGAAAAACATAAAGTTTGAAATATTGTCACACGATGTTTACGTATCGATATCGCAATGGAAGCATAAATACTGAAAAAATAAATCCTGTAAACTTTACGCGGACTGTTCTAAATCAAATTTAAACAAATATGTAAAGCTCGGAGTCCCCGATCAATAAATTGACACGGAATACACATCAAACAAGCTAAATTGAAAAAATCTAACAGCGACAGAATACTGTCGAAATACACATTGAATATTTATACTTACTTAAGGGGTTGATACATATAGCATCGACGAATTTGATAATAAAATGCTTTTTTCCAATTTTCAATATTCTCGCTGATACCGATCAACACCGTTGGTGCTCCATTTTTACTATGCATTTATTTGTTTTATTACGGATACCAGCAACTTTGCATATTTTTGTTTCGATCGCAATACGCCACAATAACTGGGTATTGGAACCATCAAAAAATGACACGATACAAATTGCTTTTATTTAGTTATTGTTTTCGGTTTTCTACATTTCATAGAGTTTTTGGAATCATGATAAACTTTGCCAATTGTGTCACCAGCCGCCAACCTAAATTGATTGTTGGTAAAACGAATCTTTCGATCCACCATTTGTTGCATACATTTTTTGTTTTTGTGACGCAATCCGGACTGGATCCCTCATTTTTTATTTATTTCATTTTTGTGCGCCACGTCGTTTTGTCTTAAAAAAGGAAAAAAATAAATAAAGCGAATGAATAAGATGACTAGAGTCTGTTTCCATTAACAAGCTCGGCAAAAAAAAAATTGAATCTCGCCACGTAGTGATTTTCAAAAAAAATTCTCGTCAGCTTAATCAGAATCCTTGTAAAGCACGATCTTTTTTTTTCACTTGAAATATTGAAGTGCCACCACAAATATTGTACAATATGATGAGGAACTTTGGAGCAATCAATATTCGGGACGATAGAACGTCACCAATGAGAGTTGGTGTGGAGATAAAAAAGCGATGAAGTATTCACGAGCATTGATTGCACGCAAACGTGTGAAATAATCACTGGGATGTCGCGAGATGGGTGGGATGGTTGAAGCTTCATGGTTTTGCATGATATTCGTACGTCTGTCAAGGGCGAACGTGTATGATCCTCAAGAACAGGTGAATTGTTGAGGATGAATGGTGTGAGGTGAAAGGGGCGATCAAGGCAAAGGCGAGGATGAGAGTGAGTGAGAGCCTGATAACAATCGGCGGGATCAAGCGCGAAAGCTTCGGGCACGCGTTGAGCTTTGGCTTAATAATGAGATCCCCGTGACGTGTAATATTCTCGCTGGTGTGCACGGTATATAGATTGCTACAAAATACATGGTCAAAAGATATAAAAAGCTCTTGAAACTTTTTCACTATGATTTTTTCCTTTATAAAGTTTAATTTAAGTGGAAGCAGTCGACGTCGCAGTTTCAGCTGCAGTGGATTTCAGGCTCCACTGCAGTCGGGTCCAGCTTGATTTTAAATTTTGTTTATGAGCCCACAAGATCGTCTCCCAGTTGATTGATGAATATACCTTTTGAACACGAAATCAAAGAGAATAATGGATAAAGAGTTTACTTTTCGCAATTTTCAAAATAAACTGCGTTTGTAATAACCTGTAGGTTTTCATTTGGGATAATTCTTCATTTGTTGTGCCCAACGCAAAGAGAATATACAATGCGCACTTTGTACGATATGAACGAGTCTATATGTGTATAACATATTTATCCATGAATAAATGCATGAGAATCTGAGAGAACGAATTTGAGCGGAGACAGAACGAATTCATTCGGATAGACAGAAAGTATTAATGAACAAAGCAGCGTAACAGACAACACTTGATGTTTTTAATCATTTTTGTTGTGTTTTTTATTTATGGGCACCACAATTTTTATGTAAACACAAGATATTAAGAGCAGAAACCATCCATAGAATCATAAAGCCCCAATTAATGGAGCTCGCGTTCGTCCGGTTTAATCATCGCTCTAATCAAGTGCAGAGCTCATTATCCAACATGTTATTGATTAACCGTTGCGCTGATTTATCTCATAGTTCGTCCAAGCTTCAGCGATTTTTGAAATGATGAAAAATAAATTAACAAAAAAAGATATTCACGCATAAATTGGAAAGGAGAATGGATTCTTCAACAACAACTTAGTATTGAAAATTTACAATGAGAAAATGATTGTTTAGCCTGGATTTTTTCCATCTATTGTAAAAACGTACCTAGAGACACCGCTGACGAATATATATAATCCATCATGGAAGCGTGATGCATGTGTTGGGAAACCATTAGTCAAACCGGGCTCTCGTATTTCTGCACGAAACGTAATTGGTCTTCTCTCCCTCTCTCTCTTTCTCTCTCTCTCTCTCTCTCTGTCTCTCTCTCTCTCTATGCGTTTGCCATTCTCTATCCAAGCAAACTAGTGCTAGCCCTTTTGCTTGAGTTGGTGAGCATAGACACTATATACGCAGCTCTACGTCGCTAAAATCAACCTGCCTAATCACATTTGCGAAATATATGGATAATTCTACGTCTATCGTCATCGCATGACAGAGGCCTCAAACACACGAATACACCTCATGCCACGTATATTTTGGATCGCCTACTAAATTGCAACATGCAAGTTATGCGTTCAGTACATCGAAAAGGGATACTCGGGTTTAAGCATTCGCACGCACACGGACCTATACTTATCGTTGAATATTTCATTCGAAAAATAATAAATAATGAAATGGACATATGCCACGCTAATAAAATGACCGTTCTACTGAAGTGTCAGGCTTAGATTTCGTTCTTTTTGTTGGTTTTTAGTGAAAATATTAACTTTTGATTCAACGTAAGCTGCACATCGCCACCTGCCGGCCAGGGCCAAGTCGAGGTGCAAAGGTTCCAATTTACGATAACAGAATAGTTCGAATTTCTACATAATCTCGACGACCATATTTTAATTCATACCAACAATTCATCTATTTGCTACAAATGACTACAACCTGAACATACGTTTTTATTTTCCTGGTTTCATGCATAAGAAATTTTCGAAAATTCGAAAACCATAAAAATCTGACAAGTTGGGTGTTTAACAAAAGTAACCCTAGTGTTTTTTTTGGAATTAGGAATTGAGACTCGACCCCGTGCGTTCATTTGATGTATATTTGATTATCTTCAAATTGGCTTTTCATTTTTACAAATATGCCATCCATACGTTTTTTCGTTAACTGTATGTAAACGTTATGAACTCGATCTTATAGCGTGAAAATGGATGTTGCAAACGCAGCACAACTCGTTAGTGAAAACTGCGTGGTGAACTCTAATGGTTTACTTTAAATGTCTATCAAAGCTGTATGCAGATTTACGAAAGCGTTAAATGTCTTTCATGATGTACGTGTAGCTTTACGCTTTCATCGTGAAATAAGCAAGGTGCATATTTAAACGCTTCCATGATCTCATATTAGCTGAGGCATATTTTATCAGCAGCCTCGTAAATTATTTTGAATCTCACAATGGGCATTCATTTTTCTTTGATTTTTTATTTCAACTTCAGAAGCCAGCCACCAGTAAAACTTTAATGATTCAAAAAATAATGACATACGTATTTGTAAATGAATTTGTCTCTTCCAAAAAGTCGAGTTTTGAAACGATCTCTTGTGCTACCAAAATCTACTAAAAGCTGCTCTTAGAATATAAATTAAACATGAGCCTGGCAATATTTTGTTTAAAATATTGTTCAAATCAACAAAACCAATAAAAAAAGAGGTTGCGTTGTATTCATACTTAACAATCAATCACGAAAAACGAGAGTTGTACTTTTTTTATTCCTTGGTAACGAGAATATAATTACGAATATAATTTCTAACTAAAAAAAAAAAATACAAAAATGTAAAACATTAAAAAATGCGACACCGTCACGTTTTGATACTCTTGAATGAAAAGGAAGGTATTACGAGAATGATACGAAGAACGGTGGCGACGGGGATATTGCACAACGTTCAGGAAATTGTTTATTTTTTAGTAGTCGCTTGGCTGGCCAGACTGAACAAACTGTAAGCCAGCTAGGATTTGACCAAGCTATGTAGAGCTAGTAATGAAAAGACTTACCAGATCTTGTCATCGTCCGATACCTGACGACCTCGTCATTCCCTTGAGCTGTCGTGTAAAGGCTTCGAGAGCTTATAGACATGGTAGTCTTTCTATGACAACTGGAAAGTGGAATGAGTGAGGTCGAAAGCAGAGTGTAGTCTTCTGCTTCTGGGTCACAATGGTACGAGCAAGAAATTGAGAAAAATGGGTCACATATTTGATGTAAATAAAAAGAGCTTCGTATCCATGCTGTGGCGTAGCAAGCAGCAATTCGAGAGAGGTAAAAAATACAGAATAAACCGGTTGAATTTGGGATAAAAGTTGAAGGGTTTCGTCCCAGTGCCTCGTGGAGATATTTAAAATGTACATTTGTGTTGCATAGGCCTGTTGTGCATAGGATGTTGTTTTGCTCTGTATATTTCGTACATCGAATACTCCATATATATGCAGCGAGAAAACTCACGATACATATGACTGAATCGATATTTTCATTCGGCAATTCCCTGAACAGAATTCGTGGTTGGTCTCTCTTGCACCAAGAGCTCTTGGGCTCCGGACGATTCAGAAGATAGTCCGGAAAGCGAGAGAAAAAGATGAAGACGAATGAGATAAGAGTAACGAAAGCGAGAAAGAGAGAAAGAGATAAAGAACGAGTTAAACCTCTGGGCACATATATACGTGTGCACACACTATTCTTAGATATATACGTGTGTATATATGTATAGATGACAGTGGAGAGGCAGCTGAGTATGTTTCCCAAGAAGAAAGACAGGAGAAAGAACGAGAGCAAGAAGCGAGCTATAGAGAAGGAGTCCCGAAAGATCGCCCGGGAACACTTCGCAAGATTGAAAGCACAGAGATAGGAGAGCGTAGGGAGAAGTGAGGGGGGGGGGGGAGGCGTAGCGAGGTAGAGATTCTCATTGCTTTTCTCTTTACTATACGAGAGTGTAGTACACCTACGTCCGATGAAGAATTTAGAGGAAGAGCAAAAGAGAAGGCAAGTTTCGCTGCTGTAGGATCGTAGAAAGCAGAGCTCTTGCATTCGCTCGATAACTACCTCCCTTTGCTCGTGATGCACCAGGTTATTCTCGTCTTTTTGCACCAACGCTTGTTCTTCATTTTTTCTCCTTTTTTTCTCCAGTTCACTAAATTTCTGCCGCTCTGTACCGTGTTTGGGAAACTCTGCCTTCGCAATAATTGCCCGAAGGGAATCCGGACTTATCAGCATTGTCACCGTCTCCCATTTAGGCAATGTCCGGTTTCTTAACGTCCTAGAATTCTTACGTTTATATCCGTTTCTATCACCTCACGTGTCTTTCACTTTTCATCCTCTTAATGCTACGAGCAACTGTGCACTCGCGAAAGCTTCAACCAAAACAACGTCCTTGCGTGGAAAGTGGCTGTGAATTGATCGTTATCAGTGTGGAATCCTACACGATGAGCTTCAATTCGACTCTAATGTCAGCTCCTGATAATTCTACTACAACGTCCCCGATGATTTGTACTCTAAGCAAACCCCATGCTTTACCTCGGTCTTATCACTTAACAAGTTGGTGGTAATTAATCGCTAATGACTCAAAGTGCTCGGAGTCATCCGAGTCCAACTTACATCGCACCGGAGATATTTTGTTCGCCATAGATACCTCGTAGTATTTCGGTGACAGCCGTCATATATCGTGACGAACGCATTCAACGCTGACATCACACGTGACGACATATGCTTGCTTAAATCATGCTAATAATGCTTATCATCGGATAGGTACTTTCCGAAAGCCCCAACCACCACTGCCATATACCTATTGCTTTTACATTTCTGGGCTACAGAAACATAGAAACACGCGCGTGTGTTTGTTCGTGATTTCACGTGTCTACCGACGACATTGGGACAAGGGGGAACGACGCCGAGGGTTGGATGACGTGACGTGTCTCGATGAGTACTCCGGAAGGCCTGGAGACTGACGCACCCCACGGGAAACTATTGCACCATCTACTTTCACCATATCCGTCTATTTCCCCGTTCGTACCGACTGTCTCGCTCTAGTCTCGTTTCAGTCCCAACCAAACACCGGTGATTGTATACTGTCGGCGACGAGGGATCGAAGTTTTCACACTTCTGCTGTACTTACGCTCCTTGTGTTTCTCGCAGTTATGCACTGATTTTTCATAATCAAATGCAGCTTTTTTCACAACAATTCTTTAATTCACTCTAAAACATTATTTTCTTTTGCTTCCTCTCAAAATGCACTTTGTGCTGTTAATTTATGAGTTTTTTTGCCACCGCGAAATACAAACTATTGTCGAATAGACAGCATTTTTATTCATTTTATTTTTTCAAAATACTCAAAGTTGTGGAACAATCAGGGCAAATAGAAGTTTGGAAAAGTTTGAAGAAGGTTTTGGAAAAAGTGGAGGATTGGTGGTGAGTGCGAAAGTAAATTTGACGAGAGCGGTTTACCGTTCGAACGAGAACCAACCTTCCATGCTGTTTTCGCTTTGATACCGGAAACCGCGTCTTTCCACGTTGCTGCACTTCCAATTTATAAATATTCACTGAGCCGAAAGATAGAGAGGGAGGGAGAGAGAGAGAGAGAGCCAGGGGGATTGATTGAGGAGAAGGAAGGAAAAGGGGTACAGTGTGCACAAGAGCACGTTCATTCGATATAGAATAGAAAGAGTTCGGAAAGACCAATGCCACCATCATGAAGGATCGACCATAGGGACTGCGAGCCCAGAACTCCTTCACTGTGGATTCCCATCCTCACTCACGTCGTCGATATCCTCACACTCACTCGCCTCATCGGACTTTTCTCTTCGCTCTACAGGTGAATTTTTCTTCTAGTTCTTTTGTCTATCATTTTCTTTTTTTTTCGTCCCTCATTCTCCCATTTCCCTAAGCCATCTTTGTACTTCACTCTACGTCCCTTCGATTCCGTTCATTTTTTTTCATGCTTCTTTTATTAAAAATCGTTTTTTTATTCTTTTTTTTTTTGTTTTCTTCCTTTTAATTCTGCTGTTTCCCGACAGCAGGTTCCGATATTGCGAGAAATACGGCTGCGAGAACCTATTTTTCAGCTTGATTGATGGCTTTCAATACAAGAGTAGTTCGTCGATTTTTTCACTCGACATGCGCACCGGTGCCAACAGATAAAATTTCAAGCCGAAAAAGTAACGTTTTTGCAAATATACTCGAGAGCGCAATTCACATCCTCTGATCACTTTTGTTCCCCGCTATTAGCTTGACTCTCGACGATAATGCAAGCTTGGCATATAAAATGTACGTATCCAAGGCAGACGCTCCTCTCAACATGGATCATTGCCAAAATTTACGGAAGCAGCCGGAAAACGAGATGAAAGTTCTATTGTCATTTTATCAAAAGGATTAGTCGTTGCGTTTGCGACATTGTATGAAAAGATAATAACAGTTTGTTCTTGGGAAACTCATGATTACGTTGAATCTCATTGCTTGCCACCTGTTCAACAACCCCATCGAGCCGCTTTGTTTCCCTCGTTCTCTCTTGTCTCCTGTTCTTTCAAATTCTTCATAATATGACAAATTGGTCTGATATTTTAGAGCAAAGGTTACGATCTGGAATGTATATTTTTCGTGGCTCGGTTTACCTTTTCTTGTCTCCCCAGCGCGCTAATACTTCCATCTTATTGTTTTTTTACCTTTTGCTCTTCTCTTATTTCTCTGAGTCTTGTTCCTAGTCAAAATGAATTTAAATAATATTTCATGCGCTCTACGACTATTCCGCATGACACGTAAGTGAGAGCTAACGTTTACGTGGTGTGTGTGCGTGCGTGTGTGCGTGTTTGTGTAATCTTTATGATGTGGATGAATGAGTCGAGATATCGCGTTAGGCGCGAGATCCTTCTTACCCAGTTCATGGACCAAAGGATGAGCTCTTTCCTCGTAAAGAGGGAGCCATATAAAATAAGAAGTAAAGGGTGAAAGACACATAATACCTGTATCTAACGCTACCAGTAGTCCCCATTGCTCGACTATTTCCTTCCAGCAAACCGTAAAAAGGAGACGAGTAAAGAGAAATGGCGACTCTTCGGCTCACCCGCTTGGCACTCTCTTCCGTGCTGGATGTCTCCCGTGAGGGATTACTCACGTCATAATATATAATCTCCAGATTAATCGTTCTGTACATTCTGCATCATGCTATACTGAACGAGTGTCCTTTAAACTGAAGCATTGAACCCATTATCGTTATTTTTCTCATCAAAAACGTTTCACGCGGTTTTTTTTAACGTTTTTCGAATCCGAATGGGTTGACCTCTCATTAATGTTCATATTTCGATTGTACGATGAAATTTAGATTTATAAAAGACCATGGTTCATAATCTGATGATGTATTACTCTTTTTTTCAATATTCACTGAGTTCGTGAAAAGTAAAACTAACAGTTCTGAGGGTTCCAATTGATCTAAGGCAAACTTTGAGAATATGTTCTCAAATCAACCCCTACTTAAACAAACCTGCCAAGTTTTTTAGCCGCGAGGAAAGCATAAGAAAGCATAAATCCGTCAATTTTCTCTATCTTCGATGGCATTGGATTCTGTTGAATGAAAGCCAGCTCATCCAAATCCTATCGGGTAGCAATAAAAAAAAAAAACGGATAGGAGAAGATATATGTCGACTATTATTTCCGTGAACACATGGATTTGGCGAAAGAGTCGAGAAAAGCTGGTGACAAAGGAATGAGAAATAAAAGGTAGACGAGCCACAGGGGAACAGAGTAGTGGAAGAGAAAAAATACTCAGATTTGGAAATAACATGGGACAACAGATTTTTCAACAGCAAGATAAACCGAGAGAAAAAAATGAAAAAAATATATATATATTTTTTTCGTCAGCTTCCCCAAAGCCCACTTGACCGTTTTGTATGGTAATTTTATCGATCATTTGTCCAGATCCTTTCTCAATCTCTATCACATTTTTATCATTCCTTCCATCTCACTCGCAGGCAAAAGGTACGTTTGCTCATTTAGGTGGAAACCCTTTTTTACATTTTGATCCACTTGTCCCCACGTGCAGTTGTCTCTTTATTCAACACACTTGCGTCCTTCATTATTCAATTCTCCAACCAACGAAGATCTGACCTCGATATATTTAAGAAATATCTAGTTTACATTCTCGCTTTGATCGTTCTAATTATTTTGTGTATATAGTTTGTAAAACCCTCTACAAAGTTGGAGGAAAATTGAGCAAATGACTAGACTGGGTGGTGCTTCATTTTATCAGAATGCAACGCCTATGAATAGAAATTCCAGTGTTGCTAGAATTTCTAATTGACCCTGGTAAGAACTTCCGAGATAGAAACACACAAATCTAGAACATTATTTGCATATACTCTGTTGAACAACATCAGCTATTCTTATACTTTTGATACATCTGCATTAAATATAAACACGTGACATATTTCGTATATAATAGTTTCAATTTAATAATGTTTATCTTTGGTACGCGTTTGTGAATTTTGAACCTTCATAAAATAACATTTCGGTGGAACTATTCAACAAGGCACGAATATGCATACATTCCTTCATCATCTATGTTTACACGTGATCGCACAAATTGCACATCTTTGGCGATACTTCGCAACGGTGATGATGTGAACAGGCGTAAACCGTATAACGTACTGCGTTCATATACATAATGAATGTATATATGATGGAATACATAGACAGTCTGTATCTTGTCGTGCAAGACATATTTCAACCTCACACATCGAGCTTCCTTCCCTCGTGAGCTGAGTTTCCTTGGGATTACACCATAAGCCATCGTCTGCTTCATTATACAAGGACCCAAGCTTGCGAGGGCTTATGCTTTAGGCAACCCACTGTCTATGCGACGTATAGAACAATAACCATCTCGTTATTTACACCGTCGATGACTTTTCACACGTAATATAATCAAAAATTAATGATCCTCGTTGAATAATATATTTGTGAAGGTGCGACGTAAAACCCGAAGTGTGATTATCATTGAATTATGAATATATATTTTCACGTGACTCCTGTATTCGTTTCCACGAAGAAAAAAGAATGAAAAATTTCATCAAATCGATGAGTTAAGTATTCTTTACGATTTACTGTTAATCAATTCGTCGTTCCACACAGTCTTTGATTGTTCCATAGTCAAGAATTTCTTTATCTCGAGAACAAACGGTGTAGCGTGGCAGGTGAGATAGCAGTTTTCGATACGTGCAAATATAGATGAGTCTCCATGACACCTGCAACGCAATTTCAATTCATGGCTCCATGAACAGCGGAGGCTAGAATACAGCATGGGACGATGCTGGTCCTGACCAAAGCGATAGTAGATAGGGTGTAATGGACTTGGTGGAGGCATCATCCCAATCCTCCTTCACGCATCCTTCTCGAAAATCTACCAATTCCTCCTCTCTCTCTCTCTCTCGCTCTCTCTATCTTTACTCAATATTCTCTTTCACCCTTCCTCACTATCTTCAGTCCATTCTATCTCTTTTCCTCTCTCTATTTTCACTCTATTCTCTCTGGTCCTATTACTATTGTATCTAGCTCGGAACCACAATTATCACTACGTGTATTGCGAGCAGCTCGAGAGGACTCGGAGCAGCCAATAGTTTGACCATCGCACAGATCCATCCTGATAACTCCCTTTCTATCCCTCCCTCTCTCTCTCTCTCTCTATTCGATGCTACGAGAACTCTAGCAAGCACGCCTGGTTAATGCTGATTGTGGAATTGTGTTGCAGATCTGAGCGTTTCTGGTGCCGCGCGCGCTGTCTCTGCCGGACTTGTACTCTCCACCGCGTCCCTTCCCCCAGTACCCGGTCACCACTATGTATACGGAAGAGATGACTATATCCTATGTACCTGATGCGCGCCTTCGCATCCGTTCTATAGTGTATAACCTCGTGCCTATCTGCATGTTCTCTCTGTACTATCCAACTTGCATTGACCACTCTACCATCATCGTTCCCCGGTCTCCAGCATTCACTCGCTATTGTACCCGTGGCCGAACATTCACTCCTTTTTTTTTTACAGTTTTTGTTTTGTTCACCAACAATGACCAGGTATTAGTAACCACCTGCTACCGATTTTTTACCCGCATCTCGTCGAACTATCTTCACACGTCTGTCACCAACGATCAGCGAATATATATATAAATGAAAAAAAAAAGAAACGCTTTTCGATGGAATTGAACACGAGTCCCAACTATTCACTGCAAACACAAGATTCCCATCACACGTATCGTGTTCTGCTTCAGTTGACATGATATCTTGCTTTTTTACGCACTGTTGAAAAACCTGACACTTTTTTTGAAGGTATAAATTATTTCTACACGCTCGTACAAAACTATGGAGTAAAATTGGGAAAAAAGGGACATGAGTAGAAAGGTGAACGAAAAAATTAAAGCTCAAGAGTTCACAGAAGTGTTATGACGAATATAATTTCATCGTTTGATCTTCAATACTTTTTTATTATTTGACAGCAAATCGTTGAAATGTCAAGGTTATCCTTTTTGCGATTTTTCGACGAATTTATAAACTTTAAAATTGAAAGCAAGCCTTGAGAACAGCGGGTTTGATGGCATGCCAATTTATCACCAAAGGCCGTTTTGCTCCTTTGTTTCATTTTGCATCCGCACAGTTGTTTATTTGGTATTCCCGGATTTATTGTTTTTTTTCCTAACGAGAAGGAAGTACCCTCTGTCTGGGCAAGCTCCTCCGTCGTCTCCGGTCGATCTTGGCGGAGAGAGCAAGGAAGAGAGAACTACGAAAGGAAATTCGACGCAAAGACGAAAGGGGTAAAAAAAACGAAAAAAAACGAAGACGAGACCGGGCTAAAAGCTATACGCCTGAGGCAGAAAACACAATAAGTTTAAAGTGGATATTTCGAGACGAGGGAGAGAAAGAGAGAAAGAGGGAGGGCTAGGCGAGTTATTTGCTTTAAATACCTCGCAGGGTTCTCTTAGTTCCTCCCAGACGAGCGTCGCGGGGTAAGGAGCAAAGCTCTATGGATTCTTGACGGCCTCGCAAATTCTCGTGCATTCCTTTGGCGACATCGAGACGGACACGTATATATGTTATAGACCGTACGCGTCGAGTTGTCCTCCCAGTGTTTCTCTTTACAGGAACAAACTCCTGATGTTCTAGAACCCAAGTAGCTCCTCCTAGAGGACATCTTTATATATAGCAGTCGTTAGTATTGCAGTGTTGCTTTTTGAGCTTTACGATGTGGAAGAGAAAGCATCCCCTGGAAAAGCGGTAAAGCTTTTCTTCCATTCGGACCCTGGTATGTGGAAAGCATTTGACAAATTAGCAAGCACCGTTAAACACTTCTTTTTTTTCTGTAGAACAAAATTGCCCCAACATCAATAACTACATTTTTGTAAAGATTATCAGCTGATTTTTTCAATTCATTTCGTCCAAGTGCACAGCAAATCCATTGGGGCCCACAAATAACGGTGGGTGTGTATTTTTTTTCAATTTATACACCACAGGGGATCACTTTGAACAAAATGATGTTTCGTTCAGTTTGTCCACGTAATAAACTCTGCTCTCTAAAATAAAAGAAGAGCGGAGAGTAGTTCAATCTTATCGCGATCGACCTCTCTTGTAAAACACTTTCCAAAAAACGAGACAGAAATCGTTCAGAACCCATTTCCCCAAAGACACTTAAACTGGAATTTCCATTTTGGCTACTTTTCTTCAAGCAAAGTGACATTCAAATATTCGGAAAGTAACTTCCTTCAAGAAGTACAATATCTCAATGCTGAATTAACCTTTATGACAGATATAAAAATTTCGCGTAGGAGTTTAAGGATCAAAGTATTTTAGATTGCTATTTTGAGATGTACGAGTAAGAATTTCGTGGATATTTCTGCTCGATGGACGGATCAAAGCATTTTTCCAGATATATCTCTATACTTCGCTTTATATATACACTAGATTCGCTTGGCTAAAAATCATGCGGAAATAGATATCCGACAGAAGGGGATCGTAAAGTCTCACACGAAAGTACCTCTTTCTCTCTCTCTCCATTGGATACGCACACATGAACACATGATCGTGGCCTTCCTCATAAACGAACACGCATACTCCAGAAATATCTCTTGGTCTTGTGAGAAAGAGCTCGCGTTGGCGCGCTGTCGTCTTATCCACGATTCCTATTTTCGATGGACATGTTTCCCTCGAGTCGTCAGCGAGTGAGACTCTTCTTGCCCAGAATTTTAGGGTTTCGAGATGACCAAATCTTTGGCTCACAATGAGGCATACATTTTCTCTTATATCTCATTAAATTAAGTATCTGTCATCAATTTTGTAGTAACAAATTCAGACGTACACAATGGCCAGAAATTGTTGGATATTTATGACTAAAAATACAAATGACCAGATTTTCTCTCTTTAAATTTAATACTAGTTTCAACCTAAATGACCATTTTGAGCAGCCCTTTATTATCTTTTCTTAAACTGTTCCACTTTGTTCGTATCAATAATATTCATTTACAGTCCGTCCCTTTTCCCGAGTTGGAAAAACTTATTTCGGAGCATTTGTAGACAAATAATAGTCTCGTTAGCGAAATATGTCTTTATATTTGCGCTCGTCTTCCGAATTGAAAGTTTCGTAACGTGTGTGACACAACAAAATAAAATTCTCCGCACAAGCTGCATTATAATAAATAAAATCTTATCCCAGAGGAATTGAACGTGGGATCTAGGCTTCTCGGAAAATCTCGTAATCCTCGTCGTCATGTGTATATTTCACTACTCCACTAATGGTCTACCGACAGCCTTTGTAAAAGGGTAATGTAAGCGCGAGGGTCGGCTAAAGGTGCAAGGGACGAAGGGGGCTGTTTTGAAGCACGGACTCTGGGGATTTTAAAGCGAGAGACAGAGATAAAAGTATGTATATAGGATCAGTAGAACTTTCGTCCACCGTTCGAACCCATTAAACTCTTCTGCTCACGAGTCCATCGATGAATCCAATTCCCGGTGGATCGTTCGTTCGGGATTTGCGTCTTCGGGGATGCAATCAGAACACACACATACGCTCATATATTAATGCAGTTATATGCACGTGTTGGTGTGTGTTTTGTGCACACGTACGTATGCAGTGTCCAAGTGTCCGGTACGAGGACAAGCCGAGATTTCAACGTCGAGTAATCGGATCCTCTAATAGCTATTACTGAGGCAAGTGGAGGAGAACGACGATACACGCCAGATTTCTCCTCACACTGTGTCACACTCTCTATCTGTATCTCACTTTTCTAGCGTTTCTCCAAACTCGACTTGGACACGTTCAAAATTACACCAGACCATTTGCTCTAATTGACCGTGAGATTCGATAGTACCAGCAAAACCGTAAACCGACAAACTACAAGTGGAAATGTATATTTCAAGAGCTAACCTTACCAGCGAACCGAATTTACCGTTTCGACAGCCCTAGAGCAACTCGTTGAATTTAATGCCTTATATGAGTTCGTTATTTGTTTCTCAGGTACTTTCAATTTAGAAGTGATGATTTTTGGCATTACGTTACCAAACAATGTTTCTAAAACGTGCAAATCAAAATGGCTGCTTCGTATTTTTAACAAATTTCACTCAACCATGATTAACAGTTAAATTCTTGAAAAAAAATCGCACTAGTATTTTTAAGATTTCTTTCCCTAAAAGAAACCTAAAAAGATCTTTGAAATGTGAAACTGTAGAGAGAATTGTATTGAATGTATCTTTCATATGTATAAATCAAGTTTCTTTTTCATATGGTCTTGTGTTGAAGCTCCTTACGTTTTTATTTCAAATATGAAATAAATAATAAAACAATATTTAAAAAAGATACAATATAACGTGAAAATTGACGTGAATAAAGAAAGCCCACCCGTCCCGAATAAATAATCATGACGGTGTATACACCGAACCGTTTCTTTCTCTCTCTCTCTCTTTCTCTTTCTGACGTTCTTTATTCTTTTTCTTGTTTCTCAAGACCCTCCGATGTTCGGTCTCGTAATAAAAACACGAGAAACGTAAGCACGCGCTCTGGAGGCTTTGCTGTTTGTTTTTTATGGAATTTGATGAACGAGAAACGATCATGATAGAAAAGCTCGTTTAACATTTTCGTCTCTCAGCCAGATTTCCAAATCCGAAAAAAAAGAGAAAAAAACAGAAAAAAAAACATCAAACGAGAACGTGAACGAGACGTTCGAGTCGATCTCAGCGTGATACTGATTACATTGAAATGACTTGGCGGCTGCATCGGAAAACACGATAATTTTATGTCTCTCCTGTGTATACCTTGACTCTTCTGTCATTACTTTTTTTACATCTATTTCTCGTTTTTCTAAAATATACATATATAATCTCTAGTATTACGCAAGGGTTGTAAATTAGTGAGAATACTGAACAAGAAAGCAAACCGTTCGATACTCGTGAAGAAGCTCGATGGCGGTTCGATCCGAACGCTAGAATACATCTCGCTTCCTCGATAATTGAATTTATCTAATTTATTCGGGACGTATTAATTAAGCTCGTTAATTTATTCCAAAAGAAGTTTCGTCGAGCGAGGGCGGCTCATGGAATGGGAAAGACTTATTAATTGGAGAGTTCGACGTTAATTTGTTCCCGAGTAGAATATTCGTTAATACGTAGAGATATATTTTATGTTGATATATAGAACATGACGCGCGTCAAATAGTCCAATCTTTGGCCGTTCTACTTTTCTCTCCTTTCCACAAAAAAAATATATATCTGTTCCCAAACGAGAAACATAAGTATATTTCTTCCCTTACAATAAAAGCTTCTTGAAGGAAAATAATAACGTGAAGTTGAAAAATCAATTTAATATCCTGACAAACGTGAAGAGACGTTTTTCCATGACAGCAAATACAAAAACTCAATTTATATGACGTTTTTGACTGAAACATGAAAATTCTCCTTCTGTATCCATTCGATGTTAATTTGACAAAGAACATCCGAGTGTAATAAACGTTCAACACTCCAGGTGAGTCGAGTTTGTCATTCACACATTTATGTGTCAGCCACAAGTGCATGGTAATTCATATATTAATATGAGACTGGAATGTTCGGTAAGAGTATCGAAGATAAAGAGGTAGAACAAGAAGAATTTTACCTTTGTTGGAGAAGTCGGAGGAGCCATCGGCTCGAGCACACCGACGAGGCGTCAGCATCAGCAAACTCGTCAGAAACAGGAAGGAGGACGTGAGCTGCATCTTGAAAAAGGTGGAGTAACTCACGAGTTTTTCTCGTCGAAGAGAGCGATATCAGTTGGAGAGGACTCTATCGATCGAGAGTGTCCCACGTTAATAAAACGCTTGGTATAGCTATAGGTTGACGGAGAGTTGAAAGAGGGCTGCTTTCGCGAGCGTATAGTTACTGTCTTGAGGAGACAGTGGCCAGTTGGATGCTCCGAAAAAGTAGTATTGGTCGCAAACACGACAACTCGCACTTTCAGTTAAATCTTCAAGTTCGCACGTACAAGCATTCGATCACAAGCGATCGATTGGTTCCGTGATCCACGTATGCACTTGTGTGTTTATTGTAAAACTCGTATAACAGACTCCTTCGATGATGGACTGTGAAAGGAGAAAACTGTGTGTCTTCGGTTGTTGAAGAATCCGAGAAAATCGGAGTTGAGGAAAAAAAACTAAAAACATATGACACGCGATTGGTGATATCTTTCTCTCTCGGTCACTCTTATCATCGAGAATGATACTCGTATGTTCTTGGTAGCGAGTTGACGAAGAAATTCTCAAAGTTCGCAACAGCATCGAGTGTCGAGCTGACGCAGCTCCGACAATCTGTGCCACCACTGTGATCCTTCACCGGATCCTTATTGATCGATTTTCCTCGGAGTCTCTTCGACCAGCCGATATCTATCGTCCAGCACCCGAAGCGCGGTAGCATTCTCTCTTTTTATCTCACTCTTCCTACGACGTTCTTTCGTAGTCGAGTTAACCTGCAAATACCTATGACTGGAATCCACCTCCTTCTCTTTTTCTCGTGTTCTCGAGTTATCCTCACAAGTGGCAAAAGATATCGCAACGAATTTCCAACCGAAGGGACCAGCAGCTCGTAATTTCAACTTGTTCATAGACGCTTCGATTTTTCGTGATAGTCTTCTATACCGAAGTTTCTACACGTTCCTCTTTCCTTTTTCAACACCACACCATAATGTTCTCGAAACTATATACTCAAGTTCCTGGATAGACGTTACTCCGTTACTTGCTTGTGTTTGTCTCTTTGCTACGCGTCCACGGATGGGAATGATGACGCTTGAATCAAGAATCTTGTTTCTTCTTTATCTTGTCTCGACAGAGACCATCATTGAGAATGAGAAAGAAGCAAACGTACTACTTCTATTCCTATGACAACATGTGTCAGTTGTTATTAAGCCGGACGCGTCGACCCGTTCGAAACCTTTTCATTACCAAACGAACCGCCGCCTTTTCCACTTCCTCTTTTATGTGCCAAGTGATCTGGTTACTTTTTTTTATATTTTCATTAACCCGACCGCCCGCGATCTAGCTACTGCGCAGTGAATATTCCGTCCTCTGGGATCCAACGTTCCTCGCTTTGTCCCGTTCTAGTCAGCCCGCGATGGATGTTAATTTGACTGGAGCCCTTTTTTGGTCCACGTAACCTTTTTCTTTGCGCGACAGGCCGCGTCTTCGTGGTTCTAGGGAGCCGGAAAGGGTTCACTTGACGAGCTCAAACGTGACATCACTTTTTACTGAAAATATACTGCGGTGTCTCGTCAACTTGATATGTCACCCAATTTCCTTCTTTCTTTCTCACTCTATTTTTTTTTGCTCCATACGCTTGTTTTTTTACATTTGGTGGGACCGTAAAATTTTGAAAGTCAGTTTTATATGCTTAGGGCTCTTCGTATTTTCGTGGAACTTTAGGGAGTGATGCAGCGTAAAACGATAGACTCACAGGCTCTTTCGGCTTCTCTTTCTCTCTCTCTCTCACTCTCTTTCTCTATGTCTCCGTGACTTGGCCTGTTCGCGTGAGGATGCGGAGTTAAATCGATTCCTCCGAGCTACGACTTGCCGAAAGTTCGCAAGTTTCTTCGCTACTTTCTCTCTCTCTCTTTCTCTGTCTACGTATCTCGTTTACTTCGATCTCTGGTGTATCTCCCTCCTTAACCTCTTTCTCTTTTCTGGGTCTTGCAGACTTTGAAGTAGCCTCTTGTACAACGTAATACCAGAGAGCCAATTAGCTTCGGTCGGTTAAGCTCTCCCGACGAATCAGTCAACGAAACTTATTTCGTTTGACTAGTTAGATAACTAACGAAAGAGCGTAGTGCGCGCTTTCTCGAAGCTCTTAACAACGGAGCCTACACGAGATCAGATTATTATACCTGGTCTCATTCGGTCGAATAGAAAACGAAGACGAATAACAGGATAGGGATGAACTTGCTTTCTCGCGGGTTTTCGATTCCTCTCGTTTCTACTTCATGACTCTTCCCTGCTCCGGAAACACACTGTACTGGAATGTATTTTGTACTGAAACTTTACTGATGATCTTCGCGATTGGCAGGCGCATCATTTCCTTTAACTACATTGTTTGGGTTGTTTGTTTTTTCACCCAATTCGAATGTAATGCCAAATTGGATCACATTCATCAACTGATACGATTTTATTTATCTTAACAATCACAATGAATCGAATACTGAATCAATGATCCAGTGATCTCTGTCGACACGATATAAACACCATCGAAAAATTCACACAGACACTGTCACTGCTTTCATCAATCACTTTCGAATATTGCTTATCATAATCACTCGATAAATCCATCCAATCACTTCACTCAATCGAATTGTTCGCGGCTCCCGTTTAAAATCCTAATTAACACGTTATTAGCGAGCGAGCAAAAACGCTCTTGATAAATTGTACGACCGCGCCGGGCACGACTGCCGCCAAACTAAAACCAAAACCGAAGACACGCGTGTACTCCCCACTTAGAGAGTTTCCTCGTGCCGCTGCAGCGCGGGGACACCAATGGGCAAGTATAGATACACACTCATTTAGACTCACACAACCCTCGGATTCACACGTACATCAATATATATATATACGTAGTCTCTTAGGTCTTTCGTTCCGAAACTCATACACTTAAATACACATGTTCTAACCAACGCAACGGGGTGCCACACTCTCAATCGCCCCGCACAATGACAGACGCACACACGCGTGATCAACTCTCTTCGTAAAGTCTCGAACCTCCCACACAAGAAACGACTCGGTTTCAAAAAATGTATACAGACAGCGTGCACTATACGAACCCGTCCTTTTCTTTCTTTCGCGGTCTTCTGTTTTGGTCCCCCGCAATATTCCATCTCTCTCTTTCTTTCTTTCTCCCTCGCTCGCGTGCTAAACTTCCTCCCTTTTGTTCGAACTGTATATACAGGGTGTTCGAGAAGTATTGAACCTTTTTTCTCATATTTTATCATCAAAAGATTTCACGAAGAAAGTTTTCAAACTTTTTTACTCCCACGATTTTTATACTAACGATGTATTTAAACTTTACGAACCACCTCACAAAGCTTATGGAAGAAATTTTGTTCCTTTATCAGAAGAAAAAAGGGATCGAGAACCACAGTCTCCTGGACTCAATGATTTCAAAGCGTTTGAACGATGCAACAGATCTTTACGATGAATCAAATAATTCCAATAATAGAATTCATCATATCTCCAAAAGTCAAATGACAACAGTAACAACGTAACATAAGTTTTAAGTTCCTCTAAAGACCTTCAGAGTGGCTGCAAAAGTCCGAATTATATTGATTGGCATGTCAAATCTATTGCAGATAAATTTGTAAAAATTGAACAACGGTCAAGTATTTTCGCCCAATGTTGCAACCAGAATATATACTCGTCACAGGTTTATCTGAATCACTCTGTATATGAGATCGGCGAGTCGAAAATTAACAGTGACCCCCGATGCCGTATATTCTCCCCCTAGGTAGGGATTTACATCACCGAGAAACAGCCGAGGGAGAAGAACGAAGAATTTCTGGTGTATCATTCCCCATATACGATTACGCGACACACGATACAGTTGAGGGGGAAAGGGGATGGAAAACGGGGGATGGAAAACGAATACGAGGTTCCATTCCCTTCTGTTGGCATGATGGCCAGGGAATAAGCATCCCCAAGTATTACGAATGGAAGAAAATTCAAAATCCATGCATCCCCAAGGCATTGTATAGCTGTAGCATAGCAAAGTTTTACATGGTTCGGTGTATCTAATGAAATAAAGAATAAACAACAGTAAAGAGTGCAGAGCTATTCTTCGTGTTCCCAAAACTGTCGATTCTGCTCCGCTGATTTGTCGTTTTGGGAATCGTTAGAAAAAAGTACAATATCATGATAACATATGCGATGATGGAACCACATTTGGTTCTTATCATTTATTCCTTATCTCATTGATACTTAAGCAGTTTGACAAGATATCGATGGTTTATGGTCCAGAAATTGATACCTTGATGCAAGTTCACCCATCGGAATAAATGCATATCCACGAACGCACGATTAATGCATAGGGATCTTGGATTGAGAGTGTAGTGTTTACACGCGGAGAGTCCAAAGCCTAACGCGGCCTCGGTAATTGGATCTATTTCGAGAGTGACCCGCGTTTTCGGAGCTCAAACGGGCCGTATACATATACATTTAAATGCTAAAGTGTTGGGCATGTATATCTCTTCGTACTTTTGAAAGAGAAATATAAAAAAAATGTTGTTTGTGGAGTAAAATCCAAAAATGAAAATAAATTTATAAACCGAGGACCGTTTCAAAGGGATGAGAATACGGAAAGAATGAGAGCAGTGCCTGGGGTTCCAACTCCCAATGGAATGGATGCTTCGGTTGATGCTTTTTGTCCAACTTATACGAGGTGCCACCCACGCTCGCCATTTATACACCACCAAGTATGTCCGCACGTGTGATGTACTCGTAAATTTTGTAATGTATTAGTGCGTGTGTACTAGAGACACTATATTCTGAGAGCATGAAAGCATATACAAGTGCAGCACCACTTGCTATGTTTAAATAAACTTAAATAAAATTATTTAAAAAAATATAAATTGAAGAAATTGAAGATTAACGATTGAACTTTAAATCACAAGTGATTTGCTTGCGTTTTTGGCTCGGAAAAAAATATAGAGAACGAGGGGAGGAAAGGGATAAAATTCCTCAAAGTCCTGTACACAAAATAAAGAAGAAAATGAGGAAAAAATAAAGTACATCGTGTACTCTCCAGAGACTAACAGTTAAGGACTCTCTTTTTCTTTCGTACCACGCGCACGTGCTCGGGAATCTCGAGTTGGATAGACAGCGGAGCTGACGGAGAGGAAACGAGTGATTTTACACAAAAAATAAAATAAAATAAAAAACAAAAAAGAAGCGCAACATTTGTGCGAAGCTACAAGCTCCTCCGGCACGTTCCACTCCAAGAAGCCTTTCTTTTTTTCCAGTTATGGTATTTTTAGTCTCCCGCTTCTCGGCGCGTTTTGCACTCGCTGCGTTTACACGCATCCTTCAAAAACTTTTTAACATCCATTTTTACTTCGTTTATACCATTAAACAGTGTTTCCAGAATGATTTTTTTTTTTCCATTCTTTTATTGATGGATCAAATAAAGCCTTGCAAGGCTCAGTATTTTCTATCATTCAATGACGTTCTGAGAGACTGTTGAGAAATAAAAAAGCATTTCTCAACAAGAATTTGAACAGAAGATTCTTTGTCTTGTGCTGCTCATCTCAGTGTTTTTTTTTTTTTTTTTTTTTCATTTTTATTACTCAACTTCGAAAGATTCGTTGGTTGAAAGATTCGGAACATTCTTTTAAACTGATTCGTGTGTGGTTTTCCTGGATTTTTTCGATCAACGTATTCTCTCTTGATGAGATTTATTTTTTAGCCTTATTTTTTTACTTTTGTAAAGATCTTTTCACGCGATTGAGACAGCTCAGTTTCGAAACGGACCACGTACAGCAAAGTCAATACAATAAGAGGGCATCAGCCCCTCTCCTCGTTCCGATGACTTAGCCCGCTTGAGGTTTCCGTTTTCATTCATCTTTTCTTCGTTCGTTCGCTCGCGTGCCACCGCGATGCTTTCTTCGCTTCCACTTATGCTTTAATGTCTCCCGTTAACGTACACTCAACCTCCGGTTCGTGTAGCTAACACACAAACACACACAAAGGAACTCACACAAACTTCGACACAGTCCTAAACTTCCATTCATACTGATTTCTTACGAGGCCTGCGTGTACGAAAACGATTCAATGCTGCATGAAAGCCACTCACCGCTGCAATAAGATGCGTCACTTCACCACAGTGCTTTATTATATATCTATACACAAGCATATACTTCTGAGTGAGTCACAAGAGGAAATAAATCCTTATGCCGCATACAAACCACCATCCCCTATTTCTATAACGATTCATCCAATCTGACAATCTAATACACTGAGTGTTCAACAAGGGTTTCTGAAATTTACTACTAAATATAAGAAAATATTGTTTAGAATTTTTTCAACTAAACTGATCTGCCTCTGTGCCACGGACAAATCTGATAGTGCGATTATAAAAACTCTTATAATTTTCTCACATCTGGAGGAATCACAGACATGGACGAATGTGAGTGAACGTTGGAAGTTGGAATTTGTTTATATTGGTGTGAAGATAAATATGAGAGAGTTTTTGGTTCACTTGGTCGAAATATTGCATGAAAAGAAAAGCAGCTGAGCATCAATGCGGAACAGACTCGTGTGTATGCTGGAGGGTGACGACCCTGTAATGTCCTTTGACTT
The DNA here is from genome assembly GCA_013761285.1 of Campoletis sonorensis. Classification (NCBI taxonomy): domain Eukaryota; kingdom Metazoa; phylum Arthropoda; class Insecta; order Hymenoptera; family Ichneumonidae; genus Campoletis; species Campoletis sonorensis. The sequence continues at coordinate 4,331,002 of JACEOJ010000085.1, forward strand.
GTATGAAAAAAAAACCCCATTCGTTTATGTTGTCTGGACTGTGTCGAAGGTTGAAAAAGGAAAGGACGTAAGTCTCGTGGCTTGAGGTGATGTGAATCGTTTGAATTAGGCCCTTTTGTGAGTCATAAGTGGATCTGTATATTGGAGTTTGGTTGGTCTCTTCTTGGTGTCGATAACCGACTTGTTCGCTCAAAAAGCCAGATCGATATCTTTCGGCCCGCAGGCCGTTGACTGGAAACGCAGCAGCCGAGGGAGCCCGGCGGACGGACATGCAGACTGAGGGTAAATACACGCAGGAAACCTTCCCATTTTTCCCCTCTTTCGCCCCCTCCTGCTGTGCAAGTGGTGCCCCAAAAACCACCACCCATGGAACGCACGCCCTCGTTCGTTCGTCACTTCGCGGACCACCCTTCTTGCCCCTAGTCAGCCCAACCCCAGCAGCAAGATCAACGGAATAGGATCACTACCAAAGAGTAATAGAGGCGATGCTCGAGGTAAACGCATTGGACATTGGGCGCGGGGTAATTGTTACGAATTGGACTGTTATTAATGGAGGCAACCCTTAGGTGGTCGACCTCTCGTTTATACGGATCTCCATCAGCGAATTAATTTTCGTGAGCCCTTCCTCGTGGCGTGTATGTATGACTCATATATATATATGTCTGTGTTATGAAGTATCGAGGCACAACAGAGCTCATAAATTTATTCCATTCATTTGAAACGGCTGTGGCGTTTTTCTTAAATTAATTATTTATTACTCTGCGATGCGGGTATACGCGCGAGCTACGAATTTCCGGTGCATGGACATAAACGCATTCACGACATACCCGCTTTGTCAGCCATGAAATTAAACGAGATGTGGAAGTGCTGGGGAACAAACGCTTATCGTTGTTGCAGGCCTTTTCAACTAGTCAATCTAAAGATTGTTTTTAATTATCGGGGACTTTCAAAAATGGGACACGAGTGTTCGTGCGGGATCTCAAACACAGTTTTCGTAGCGAACTATGCTTTCGATCGATGAATATTTAGTAGAATTTTCAAATTACTGCAATGCATATGTGTCCAATAATTAGGAAGATAAATATTAGTTTTTCCGATTGGAGTAAAAGCAGAGACTGGGCTCAGGAATTTGAAGGGATTTGTATTTCTGTATACATTATTTTTTTTATTTCTCAGTGGCAAAGTAGACAGACCATCTTTCACCAAAGTTGGCTGCACAAGAATAAGAAGAAGCTTCACTATACAAAGTGCTTCGTATACGGATTAATGGAAATTTCATATTTCAGTAGTTCAAATAAAATATGAATGAAAAAAAACGTCGAGGCAAATAAGCCATCATAAAATGGTAGATATAACGAATCTACTTGTTATTCAATTCCCGAAAGACTTAAAAGTTTTTTCGAGAGTGCATGTATATAAGCTCTGGAAAGTCATGAAACGTGAGGCATTCAGAGGCTATAAGCGACGCGTAGCTAACCAAGATATATTTAATAATCGTTAAATTGATAATTATTCGCGCATGCCGAGTGGAGAAAAGCGGAGTCCGAGAGAGTTGAGACAGTGTTGAGACTGGGATTATTGCGATATCTCGGCACTTAGTCCATTAGTCACACTCATTCAATCATATCTGGTTTAATATGAAAATGGCGTTCTCGTGAAATAATATCGCAACGGGCGACGTTGCCACGACAAATAATAAAAATAAAAACTAAAGAATAAGAGACTGACTCGCCGTTGTATTCTACAACGGTGGGATGTTCCTCACAAAAATGACAGTCTCGCATTGCTAAGAAAATCGTGACTAACTCAATAAAGGACAGAACGAACGTGTAAAAGTCCACTTAATTTTAATGCCTGAATAACACCCTGGGGTACTATATAACTATGATATCCAAGTACACATTAACCGTAGAAAATCACAGTCGTCGATATACTCGAGGGTCTGTTGGATTCAAAAAGAGAAAGAGAGGGAGCGACAGGGAGAAAGAAAAAGACCGAAAAAGAGAGAGAGGGAGAAAGAGAGAGAGGAGAAAGAAAGAGGAATTACGTCCGTGAAGGATATTCAACTCGCGTGTGAGGAAAGAGCAGGATCACGTTATTTCCCATTCGTCTCGTTGGCTGGGTCATCGACGCGGAGCGTGGCTTTTCCGACATGCGCGAGTATATATTCCTCTTCCGGATAACTCGTCGAGTCATCCTCCCCGAGAGAAAGAGCGCCCCAGAACGAGCAATAAACTTTCTCGCGACGAGAACGATCGTTTCGTTACTCGTACAGTCTCGCGTGACTGTTACGTTCTCCGCGACCGAACGCTATATAAGTAATTAACTCATTATTATACATATGTGTGTATGTATATATATTTATAAGGTGTAGATATATGTGAGGGTTGCCGAAATGATGAGAAATCTCGTTTATTGAGCCATCACGAAAGACCTTCGGGAAAAGGGTGGTGTAGAGAAAATGTGCTAATACAGTATCATATATATGTATAGATATAGGTGCAACATTACGACCGTGATCATTCGATGAAAGGGAGAGAATCCCGTGGCGCTAAGCCCTGGGTTATATAATCTCCCGCGGCGATGGAACGCTTCGAAGTTTCCCGCCGTGACGTCGCTTACTTCTTCGGTCCCACTGAAATTGCCGCCGGTTACGTGTTTCTTTTTTTTTTCCTCTATTTTTTCTTTACGACTGTTATACAGACCTGAAAGGCGAGAAGAAACGAAGCAGCCTCCTTCACGAGTCTTCGATACTCTTCGTCTTCCCGGCATAAACATGGACGCCAAGTTCATGGAAATTTAAACCATACCCATTTGAGTTTGGAAATATTTTCATTATACGAGGATTAACTTCGAGTGTATTAATCAATGAGTCGTTTTCTTTAAAACGGTTTCGATGTTGAGCTCGAATTTTTCAACGTCTATTATTCATGGGCTATCCGGTAAAACTTTTAACAGCAAATATAAAGGTAGTTGTTTGACGAAGTAATTTAAAAGTGGGCGGAAAATTATAGGTGATTTTTATGGAAATTCATTGGCCTAGTATTTTTGAAGTACCTGCTTTTATTTATAGCCAAAGTTTCTATAATATTTTTGATGACGGCAGAGTTTGAACGTGACGTTTCTACTTTCAACCGATTCTGATGCCTGGCATTTTTTATTAGGCACACATGGAGGGTATATTGGGTGATTCTGGGTTTTGAATACGAGTGATTAATCTGCCAGTGATTTTCAGCTCTACCCTTCTTTGGTGGTCCAATTTTAGAAGGTCGTTAAGCATTCCAGTTGCCATGAATTTTCTTCAGCATAGTTCATCACGACGAGGCTCTCTTTCGTTCTCATTTTTTTCCCACCAATAGATACAATGAATCTTTCTGACTTCCTGGCCAGAATTTCATTGCGGAGGAATCCAAAGACGGTTAACATCATTATTTATTTTCCATAAACTTGAATGATCGATTTTCGCAACATTTATTGAAGCTGAGGTGACAGGAAAGCTTTTTAATTGCGCAAAGCTTGTAAGAATTTCCCACTAGAAAAAAAAAACTATAAGCTCATTTATTGTATGACTCAGACCTTATCTCGGTCACGTGGTTATTCTCCGCTCTTGATGCCCTTCGTCCCTGCAGGCACTTTTGTTTTTCTGCTGTTATTGCATGATTCGCTCCCTCATACCATATACATTAACACACATATACAGAAAACGTGACGCGGTATTATTTTTATGGTTTTTTTGCGTGGGTATCGTATCTATGATTCACGAGGCTTTTTCCTCCCTCGTTCACACATAAAAATCATATAGATATAGGATGTTACATAGGAAGTAAAATTATTATTGGCCGGGGGTCAGTGATTTCTATTCTCCCCTCTTTTATTTTATCGATTCGCGTCCCCCTAAATATAAATCTTGAGGAAAAACGAAACAGATTTTTTCATCCTCCAAATTACAATCTCTTCCAACAAATATAAAAAAGATAATCGAATGAATTTATTAGCTACCGTTAATGTTTAAAATAAAGCTCCATTTAACTTTTAGATGAATTTACGCATTTGACTCTTTTCGAAGTACTTGATCGATTTTTATCCAAAGTTTAACTAGAAGTAATACGGGCTGAAAACGCTGGGAGCTCTTTGATGCAAGGTAATTAAAAGGAAACTTTCAATAACGCCTGCAGCAGCTCCTCACACTCGAAGTAGAGCTAATCATTTCAACGTTATCTCTATCATGTGAATTGGCCAGAAAATTAATTTGAGGTTAATCTTATAAAAAATTTCAACAAATATACTCATCGGAGATAAAGTTTGAGTTGATGAGCGAAATTATTATAATTTCAATTTACAAACCATTTTTGTTTACCCTCCCGGCGATCCGGAGTAAAATCTATGGCAGCGAAGGTACACGGTTCTCCCAGAATATAGACCATCCTGGTCAGCACACATCAGGAATATTAGATCATCAGTTAGATTCAAGCTAATTACGAGTTCTCTCGCTTTGGACCATACAAAAGGGTAAAATCCGGGGCTTACAAAAGTTTACGTCAAAGTTGAGCGAGAGTCGAGAAATTAGTAGGAATGAATAGGAAATAGGGAGAGAGAGAGAACAAAAAAAAAACGAGATAGAAAAAGACGAGATAGAATATCAAAGAAATATCCTCTTTGGTTCGCAGCCTGAAAATTTCCCCAAGCGAATGAAAAGAGAGCTGAGTTTCTCGTAACCGCGTATTTCAATATTACCGTATGCAAAATTTCAGATTTCTGTAGACACAAGATATTTCTATTCGAGTTACTGAACAAAGATTTATTCACGAGTCTCAGTCCGGAGAATATAGGGTTGTGTACACATACTCTGTACTCTGTATTGTACAAAGTAGTACGGTGGGGCGCGTGGGCTGTAACTTTCGTATGTACATTTTATACCGAAGCGTTTACCTACGAGAAGGGCGTAAAAAGTCCGACCAAGCGCGTACTGCGTTTTTTTAACAACGCCCTACTGCCTGCCACGGAGGTTCATGTATCCATGTACGTATATCGAAAAGTGGGAGTACGTTGCGGGTACACCATTACAGATCCGAACACCTGTTGGTTATACCAAGTAGAAGAGCGTATATAACAACGTTATTCTATATACACATATATGTTCTATGGTACAGCAGCATAGAACCGGCTGCGGCGCAGCTTCCAGATGTGCGGAATATCAATTAGTGGGTTAAGGATGATCTCGGGTTATGAATATTTCAGGGCGTTCAGCTTGCCCTACCGGTCCAGAACAGCCTCGTTGCACACTGAACCTCGAACTAAGTGTGCGTTTGTAAGAGAGGAAAAGAGGGAGAGAGACGAAGAAAGAAAAATGAGAAAGATCGAGTGAAAAAAAAAGAGAATATGAGCCGAATTGCTTTATCTTTGCAACGAAATTCTGTCGCACTTTTCCTTTAAAACACACGTTACGAAAAATACTGAGAGCTCGTACTTGAAAGAATTAGACTCGACAAACGTGGCCAATAAATCAATAGAGTTCCGCAACTATTCGATAGCAGCGACCACGATTATATGCAAAAACACACATGAACGATCGCAAAATCGTCGAATTTGAAAATCTGTGTCCAGTTTATACACATCACCTACACGACCAGGGTTGACCTATGTTTTTATATGAGCAATCACCCATTATCGATAATTAGTCGTTCGAGCGAACTCAGGCGGTCTACACATGGAGAGATTTCCGACTAAAATGAACGATATCGATTCCAATAAATTTAATTCGTCTGTTATTCTATGCTTCAATATTGTTATGAACGAAATTCTGCCACATATTATACACGACGTGAAAGCAATGTGTGTAATACGCCGGAGGGATTGATAAATATTTTAATGCTTTTAAAATTCCTGCAGGATGTGATTTATAGAATTTTTTCCCCTCAATGCACTAGCCGTACGTTTAAAAATTGTTTCGAGTTTTAAAACATGCAGGAAAAGTTTATTTATTTCACTGTTTTCAATTAATACATAAAATATGCGAAAAAATGTTCTGGTGCACGAGTTTCACCGGTGCACTTGATCGGTCGAAAGGATCTGAAGAAATAGACCAAGAGAATTCGGGAAGTGTTCCAAGCATTTTCTCGAGCATGATTCTCTTTTGTTTATATGACGCTGAGAGACGAAGTAAGAGCGCATTCATTTTCACATTCCACGATTCTCGCAGACGTGCAGCAGCTGAAAGAAGAAATTATTTGAAAAAAAAAGAAAGGGGTTGGTGGAGAGAGGAAGAGAGGCTGGGGGGCGAGGCAAGGGAGGAGGAGAATCAGAAGAATAAGAAGGACAGAGAAGACAATTTCATGTGGAAAACACGACCAACACTTTTGAGAGAGAAAGGGCTGAAAAATGGTAGAGAACAAGACAAGCGCGAAGACAAGATGGAAAGTCGGGAAAAAAAACGACGAAGGGCGACAAGGAGAGAGTTAGATAAAATGAGGAAGAAAAGTACAGCTGATGAGAGGATCGGTATAACAGCCCGAAAAAAATGTCTCAGTGTGCGGAGACCAGGACATGGTATGAACGTCGAAATGCTTCTTTCTTTGCCTCATCCTATATTTTCTTCTCCTATAGAGAAACGAAGAGTAAGGTGGACGTTATCCGGCAGGCGTGCATCTGTCTACCACTTTGCATAATATTCCCGTTCCATAACGTTGCTCAAGAACGATGCTCTTTCTCGTCCCTCCTGTTTCCCCCTTTGCCACTTTTTCTTTCCCTTTTTTTTACTCCTTTACTCTGTTATCTCTGTATATTACATGCATACATTTATACGTAATACGAACACACGCGAGCACACATACTGTCAGCTACTCCGAAGCAAATTTTTTTCCCCCAGCTTTTTTCTCCACCCTTATATTCCCCTGAGTACATACCGATATGAAGAATTTCATGAACAATGAATGAGTCGACCTTTTTTTTTGCCAAAATTCATCTATTTCGATGTTTATGCACAATTTACTCTGTATTTGTGCAGCAAACCATTTCTATCGACGAAGAAAGTTACTTTTCGAATTCAGAAAAATGTTGAAATGTTTTTTAATGATTTGCACAATTGAAAATTTTTTGTCTCGTGGCCAGTGGTGTTTTATTTTGTTTCTTGACCATGAAAATAAAAATGTGTTACTTTCGACTATAAAAACCTTGTACAAAGTACACGTCGTCCATAAATTTATCAGTGACCGGGACTACTTTTGCTACGTTCCTTCTGCACCCTCTCCGGTGTGTGGTTGAACTAAAGTGCCCGAAGTGAACTTGCTGCGGAGGCTGGTCGAGCGAACGACCAAAGGATCGAATGATACTTTTTTTTATTGAACAATTTTTTTTCATCGTTTCAACCCCCTTGTAGACTATATTTATATGAAAGAGCGAGAGGAGTATCTGACAGGGTGTAATCGATAGAATAAATTCATAGGGTGGCACGAAGACGAAGTAGCATGTGGGTCCTGCGTCAGGTGTTCAGCGAATTTCCACCACGGCACTGAACTCCAGGAAAAAAAGAGCCAGGAGGGGTGGAAATAAAGAAGGAAAGTTTTTCTGTCCCGCAAAGGATCGAAACATTAGCAAGCTTGACTTGAGATTCTCCATTTAATATATATGTTCACTTATCCCGCGTAAAATGATAAAGAAAACAAACTTAGGGAAAAAAAAAAAATTTGCTGAGACGTTGAAAAGAGGATAAGAGGGAGTACATCTGGCCACTACGTTCCTCTCTTCTTGACGCTGAGCACGAAGCGTGTTAAGCAGTATTTATGTTGACAGTGAGGTTGTTTAAGCCCTAGGAAAATTGGAATGAAGAGAACAACAAGGAGAGATATAAAGTGCGAGCTAAATGAGCGTACAGGTAAATAGGAAATAAAAGTTGTATGAAAAAATAGGTAGCCGTTGCGAGCAGATATAACGTTGCAGAGAAGCAACACGATTTTATGCTCCGACGAACGAAATTTCATTCGCGCGATGTGTTTCTACTAACGCGTGTGTGCCACCTCGAGCCGAAATAGAGCTGTGCACCTGTTCCAACAGAAAAGGAAGATTCTGTCTCCTCCTATCTCGTTTTCTCTTTCCATATCTCCTTTTGCATCTACGAGTCTCATATCAAAGTTATATATATCAGTTATGATCTACGGGACGTTCTACGTTGAATTATTAACCCTACAGCTGTTATCGAGACTCTTGACTTCAAAAATTATGCTCGAATGGATTGATTGTTGTTGGCTTCTGTTCTTAAATCAATTTCAGAAAAAAAATCCCTTGTTGTCAACTTTGTTTAGGTTGATGGACGAATGAATGAAGAAAAAAAAACAAAAACATGTTCGAATAAATGTAATTTTCCTTTCTTTTCCGCAAGCCAATGTTGTATTTTTGCTTTAAATTGTATTTGGGAAACTTTTCAACGATCAAATTGACGAATTTAGTATGTTTAGGAAAAAAGATTCGAGTTGAATTTACTGTGGCTAATCCGGTCAGTTTCAGGCGTATACGGATGCGTTGGGCGGTTACTGAAGATACAGCAGAGTTTCCGTGGGGTTGACATGAGAGCTTTCCTCTATCTCGGTCTCACGAATGCGTGCTTTTAGAGGGACGCTATGTACTATTTCCGTCTCCCGTCACGATGGAAACGACCCAAGTCACTTAATTTCCCGGCTTTCGGACACATACATAGTAGCGAGCGTCTACGTAATGAAATGACTGTGCAGATTCCTTCTGGTGAGTTACCAACGAGAATCGATATCTATTTATTTCATTATTCTTTCAATCGTATTTCGTTTTCAACGTTTTTTTTTATTTCCAATCATTTACAATGAACCTTTAATTTTAAATTTAATCATTTGTCACATTAATGAGTCTGTAATTACCTCGAAACTTGATTGTCCCCTGTTTTCACTGTCAGGATTAATGATACGAGACACCGGTTAATTGTTGTCCGTAACCTCGAATCTTAAAACAAGTGAAAGAATAGAATCGTAACTACCCTTGGAATGTGCACTCGTTTAGTTGAGTGAGTCTCGTCGTTTCAGGCATATCAAATATGAAGCACCGGAGTAAAGTGCTGGCCAAAGTGTTTTAAGTTCAAAGAACGTTCTCAATTTCACAAGCAAGCAAAATATACCGTATAACAGAGTAAACGTGGAACGAGAACTTTAAGTCGAGCAGTTCATAGGTCACGAGTGTCCACGTGTCGAGTAGGTTCCAATTTCAAAAGCTTTACTGGCTGAAAAAAGCGACAAAGAATCACTTTTTTTTCTTAGCCTCACTTCCACCCTCTTTCTCGTCATCTGTCACACGATTTTTCTATTTCGCAACATTATCCACTTAATCTGTTTTATTTTAATCCCAGTCGGACGACTGGTGTCAAACCTTTTATCCATTTAATTATCTATTTAACGAATATCCATTTCGTTTTTTAATGGCGGGGTCATGGCTCGCTGAATGACGACCGTAACGCGATATAACGTGGAAAATAGAGAAGAAAATGGAGGAGCAAGGTGAAGGAGATCTCGTTGGGCGGGGATTTGACAGGATAATCTTTCTTCTACAGAGAGAACACCTCCTTTTTCGTCCCTAGAGATTCTCTCATGGCGACGATACGAAGGTTTTGTTTTTTTCTTGATGCACTCCACTTTGACTAATCCACTAGCATGAGACGTCACTTGTTACAGCTGCCAGTCAGAGTAGAGATACACTGGATCAACGTACCGTCATGGGAAGGCAATTCAGTAAAATTTCAAACAAGTGTCCTATACGTTAGAAAAAAACAAAGTATCGTGAAATTTAAAACATCCCCGAAAAAAAGTGTCTGGTGAGTGTGGGAGCTTGTAGACTTTACGAAACAACATACTTCGGTGCTCAATTTTTTCATTCATCTCGAGTCCAACGCGTGGAAAGCTCGAGGAAAAGGGTTTGAGGTCATGAACTTATAGAGGGGAAAAGACGCAAAAAAGGAAAGAAAAACAGTCATTAAGGTTGGTCTGTATTTGTAAATGGAACGGTTGCTTTGAAATAGTTAAAATTCTTGTGGAGAAAAAAAATTGGAGTTGTCACCCTTGGGACTAGCGAACAGAGTCAGCAAAACCCTTTCACCGAGCGTCAATGAAGGGTTGGTTGAGAGAAAATCGCTAAGAAGTGGTGCAGAGCTAATATAGCGGAATGTTGTGTTTATATAACAGAGTTAATGTAGCAAAAGGGTAACGGGGAAAAGTTTTCCTCCCTGGAGTTGTTGCTTCGTATGCCAAGACGAACGAGTAACCTTTATAAGCAACCCTCTCATGTCGTCCCTGTACGATCCTTGTAAGAGGGACGTTTATTAAATGTTTTGGCAATTCCACATCGCTCAAACGTCGCCGATGTCGTCGTCATCACACAGACCCGCGGGCATTAAGTTTAACCATACGCATAAAGAAAGTCCCCATGGAAAATAAGCGAGAGACCGAGAACGAAGGGTTGGGGTGAAAGTGAGAGAAAAAGAGACCCACGTAAACTTGTGCGGAAGTCTCCTCAGTGAAACCAGACGGTAGTGGTCTCTTGGGCCATATATATGCAAAACTATACTTGCCAAAGTATATACCACCGACCACGATCCTCATACATATGACTCATTTCAGTATTCAGGAGAAACACAGAGACACGACAAAATGGCAGCAGTCGACAAATGAGGTGAGAAAAATATTGAAAAATGTTACCTCAATGAATTTAGTTCGTGAATGGATGTTGGCAGAACGTCATGACGATTGCTCGAAACGTCAAAGTTTGATCTTGTTATTGAAATTAGTGACAGATGCTGAAATAATAAAATTCGAGTGAACAAAAAAAACGTCATATGCAAATGGTGGAAGACAAGATCCATAACTACACCGAAAATTGTGTAATGTAATAAAATAAAACATGTAATTTCTCTGCCCAATTGCTGTCACGGTGTCTGAACGCTTGGTAAATAGTGCAGACTCTTCAACCAGATGATGTTCATCCACTGCAGCAAAGTTGTCCTTGCGTCCGATTAAATGCGACACAACTGCAATGTTTGTGTCGCAGTTTGCCAGAGACTCGAGTTTTCACTGAAATACACAAGGGAGATAAAAAAAAAGGATCTTAATCATTTCGCAGCCTCTCGCGATGCCAGATATACCCGAAATAACAAATTACTCGAGTCTGCCGTCCGTCTAGCAATCGCTTTCGTATTTATACAGGCATATCGCCGGTTGCACTTTACCTCGATTACTATTTCGAAGTATATGGCAACGAACGACGTTTCGAGGGTCGAGTGTTCACTGGTGTACAAATACAGGCGATTACAAAAGTTGCAGTTAGACTCGCTGGCCATAGTTGGATTGCTAAATTCTCTTTTCTTTTCCTTTTTCCTGCATCAGTCACCGTTAATTACAAATTAACCGAAGATGATCTATTTGCGGTACCAGAATTTCTAGACTAGCATTTTCTTCACAGCACTCAAGTTATTGGCTTTCACTGCCCAATGAAACATCAGTAGGATTGTTGTTCGAGAAAGTAGTGATGATTTAATTGCAATGGACACCCAATTGTTGTTCACAATTTTTGTACACGATGCATCAATGCTACGAGAAACTAGTCAATCCGTGACGAAGATTTGGTGGAGCGCGGTCAGGGAAGTCAGGTGGTTGGGTCTATTCCGGCTCAGGTGGCAATATCGGAAGAGTGCTGAACCGTAGCGCAGAGTGAATTAGTATGGAGAAGAGAGGAAGGTGTCGGGAACAAAGCACCGCACCACTGTGCACAGGAACACCGATTCAGGATGCCTTCGAGTTTGACCACTTAAGAGAATAACGAGAATGCTGTACACGCGGAGCTTACACCATCCCTTTCGAAAGCGTTCTTCCTTGTTCCACTCTCATGACCACGGTCCAAAACTTGTTCACGTGGTGGGAACAGCAGCAAACACTCAATCCTTTGGATACTTGTTTCTCCTGTCGTGCTTCAAGAAGTAGAGGATAACCGCTCCATGTCCGATCAGTTCGAATAATAGTTTCTTGGACTTCCCTCGCGAGTAAGATCGATAATCTACGTATACAGCAGGGTAGCCATTGCCCCAACTCTAGAGTGGTCGGTGTTCAGTGTGGTTTTCCATTTGAGCGACTGTTGTCAAAGAAACCTCATGTAATCGACTAGTGAGAATGGCCACAGGCTTACTCAAGAGGCAGGGGGTAATGACGGATCCGATATTAAGAACGATCCAATACGGTCCCAGAACTTTCTTTAAAGTTTTAACTCGTTTTGTTGAATCTAAATTATTACGTGATCTATATTCTGAGTTTACCATCTGGACAGTAGATTGCCATGAGCTTTTACACCATCTTCATTTCAATTTACGGACCTTTTCAGACTGCGATGTAGAAATTTAACTAGTAACGCTTCTCATTTCTAGAACAAGATGTTCCTGGGGTTAAAGTTAGGGTAATCCTTGGTTTTCAATCAAATTATCTTTGTGCATACTTTCATCCCTGTAAGAGATTAATCAGGAAGGCATCATATATAGTAGCTTTCTCAATATTATTCTGCAATTGCAGCTTCTCTAATCAGAATTTCCCGGAATGTAGCTCGAGATGTCGAAGTAACGCTTTCGAAGGTTCTTCTGATAATACGCATTTGATCACTAAGTCGTATGCCTACGAGGAGAAAGCTCCAGGGACTTTTGTTCCGTACTTATCCGCCATTCAGACACCAGCTCCAATAATCATCCGTATAAAGTCTGAATTTGAATCTGTGCTGTATTTATAGCCATTCGATTCATAGTTTATTACAAGGATAAGTCCACGGTCTAATTTAGCAAATCCAAAAAGCTTGAAAGACATGGAAAAAAGAAATCCTCACTTCACTTGACAGGATCAAGTATATACCTATTTCTTATGCTTAAGCCCTTTTTGCACGCCCACGAGGAACGCGCCATACCATCGTCAAATGGGATTACACACCCTTTGGCATCCGTGCTCCCCTCTTAACGTTCGTGACTGCGTGGAAAGCTCGGTCCTTCTTCTTCTTCTTCTTCTACTCCGGGAGAAGTCGCGTGCCAGTATGGGTTCGAACAGAAACGAAGGGTTGGAATGAGATGAAATGGAAATTGAAAAAGGGTCTTTGCGTACGCGGCGATTTTTCTTACAGTTTCCTACACATCATAAAGTATTTTATACGTAACACATACATCCACGCGGGTTCCATGTCAAATTATCTATATAGCAAGTGAATAATGTTACACAGCTTGCGAGGCTTTTGCACGGTATCAAATCCGGCTATTATGTATTATATTTGATATGCATATAGGTATATAAGATTTAAGTGTGGAATGCTCTCAAAGGAGCAAGCGTCGCTATTAATCATTGAGCTTGGGATGGGAGAAATTTCGTACATATTATTGGAGTCGGAGGCTCTCTAAAGATACCAAGAGTACTGGGAACGGCGGAACGGAAGTTACGAGTCATGGTTCACAGTAAAAGAGCGGTAGCACAAAAAAAAAAAGAGAATATAAAAAAAAGTTTCACGATTTCCGTTAAACGAGTAAACGCTCTTATAGAGATGACGATTGGTACAAAGAGCGAGAACTATCCAGAGATTTCCTGAGCTATGGCCACCACATGTTTCCGCAAACGGACCGAGTGATGCATAGATCGAGAGGCCTTTGAAGAATGAGCTGATGGAGCAATACCACGCAGGAAAATGAGCACAAAGAGTCAGAAGATCTCTTATTCTCTGCTGCTTTGTGATGGTAGTTTGTGGGATCCCAAGGGACACACAAAACGAGACGCGGATGTAGAGAATTAGGGTGTTGCTTGATTAAATTTATTGAACTCCAGGGACTCGACTAGAGACCCTTTTCCCTGCACCAGTGGGACCACAAAATATACCTTTTCTCACTCCGATAGAACCCACTATCTCAACCACTAGATGTTGAAAGAGCTTTGACTAGGTGAGCACGTGAAGTGCTAACATTGTTTGACGTTCATATAAACTCCTCATTTAACTGGGCTAACGCAGCTTCAGTTGTACAAAGTGAGCAAAGCTATATAGAAGTTTCCAAATATGATATCCACGGTGTACCCAAGATCTTCTATGCCATTGCTCACTTTCGTGAGCTTGGCGCCTAGCATGTTTGAACCAAAGATATGGTACATTGTATAGTAAAAGGTGTGTGTACTCTTCACTTTGCGCCCTTTCCCCGTTTGTCCATTGCGGAGAGTGTGCGATCGGTCTGACGAGCATCAACCAAAAGGGAGTTGTCGTTGTAAGTCTATTTTTGGATTCAACCTCTAGAAACGTCACGTAACGAAAACAGGAACGAGCCATGTTAGCCATCGCGAGAATGGAAATGAAAGATAGAGACAAAGAGCTGAAGAAGCGTTTTTGCTGGCAAACCACATGCTCTCAAAGTGGGCGACAGAAACTCAACGTTCTTTGACCACAAATCATAATTTCGGTAGGTCCGCACTTTCTCAGTGTATACGATCAAACTTAAAATTCTTTTTTAAAGTTCTCCTTAACGTTTGCCAGGGGGTTAAGCCGTTGATGTTATCGATTCTTCATTTTTTTCTATGAATAACCATAAGGCTTTGGTGGATTTTAGTATTTGCCAGAAATATTTTCTCTCAAATGATTAGTGGAACTAGCTCCTGGTACAGGAAAAAGCGGTGCACCCATAAGAGCAACAGCAACAGCTGCTACGATCGAGTAGCAATATTATATATATGTATTTATGTAAACGGAGATGATGTATAGGTAGAGGCGTGTAGCGAGATGACGGCATAACCGCATGCGATATTCTCCCCCTCGCTTCTACCATGCTAACCTCCCTGTCGATGGTTATTAATATCAATCGGGTAAAGCACGAGTTATCGGAGCCATTACGCGGCCGATCCGAAATTCATGCCGCTCGAGAGATCTCCCGGATTGGTGTGCAGCGCCCGCGCACTCACTTCGCTTGGGCACAACACACGGCGCCATATCATCGAACCAACTCGCGGATCGAGCTTAAGGCGCTTAATGGCTCACCCACTGCCCCTCTCACCCTACGTCTACCAACCACTCACTGACGCCTTGTACACACCCCGTAATGTGTGGACGTGCTGATAAATAAGTAAATAGAACACACTCTGCGTGCACTCAGGCCAGAGCGTTCACGAGGCCTCTCGCATCCTATAAAGACCCAGCAACCATCCTCCCGTGGGACATGTACGCACGTTTGTAACATATATACGCACGGACCACCGTCCGGAACTCACTTGTGTACCCTGTGCGGTCACGATTCGTGAGGGTGAAGAGCGTCAGCGAAACGTTATATAAACGTTGTAACGATTAGTCCACGATCCTTTACCGAACGAGATTTAAACCCCTCGCTGGACCAACGACTCGTACATACTCTGGCGAGAAAGGGTATCAAGAGTGGTTTGCATCACCCGGCAAAATTCCACCCTTCGACCGAAATCACGTACTCTCACCCTCACGTACTCTCTGATTCATCGACATATTGCGCGCTGGATGCCATTTTACGGCTTTTGTATGGATTCACCTATCGGTATCCAGGGACAGCTGATCATTGGTAAGGATTAGCAAATTGGCGTCGTAACAACATTCAGAAATGTAGATTTTACTTTGAAGAAAATGTTTCTTCAAGTAGTCTCTATAACCACAAAAATATATGTGAATTATTCAAGGACGCACACACTGAAGAAATAATTCAGGCATCTCTCCACTTTGAATTTTTATTGGTCCTGACTAAGCCTTATATATTTGACTTGTTCTCCTCGTTATCCACTCGTTTACTCATTTTCTTTCTCCCTCACTCGAGCTGCCTCATTCTGCTTCTTTTTTCTTCTTCTCATCTTTATATACTCTCGTCTCTGAGATCCATTAAATTTTGTCAAAAGTTCCGGCAATCTATCTCCCTCCAGTTGCTGAAACTTATTAATGGCTGTCGGGATCTTCTGCTGCTAGAAAAGCGAGAGGAGGAAGATCGAAAGGGAAATAAAAAGAGGGAACGAAAGAGAGAGAAAGGGGGTGAGAGCTCGAGAAGGAGAAAGGAGAGGATAAGGAAATCTACAGTTGGAATGTAGTAGGGAATCGCGATCACTCGAATGCCACTATCATCGCTCTCACTCTTTTTCAGCTCTTCCTCTTCACCCTACTCCCCATCTCCCTCGGTCTCTCTTTCTCTCTCTCTTCGCTTCTCCCTGCCTCTTTCTCATCGGTTCTGAATAAATAACGAGAAATTTCTAGTAGCTCTGGTTGCCTCGTCGCACGCCCCTTAGTGGCGACTTCTTCGAGTGCTCCTTCAGATTTCTTTCTGGCACAAGCTCTTTTATACAGGTGCCTATATTCGTTTATCTGTTTGCCAGCATTTTAACTGTACATATACGTGTACGAGATATTTAAAGCCATTTTCAAATCTCAACACCTTGAGGCTTTTTCATATCAGCAGATTTTGTATCTGTTTTTTTTTTTCTAATTTGCATACGAGACCTAAGCAGACACATATTTTTGATTGTTCAGACGAAGCAAAAGTTTCCTTTTGTTATAATAACGAGAGTAGAACCTATGAATGTTTTCTCTTTCTCTTTAAATTCATTCATTTTTCCGAAACGTAGTAAAGACGAAAGTTCAATAATTTGACCGAATGGACAAGTAGAAAAAATACGAAAAAAAAAAACATTAAGACATCGTACGAATTTAATGGGGCAAGGGTTACTGGGATTTAAAAGTCGAGTGAAATGCCCTGCATATGTAAATATACACGAATGATTTATATTAGATATCGGTCTTGCCAGAAGAGTCGAAGCTGAGAGCCTCACTCGCGACACCAATATTGGCCCGATAAAAATATATTTCCTGCTCGCGAGGTATTCGTCGCGGTCTTTTTCTCCATCTCTCTCTTTCTCTCTTTTAAAAACGATTTCGCCACAAATGCACGACCAGTTTTAAGATTAAATATGAGTCACACTACTGATATGCCAGGATGGTAGTTCGGAATGTCCAGCCCTAGCTCCGATTCTAATAATACACATAATGTATATATAAATATATATAGATGCAAAGTGGTACGAAAAAAAGGGAAATAAATGTTATTTATAACACAAGCGACGCAAAATGTGTGCTTACTGGAAGAGCTTCCTGTCGAAGCCCCCCCATGTGGCGCCACATCAGGTCCCCACTTTCTTCTTCTTCTTCTTTCGAAAACATCGTTGATCGTCCGTCTATAACGATTTATTTTTATGGATACCCTCCAATCGCCTGCGTACGTGTTGATGGATCAATTTATCGCTTCGCGAATCATCACGCGAATCGAATTTGCTTTGTTGGCATGTTTATGTATGTTTACATATAAATATATATACGAATAAAAAAGAACACTTATCTGAAGAAGGAAATAACGAAATGAAGCGTAAGAAGGAGCCTCCGCCAATAATCTTCAAAGTTATTCAACGAATGATAACTTAGTGGATCAATTCCAAATTTAGTTTCGTCGCATTTTGCTCATCCCGCCCGAACTTTCTACGCATAAAAGCTCGTGAATACATTGACTACAAATGGACGTTTTTTATTTCCATCGAAAAAGATAGTTGTAACGAAACACCATGCGAATTAGGAATGTTTACGAAAAATCTTAACCTTAACTCCCATTCATTATTCAAATATCATTTTTTATCAAAATTCTATCTATCTTGGAAAAAGATTTCGTTGAAACTCAAGAGAATAATTTGCATGCATAGTTTAGAAAATTGAACACAAGTACGATGTCCGTTCGTATATGCGCTTTTTGAGCAACGTATATGCGATGAGGCACCACGATGCAGCGGTATCGTGGAACATCATCGTCGGTTTTAGTCGAGCATTGTATATATGAGGCGAAGCCTTCGTCGCTCGTGAACATTTTGCATCCAACATAACCTTCACTAACATTTACAAAGCTGTAGCTCGCCCTCATACATACGTAAAATACAAGGGATAGAAACACGTTGGATATGCTGGGAAACGAAGTATCGCTCCTATCACCAACGGCGGAGGTGCAACAACGAGGCAACATTGAGTTTGGTGCAAGGTTACCAAATTTGTGTCCTAGAAACTTAGGAAGAGCTTGTGCCGTGGTTCTACTCGCCGCACAATATCGTACACTAATATTATATCCATATAACTGCGAAGTATGCATGTGTATGTATGAAGCTAAATGTTGTTGGCTTCCCAGCGAGCAGGACCTGTCGGCCGCTACTAATTATTTTCCGTAACAAGAGAGCAATACCTATTCCTGTTCCAAAATAGTTAAATCCTCGAGCAACGTGTATGATATTCACTGGGAAAGGCTAACATTTCGAAAGTAAATTATTTTTAATCCTCGTCTGGAAGACTTTTGAAATAGAAATTTAACAACAACAACAAAAAAAAGAGATTAAAGCTGGTATCGTGTAATGGCAGACTAACGAGTAATAACATCCTGGAATTCATACTACATTCACGTCGTAGTTAACGAGGTGCCTATCAATTTCAAATTTGCATTATTTGTTTAAAATCGTTGCTACACGAAGCTGCAAAATACTTTTCATATAAAAAGACACGAGAATGTATTCTCGTTATTGGAGAAGTGTTAAATTATTCAGTAACAAGACATTTTCATGTTTTTCCATGCAGAATCATTCGAAATTCTTTAACAAGTTTGCCTTTACTTGTTTTCTGTCTTTTCAAGCGAAGTTATAATTTGTGTTTACAATGAAACATGAAACAATGTGTCGGAGTATATACGTGCCAAACATTATTCTGAAAAAGTGCAGTATTTCGTAAAG
The DNA here is from genome assembly GCA_013761285.1 of Campoletis sonorensis. Lineage (NCBI taxonomy): Eukaryota > Metazoa > Arthropoda > Insecta > Hymenoptera > Ichneumonidae > Campoletis > Campoletis sonorensis. Next base: position 4,349,817 of record JACEOJ010000085.1, read on the forward strand.
GGGCTCAAGAAAGAAGAGGCGAAATAAAAAGAGATATATAAAGAGTTGAAGGTAAAGGAAAAAAAAGGGAAAAGAGATTCTGGACCCTAAGGAGTAGTCGCTCGAGTACGAACCCAGAGGAAGTAGAATCGAGCTCTTTTTATTCCAACCAAGCTTCTCGAAGTGGTGCAGAGCGTACGCCACGTAATTTAACCGTCTGGCAACGTTCTCGTATAATTTGTCCCTGCTGCTGTGGATAATTGAGACGCGGGTACGGCCATTGCAACGAGGAATAAGAAACAAAAACTCCGAACATATATGTATATCTCACTTCGTATATATAAATGTGTGTACGTGTGTGCAGGTAGACTTATTGACGAATGAAGCTCGAAAGATGGCGTGCATCGTTATCACCTCACACCTCAAATGCTAGGAGTCATTGCACCTTCATGAATATTTGCTGCCAGTGATCTTCAACTTTTTATTCGATTTGCTCCAATCCGCAGTCTCGGGCTGATTTAAAAAAGCAAAAAATTTTATCTGACATCTCATCAATTAAAAATTAAGGAAGATTCCATGGAATTCCAAGTGCATTGCATCAATAAAAAAAATAATTAGGAATAAACTTTTTGCTTAAATTTGATTGCTTGATATCTTCGAATGCAATTGAGATCTGCTCTTAAAAAAAGGTTAGAAAAATGAAATATTCAAATATCTTTAATAAAATAGTATGAATGATAAATCTCTACGAGTACATTTATATAAAAAAAATAGAAAAAAAGGTATGGGCACGTGTTTGCAGAGTCATTCGTGCTTATATAATTGAATTATTTTCTTTCGCATCGAGTCCACATCCAAATGAATAAACGCATAACGAAATGCGACGTCGGCAACGAATGCATTGTTTTACGAAGGCGGGCGCTAGCAGGAATATCTTTTGCTATACATATATATTTTTTTATTTTTCCAGTTTTTTCTTTTTTTTCATTCTCTATTATGTAATATTCTCTTTTTATAAATTCCATTCACCCGGTTTGCCCCTGAGGGTGCGCAAAAAGGGATGCAGCGCAGAAGGGCGAGGTGCTTTTATTATCTCGGCAACGTGCCCCGCACCGATGCCGGCCAAGCAACGTGGCGTAATTACGTTACGTTAATTAATCCGTCCATCCGACTTTTCACCTTTTCTCTTTTCCACTTCTCTCTCTCCCTCTCTCTCACTCTCTCTCTCTCTCTCTCTCTCTTTATCCTCCTTCTCTTTTCCTCTCGGAGTTTGTGCCTTCTCTTTAAATTTTACCTTCTCCTGCCATCTGCCTCCATTTGTTCTATACACACCTACGGCTTTTTGACTCATTTTTTTCCCCTCTTTACCGTGCTTTTAATCTCAGCAGAAACGTTGTAGCATGGCCCAGCATCAAAACAATTGCGCGATAACTACTATTCCATCTTACCACCGAGGAATTTTCAGAATTCTTTTCTACCGATTCCGTTTCATCCGCGGGAGCTCATAAGAATTATCCGGTTACGTAACAGACGAAATAATGTGATAAATTACACGTTGGACGTCCAGGGGCACGTAAATATTCCAGAATAATATGTATGAGCGAAAAAAGCGTACAGAAGAATCTCTGAAATATAAAATAAAGTAAAATATCAATAATTTTTAACGACCTTCAATTTTTTATCCGTTTTCTCATAATATTTATGTGATGAAGTGTATCGAAAAAGAGAAGAAGAAAAATAATGTTATCGACACAATTTCAAACTTTATCAACAGTGCTTCAGAGTGTTTCCCATTTGATAACTACAAAGGATGTGAAAAATAAAGTATAAGAAGGAAAGGCGAATCGATCCATAAAAAAAAGTTAGCACGAAAGTTTGGTTTCTCGATAAAAATTTCATTGAGGAATATTCACGACGTTCTCTCTCTCTTGGTGAAAGATTTTTTACTCTGTGTCAACTGCTCTGCGGATGTTTGAATATCGATACGAGAGCATCTCGTAGGCTATACATTATTTGCCCCATCCCTTGTCACGGGAATAAAAGGGAAAAAGCTTCGAGCCTGTAACTCGTATATAAAAAAGTGCGATGTTGTGGAGTCTCGCGAAGGATGCTGTGGAAAGAGGAGAGAAAAAACGTGGGGCATGGACCATCGGATAATTTGCATTAAGAGATATAACAACGTTCCGATGGCATGTACGATCGAACCGCATGTACAATATATGTAAATATATCGATGTCGTATATAATTTCCCAGGATGGAAATAACCACAGAGGAAAAATGTCTCGTACAGCGGTTACAAATTGGGTACTTCGCTTCCGCGCTCATCGTACGGTCATTCTAACGCCAACAGACACATTTTCCACCCCGTTTTTGGCGACGATATGATGACGATAATGCCACCGCGAGAGAATTGTCCAAAGCTGTGAAGTTCGCATCTCTCCAGCGGTAAAAGCGTTCCAAAATATGTCCATTACCATCATGAGTCTCGCGTGTAATCATTACGACAATAGTTACAAACGTTCGAACAAAAAAATGTCAGTCTGAATAACAATAAAGCAACAATATATTAAAAATATTTATTAAAAGCTCGTATTCGTCACAGCCTTTGGAATAATTAGTAATCATTTGTTTATTGGGTCCCATAAGTTACATCATTCAAATATTTGTTTTATGCTCTAAACTTTATTAATAAAAATTCATCGGTGAAATTAAAGTAGGCCAGAAAATGCATCCTGTTTCCTCGAATTTTCCTCGAACATGCATACACAAAATGTACATATTTACCAACGTGTGTGCGTGGATACACATAAATTGTTGGGAAAATGCAAGTAAATTCCCGTGTGTAACATTTCTAGAATTATATTTGCACGCAATGACCGTGTTTGTGTCTTCATTACCGTCGGAAAAGCTGCATCAGAGTGCAACATTAACAGAATTAGAGAGGCACGTGTTCTCGTGCATTCGTCAGTTCTATAATTTTCTACGAAACCGTCCATGTGTTTGAAAAATGCATCGAGAATGTAAATATGAGTGGTTTTCATTTATTTTCATTTTAACATGAATACAAAGAATATTTGAACGCAAATTATTGTTTATATTCCATATTAATTTATGAAGTTATAAGGTTATTTATAAAAATATCAACAAATTTGAAATAATACCATTTTTGACACTTTATTCATTAATTACATTGATTATTCAGCACTGCATCAACTTCCTGAATCGACCTTGTAATTAATCGTCCACAGTGAGAACTGTTTGTGCATTTTATTGAGCATGGCACTCTTCAGAGTTCGTATGTTACGTTTTCTATTTTTATTTTTTTTCCTTTAATCATACGAAACACCAAAACCATGTCTTCCAATGATTTTTAAGCTCAAAAACTAAAATGAAAAATAGGTACAAGTTAATACCTTCGATGTACACTCAGCAAATAATAAAAACTCTCTTGTGTTGGAAAAACGAAAAAAAAATCGATACAATGGTATTTCGTTTTATTTTTTAATTTTTAACGAAACTCTTTTCTTCCTATAGAATAATATTTGAAAAATAATAAAAATGTGGAATTTGCAATACAGCATCTATCGGTATATGTAACGCGGAGAAATATACAGCAAGGATCGTCGAATAGTTCCGTTTTATAGAAAATCAATATTGAAAGAACAACGAAGCTTACGTAGCCCAATTAGCAGATAACAGCTTTAATGCTTTGTTAAATATCTCGCAATTCTTTTTCCTCGTTTCGATGTAAGCTATAACATGATTCGTTATGAACAATTCTCCTCCAAGTATATAGGACGTTAGGAACGTGAAATTTTAGTTCATACATAATGTACATTGTTTGTGAGTAAAGCCACAGATAATGAGAGATAATGAGAAATTTTTATATTTTTCAACCCGTTATACATTTCGCAGAACATTTTTCCCAATATGTGAAGCCGAATAATTCGAAAGAGGCCGAAATTGAAACTGAATCGAGGCACGCAAGCTTCCACGTCTGTGAATATACATAAAGAGGAAAGTGTGTTCAGTAAAATGTCATCTGTTCTTTGAAAAATGGTTGATTGATGAATTTCACGAGGTATTGTACACGGAAAAGTTGATTATTATTAATGAAATTTTATGATACATCAGTTTGAGCTTATTGACGATTATCGACACGTGTAGGACGTCATTTAAACTCACTTTTCCTCGCTCTTTTTCTCTTGCACTCACTGCCCGAGCAGCTGCTGCTGCAAAACTAATTACCAAACACGTCGCTACTCTAGTGTCCGATTATTCAACTGACGTTGTTAAAATTTTCGGTAATGAACCTTCATGTGATGCCTGCGATAAATGTCGACGAGCGTCAAACTCGCGTGAATGGAAAATTCAATGGTGGCAGTTGAATGTCTCGTGGATCCTCGCTCCGTCAGTTTTCAGTCATGTGAATATTTATGGAAGAATTGTGTACTGGATAACAATAAAAACGTATGAGCTACGTACGATTATAAATGGCATTCATCTATATTTCTCTCATTGAGCATTAAATTTCGAAAAAGCTTCGACTATTACTGTATACTTTATTTATATACTCTCATCGCTGGAATATAGACAATTGACCAAAAGCGAGGAAAAAACATGTGAAATGAACCGAACGACTGCATTGTACGAATGAGCTCAAATTCTTTTATCACTGCATAGAAAAACGTTCCAGAGTCCCGCCGCCCTATAAGTTGTGACTTTTAGTGATTTTATACGGAATTGCGAATCTACCATGAAGGAATAAAATTATTATCGGAATAGTAAAAAAAAAAAAAAAATGAAGACTTTATTAAGAAATTCCTTTAAAAATCCAAATTCTTTGCATTTTTCAATCAGTAATTTATATTGAGCTTTCTGTCATGCGAGTTATTAGCAAAACGCTGCATTCTTCGTATTTCCAAATGAAAACAAAAAACAAATACTTCTGGGAATTTCCAACACAATAAATTTCCAATACAACAAATTCCACAGAACACAGAACAGAAGTCGACATATTATCAAGTACGATTAATTTTGGAAAATTTCATCAACGAAACGATTCAACGAGATACGAAGAAATACCGCGCGTGCTCTGACATCAATTGTTTGAAGCAAAATTTCAATCCGTCCTTGCAGATCATGTTTTTTTTTACCGATTATCGGTAAAGTAGGTTTCTCTCATTTGGAATTCTGCAGCTGGATTGCAAACGGTTAATTTCTGACTGGACGAACTCGATAGCTTTTCGAAATCCGGCTGCTGGTGAGTTTGTCCCGACGAGATCTTTATGATCATGGGTATTTAGTAGAATCATCAGATGGTTTGGTTCATTTCCATTTGTCGGTAATTTCAAGAATACGAAACATACCTTAATGAAGTAAATAATTAAATAGTTATTTCGATTTATTTATAAGATTGACGTTGACGGAAATAATTGAGCCTTTTTTTGAATTGTTTTATTTAAATTCATTTAACGCTACACATGAAATAAAAATCAGAATGAAACGAGTCCGAAAAAAAAATCGATAACAAAAACAAATCATAAAATCTATTGTTCTATTTTTGATGCTTTTTTTTCTTTTCGAAGTAATGCATGAATGAATAAAACAAGGCAAACGGATTGTATTTTTTTTTAAGGCAATGCTCAAACATTTCTCGGAAATATTGCAATACTCGATTTCCGTATACCATGCAAAAAAGCAAACGCGCGGCTTCCAAAAACGCCTGAAGAACCGATCAACATTTTTATTTATATGATTTTATTCGTTTATTTCCACGCGGTTTTTTTTCGTTTGTTTATTAATCAAATATGCAGGATCCCTAGACACAATCAGGAAATGAAAGCGCCTTCATAGAGATACAAATAAAACACCGGAAATTAAACGGATCCACTCTTCTGTACCTTCAATCACCTCTGTTGGGTTATCAGGGATATTTGCTTTCACTTATTGTATTGAATAGCCCTGCCAATGGTTCTATTGTTTTCAAGCATCCATTTATACCCACAAGCTCTTCGTGAAAAAAGGAGAATCGACAGTTAACGCAAATATGAGTATTATCCATCGTTCAATTCATAACGAATATCAAAACCCTGTCAGCTCTATAAACTATTTCTCTATTTACACTTTTTTCAGTTGCATGAAATCTCCCAAATATTGTTCATTCGTAAGGTTTTGCTGCTCCCTATTGAACAATATCCTGAGATTTTTCGTTCGATTTTCAATTAATAAATGCACCAATTGAATTACATATAAAAATATCATTTTCCATGCATATTTTTTCAGATATAATCATTTGCATCTTGTTTCAATAGTTTTTTTCAAGTATTTTATTTTTACTTCTATCATTTTTATCGACCAAGCATTACAACGCACTTTTTCTTAGTCATACTTGACTGTGCATGGCTTAGAAACGTACACTTGCGTTTAATCATAGATCTGTTAATTGACACAAAAAGTTTGATCTAGTCGAATGATAATTTCCGATCGTTTTCTTTATTTTCATGCATTATTTCAATCAATTTATTGTACAATGGGGATCAGCCCCATTTACGGTGCTATATAGTGACCTTCGTAGAACTGTACATTCTCTACTCTTTGAAAAAAGCAGAAAAACACTTGAATGGAAGCGACCGTTGCACCGATGGCTGTATATGGTCACTTCGAAGTCACTCTGATTTCAATTTTCTATTTTCATTTATTTAGTTATTTATTTATTCATTTGTCAGTAATAAAGTAATAAAACTTGAGCCGTTTTATTGTCTTCTGCCATTTGACGTGGATACTAGTAATTTTTTTATAGACATAAAATGATAGTGAATCGGCTGTCCAGTGGTTCTCAAATCATGTTGTAAATAGTTGTTCTTTCAGGGACTGATAGAAGCGTGTGACCATCGAGAATCGGTCACTCATCCGGGAAATCAAAGGCGTGCCACAATACAAAACACCGATCACTAATCGTCCAAAGCTTCACAGCTTTTGTTGACACAAGCGGAAATATTGCTGAAGTCTTGTGTTGTTGTACGATATATATAACCAACGTGGAAATAATTGTCGATGCTTTCAGCGTTCGACTACCTTTCATTAGTTATTCAAGGCATACTTGACATTCACCATAGTATCGTTATCTTCCTCACTCCATATACGAATGACAGCAAATTTTTATTTTACGCAGATACTGCATGTACTTGCAAAATTTTTTTTTTCCTATTTCATTTTTTTCCTATAAATTCCAGAGAACAGTTTTGTCGTTCACGGTATTACGTTACATCTTAATATTGCAGAAGGAAAAAATGAGCATCGGTATAACGACAAATAATTCATCGAGCTTGCCTTGATCGGTGTATAAAAATAAATGTCTACATTTGAATTTGATTACCTCGATCATTTATAGACTAAACTTTGTACAGCGTTAACTTTTGAATTCAATGAGTATTCTGTCAATTTCCCTATCGGTTTATTTCAGCCCGCAGAAAATGAGTGCATCACTATATCGTGATAAAAATAGTTGCAATTATTGTAAAGCAAGAATTAACGTAACGCCATTCATGATTAACTAGTTCCGCGTATTTTTCATTCTCGTCTCAATGTTTCGCTGCAATAGTGAGTGTCGAGTTTTGCAGTCTTGGAGAACTTCTCATGTGAACAGCCGTGATAAGTCTTGACGTCCTCGAACACACATACATGGCTACATCTTTCCATTCGATTTCGAAACCCTTGAAACTCTCGAGACAGGGACAAAGGATGTTTAACTCATACACGACGAAGAAAATTATCCACTAAATCCATACATTAAAAATCTTTATGAACATATTTTTCTAATGATGATTCATCTGGCCAATCTATGAGAAAATAATTAAAAATTCTACAGTCTGAATACTTAATTCCTAGTAAGCTATTAATATTGCCATCATTGAGACTTTTTTTCCACGACGTTAAGTCTCAATGGACATTTTACAACTTGCATTCCAAGAGTTCACTTAATTACTAATACTTCTCTGAATCTCCATTATGTATCGATATGCAAGACCTACGATATTGACACATGACTTGCTTGGGATTCAAACCCAATCTTGGAGATTCAGCCTTATGAGGATATCACAACGACCGGTCGGATCAAAAGCAAATAGTTGCTTCCTCTATCAATATTTTTAAAGACAAGCTCCTTATAATCTACAATTTGTTTGCTTGGCAAATATGTTGTGGTGAAATATGTGGAAGGTGTTTAGACCTTTGAAATGTTTGGAATGACAAGTTGAAGAAAAATCTCTATTGTTTTGTTTTATGTTTGAAAACAGAAAAAACAATTAAACGTCTTTTTTTCTCGTGAATTACTTGTGCCAGAATTTTGTACTTTTATTTTTTACTATTTTTGTTGAAATACAATAAAAACAATCGCAGGCTTACTGCATATTTTTCTCAACAGGCTCCAAACTGTTTTTTATTTTATTTTCAATAACAATGGACTCACATTCAGGACACCTTGTATTTAAGATGCAGTGTCTGAGCTGATAAGCTATTGGATTTTCAAATTCCATCGTTCAGTTTTGGAACTACAAACTCAAGATTATACTAGAGCTTGGAATAATATTTGCGTTACAACGCATCCAAGATTATCGACGTCTCCGGCACTGAGAGATATGTACGGGAGTACGTGAGAAAAATACTACGAGATACGGTTGAATTTTTTTTTTTCTTTAACAAAAGTGACCATGAATGTTTAACAGGAAATTCTCGGGGTCAACGAACATGAATTTAGTGCAACAAAGATATTCAACAATAATTTATATTCTCTTCTAATCATTTAAAAAATAGACACATCTTTTCCTCCCCTCTCTTCAATTAGGAAGTGAGGCTTCCTGTTCGAGGGACAGAATCATTCGTTTTTTTTTTCCAAAATAGAGTTTATCTCATGAGGACGAATCGAAGAATTCTAAATTGTTGAGTATTTTGAAGGAATATGTTTTTATTATTCTAACAACTTCAATCAACTCATCTCTTCCATTTTCTTCGAATTTCGTGCTGGCTTAAAAAAATTTACTTGTGCTCACACTGAATTCGATTAATGAAGAAACTATTCGCTGACAAACGAATAGAGTGGCGATTCAGCACAACCAGGAGACGATGTATCTCTGGAATACAAGTTTTTGAAATAAATATTCTATCGTCTCGAATGAAGATAATTCTCAGATACATTCCACGTGAATTATAACCGTCAAGGGATAGAGGATCGAAAAAAAGACGGATCATCTGGTGATTATGCAGGAATGTTGAAATGGTCGAATGTGTTTATTTTGTGTTTTTTCAAATTTTCGATAATATCGCGCTCATTGAAGAAGGGAAAAATAAAAGAAAAATAGTATTCTCTTTATGTCCAAGCATCAAGATACCTCAACCTTCCCTCTCCTTCACCTCCAGCCATTTCGCCCCACCATTCGACGGAAGTGGCTCTATTTAAAAGTGAAAACGTCGTGAAAGATGTGGTGTTGTATTGCACGCGTTTTGCCCGCGGAATCTCGACGACCACAGTCGAGAGTCGATCTTGGGCCCGAACGGACCCAGAGCGAACGAGTCATTGAACCATCCATCTCGGTGTCCTAACAGTATCTGCAGTTCTACGTGTTTTGTTATTTCCAATTGTTATTTACATAACGCAGAAGGCGCTAACTTTCACCGAGATGTTGAGGAAAATTTTGCTCGTTCTCGCCGTGGTCATCGTGATTACCGAAGCCACACAAGTCAGAAAATGCTCAAACGGTGAGTTTTAACAATTAATAATCCATAAATATATATAAATGAAATTAAATTCAAACAATTCGATAAAAGACTCCTTGTTTTTATTGAGTGGCATCTGTTTAATTGAGGAATTCCATCACAATTTCGAATCGGCACAAAAAAAACATTGTCTTTTATTTGTTTGTAAACAGATGCGTGTTCCTTGTCGAGGGAAAATTATATGTCTTTGCCAACATTTATATCTTTGCATATATTTAAATATCATAGCTTTTTAAATATATGGTTAGGAAAACGATGTTATTCCATTGCAAAAGCATTATTTTAACAAAGTTTACGACATACAGAAGTAGGAATTATACAAATTATCTAAAAACGATGATCTACCGATATTATTTTGAAAGGGACATAAATCGCGTGCTATTATAGCCGAGAGTATGTGATTAATATACACTTGGTGCAGCCAAGTATACACTGTTTATAATTTACAACACCGGAGATTTAAGATTTGTCACGAAACTCGAAAGCACTTCATACCAACTTTAAAGTTTCTTCTTTCGCTGCTTTTTTCTTCATTTTTTAAAGCTCGGTACGTCGATTCCCCGGGTTTCTCTCGTGACCTATGCCACGTGTCTTTTTCTAATGAGCAGTCCCCGTCCGGGACGTTCACTTAATTGCAACAATTTAATTCCTGAGTAAATGCACGGTGTATGCCTCGTGGGGCGATTTAGGTAGGTGGACATTCGTAGCGTGTGTCGCGTGTTTCCTGCACTCAAAATATCGCCTCGTATATAGCAACAAGAGGCAGCCTTACAATCACAGGGAACCCACAGAAGAAAACGTCTCGTTTGTTTGCGTATTAAAAAAAAATAATTAAAATTGAATAAAAGTTATTTGAAGTAGAAACAAGAACTGCTTTCTATCGACGTAAAGCACTTTCTCGTGTTGAAAAAATTTTGACTGAATATTCTTCTCAAATCTGTATCTTTTCTTCGACGTTGAAAGTTTTTTTTTTTTACAATTCGACGAGAATATTCAAATTATAATTCTCGCTAAATATTGGCGTGAATGAGATGACGTAATTGTTAGTTACACAATAATCAGTGATTGTTATTAATATTTAGAAATATTGTTAAGAATAAATCCTCTCGTGTGCGAAGAGACTCGACTCATCGACTTGGAATCTTCTCGCACGAACCATTTGTTTTCTTCGACAAAATTCAATCGAACACTACAGATAGAGAATTAGCATAAAGTATATACACAAAATACAGGTCGACAGTGAGACTCGCGGGACCGTAAGTTAGCCTTCGAATAAGGTTAAAGCCAGCGGTTTTATGAACAAAGAGACAGCTCTTAGCCTCTCTCTGAGCAAGCAAGTTCAAGGCAAGCCACTTTATTGAGTATTGCGAATTCATGGACCAAGACCAGTTGTCGGGGACCAACGAGTGATTATTATAAAAAATAATCCTTACCAGGCTAACGTGAGTCATTTGTGTCCAGACCCATTTGAACTTCTGCGAATTTGATCAAAAAGGAATTTACGTGTAAAAGGTCTCGTTTTTTTCGTACTTTTCCGTTCGAGTACCGAGCGGCCGAGATCGCAACAAGACACGAATGACCCACATTTTTCGAGAACGTAAGCTTTTTACTGAGTCGCAGTTTGAATAAAGTTTCAATATTTGTCATGATGATTTTATTGAATGACTTTTGCAAACATTGGTCATCGGTTACCACGTTTTCTTGCTTCGATAATAATTTCGAATCTTTGGGATAAAAATGTCATCTGGATATTCCTTGGTAGGCTCAACATTCGTTGATTTTTCAAAAAATCAATCAGTCCATTCTTACACTTTCCGATCAAATCAATTATCATGTTTTTCTTTCTCAATAAATTAATTCCTATAACCAGTCCGATTTCTTTTCGTTTATTCAAATGAAGTAAATAAAGAAGTTTTTCAACCGATAAAATTTCTTTTTTAAATTGCACACCGCTTGCACAGTCCTCCAAGAAATATTCTGAAGAATTATGAAGCAAAATTTGACAAGGGTAGTTTGAAAAATGGTCCGTCGTTGTGGAAAGCAATATTTAGAGGTGAACGCGTTTCGGGGACGAAAACATTCTATATTCATGACAAAAATTCAACAGGATGTTTATCAGAGTCCAAATTTTGCAAATATTACACTGAATTTTTAATTTTATTTATTTTTTCATTCCAAAAGCTCCAAGGAAAAAGAGATCAGTTTTTTCATCTAAAAAATCCCGTTCAGTTTTGAGTTGAATTCTTCAGTTTTTAACGTGACTGATGATATTCCATCAGCAATACTCGCATAGCAACTGCATAACTCGCAAATTAACGGGAGGCTCACGTGGTTAGAGGACATACAAGAATTGATCTTGCCATCTCACATGCAGAATTCCTATAATTACTATAATTTCTTGATGATCGCTACGAATCTCGCTGCGCAATCAGTTTCACTAGTTGTACACGATGAAAAAGCAAATAAAGACAACATATGTGGCACTCATCGAGTGAATAATAAATGCATTTGCGTCAGACCGTAAAGTTCATGTTGCGCTATTTACATAGTATCGTTTCGTTTCATGTTATATACATGAGTCAATTTTTTCCACAGAATTTATGGGCTTTGCGTTACTAATAAACATTCGGAAAAAATATAAGTGAGATAGAAATGTAGGAAAAGTTCCACGTTTCTATAATTAAAAAATCGGAGAGAAAGAAGATCCGAAGATTTTTTATTCAAATTCAATCAAAAACTAAATAATTCGTAGTAATGTTATTATGTCATTTTAATTTTTCAGCCAGAAGCTTCCAGGGTATAAAAACAGTCGACATTACGAATTGCGATAAAACGCCGTGCAAGCTGAAAAAAAATACAAAAGTTGCGATCCAAGAGAAATTCGTTCCAGACCACGACGTCAAGAGTTTGACAACCTCGGTTTACGCCACTATACTCAGTATCCCACTTCCTTTTATCGGTGTCGACGGCACGGATGCATGTGCAAATATCTATTCTACAGACGACAAAAAGGTCGGATGTCCTCTGAAGGCGGGCACCGAATACGTTTACAAGAACGAATTTCCTATCCTAGAATTGTATCCCAAGGTACGAATATTTCTTGATTCGTCAACTGTCAGAGCAGCAGGGACATTAAAAAAAAAAAAAATAATGATATTATAATTTTCTTGGAAATAACTTTATACAATTTTTCTCTTTTTCGTAGGTTTCGCTAGTCGTTAATTGGGCTCTGAAAGAAGGTGACAAACAAATCACTTGCTTCGAGGCACCATCCAAGATCGTGTAGTAAACCTCATCGCCTAATTTTTACCTTTTTTTCGATACGACGTCATTCTTTTCGTCATTAGAGGCGAAGAGAACCAAACAACGAGCTTTTTTTTATAATTACCTACGAAATATCTCATGGAAAAGCGATCCACGAGAGCACTGTACACAAAGTTTCAATTTTTGTGGCAGAAACACACGGCCACCAAATAACTATGACCTGATTATTTTAAAGAATAAAATACCTACGATTTTTTTCTTTTATTATGTGCTTCTTCATTTTTCCATCAAACGGTTTGTTTTTACGAAAACAAATTTCTTGATAATGAAACTTCGTACCATGTGCAAGAAAAACTCTTCTACTAACTGAGCTCAATGGGTAAAATCGTGATCGTGACACTACTCGAAAGATGGCGACCTCTGGAGACTTTCCATCGAACACAGATGGTCGATTTTCTCCTCTGGTAATATTTGTGAATTTGTGTTGTATTTGTTGGATACATACACGATGTTTTTATAGTGCACTTATGTTGGCTCTGCCCCCAAACATGACTGAACCCATTGAAAAATAATCGAATAAAACATTTCACTGACCCAATTAATTTGATTGATTAAAAGTTACCTGATCAATTTTTGAGAATTTAATTAAATCATTGAAATAATAATTGTAATGGGGTTTCGCTTCACTCTCAAGAGTTATAATTGCCATTTGAATAATTAAACACAATAAATAATAATTACATGTTCATATAAAGAAAATTCTCGTTGGTAGCCCCGATTGAGTATTCGTGATAGAGTTATTACTTTTACATTTACATTGACGAATGTAATTAACTTTGCATATTGTATAATAGGTTTCTTATTCGATTGGCTCAATAAGTTAAATTTTACTGTACAACTTGTGATAAATATTAATATCCATATTTAAACCGGTTTGATCGTTACGTATGCATGCATTTTCGAAGTTTTTTAGGTGACCACAAATTGATCAATCCATTAATCAATCTCTCTATCTATTTATCATTATCATCCACCTTCCCACGGTATTTTCAAGCATATCAGAATCGAGCTATTTGCTAGTGTCCATCCACATTTTATAGCATGACAAGGCGCACAGCTTACAGGAACGAGAGAAAGAGAGAAAAAGATAGGGAAAGACGGAGAGAGAGAGAGAGAGAGGTAAGTGAGACGAGAAGAGAGCACATTTGGCGGAAGCTCCCTCGTAAAAAGCCAATAAATACCGTCAGATAGGGTGAACCCTTCGTCGGAACTCTCATCGCAATAGCTTCAGCCAATCGTTTACTCCCTCGAAAAACGCGAATGCCTCTGCAGTACTTCGGTATTCTTGCCGTATTCTACAAACTCGCAGCATCGCGAATGGATAACGCGTATCGTATATATAGTTACACACTAAGCTCTACGCCCTACGATTCGTTCCAAAGCAATAATCTCTTTTGTCTGACTCTTTGGCCAGTAACGTCGAATCTATTTTTCGAATACTAGTTTTTATTTTTTCTTTACATACAGTGAACCGGAGCTTTTATTCATTTTTTTCATAGCTGCCAAATAAAATACGGTTCAACACGTTAACACGTTTTTTTTTGTTTTTTTTTCCGATCACGTCAGCCCTTGGTCGCTTGTATCAATGAATTTATTCTTCAAGATTATAACAATTGAATTGAAAAGAAGAAAAGTTTACTTTGGTTCAAAGTGGCTTTCATAATTAGTACGTTTTTCAATAAAGATAAAAAGCCGAACGAGAAATAGATTCTATATTATTCGGTAAGGAAATGAAGTTGAATGGATAATAATATTGAAACGGCAAGAGGAGTTACAGTTGTTGTGTACGAAGGGAAAATGATATTTTACAAAAATAAAAAAAAATATACTCATACTATTCCCGTCAAATTAAGAAATCAGACGTTTCGAAATGTAGGTCATGAATGTGTAGAATCATTCATGCAAATATAAGAAAAAAAAGATGTCTATATTGTGAGCTTTGACTTGAAAAGGGGGAAGGTGTCGTAGGTAGCGAAAGAGCTACGTACTGCCACTGATATAAAGAGCTACAGACTGAGGTCGACGCCTCGTCATTACGACTACGTTTCTCCATGGCTCGATCGTCGTAGTGGCTTCTCTCGTATGTGTCTATCTAAATCTTGCTTCGTTGAGATCCTCATCGCAATGCAAGCGAACGAGCAAACGAGCGAACAAGCGAGCGAGCGAGAAAGCTTCGGCATTTCATGGACTCGCACGCAAACTCGTTTGCTACCCCTCCAGCTCGTACTATCCAGAACTGTTCTATGCCACATTCGTGGCGTTGCCGTGTCACTCAAGAAAATATAACTTTCAGTAACGACAGGAGTGTCCCTAGTCTTTCTTTCTCTCTCTCTCCCTCTTTCTCTTCCTCGTTTCATTCGTCGTCTTTACTTCTTTAAGATATTTTTTTTATCTTTTTTTTATGTTTTTTCACTCTTAAACCCTTTCGTGAACTCTGTCAGATGTCCTCTCTCCGTTTCTGCTGCCACTATCCTTATCATTCTTTCACCATACTCTCTTTTTTTCCAATATTCATTTATGTCTCACATTTACCACGTCGGACTTTCCGTTCTTTCTGAATTCTACTCCTTTTTCTCTTTAACTTTTTCTATCTCTCTATCTCTTTACCATCTCGAGTTTTATTTCACTCTGCCTTTATTGTAAATTACAATTATTTGTCTTTCTTACTTTTTGCATCTCGCCCTCCAGCCCCTTTTTCTTTTTTCTTCTGCTTCGGTTTTTCTACAAATTTTTTCGCAATAATTTTTATTGGTCTCGATACTGAAATGCAAGTGAAAAAGTTTTCAAGATCAACGTGACTTGCTCTGTAACCTGTAAGGGTTCGATGTCTTTTACTTATTCTCCCCATCCGCGTTTTGTTCGATCTTTTTTTTTTTTTTTTATTCCGCTGTATATGATTCCTATACTTCTGTACGAGGTCCCTCACCCCAAACACTGTACACATCTCGTTCAACGAAGCCAACCATACGATAGACGAGAGATTCCGAGAACGTTCGCCTACCTCGATGCCATGTACTTATACACGTCGACAGCTCAGAAACACACAGGCGTCGATTTCGATGCTCCACTTATTTTCCAGACTCTTTTACGCGACATTTTTTATTTCTTCGTTAAAAATATTCTACGTACTTTCTATGACTACTCATGTTGTCACTTCGTTTTTCACATACGAATGATTTTTTTCCACAACTACGCTTCGGAGAATCAACGTCAAGTAGGTACGAAACTGCTCGAGCAAAAAAAAAAATCGAATTGCACGCTATGCTTATTCACTTATTTATTGAAACACGTATTCGCTCAACGCTGTTATTATGTTTTCGTGAAAATAGACATTTTTATCAATTTTATTTGCAATATAAATCACTCGAAATGATATTATCAACCGACATTTATTGATAAACGCAATGAAGTATAGAAATTGCATAATTTGTTAAGAAATAATATTTTTTTGATTCCAATTCTAATTGTCCCTGTTTATTAGCATCAGTTCGCATCAAAGTTTAGGGTCAATGGTTAACGTACACGCAATCTTGACCTGGAGAATACAATAAGAGTGTAATGTACACGCTGCGAGTTACAAGCTTTAGTAAGTGCCTGATTTCCGGTCACGAAGGTCTACGCAATCGTTCTATATATTGTACTGGCACACGTCCACGTTCTGCTTAATGAACACGTACCTAATACGAGCGATTCAACAGCTTAATAATACACGAAAAATATGATTAGTCATTTGAATCCTTGATGCCATTCAGTCGCAGTAATTGCTGATTATATTACTGCAATCAGTGTTAATTCCCTTCATCAACCATTCTTTAATTACATGGCAAAAAAAAAACAGGCATAATGAGCTTCATCAATTAGAAAGTTGACTAAAAATCGTAGCTTCAACTTTTCGAGGGTGTAATTCAATTTATCCTTCTCACAATTCACCCCAACATCGAAGTTGCTTCACAATTTCAAAAAGTATACAAACTCGCCCCCGATATTTGCATTTTGTGTGACAAAAGTATTGGAAAATATGATTTTCAATATTTTGACTTTTCTCCAGTTTCTGCAATGGCTTCGAGTCTACAAATTGAAATGCCGTTTGATTGATAAGTGCGTGGTCAAAATCCAAAAATAGAGTGTTTTTATTTGACGCCGTATGGCTTGCTTTTTAATTTCTTTCAAAGCTGATAAAAAAAAACGCAGAAAATAAATAAAACTATATCGGGTTACAATAAAAAAGATTTGCCCAGACTACACAAGTTTTACTACAATCCGTTTAATGAAGTGTGCGAATTGGACTAATCTATCGTACAAATTCTTTATTCTTTCCCTTGAATGTAACTCACTCACTCATTTGCGATATCAATCACTTTTTCCGCGTGTATTACATTCAAGCGCATATAATTTTCACCCTGCACCGCCCAACTGGGGCATGCACTTTTCTCATTGAGTACCCACGTTCTTATTTGAAGGCAACGAAATATTTGTTCCATTGTAGTAAAGGAATACCGGAAGATTACATTCTAACTACCAAAGTGTGAAAATCACGCGAGAATTGTTACCCTTCAGGTGTCGCTTTTATTGCAGAAAAAAAAAATACATACCTTTGGAGAAATAATTTGTCAAACTTTACACATTAAAGTGAATCGTATGAAATCTTGGTGTTTGCAACAAATCTGAGACCTTGGTTGGTATGAATATTTGTTCTGATTATACCTTTTCATTCTGGGCGTTAAATATATTTTGCATGTTTTAATTACAATCGAGAATCATTTTCATTCGCACAACACGACTTTAATCTCGATTAGTCTCTTTATTTGATTAAACCCACATTTTCTGTTTATCTCATTTTTTACCTGAACCTTTTGGTGCTGAAATGTAAATAAAAAACGTAAAAACTTATGCTCTCGTTTGGTAATTGTTTTTTGTCTTTTTAAGTCCGACAAAAAGATATTACACTCACACTTTATCGAATAAATAACTTGAAACTTAACGTAGAATAAAATTCTATGAAGAAACGAAGCTTTTTATCGAAAGGGGAGACGATCTTTCCGATGCGGGCCAAAACCCATAGTTTACACGATCTGGTAGCACACAAACCGCGAGCTCTGTGGCAAGGGGTTGTCAGTGTGATGCAGGGGAGGGTGGTTGCGCGTTTGTAGCGGCGCCGCCGTCGCCACTTCCTCGTTCGCAACCCCAGTCAGTGTGCCGTCCGCTTTCGGTCGAGAGCCACGTGCTATCAAGGGCATCTCGAAAATCTCGCCGACCCCGTCTTACGACTATTCGTCGTAGTAAATAAAAATATCGCAAATGCAGATTACGATCTATAAGAAATTTTTTTTTTCAATTTTTTTTTGATTCTCGAATAAGAACCACGAATGAAACGAAATATCGGGCAATGTAAACAATGGACGATGTAACATTTGAGTGTCAATTCGAACCGGTCGATATCTTATGCTAATTGAGTTGAAATTATGACCCCATGACAGATCATTTTTCGAAATAACAATTTAAAAACACTTCCAACCTTTGTGATAGCAACGTAATTATCATTATAAATATATAAATCCATATTTCAAGACTTTTAGATAAAATAACAAAAACAATATTGGGTGAAAGACTCAAAGAAAAGAATGTTACGATGGCGAATGGGTCACTTACTTCCTCCCTACGTTTTCTACTACTTATTTTCCTTCTTACACTGCCCAACGTCTTCAACGAAACTGATGAATGCCTGAGGATTTCTTAATTCGTATTACTTTCGTCATAAATTATATTCCACTAGCCAAATACAGTGGCGTTTAATTTGCGAAGCATAAACGAAGATTTCGGCCTATTTAACGATTCGTCGAATGATTAAATTTCATGGATTTGGAATTTCAAACAACTTTAATCTCGAAGTATAAGCAAAGTGCATTGGAGATAAAAAAAAAAATACACAGTACAGATAGATTTGTAAAATTTTATGAAGCAAAAGAGTGAACGAAGAAGAAGATTCTTGCAGTGGTTGTTTGTGCTCGGTTATGGTGATTTCATCGGTCGACCCGGGAGTGCCAGAGGGTGTTTAAGCTTCGGCGGTTAAGCCACGATGGTTGTCGGTGGTTTCTGGTGGTGGCGCGCGGTTTGGAACCAACCAGATTCGCGTTTCTCCTTGTTGCCACTTTGACGAAACTTCGAGGAGTGAAAAAAAAAAACGAGGCTTCGTAATTTGAAGAAAATTTTTGGTCGATCTTCGAAATTACATCTCGTCTTCCACCTGGATCTTCTTTATTTTATTTGATAAGAATTAAAATAAGGAGACAGCTTATCGATCCCTCATTACTGTACTCATCTTATTGGCATCAAACTTCAGTTTCGAAAAATATATGTATATATTGAAATAATACGACCCACATTTCCCCATCAATACCTCGAGATAGAACAAGTCATCCATAGCTGAAGGAGGAAGAGAGGAACTCGTAAAATTTTCCGATCGACGAGAAAACTTTTGGGTCGAGCGGATTTCCGTCGTAGAGCATTCTTATATACATATATATTAAAGAGAATGAGAGTGCAAGAGATAGAAGAGTGAAAACTCTCGATGGACGTCAATTCATCCGACAACTTCCCACTAACAAGAGTGACAAGTGAGAATCACCTAGTGATTCGTGATTATCGTCGAATTCGTTGAACGGGGACAAGCTTTTTAATACGCTTGAGTTAATTCAGTGTGACAGTTGAATTGAAATCTCGAGTAATCTGACAGTGCTGCACAAAAATTGGATGAAACGAATTTAAAAACAATAATTGCAACGTACAGTAAAGAGGATCAGTGATTGCATCGATCAGTGACTAGTGTTTTCGTGCACGGTTCAAAAAGATCGT
This sequence comes from Campoletis sonorensis, assembly GCA_013761285.1. Taxonomy (NCBI): domain Eukaryota; kingdom Metazoa; phylum Arthropoda; class Insecta; order Hymenoptera; family Ichneumonidae; genus Campoletis; species Campoletis sonorensis. The sequence continues at coordinate 4,369,747 of JACEOJ010000085.1, forward strand.
TGAATTGGTTGTTTTTTCACAAGTGCGATAAAAGTGACCAGTGTTTAATCGCGACTTGTGATTGAGTTTATTATTAGAATTAAAAAAAAAAAAAAAAAAAAAACAAAAGAAAAGAAGAAGCATTAACGTAAAAATATAAAACATGTGGAATATCGTGTTCTACTTGGGACTAATCGACGCAATAGTTTACGTCGGTAGCGCCAGGATCGACAAAATCGGTAAGTCGTTTTCTCCCCCCATTTCTATACCATTTATTCATTAATCCTGAAATGACAATGAAAAATTCGAACTCCTTTATGGTTTTAGTTTGTGCTTTGATATTATTCAATTTTCAGCATAAAAATCATGCCCTCAAACATCGAGGTTTGATTTATTGTAAATAGATGAACATGTGATAAATAAATATTTGTAATGGATATGAAATCTCTGTAACGTTAGCATTCTAGAAATTCACTTTACCTCAGCCCAGAGTACTAAATTTGTTTTGTGCGTTGTCATACATATTCATGCCTGTGATAATCCGATCGTTGGGATATTAAATTAGGTCGTTCTACAAGGCGAAACAGGGTCCAAACTGTTCACAACACGTGCCTCATATTCACAGCTCATCCTTCATCATCCATCAAATTTTTTCAACCTTCCTTACCACCTCTGCCCTTTTACCTTTCGTTTGAACTTTAAATACTTAATCTACTCGTCGATCTTTATCCAACAATCAAAATTATTCTGCCAAACCAATTTCAGTCGACGTATTTCTTTGATAATTACAAAAACTCATTAATAATTATGTGTTAATTTTTTTCGTGGGATCCTTCCAAATTATGTTGCACTTATTTGACCAATTTCTCGAATCGCCCTAGTTCAGTTTTATTTAGTAAAATCGCTACAAAAACAGATGACAATTAAAACGCACGCATACTTGACATTATCGTTGATTAGATGGAAGGGAAGTGTGCGTGCATGAGTAAAAAGTGCGACCGAGGGTTACTGGGGAACGTCTATCGGAGGTTGCAGCAAAAGAAGTTGTGTCGAGTGGAAAACTTGGATGATAAGAAAAGAGGATGAAACGAGGCTAAGAGAGACACTGGACCACGGTGCTCGTTGAATTTTCAAGGGGAGGGATTAAGGGGACGAGCGAGAACGAGAGTAAAAGAGAGGACAAGAGAGAGAAAGACTGAGTTCCTAACAGTTTCTGAGGGGGTTGAAGGAACGTCTTGGAAGTTTAGACACACGTTTTCTGGACGTGAAGAGGTCCTTTCGCCCTTAACTCCCTTTGCCCTCTCGCCAAATCGTCGCTGCGAGCTGCATTCGTTTTATTTTCTCTCTTTTTTTTTCCTCGTCCGTTGCTCGAGCCTCTGTTACAACTGCCAGAAAAGTTCATTGTTTGACATATATATAATGGTGTTACCAGTGCAGGATACAGGTTACGAGGGTGAAGAATATCGGATGATAAGAGCTTTAAAATTTTCAGAACTTGCTGCATTAGAGCGTGAATACATGTTATCGTTCACAACACTTGCGAACATCCACTTCCAACAATTTTTATTTTCGATCTTTTCCAAGCGAACGTTCATTGTACTGTAAAAACAAAACGAATTCACTTTTTTTTCGACATGAAAATAATAAAAAATATTTTTTTTCTCCTAAACGAAAGGACGAGGGAAAAAAATCGATAAAAGGTGGTGAAACGCCAACTATTGCACAATCCATAATTCACAATGAGCCCTTCTGGTTTACTGTATTCCAGGGGTAGTAGCACGATGAATAAAAAAATCGTCTAACCTTGCCATGCGAATCGTCTGCCTCGACAGTTCTCGTTTTTTCAGCCAAGTTTAACGAACCGATAACTCATGGTTTTCACTTGACGAAACATTTGCCAACCCTTAAACGCAACTCTCTTCAATTCCTCACGCATACTGATTTTTTCGCCCCTCATCTTTACACCCTCTCTTCGTTGCTGTGCTGTTTTAATTATGAAAACGACAGCGTTTCTGCGGAGTCAATTCAGAGCTACGTTTTCATTCACTTTTCTATAACATCTCCTTTTTTTTATCAATTAATAAAAGAATGTACGGGAAAAAATTATATTGTAAGGATTACAAAAATCTGCAATCATTTTCAAGCTCGTATTTCTATCTTCGTAAATAAAATTACTTGTTGTATTTATTATTGAAACCTGCGGTGTGCATATTTTCAAGACGAATGAGATTTTTATTTCTCAGCATACGAACAGAGCAAAGTCAACGATTTTTATTTGAAAAATGTACAATGTGCATGCATTTGTTTTCCAATGCGGATTTTTATTGTTTCTTTTTTCTTTTGTTTCCATATATTCGTATACTCCTTTAATGGATGCGCTGAGAAGCAGCCACTTGGTACAGCTAACAACCCGAGTTTCGTTCCCACGCTTTTTCCTACCAGTGCATTCTTTGTTTTTGTACCCCGCGGGCAACCGGAAAGTATCGCACTTTTGTAGCATCGGCAAACACATTTCAATGTTGTTTCGTATAACAATTATTATTCCACACGAGTTCATGTGATACGTTTTAAACATTCTTACCCTCAAGGATTCCATATTTTTCTTTACGTAATAACTTTCGCGTCTCGGCATGTAGGTCGCGCTTGGCAATAATTAGATGCTTGAAAAAATTCTTTTTCTTTCAATAACACAACGTGCATATAAATGTCTATACGCTTTTCAATTTTCTAGGATTAAGCTTTAAAATGATGGATTGAAAATATTGTTTAAAGTGAAAGTAAAGCCTGGGGATTATTTTGCTTAATCAAAATTTTGTTTTCGCAGCACCTTTCTTGTTGCTTTTTTCTAATTAGAAATTTCATGCCACGGTGCACAATTATTTGAGCTCAGGTTGAAGAATTTTTTTGACTCGTGATATAAAAAATAAATAAGCAAGAAAAAAAAGCATCGTGAAACTTTGAGTACGAAGCTTCATAAAAAATAGTGTTCTACTCCGACAATTCACCACGATGAAAGAGATTCTCGTGGTATTTGTTGGTGCCAATTTCTGAGGAGGGTTGAGTGATTCTTGGAGCCATCTGACTATGTGCAACGCGGCGGATGAAGAGAAGCCTGACGGAGTTTCTTCGAGCGCGAACATAGGGCAAAGGGATGAGAGAAAGCGAAGAGAAAAAGAGAGAGAGAGAGAGAGGGAGAGTGATGAGGGGTGTAGAGCCAAAAGAGGTAAAAACCGAAGACGAAGTAAAAAGCGAGAAGATTATACGAGGGTGAGCAGCTCTTTGCCGGCTGTCTCGCGTCTGAGATCGATGAACGCAGATTGAAAAGGAAGGGTGAGCGAGAAGAGGGCTTTATCTTTTTTTTTTTCTCCCATGACTCCGTGACGAGACAGGGGCTCAAAAGGAGAACGATAGTCAAATATGAGTAAAAAATAAAAAGTATCTGGCTTTTGGCTTATTTCCGTACTTTCCTTTCATGACCCGTGCACACTTTTTCGTTTTATTTCGGCCCAATTGTTTTTCTCTGTACAAAAATAGTGAATGATTGACTTACTACGTTTTCAAGCTCGTGAAATTTTTTCTTATTATTTTAGATGGTAAATCTCATTGAGGATTTCGTTTTAAAAATTCATGTTAATCTGAAAGAAAAAAAAATGGAAAATTTGACCTGATTACAATAAAATATATGCACGTGATATATTTCTTCACAAAATATATGCAAGTCGCGGAAGATTTTCTCGTCGAAATATATGTCGCATATTTTTTCCATAAATATTATATATTCGTATATACTTTCCATAAATCGGTGGAAGCTCCGTGGCTAGTGCTGCCGTCTCTAAACCAAAGCGTCGAAAGGTCGACGACTGGAATCTCGGTCTCGTAACAGTGTTCTGAATAAATATATGAACGTAACTGAACGTCAAATATCTTCATGTTAATTATTACAATATGCAGCCGATTATTACAAAGCAATTATTACAATAAAAATCGAGTAAAAATATGAATGTTCGGTGAAAGTTTAATTTTTAATTTTAATCAATTATTTCAGGGTAATAACTTTTTTATTCGCAAGTATCGAAAAATTAAAAATTCGATGAATATCAATCATAAGATTACAAAAAATCAATACTGTGGAAAAAAAATTGTTTGGGACCGCAAGTTGTTAGGATGTTGGCAATTTTGTCTTTTTTCTGATCATGTTTCGCCTTTTTGACAGTAACTTGTTGGAAAAAATTAGTTTTCACCCATATGATTGTTTGAAAAATCGTGAGGCCAAACAACTCGAGGAATTCCATTTCCAAGGTCGTGAGCATTGAACTCACGTAAAGGGGATTAAAAAAAAGGCAATAAAAAAAAGAAGGTTCCAGGGTTGGATTGAATTGAATTCGAAGGGGATATCGTTTCGCAGAATTCGTATATATCCAAGTTTTTAGTGTATCGAGAAAAGAGGGGTTCGGTTTATTTCCTATCACAGTTTCGCGAGTCAAAAAGTGTTACTCTTTTGTCTGCTGGAATATCTTTTATATTTTCGAAAATAGGTGGAACGTGGAGATCGGGGAAAGAACAAGGTGGGAAAAGAAAGAGTAGATCGTATTCGTAGGTGAGGATAAGAAAAGTAACTGGAAAGAGACTCTTGCAAACAGCGAAGCAAAAGGAGTAGAAAAGTTATTCTCGGCCAAAAATATAGTGCAAAGAATATCAAATTCTCCACGAACTTGTTCGATTAAAATTGAATTCTCGTTGGTTCGACAAAGTCTGGATAAGTTGAAATGTCGTTATTTTCCAAAGTTATTTTTCACTATTCGACAAGGTGAAACTTATAATGATAAAATATTGTAAAATTTTATTAACACAGCAGCAACAAACTGAAGATTTTCGTTCTATTGTATAGTTTCCGAAGCTCTAGAATTTTGCGCTACACTGAAATGAGATTGAAAGAGACATAACCAAATGATTCAACATCGAGTCCACTTCCAATTTTTTTTTCATCCTGCTCGAATGTAATTTACTTGGAAACAAAATGTGCCAGTTACCAGAAGTCTTTGGCTCCTATGATCTCACAGTGGTTTTCACTGCTCATGTCTTTCTTTTTACCTGGTGTCCAATTGTATTCCTGAGGCGAGAAATTGTCTGCGCTCTTGTTTCTCAAACGCGAATGCGAGGAAATAACTAAGCAAACTGAGAAATGTGAAACGAGAGCGACAGCCAGATGTGTATCTCCAGATGTGAGTGTGTGCGTGTGTGTGTCAACGGGAAAATGTCTGTAGCAAGCGAAGCAGTGTCCCAAGCTAGAGAAAGAAAAATACCGGTGGTTCAAATAGAAGCGGCAAACATGAAAAAGACTAAATGAAAAATGTGCAAAGCAAAGAAATTTGAAAAATTAGACAAGTCCAACTTCTTTTTGGCCAGCTGAGCAGACATTTTAATTAATAAAAGGAGTATCTAAAAAATAGGGAAAATCCAGTCGAAAAAGAAATCCTGGACGAACAAAAAAACATCATAACACAAAAGATCTGTTTACGAATTTTGACTATTTTTGCCACGCCACATGTCAAGCATAGTCCAAAGTGAAATGAATGTTTGTACTTTACGAAAAACTTAGTACTTTTTTTTTTTTTCATCACCGGTCTCATTTCATTTCATTATTACACAAGCAACGATAATGAATACAGAGTCAAAAACAACTGCAATAATAATAGAAACGTTGATGAAGACACGAGAACATCGTCCACGGAAAAGCTCGTCACATAATCGCAATTACAAAACGTACGCGGTGCGTCACAGGTTTTAGTCTCATCTCAATGTTGGACCTCAGCATCTTCATCCATTTTGTTTGCTAAACGTATACTCACCGTAGCCATTCTTCGGGTATATTATTGTTTATTTTCTCGCACTGAAAGCTCTGCTCTCTTCTCCTCCTTTCGGCTCATTCTCATTTCAACACCGCACTCGGTAGATTACCTCTTTGTTTCTCCAAGAGTAGTCCCTGGATAGAGCTTTCTTCTATCATGCCGAAAGTCAACGCATTTCAACATCACGCCGAGCCTCGAGAAGCTTCTGATTTCTTTTTGAGGAAATAGAACCGAGAGCATATTTATTTCCATTTTCAAAGCCTCGAAATTTCGACATTTCATCTCAATTTCGTGCAAAATTTGTTGACCCCGGTAGCGGGTCAGGAAAACAAAAATGAATCACCAGATCTTTTCATCTAACCATTAAACGTTGAATTGTCGAGGAACTCAGACCTCTAACAAAACTTATTAACATTAAATTTGTAATAAAATGAATGAATTTTAATTCGATTGAATAAAAGGATCCTTCGTTCACTTTCGGGGGAACATTTAATAACACTAATAGCTGTATCTTTTAAAGAAAATAAATATTGCAGCAGGTTCTTGAAATCTGATATTTCCATTAATTATTGAATCCACTCAAGAAAAACTGATCCCGGTCAGCACGTTCAAAAACTCTTATATCTCGAGATACATACATAGCGAAAATGATTTTGGTCCGAAGAACCTTCACCGTTTATGCTTTTCGTAATTGGAGGACGAGCATTCGTGTCCCGAAATCGTTTGACCTAAAAGAGCATGAGGTAAATAATCTTTCTCGGTCTCCTCCTTCATCTTTAAATAGAAGACGACGAAGATCAGTCTGAACGATGCTTCGTGTCGTAGAAATGAAAGACGTTCACAGTTCGTACATCAAATGTCATCTTCGGTCAAAGAACAGTTTGGGCAAACCGACGAAATTGAACCTTGCACTATTTTGCTGAACGATTTCCGACATTCGATCCTGACTATTCCCTCCAACAGTTGTCTCAGCTTTTCCAGGATTTAACAAACATTCGCTTTGCCAAATTGATAAAAGCCAGCTCTGCTGTTTTTCGAAATACCTCAACATCATTTCACGGACGTGAACCTCTGGGTAGAGCCAATAAGGAGAAAAAAGTGGTCACGTAAAAGCAGCATTGAATTTTTGCTGAATAAGCCTGGCGTTGAAACGTTGTCGTCTTGGAATTAGTGCTTTCATGCGTTTATTTACCATGACGTACTTGTTAATTTCTTTTTTCTTAGAATCGCTTATTTGCCCAGCAAGATTAAGTCGCAAGAATGATTGAATGAAATATCATGAAAGTTTCAAGCTGTATGAATTTTCCAACAAAACCAAATCGAATATTTTTCTTCCTTCACAAACTTCTCCCTATATTTTATTTACGGTTATTCATTATTCCTTACGTCCAATAAACGGAATACGAGATATACAACTCGTCTGCAGTGCTAATTGCAAAAAGTATTCCACTGCAGACAGTCGTAGAAGTATGAAAAAGATTTTTTTTTTTTTTTTTTCTTTATAAACCAATGAATAATTCTAGTAACCTCGTCTCAACGAGTTTTGCGCCTCTAATTAGAATGCTGCTCAGAAAAAAAGAAGGAAGAAAGTTATCCTTGAATTCCTCGTTTACCTCGAAAATTGGCGTTGAATTCTACCTGGATTCTACTCTTTGTTCGGACGCTACATCCATTCGGTTGCAATGAGCTTCTTTCCCTCCTCACCCCATCGTTTTCCCTCGCGCTCTCTGTTGCTGACATACTTTCTCTGCTTTTCGACCTCTCTTTTCCTCTTATTTAGATTCTCGCACGTGAAGCCACTCTCGCGTTTTAATCGTTCTCCACAATTTGGTAATGGTCGAGTGATGGCTGCGCTTTGGTTCAATGGACGGTTTCAAGAAAACGGAAAATAGAATGTCATTTCGTAAAATGTATTATCGAGTTTTGTTTCTTACCCTAATGTTGCAAAACTACTTAAAAATAACAGAGACAAACCATTTTTGCTTTGACTTTTCCATAAGACATACATTTTAGTGTCAAACGGTGTCAAAAATGATCCACACTCAAAGCCGTCCCACAGCATAAAACATGGGAAGTGCAGATTTGAAAATGTTGAGAACGTCGAGGCGTCATTCTGTTTTTCCCTGGTGTCGTACAGCGATGAAGAGAAAATTACAAGGGCTAGATTTTCTTGATGTTTACACCGTTTGAGAACACGCTCCAAGCTCCGTACGCAATAGGGTTTATTATTATATAAAGGCAAAATTCTCGTTATATCTTTTAACTTCCGTCCTTAGGTTGTAGTACGTGTACGAAATCTCTAGTGCCGTTTCTCCGCCACCGAAGCGGTATATCCGTTTACATTACGCTGCATAATTCATGGGGGATGTCATAGGGGGGCGCGAGCTGTATAATGGGCCACTGGACATTTTGGCTGGATCCCGCTATTGTTCCAGCTGTAGATTGAGAAGAGAACTAGTGCCGACGCCCTCCTGGACATTAAAGGGGCCAGAGCTATGGTCACAGCTTTCCTCATAGTTACACCAGCTCAACGCTGAACAAAACCCCGTTTACTATATCGCGGACACGAGGATCTGTACCGAAGCCAGAGTATCTGAATATAAGAGTAATCTCTATACATGAACCGACCGAGGCATTAACTATTTAGACCTTAAACGTCTTTTAACGAATCCACCGTAAAATGGGCTGTGTGCATTTTTTACACTTTTTGTAACTGACAAGAAACTAAGCACCACCAGAATCATACACGATCATAAATCGACATTCATTCATGGATGACATCACAATCAGAATCTTTAACATCGTTACAAGAAATGTTTTTTAAATTTTTTATATTTTAACGACGTGTGGGATATCAAAATAGTTACGGAATTAATGAAATTCGTCCATATTGTTTGTAAAATCAAAAAAAAAAAATTGTTTGTATGAGTCAAGATAACAGCGAAATACGAATTTTCTACACTTTTGTCGACAATCATACTTCGAACTCTTCCTTGAAGAAAGAAATATGTTTTTTTTTTTTCATTTTTTATATTTTTATACTGAATTATGACTGTGCAAATAAGATCTTGCAAATGATAAGATGATATTGATTGGCATTTGAAACAAATTATGCAGAATGACTAGTCTAAAAAATTATTTAGCATCTGCAAACTTGTCACCTCGACTGTGTGACAAAGCAGGTAATGTCACTAGTGATCTACTTTAACTATCACGATAATAAATCTAGAGTCCGGCTTTTATCGTAATTCTTGATCATAGTGTTACCTCTATGACTTGGATTTTAAAAGTGAGTACTATTTTTCCATATCTGCCTGATGCTCGAGTTAGTAAAAAAGGTTTGAAATTGAATATCGGATGAATCTCGTAAATTCCAGAATAACAAGAATTCTGAGACATACGTCATAAGTTTATAGCAGCACGTCGTTTCGATTAAATCCAAATCCTCCATAGCTCCAGTTGAGATTCAAATGTGAGAGCAAAGAGAGTACGAGAGACATTGAGAAATATCTCTTCAAGCGAGACTACAGGATGTAATTAATTTGCGGATCTTCGTGTCTCGTATACAATATTCTGTAGTACCTGAGAGAGCCGTATATCAGGAACCCTCGAAACGATATTCAGTGGATGAAGGAGAAGCGCAGGAAGGAAGAGAGAAGTTGAAGTCTTGAAATGGAGTGATATTTTATAATTTATTAACAGCCTACTATATTCACCTAATTTGGGGATGAAAATTGATAGCAATCACGACGTCTTCAAAATTGAATGTTGCCTGGGGTGTATTTCAATCGCAGTAAACTTTGAAATCATTCACCTATTCGAGCAATTTTCAATTGGAATTTCGAACTTTGATTCGGAAACGTGTCGGGCCGATTAATTAGTTTCTTTTGAATTGTGTCATTGATCGTATACACAGAAAAAGATTCAAGGGTGACAGAGCAAAATAGCTTTCGCGGAGCTTCTGCCTATGAGCGTATTATTTGAAACGCCGATTGCCTGGCTTATTGGGGCTGTTGGCTTTTCGAGAAAATTGTGCACACAGTCAACCCTCGATCTGGATTCCCAGATCGGCACGTTTCTCCCCAGTTCACGCCACCTATCCTGTTATAACGTTTTGTTTAGCTGCCAGGATTTGAGGCTTTTTTGAGGAGGGATCGCTGCTTTGAATGGCGAATAAGCCACCAGGCTTCGATATACGATCTTTCCTATCCTGTTTCTTTTCATTTCTCTCTCTTTCACTCCTTTCCCCCCTTTATCTCTTTCTCTCTATCTCTGTGTCGCGGTCGCTCAGTCACGAGTGGCGTGACATTTTTTCTTTCTATCTTCGTTCTCACTCACCCTCATCCAATACAAATACACGAACTCAAGAGACAATGCTGTGTGGACACTTTGACGTATATATGTGTATGTGTAACTTTCTACGTGTCCTGGATAGTGATTTAGCTTTCCCGTGCAGTGCTCTCTCTCTCTCTCTCTCTCAGTCCTTTCCTGCATGTCTCCTCGAAATCCGTTATGCTCTCAATGTCAAAACTGTTACCAAGCAAAAGGTCGTAATTCACTAGATATACGGTAATCATAACGTTTGTTATGCCCTTTTGTATTCAAGGTATCGATATCTGCGTGTATGCAGCCGTAACAAAGTATACATACGGCCGTGTTGTATATCCCAAGATTCGTTTTTCGGGTCACGAGTTTCTGGGGCTATCACGCTCGGTCCAATTGTTCGAAACATTCTGTCCTTTTATTCCTAGTGTTCTCCCTGTCCTCAGAAAGTAAGCGATCATTCCAAATCATATTCAACGCGAGAATAAATAATATTTCGAATTTGCTGTTTGCCAAACAAACATAAAGCGCGTTCTTCCGGATTTATATTCTTTTTCATTTTTCCATACAGATAATCCATAGCAAAAGCAAACATTGAACGAGCATGAATTTACGATGCTAGGCTGAAAAAAAAAATACGTGATTTGTACTTTGACACTGAACTTCGACCCAAAATTATGTTAATTCTCATAATTTAATCGATTTTTAATCAAAATGAGGATTTTTCATTCGTTTTTCAATTGAAAATCCACGACTTCGAATAGTTCGGAGCTGAGAAAAATATCGGACACTCTGAATTCTGAAAATGTCGTAATTTTGGTATAACGCTCGGCGTACGGTGAGGATCTTGTGAAAGAATCTCTTCCAAACTAGCTGACCTCGAGAACCACTTTTCTTCTCACCTTCGACCTCGGTATACTTCATTCTTACGAGGAAAAGCTTGCCTCCACCTCGGGGAATCCCGAGTTCTTTCAGTGTTATAGTTCTGGACAAGCCGTTATGTTCCAACGTAGAAGATTCTTCTCTTTCAGCCTCTTCTCCCTCTTTTCTTTTTGCCCCTTACCATGGCAATCTGTCGGTCTCACTCAACCGGACTATGTCCAGGACTCTTTATTCCCTACTTTATTGTTTTCTCCAGATTTTATTGGTACAACATTTTTCTTATTTTTCATCCTAAAACACGTTAAAATCTTCTTATATTCCTTTGTTTTTATGACTCCCAGAGGGGAGGATAATTGCAACACCGTGCGATTAGTTTTCTCGAAGTGAACTGTTTCCTCAATGCATCAGGAATCCCCGCTACTTTTAAAGAGAACCAAAAATATTCCGAACACTGAACATTCTAAAAATGATCGAAAGAGTGCTGAACACCCAAACGCCCAACAAACACCAAAACACCCAAACAAACGCATTAACATCCATTACTCGATTCATCCTAGAATTTAATAAAGCCACTAATATCGCATGTAATTATCACTAAGTAGAGAAGTTTATCGACGTGTGATGACAAAAGTGATAAACTCGTCGACAAATTAACGGATTCAGGCTCATTTAGTAGGCCACGAACATTGGGTTGCCTGTGAACCTGGCTATTAGACATCGAAGTTGATTTATGTTATGTACTCGTAGCCAACCTTATAGCCGATACTAGTCAGAATATGTACGGTTCGTTCTAAATCAATGCGCACTAGTTCCGAAATTAGTGAATCTGTTTACCTCGTACATATACACGTGTTCAATGTAATATGGCGAGGATGATAATATTCTATATCAAAGGTTCACCCTCGGAACCCCTTGAAACCAATGTTTTCAAACGTTATGCCAGCAAAGTGGGTGGTTGGCATTCGATAGGGGGTTGTAAAAGGCGAGGTCTCGTCCTCGCAACTCGTTCCATGTGTGTGGCTGTGTGTACGTTCATACACAGAGTGAATATTCCATACTCCCTATCTCCAAGCAATCATTCCGTTAACGGAAGTCCTTAATAGACTCGTAAAATTCCGGATACTACAGCAAAACTGGAAGCGGTGGTACGACCTCTACTTTGCAATGGTATTCGCAATGTCCTTCCGCTTGGATACAAGTTCCCTGAGCGTGTAATGTTTGTAAATACATTACATACTTTGTATCTAGGCAATGTGTTATTCGTTCTTATTCTTGTGCAACAAAAGCTTCACGCAGAGCGAAATAATGCAGCCAAGACGAGCGGTTTATTTGCTCGGAGTACGTAACAGCAGTGGTCGTCCTCTCGTAAAATATGCTCAATGTTAGCCAGGACGTTTTCGCAAATGCGAAAAGATGAGAGGGTGATGAAGCTCGGATCCTCCCGCTTGCTTTCATTGTCCCGTTTGTTCTTCTTAACCCCAACGTCGCTGCGCTAGAATCTGACTTTTTTTTTATACTCACGTTGCTACCATGAACAATAGGAGACTCTCCCATAACCCAACGCAGTCGTTAAACCGGAACTGAAAGCGCTGAAACGAGCCAACCGGACTGCTGCTAAAGGTGTACGACAAAATCGTTGTGGAACGCGTTAATGTGACATTCCGGAACGCACCTCAGCCTAGAATTTATTTCCTTCTAGTCCACCTTAACCCCGCACGTTTTCAGCTGCTGCTCGTAGACCATTTTCTCCTAGAGATAAGCTTTATGGCCGCGATCGTATAACGCGAAATTGTAGGTAACAAAACATTGGCTACTTCGTGCTTTTCACCGCATCAACCAAAAGATACTTCACCCCGATCTAAAAAAAAAGTGGAATAACGACTTTCGGATACTTCGAACGTGCCGTTTAAATTTGTTGTAATTATCGATCCATTACGATCTTGGTTATGAGGATTTTTAAACCTTCCCATTATTGCTATTACAAAAAACTGTACAATGTGTTCACATTGTTCACTCTGCGACTTGGAAAGAAACTTTGATGGATCACAGAGCCAACGAGGAGAAGGAAGAACGCTTTTACAACGTTGGAATCGTTTTTACTCTCCGTAGCTGTTTTTTTTTTCTTTTCGAGGTCACAGGACTTTTGGGATGCGAATACTTTACAGTTGAGATAGTCTGCGAATCGTCAGTCGTAAAACATTTCTCATTTTACCAGATGTCCTGATATATGTTTCGTCTCTTATTTTATCAGCATAGTTACGTTATCTACGTGTAGCATGTGAAGTGTAAAAAAGCTGTATTACTTTAAGGCAGTTTGCTTACATAAAAAATAATCCGTCACAAGTAGAGAAACAATCTGAATTCACGGTTTTTAGCTGATGAATTAAAAATATCGAAAACCTTTAATGAATCAAATGTGATAAGCAGAGAAGTTTGAATGATTAATTTTTTATTGTTTTTGTATTGTTTCTTTTTTTTTTTAATCTAAAAATTTAATTCTACACTTAACATCAGGTTCAAGGGAACAATAATAATAAAAACTCGATGTTTCCGTGCTTCCGAGAAAAGTTAATATTAAAATCCCCTCCTCCACCACAAGAGATTAGAATTTATGTATAAAATCTTGGCAAAGATGAAGTAAAGAAACCGGCCTGGCGTTAAATTAGCGGACACGCTTTTTGCGAACATTTCTCTCCCAAGAATTTAGATGTTTTTTGATTTGAAAAAAAAAAAACATTTCATTTTGTTCACTTCTCACACGTACTACGGCCATTTTTATTCATAAACGATTCTGTGGATTTGACTACCATTGAATGAGTATATTCATTAATAATAATGATTTGCCCGTCGAATCATAACTATAACTCCACGATTGTTTTCGTTTGCATTATTCTATCAAAGCAGGTTGATAACATAATATGTAGAGCGTTGAAAATATGAATATAAACTTTGGAATGAAATACTGGAAACATTTCAGAGGCTATTTGCATTATCTCTGAATTTGTTTTTCATGGTATATAATACGTGAGAATAAAATCAGTCAAATTGTAAACAGAAAATTGCTACGAAATGTTTGCTTTAATGTAACAAAATAATACATTTATAATGCTGATCTGAATTGGACCGGATTAATTTTGCAATAACTGCATATGGACTTGAACGTTTTTCGTTTTACAATATTTTTTTAAATAATGAACTGAGCATCAGCGAACCGAAAACTAAATATTAAATGTACTTAATGGCTCGTACAATATCTGATGACCTGCAATAGAACAAATATTCATATGGAAGTTAAATGAAGACGGTTAAAAATAATAATATATTATATTGATAAAATCAAACGTTACAGAATCCGAATAATGGGCATTTTAATTAACTGGAATATAAGGTGATTGCATGATGCCATCTGCATGGACAGAAGGTATGAAAAAGCGTAACTAAATTTGTCCACAATTCACAGCTAGTTCTGTACTCTCACTCTCGATTAATTAAAGAACTCAGGAATAACGTATACATGAAGGTTTTCCAGTTACTTCGTTATACAGTCTTCACGATCAATCCTTCGTCCTTCTCTTTTTTAGGATTTCATTCCACATCCACGCCTCGTGCATATACATGCTTGACCAACGAACTCCCCCGTCGATGGGGTTGTGTGTGTGTTTTTTGTTTTATATATTTTTTATCTTTTCTCAATTTGCTCCGTCGCTTTTATTAAAGCAGGAGGTTGCCTTGGTCAAATCGAAAGAGGATGAAGGAACCGCGAGGGGTTCGCAAGAGGGAGGTTCGAGGCAGCCGTATTAAAAAGTAAACTATCTGCAGCCACTCTCGGAGAGCCGCCTCGTGACTTTCCGCAAACTCCCAAGCTTTTACCCGAAACCCAGAAAACCGAAACTACCAACAAGAACTTTTCTATTTTCCTTTCTCATCCTCTCAATATTCCGTGGACTCTGCCAACGCCTCTACCACTTTCGTATGAGAAACTGAGAGAGATACCGGTAATTGTTTTTCTCCTTCTCCTTCTCTTTCCTCTGTCCCTCTTCCTCGCTAAAGAAATATATATACGCCAGGCATAGAAAGTCTATACTAGCTTTCAAGCGCAAAAAGCAAGCCTCGGTAGAAATTCCGCTAGTAATCGCAATGAGCAGTGGAGCGTGTCTCACGGTTTCGACAAAATTTTCCCTGATCGGAAAAATATCCAATATTCCACCCACAAAGTAACGCTCTTCCTATCTCTCTCACCATGTTTTTTTCTTTTGCCAATTCTTTTTCCCTTTTCTTATCCATCACCGGGCCATTCTTTCATTTTCCAACACTCTTTCACTCTCAAAAATATATAACCACGAACTTCGTAACTTCGTCGTACGAAGCACATTATTTGTTAAAGTTTCTGAGAAACTATCATTTCTTTTTTTTCACGTGACTCTAGCATTCAATATGAAAATTTGGGTAAAAAGTTTCTACCGGACTCCAGTTGGAACGATTGATTAAATGATTAAATAAATTCATTCAATTGAATTCAATCATTTCCACTGTTCTTCATTTATTCATACATTTATAGACTCATTGATGAATCACGTTCTGCCTCATAATGAGGAAACGAGATTCTACAATCATTCGAATCTACAGTAGACGCAGCGAGGAGAACACAACCAGTGATTATTCGCTGTTCATAGATGACTATCACCAAAGTTCGAAAACTTTGGTACATATGAACAATTTGATCGCATGGGTACTCGATTTTATTGATATTGCGATAGAATATCGAGCAGTGAAAAGTTTTAGTAGCGCTAGAAACTCCGTGTGTTCGAACTTTCAGATTTGGCAGTAATTACAAATTCATAGAAATCAATGTATTCGGTTGGTCGTCGATAATGCGGGAAAGTGGAGGATACGTGGATGTCGAATAGTGAAGTGAAGAGTGTTGTTGTGTAAGCTTCCGTGGACCTCAGTAACGAGAGGGATTGAGGTGTGCTTGGACTGGCGCTGGTGCTGCTGGTTTCAGCTCGTGGTGGTTCGTTGGCTTTTGTCTGTTCGGTAACTCGGTGGCTTGTTGAGTTAGCAAGTGAAAGAGAGACGAAAGAGAGAAGTAGTGTTTGCGAGGCTGTGTCTCCACGTGGTTCTCTTTGTCGTCCTTTTGCCATCCCCTTAAATTCACGAATCACCCTCTCATATTCCAGCCAATGTGTGCAGATAGACTATATGTGTGTGTGTGTGTGCTGTGTGCATGCAGAAGGTAGGTGTTCATAGTTTGCAAGGGAAGATAGTCGAGCAAGGTAGATGGATAGTTAGAAAGAGAGAGAAAGAGAGATTGAGAGAGAGAGAGAGAGGGAGAAAGAGAGGTCGAGGAAAAGGGTGAGAATGACTGTAACTTGTATCACTGCGAATGCAAGCCAGTGTCCGCTCCAATTAACTTTTCACCACTAATTTATGCGCCACTCGTGAACCCGTGTTCGTGCATACTCGTGATCTTCTCAACCGTATGCTGGGCTTGTGTCGCACATTGGCTCAGTCAGAACAGCTTGGGCAACACAGTTCGGTGAATGTGTGCATGAGAAAACAGGTAAAGCTATTTTGCCATCTACCGGATTTGTACGATAGTAAAGTCCGCGCTAGCACAAGCAGAGCCTAACTTTACTGGTTGTATCCAAACACTCTTTACCCTGATACCTGGTGGTTCGCTCTCTCTCTCTCTCTCGTCCTTCCTTTTGTACTCACTTTTTTCCCTGCTACTTTCCTTTACAGCTATATAGCTAATAACGGAAGCCGGCAACTCTTCGTATTTTTACAAATTTTCCTGCAGCCGTGTATTCACTAACCGAGGAACCAACTTTGCACGTTGAGGACGCTTCGGGAGAAGACTTCCAACTAGTACTTTCATAATACCTACTCCCCCTTGTTTATTTGCTCGTTTTTTAAGCTCCCTCGTTTCCTTTCGTTTCTGCTTTTTTTTCTTCCAATTTTTTTTTCTTTCCTCCTTTTTTTTTAAATCCCCGGCAGAGCGCTCCTTTATGTCTTTCATTTTCTTTTCTCCACCTCCCCGTCAGCTTGGAATATCGCAATCACGTACTCGCCTAGATGTAGTATCCCTACGTGAGCTTACGTTATCCCACTCCTCTTTCTTACCAGCCACGGTTTTTCTGCAGTAGCTTCATTATGGTAAAATAAGAAGGTCAAGAACTCGAACATCATTGCGACAGCGTTACGAAGTCGAAGAAGAAAAAACAGAATTATTCGAAGTCTCCTCTTGCCCAGAGGAGATGGAAGCTTGCATTTAATTTTGTAATTGTTCGCTGTGAACGAGCGGCACTGCGAACCTCAGGAATTGATCGGTACATCTACCCTGAAATAGGACAACGTTTGCGCCAATTTGCACGTTGACGCTCACACATTTCGGCACTCTTGTGTCTCTATTAATATTCATGTCGTCGTGTCCTTTGGCTCTGACTCATAGAGAGTGGCAGGAACTGCCTGTCCATCCCTCTCTCCCTCTCTCTCTCTCTCGCTCTCTATACATTCCTCATTCCTCTGCCTATCCTATTCCCGTGTATCCCCCTTGGGCCTCGTGCACTACAAACCGGTAACGGTGCAGTTAGGTTTCTGGCACTGGTACCGAATTCCACTATCAAAACGGTCTCATTGCTGCCCCTGTCGCCTCGAAGACCAGCCGCTGACATTTCAATGGAAACCACACAATGTTTCTCGTCACTCGAATTTTATTTACCAGCTGATTCAACAATAGGTGAGTCGCGCACGAGTGATGAATCATCAAAAAATTAAAACAATCAGCGATAAAATGTCTGGTGCAATAGTCGCGAGATGAAATACTTTCGTGTTTATTAAAAATGAAAAACTTATTCAACATTTTGTACGACATCTACTTTTCCCTCAACACTGAGATTAATTTTTCAACGGTTTTTTTTCCTCCAGTGATGAGTAGAGCAAAAAGTGGCGACCATCATGACAATAAAATAGAACAAAGGTACAAAGTGTTTGCAGGCTTTTTCAATCGATTGCACTGATTTGATTGGGCGCACTTTATGGACATGAGACAGTCGTGAGGTGCCGATGTTTCCCGTCCGATCACAAATGAATCGTCGAGACTATAGATCTCTGTGACTTCCTCTACCGCCCCCATGTCCGCGTCTCCATTTCAACGAATTCTCCATCCCACGAGGCATTGTGGGTACTGTTTGGTGTCCACTTGTATAGTTCTGCTATCTCTACAATGTCCGCCCTTGTACAAGCTCCCTTACTATGCTTGAAACACGCGCAACTATATAGTTGATTGGAAGTTTGTCCACACATGACTTGTTCGCCAATCCATTGTTTTTCCCAAACAAAACAACGAGCTTCTGCTACTCTAGTTTCCTGTTCGTTACTTTTTTCTCCCATTTCTCCCTTCTTGCGACCACACACATCCGTCAGTATAACGGCGTGTAATGGTGGCCGCGTATTTTCTTTTCTGCAGTTCTATTATCAGAACTCATGCCATACGATACACGGAGCGGATGCTCTATTGTTCCAAGGAGTACTCCTGCGAATCTTGGTTAATACAATCAGTTGAAATTCAATTTAAGGGAACACGTAATTTCAATATTTAAAGAAAGTTTTATCCAGATACTAGTAACTGCGATGAAATTAAGCATAGTTTTACGTATGATCCTGAATGCCATGAATTCTTATGGTTAAATGCAACCGGGGGATACATATCTTTGAACATATGTTCTTTCATTACCTTGCTGGCATCTGTTCTGGATAAGCCCCTTCGAGAGGCCGCGAGAAAGATCGAGCAATTACACTCCCATCGAGAGTGAAATCCGTCAAAGTAACGTGTAGTGACGTGGTGTGTTGGAAGTGACATAGTCACGAGGATCTCTCGGTTCGATTCTCGTTCATCCTTCAGTTTTTCTTTCGAGTAAAACGATCCGACAGATTACTTTTTTTCATCATGTATCCTTCATCCTTCAATGTAGAAGATGATATAATGACAAACATGTTGAATATGAGATAAGACGCGTTGTCACTGTTGTTGACAAGTTGTAACAATACTTCCATTCATGAAGAAAGCTTCATTGTTAGCGGGGATTGTTGGTGTGAGAATTGGGAAATTATGATGAGCGGCAGCTCTCTCGCATCGAGCAATTAGGTCTCTCGACTCAGGTGAGCTCTCGTGGGGTTGCCCGGAGTTCACCCGGGGTGGGTGAAAGGTTAATGGATAAACCTGCTCCATTAGACCGCCACAGGAAGACGTAGAAGACGGAATGTAGGCCTTGGAAGCACAGATGTGCGCACATTATCGATTCCCTTTGGGTAACCTGCTACACTACCTGGAAAGACCTTACATTTTATTTAAAAAGTAAAAAAGGATAGCAATGAAAATATGTTACCTCCGACCTCATCCTCCATCATCGTGCTTCACCCGGCAACCCTTTTTCACATTAAACGCTTATGCCTGAAGCTACTTTTTCCAGCCGAGTGGCCCATTCATCAGGATAAAAGTTAGCGACTAGATACTACTCTCCTGCCTTTCGCTGCTAAGATGCACTTTCCCATCGTCCCAAAGGGGCTGCCATTTTCCATGGGTAAGATCATTGCAACGCCAACACCTACAACGAGCTTTAAAACCCATCGGCGATAAAGTCTCTTGTGTCTCAATGAACGTTACGTCCAATGCTTTCGAGCTATAGATAGAAGGAACAGTGGTAACTGGCGAAAGAAGAGTACTTGGTTTCACCGTTCGAGGGTTTTTTTTCATCCAACCGGCCCTCACTTGCCACCATTTTAACCGACAGTTTATTCTCTTTCGTCCCACTTAGTTGACGTCGGTCTCTCACGTCGTTTCACAAGTGGACGATCATGACAGGCATTTCCGGTTCCGTTTGTGGTAGAAAACCGTATGCCACAGCCAAGGCTTTTATGGGTAACCGTGCCATAAAACATAACGGGGCTGAAATGTTACGACAATAATTATACGCAATCTCGACGCATCAACACGCTACGGCTATTGTGGCTTTCTGTTGCTTCGCAGTCAATTTTTTGATTCACTTCAAAATGCATCAGTCTCTCAAAACCAGTCTCCAAAATATAATCTTCTCGCAGTGGGCGTGACCGGTAGATTCATGGAGTTTCCAGAACTCGACCCTTGACCTCCGGTTCTTGAGGGTTTCTGCACTGTATTTTTTGACGTTTTTCTTATCTCCCGGAAATTACACCATAAATTGAAACTTCAACTTCACGTTTCAGTAGAAAATGAAGACTAATGTCATTTGCCAGGGACAGCGATAAAAAATTAATTTTCCAATGACATTGACAGAAAATTGTCATTGATTTGGAAACTCGAACAAGTCGCCACGACAGAAAATACAAAAATTGGGCTAAAAAATAAAAAATTGTCCAAGTAGAAAGAAATACTTCGAAGATGGTACTGAGAGGGGAAATTCCTCTTTCCGAGGAGAAAATGTGGAGGATCAACTGCAAGACTCCCCATGCCTGGTGTCTCTTCATCGCAGAGGTAGAATCCAATGAAGAGAATGACGAAAAGTGCAAGAGTTATATACCATCATCATATCCGTGACCTCTTTTGACTCTATTCAATATCATATTGCGTATGACATTTCAATTCCTGTACATATCTATAGATTAAAAATCGACTCTCTCTCTTTTTCACGATTTGACGGGGTGCTGAGTCTCTCAAACTCGATCATATTGGACATGGAGCTTTCCATCTTATGATCCCCCACGAACGTATCGTTCCCTACCTCACCAGTAATACACCTCAAGGTTTCTATCCCGACGTCTGCTTATTCCTTTTGGTTCCAGGAGTGACACGGGTTGGGCCAATATGCGGCAAAAGTTATGCGACATTGGCTCGATCGAGCAGAAACCAACCGAGATGCTGAGTTTCGCAAACTTTTCTTCGAAGGTTTTCTCGACACGCAATAAGAATTTAATATCAGTCGAGGAAGATTCGTGAGCCTTTACGATGCACAAATCACGTCAATATTACATACATCAGACAAGAGCCATTCACCCGATCCAAGTAAAAATGTTTGTCAACAATTCTAAATATCCATCAAAATTCGAATATTTTTTAACCAGAAACCCAATGGCTTGTCATTTTCAGAAGTGAAACTTTCACGTTGACAATATCCGCAAATAAATCTGCACGCACAAAACTGTTTATTGCTTTCAGCAGCCATTAGTGCCGAGCAAACAATCATCGGAACAGTCCGTTTCATTTATTTCACAACGAAAGTAAATAGATATTGAAGCAAAATAAAAATATCGATGAAACGTTCAGAGATGATTATATTGTTTTTTGCTAATAGTTCTGAAAATTAGATGAAAATTTGTATGTACGCAAAGCAGGACGTTTTCGCGAAACTTTTTGTTATATTTGCACCTTTAATTACTTTGAATAATTTTAGCAGCAGGTTTTTAGCGAGGAATCTTGATTCAAAAGAATTAGACGTTCGTTCATTGGCCGAGTAAAATCTCAATTTTCTTGCAATAGAGCGAGATAATACCTTTTGAGAAGTAATGTGATGAACGGAACGGCACAGAGGGGTAGAAGAATAAAGAGGAGAAGTACCAAACGGAGCTGGCGATTAGTAGAATCAGGAAACTCTCGTAGTATTCCGGTGGCTGGTTAGATCGTACGAAAATTCTCTTTTGAAATATACGCCCCGAGGGGGATTATTGGAGAGCGAGGCTGTCTCGACTTTGTACGTAACATTCGCTTGCACCGACATTGGGCTCTCGAGCGCGGCGCCTCTTTCACTCTCAAGCCCGGTCGTCCTTTCACTCGACTCTGCGGGTTGGCTTAACTGGTGACCCGCCAAGAGAATCGAGCTCTTCCGCAATAACCTCCCTCCCTCTTTCTCTCTCGCTTTCTCACTTCCCTTCATCCTCTCTTATTTTCTAGAACGGTCTCAGACTTACCGCACATACCGACCTGAGGAGGGTCGAGGGGTCGAAGTGGAGCACTTGGATAGTCGGAAAGGATTGGAGAGGAGAAAGCCGTAACTAGCTTAACACGCCCGTGTAATGCCCGCCGGGGTAACACCACGACATTCCCGATCCTCCGATAAGAAATTACGAGGAGACGGGGAAAAAGAAGGACTTGAAATAAAATAAAGAAAAGAAAGTAAGAAAAAAAAAAGGAAAATAAAGGAGACGAAAGATAATGTTCGCTGCTGTAAAAGACGAAGAAAAGCGAAAAGAAAAATGTGAGCGAAAAAGAGGCAAGGCAAACGAAACGATATGGTCCAGCCTGAGGCTAAGCGATGAAATATTTCGCCGACTCAGCTTTTCGTCACGATCGTTTGTCACATTGTGTAAAAAAAAGGTCCTGTAAAATGTGACTTCTCTGCCCCACCTTTGCTTATTTTTTACGACATTTCAAATCCAAGAAGTAAAGAAAAAAAAACAGCTGTGAATGTTTTTTTGTTACATTTAATCCTGATAAAACGGCTTCGCTGCTACCTTTATATGCTTTTATATACCATTTGGGCCAATCCAACTGTTAACATACACAAGCAATTTCAATGAATTATAAATGTCATCTCTTTTTGCAATGTTTCTTCGCATGTTCCTCCGTCTATTCCTGGGAAAAACGATGTATGAGAAAACTACTAAAATGGCATGTGACAGCTGATGATAAATTTCAGTTGAGTTGGGTGTGAAGCATTGTTTGGATCGAAAGTTGAGGACTGAGGAATTCAGTGACCGGAGCGAGTGGTTGAGCAATCCTTTCTCTCACGTCAGACTGTGTTTTCGCGCCGGAGAGTGGCAAAAAATCTTGACACTATGATGATGTCTTCACTGGTTCGAATTAATGTTGCTTGGACTCGTGAAGAAAGGTGTCTCCGGCATGTCTGAGCAATGGTAGTGAACATCCTGCAACAACTTATTTTTACCGGTTTAAAAAAAAGAGAGAGAGAAGAACTTCGCGCTATTCCGACTCAGAAAAGCGAGTTTTGAGGGCACTCGATGTAACAAAACTGTGTCGAAAGCTCTTCCATTTTGTAACGAAGCTTTCCGTCAACAATTCATGGATTACAGGATGACGTGCCCTAGCATCCATTTATTTATTCCTTCACAGCTCTTAATTCACTTGGTTTAGCCAATAGTATTCGTCGCACGATTTCGCTCGAACGCCACAAATGTACGTGTTATGTATATGATCGTATGCACCAATCGTAGCTAGAATTGCGATTAATATGCAGCAAGACAAATAGATACAAACGAGCCAACAGGTTATTCCAACCACCCACCCTTGTAGATATTGGCACCATCAGCATCATCTGCAATGGCATCTGCGCTTTGGACTTGTTTAGTGTTCAGCGTATGTGGGCTGCAGACAAACGGTTGCTATTGCAGCGAAATCGCCATCAGCGTTTGAAAGAAATGATAGAAAGGAGGACAGAGAGAGAGAGAGAGAGAGAGAGAGGAAGGAAACATTGGGACCGAAAGGTATACCACGCCACACAATTGTGGGGATCCGAATGACGTGTTTTTCAGAGAACATCTCGTCTACGTTTGCAGCCATCTGATTTTACTTGCTAATGCCGGCAAGTACATTCGTTGTATTATTCATTGACACGATCGCGAGTTCGACGCCACTGCGATAACTGGTGACGGGAACTATGAGCTCGACTTGGATATATCACGAGTAGTGGCCGTGTCAAGCTTCGCAAAAGAGTACGATTCCATAAATTTTCCAACGCAAACGGACCTCTTTCTACATGAAAGAGGAAACCTGTTAAAGATTCGACAAACACACACTTGATGATGCATATTTGATGAAAACGTCGAGGATCACACAAATGTTCCTCTTCTTGATGGCAGACTGAAGAGATGGACGAAGAAGTTATTTTGCAGGACCATATATTCGTGTGCTCGGAAGTCGCCTGCGGAAGTCAGGATTGAAAAATGACGAAACGAGCAGGGAAGCGAGCTCGGGGAGGGTGAAAAGCATTGAAAAGACTTGTAAATATCCAGACACGTGAAGGAAATCCTGGCGGAGACTATTAAACTGATAAGGGTTGACTCACTGGTTGGAATGTCGAATCTAAAATTCCGTGTTTCCTCTTTTTTCCTCTCATTTCACTTGCAGCGCTATGCAACAGCAGAAGCCATGTCCCGTCCTTCTCGTAACTTATCTCTGCCAGTTGCACATATACGACAGTTATCCAGCCTGACCCTTACAGACTTTTCTTACATTTCTGGCTCAATTTTAGCTCTGCCTCCGTGTAAAGCCAGCTTTTTTTCACTACAACTTTCTTCTCGTTTGTGTTTTCGTGCACCCTTCACCAGCCACTGGCTTCATAGCTTCCCACGCCCTTTAATCCTTGCAGTACACTTGGGCACTTCACGAGACTCGCGGTAACTACAACTATATATAACTATTCGCCTAGTCGCCCTAGTCGGACTGAAAGCAGAGCTTACACTGGCACCATTTCTTGCTCTATTTGCCGGAAGTAAGTCGGGGGTTGAACTTTTTACTGCTTCGAGACCTCGGGCAGGTCCAAGGTACGGCTGAATACATGACATCATGAGAAAGGAAGAAATATAAAGACAAAGACGGAGGGAAAGAGAGCGAGAGACACAAGAGGTTGGAATGTATAGAGACATAGCGAAATGGGATGAAGGGAAGTCGGTATTTCCAGGGTGCGCGAAGCGGTAAGACAGAAGTGGTAAGGATGGGCCACGAAGAGAGATGGGAAAGAGGAAAGTGAAGCCCAATTATCTTATGGTAGGGTGAGGGTGCTACAGAGTGGTGAGTAGAATCCTGTTTAACCTCACTTTAGTTCCGACTCCACTATATGTGGAGCACCCTACCAGAGTTGGACTCTCTTACTGGTGCCCTTTCCCGTTTCGCCTCTCTCCATTCGTTCATCCTCCGTTCTACCTCGAATGTTCCACCTCTTTCCCTCGCATTCTCGTCTCTCTTTCTCCCTCCTTCTTTCTGTCCAGCTACATCGTCCTTCTGTTGCTATAGCTGTATAGCGTTCTCGAGGAAGGGTTTCGTGAAGTTTTACCAACGCCGTTAACTCTCTCGTTAGCCCGTAGACACATGGGTAATGGTTTGGGTTGTACGGAGAAAGTCCGTTCACGTGTATGTGTATGTATAGCTTGCTGTCCCGCGCTTGTATTGTTTGCTCGTGTAAGCTCTACGAGCTGATGTTTTGTTACGGAGGGAAGACGTAACGTGGCAAACCCGGTATATAAACTGGACGAGAGTGCCACACTTTGGCCCCGCTCAACGCGTTTAATGAACAAACTGGACTAATTGTTACGTGTTGCCGATTCAGAAGTTGGGCAAGACCGTTTGTAATACAGTTCGCTATTGCTCGTGGCTATACGTGATAGCTTTTCTCGTCGTATGTTTCTCTTGTATCCGCTGAAAATTATTGCCGACGAATAAAACCGACAGTGGGTTGGATCATTTTAATGAGAAATTGCTGTTCCATTTCTTCATCTAATTAGCCCGTTTATTTGTCACAAAATTCAAAATATCGTAACGAGATGAAACAATCATGCAAATTTAGTTGGAGATCGATGGAAAAGCGTATACAGAAATTATTCTTCGTTCGTAGACAGAGAGCCTCCGGTAAATTTCTCCGATTGTTTACTGTACAAATGCTACGACCCACTGGCCCGACAATAAATTCAGTGGGTTATCGTTCTCAATATTACTCCACAAGCCAGCCCCGTGTAGCCGTGTGAGATAGCTTGACCTCGGGAATTTTGTCGAATCGCCAGAATGTAATCGTTAATCGGCATAAATTAAACGTATGATTAACCCTGTATGCGCGCGCTTGGCCACGTCGTTATCATATAAACAGTCCCGACGTTCCTGTGCAAAACGAGCTATCATTGTTGTGTTGTATTTTATGGTTATATACAATATATACAATAATGATAAAATTTATAAACAGAACATGGAACAATTGAGCAAACTTTCCTCTGGACAAAATTACGTCCGAGAGCCTCACAAACGCGACGTACAAACGGACGTGCACACACGAAGAATTGATCATCGAACCATGGCGAATATTTCAAAAACACGCTTAACATCGACCGTTTCACTCAGTGACAAAAGCGCGAAAACTCGATTACGAGACACTCGTGTTTGGCTGCTCGCCTGCTAACAGAGCTCCAGCTCGATGGACCGGTGGGAATTTCACAACGTCAATATTCCTATGTATACCGTCATCGGGAACGTTCATATTGGCGAGACAAATTTTTTTACGCGTCATGACTCCACTCTACGACTTTGGTATCCTATCTAGTCAACGGAAATCGTGTGTGTTGCCTTCGTGAGTTATGTATCAACAGTTTTTCACTATTTTTTTCGTTTTTTTTTTTTTTTTTTCTATAACGTATCATCCCGTGTAGCGAATGCCAACGAAACCGGACATATGTCTCGTGTTGACTCTTCCAAAGCTCATATCTCGATAGAACCTCAAACATTTTTATATACACATTACACATTGTTAAAATGTCCTCATTCCAAAGCAAATAATCAACGGAATCGCCATTGTATTCTCACTTTGCTATACAGCGCATCGAAAAGCTTTGTACACACGAGTGTCATACGAAAGAAGTAATGAAAGTACGATCAATTATGTGGATGGAGTGACAGGCTTGTGTGAGATCTTCCATGGGTTTTCGTGCCACAAAAACATCGATATTCGCTCACTCCCTCCACGCAGCCGGTGGAACTTATGATCTCGATGCAAAAGCAAAAGAGAAGGAAAGAAATGTGAATAAATAATATCCAGTGGTCGTTAATCATCCGAGCGATGCGTTCCTCGTTCCGATTTTATCAAGACTCAATCTCTTCAGCAAAACCTTCCTTTCTCTGCTCCTAATCCTCCTCTTTCGGCGCTACTCCAACTCGATCGTACAAATCACTGTTTCCGCGTAATTACCGGGTGGATCTCGCTAATTACCTGCACGCGTTCACGTATATGGATCCCCAGGATGTAACATATATATAAATATATACATATATACAACTTAAGCCAATCATTTTAACGTTTAAAGTTCACCCTTTCGATACGAGATTGCCTCGGCGGAATTGCATATTTCATGGTAAACAGTAAACCAACAAGTACAGTTGTAAAACCAAAGTCGTTCGATGCTACAGGAACCATTTCAAAGACGAATAAAATACGTTGTTTGGAAAATCGAAATCAGAGATATCCAACGCTTGTATAAATCGATACTTCCTATTCAATATAATTAATGGCAATTGACAATATTGTTTATTTCGCTGCTTTCATACACGTGTATTGTGACGTCACTGTTGTACTCTCCGTTCATGGTGTCGACTTTTTCTTTTCTTCGGTCGCAATACCTCGATATTTGCGTACCTTTACGTTCTTTGTAAACGTTTACCATAGAAGAAACGTATCAAGTAATGAAAAAGCATTCGTAAATCTGTACAAACATTTTGAGAATTGAAGAAATAGGAGAAAATAATCGATACGTACTACAGGGAAAGCTTTTAGCAGTAAACTGAAGTAATAACAGAAGTATTCTCGATACATAAAAATGTCTACTTCAGACAGACAATAAGCGATAGGTGTAAATGTTACTTCGTCGTTTGCGATCACAAACGATTTGTGTTCTAAGTATTTTTTTTTTGTGTTTGGTTTCTCAAAGAATTGAGGAAAGTGAATCGACTAAGTTTTTTTTGTCGGATAACAGAATGAGGATATTCACATTCATATTTGCTTGAGACATTCCAGGTTTTGATACTCCCACGAGATTTTTGTCAGAGCCTTTGGTGGTCTCGGAAGTACCATAATCGCCTCGTTCGATGGACCCTTACACCCGAGGGAATAACGTTCCCAGGACGGAAATTACCGTGTAATAATAATAACGATATAATAATGGACACTTGCCAGGATACCAAGGGCAAATCCAGAGCTGCTCTTTTGCTAATAATAATGTTAACGTCACCTCGTTATATCGAGTCAAGTGTAATACGATCAAAGGGGCAACCCGAGATTGATCTCTCGTTTTACATGCACTATCTAGGCTCGTACATGTCAGTACCATCGAATTTCAAGCCCTTCATCACTTCTCGATTGTCAATAATAAATAATGGCAGGGCATAACAAAATTATTCTGCTTCGTGTATTGTGTCAGGTTTTCATTGTGATTATCGTTGTTTACATTCTCGGTAACAAATGATTTGAGGCATGTGACAGCCAGAACTTGGGATACATTTTCGTACAAGTTTTCCCGACTTGGTGTTTCTTTCATTTCTTCAAAGCTCTTAATGAATGAAATATAATTAATTAATTAATTTGAAAAATTGTGTACACGATGGAGTTTTTCTGATGAACAGAATATTTTTTATTCTTGTATCTCCAGCGTCATGTGAAAAGAAGGAAAAGGGATAGAAAAAGGAGTTGGTTGGGGAGGGCACGCGCCAGAACCGAAACTTTGGACGAGGGGTTACAACCGTTCTAAGGCACCTGGCACACGCTCGTATAAATCTAATAAAAACAGTTTGTTGTTTTTGCTCTACTTGAACGTCACCAATGCTAACGTATAAAGTCTTAGACAGGATAGACACATCCCATGGGAAACATATTCAACGGGCTTATGTCACGTGGCTTTATTTACCATGAGGGACCGAAGGGTATGGGAAAGCTATAAGATATTGACTCACAATTTTTTGAAAGTTGAATGATACCGATCGTTATCAATCTTTCAGTGAAATACCTGTTTTATTTTCAACTTTCACAAGAAAGAAATTTACTTTGTACATGACTTTTTGAAATGATGTAAACGTCCTCGACGTGAATTCAAAAGAAGAAATGAACTGGAAACACATTTACAAATTAATAAGAGTCTCGAGCTGAAGTGTTGCAAAATGGACCATTCGTTTTATTCAGTCGTGAATTCTCATTCAATCAAGCCAAATTCAAAAGCCCAAATATCACAATAAAGATAGACAGCGCAGGACAATGAGAGCCCGAGTGAGATTGAGAAAGTGAGATATAGAAAGAGAGAGCATGTAACGTCAGAGCGAGAGAGATAATGAGAGCGGGAGAGAGAGAGAAAGCGAAACAACCAGACGATCGTTGATTGCTGGTACACGCAGCTCTCGTAAATCTTTCGGGAGAACGTCGTAATTCGTCCCGAGCATCACGCGCTAATCTCGTAAACGTCGGCCGCGAGTAAATCCGCGTAACTCCTCCCAATCGTACTCTCCTATTATGCTATATATTCACGATATCACGCTACCAGTTTCATTGCGCGGAATACGTACATTAGATATTGTGGCACACGCGAAATTATCGATGCGGAAATGTAGGAATTTGATGGACTGCAAATCGGGCTAAAAAAATCACGAAACAACATATTCGAGTGACATTTTCATGTGTTGTTTGTTTGTTGATCTTTTTTTCTTTTTTGCCTGCCAACTGATCCACGTTATATCTTGATAGATCTGCTTTAATCATGATTCATGAATCGTGCTTGTTCTCGTTTCTGATTATTTATCTCTGTGAATAATCCCAAGCTTGGTTAATTTGTCATCTTTCTGACGCTAACGACCCAATTAAGACGAACAAAATGTTCAGATACAAATACACATGTGTGTCTGCACTCACTCACTTGCTGCAGCAATTCTACGGAGCCTCGGTCTGATTTACTTTTTTTCCTTGTCTCTTCATTTATTCAATTAATCCGAAAAAAAAAATATTGAACGCTCCGTTGTGAGTGAAACAAAAAAGATCAGCCTCATCCACGAATGCACACTTTGCTCTTTGCTGTTTGTAGTATTTTCTCGTAAAAATACATAAATGGATACTGCATACATTTGTACCTTCCTGTGAAAATGCTAGACTTCATTGCAACGGTAGTAATCATTCATTCGCTGTGGAATATGGATCACCAATTCTTTTGGCTACAGCATCTTGCCTTCGTGCTCGTTATCTCACATTTGAAGTGTTTCTTTCCCTTTGAATTTCGATTGAGAATTTGAGGATTTTTGATTAACATAAATCATTGAAAACAAAAATGTTGCCTATATCCATGAATTTCGGTTTCTTTTCTTCAATTTTATCATTATATTGCTGCATCGTAATGTAGATTACATTGAATCGCTATTATCCTGAAATTCCATTATAGATTGAAAGCATTCTGTCTGTTGAAAAAAAATTGTCATCCAAACTACGCTCTTTATTTCTTAATAACCGGCTTCAAGCGATCGTTTCTGCACGCTACACGACGAAACAAAACAGGCGTTTTTCACGAAGATTCATACGCGCGATACCCCCATTTCTGACCTTTTTTTTATCTCGTGCAGGATCTTCCTCGTTTTTCGTCCGCATCTCACGTCTTATTTTGGGATGCTGTGCGTGCATGGGTAACTCCGTGTAAAATAGCACACGATTTGCAAATTAATTCCAAATTTATATTAACTTATAAAATATAAAATGCAATTTAGAGACTCGAAATCAAATCAAAATTTTAGAAATCATTTTTCCGATTGCACTCCGTAGTTCTAATAACTTTTAAAATAGTTTCCAAAATAATTTTTCTTTATTTATTTTTATTAATGGGCTGCCCGGGTTCACTGAACCAAAAAAAAACTACAGTGTAATTTTACAGTCATTGAATGTGAAGAAAAGTTGGATGAAACTAAGAAAAACTACTTATAGTTGGTTTTTCATGTTTGTCATGTGCTGTTGAACGAATAGAGCGATCAAAAAAAGAATTTGTGAAGAGATTGATGATTTCAGATGGAATGCCTCGTGCGCAATATGCATCTTGTACACACAGGAATAGAGAGGAGTTGTCGAAAGTAGAGTACAGAGTAGCACTTTCGGATGAAATAGGAAGGGGTGAAAAGAAAACATCATGAAAGAAACGTGCCATTCGAAAAACCATCATACAGGAAAGCCACAAGAAGATAGAAAGAAAGGGTAAGAGGTAGAAAGCATGGAGGAAAAATAGGGAAATGTGTGAGGAACGAACGAGTAAAGCGATGTGTTTACTGAGACGAGCATGCATGTCTGACCACACTCGAGCTTGTTTCACTGTAACGTTTGTCGAACATCTTTGTGAATAGTGGTACAAAGACCAAAGGCGATGAACCTATGAGATAAACGGAAAAGAACTTTCGGACTACTATAGCTTTGCCACTCTTTAATCTCTTCTGTGATATTAGTGCTGCAACTACGTTTTTTTCCAATTACAAAATTACACACAAAAGTTTATTATTGTCAGTTTATTAAATTAGTCCTAAATCAGAGATAAATTGTTGAATGAATTGGACATTTTGTTGGAATTTCTTTAGGAATGTCGTCGATTCAGATTTTTTGCTATCAATCAATTGAAAAATTGAAGTTCTTTGAAACTAATATAAATTTTTAGCTTCCAAATATCGAGTAGTCGAACGTTTTATGAATGTTTGACTATTTTTATAAATTGTTGTTGAAAATTTCGAGATTTTTGCTGTTTAACTAGATATTGTGGTAATTACTCTAATAGATGAGGGGTGTTGCGAACTGACGAAGCTCGAATAGTTAGAGTGCGTTTTTGTTCTTTGCGTCTCGGTGGGGTTATGAGAGCCGGATCCATTAACATCTTTTTATAATTACTTAGGGACGAGAGACACGTTTATCTCGTTCATTACCGTCGTACGTCCCACTTTTGCTTGGCGTCCCGCATTATTAGTTAAGTGAAACATCTCCTTTTTTTCCTTCCCATTTTCATTCTCAGTGTCTTGTCGTCTCCATTTTCTGTGTGTTTTATAATTCTCTATTCCTCTTAGTCACTCACGTAGTTGTCAAACCTCATCAGAGTGTGATGAAAACTGATTTTCTCGTGAGTACTGTAGAGTTTCATACACTTGTTTTAATTTTACCGTGCAACGACTCTCAACGGTATTCGCGAACACAGTAACGCTGCAGTTACAAAATTATCCTGATAATTATTAAGACATTTCTACATTCGTTCACTTATTGGTTACGTCGTAAAAAACTATGGTAAGTAAGCTTCGATGGTAAGTTACGGTTCGATTGATTTTTCGTTGTTGTATTTCTACGCTTTTTTTTCTTATTTTTTGTTCCTGTATTTTTAGGGCTTAATGGCTATTCCCTAGTATTGTTGGCTGATTCCAAAAAATTGACTTGGAATGAAAATAATCAAACGATATCAATATATGAATTAAACGATCAATACTTCGATGAAATATTTCAATTTTTGCTGGAATGATATTGACCAGAATATTGTTTTATTTCCAACAAACAAAAAACCTCGCATTGTGAGGGTAATTAAAAAATGTTGGATTACAATTGTCCATAAAGGTGGCACGGATAAGAGAAAGAGTATTAAAGTAAATAAGTAGTGGGTTATATAATTCTCATCTTCACACTTTCACCAATCTAAGTGGGTTATCGAGTTCACCGAAGAAGTATTATTGTCTTATCCGCTCTTTTTCTCGTTGTGATTATAAGAGAATAAAAACATTGCAAATACTAAACTCGGGCTTTCTACACACATTCATAACGTTCCTTCAGCGTTCTAGGTATTTGAGGTTAATGAGAAAATTTAATGTGAAGTAACTCGTGCGAACTGATTTATAAAATATTCTCGATAGCCTAGAAATTTTTGCTTGCTACGAACTTCAGTAGTAAACTGACTACAGTTCATACCTGTTGTCGTAAAATTGTAATTTTACAACGATTTTCTTTCAAAAGATTTAACGGATTACCTCTTGTCCGTGACGTCTTATTAATACTAAAATGGAAATTTTAGCACGCGCAGTATCCTTGAGCTCCTGGCTTATGCCCATCCTGTGAGCTCTCATCGCGAAGTTTTGTTAACATATTAGTCGTTTTTGTTTCTCAGTGCTGCTCTATTAGTCCCGTCATTAAAATATTAAATGTGCAGCAATACTCATCGTCCGGGTTCGAAACAGGGTTTTTCTTCATGATACATTTTTCTTCTTCTTCTAATTTGAAGACAAAAAAAAATCCTTTTTTATTTACGTCCTACGATCTCATCTCGTTTTCCGACGAAAATTAATTATACATAGGTCTCGTTAATTAATTACTTCCCCTTGTATTACCTACGAAGCGAAGAGAACGAAGAGACGAAATCTAGAGTCAAGAAATCCCACACAAATATAGTACGGTTATGTGGAAAAAGGTACAGCAAAGTAATTCAGTCTGCGAAGGAAAATTAAGATAAATACTAGCTCTGGACATATTACTATAAAATTAACATTTTTTATCAAAATATATTTTCATACGATATTTTCTCAAGAATTTCCTGACAAAATATTTCAACAATGAGTTCTATTGAACTTTCAGTGAAAAACGAAAAAGAGAAACACGAGCAAAGGGAGCAAATATGAAAAAAAAACCTTTGAAACAATGACATTTGAACAAAGACCGGTAATTCAATTTTCTAAAATAATTACGAAGTGTCAAATATGTGCTGCTCGACTGTCTATAAGGGAAGTAAATAGACGTGGGGCAACCTGGCTAAACAGCTCGACCACTCTTCGTAGTAGCAGCTCGTTAATTGTATTTTCCTTCTCGTTTTTTATAGGACGACGTGGTGAGGAAAAAATCTGGACAGAGGGAAAAGTCCCGGATTTACGTCTCGCCCTTATTTATTCATGGTTTAATTACCTTGCGAGCTTCGCGAGCGAAAAGCCCCAGCGATTCGTGGGTGGAACGTTTGCGAAAAAGTAATGCTTACTCGGACATGCGTGTCCTTATACATAATAATAATATTAATAATAACAATAACAGTAATAAGAATAATAACAATAATAATAATAATAATAATATACGGACTTGAAAAAAAATGAGAAACTTCTCAACCGCAAAAGAGATTAATGATCCCGTTCCCAGTATTACCCTCCCTCGTTTACGTTGCACCTACTGTCTAAAATGAGACGGCCTACATCATAACAATCTCGCGTATTTTCCGAGCACATGCAAAAGCTTGAGGAAAAATGCACGCAATCGTTTTTTACCTTGGCTTTTTAGCCACAACTTACGCGACCACTACCTTTCGTCTACTATTCTTTACGGTGCTTCACATTCAACAAATAAAAAAAAAAAAAATTCAGCACGGGTATTTCACAGAGATTCATTCTTATTACTTATACTTTTTTGGTGCGAGTGTTTCCGGTTGATGAGTAGCGTACAATCATTATGTACTTGTACGTGGTGGTGAAGAGGGAAAAAAAAGATTCTTTGTTATAAACAGTCGAGAAAGAATTGAAATAAATAAGAAATATTAATCAGAATATAATTATTTAACCCACGAGGATAAAAATTGGCATTTGATCAACTGTGGGTTTATAAAACACTGTTTATTTTATTTGATGAAATTTTTTTTATCAGATCTATATTATATTCCCATTATTTGGAATTCTTATTGAAGTAGAGGCTTTTTGAATGTGATTGTATCAGCTTTAACCCAGAAAGCTTTCATTTGGTGGTTCATGGCGTGCTTGCGAAACTTGTATGAGAGAAGAAGAAAGAGGAGTTTCAGTAAGGTTCTGTATTCTGCGATACAATCGTGCGGTTCACGATGAAAAGATGAGCCGAGCGAGTCCTCACCCACTATCGTATTGTCGAGGTAAGGAATAGGGCATTCATCTACGAAAGATAGCATCGCTTGTTAAAGCCAACCCTAGCATGTGATGCCAGCACCAACACCATCACGGTTCAACCATTAGTATAAGAAGAGCAGACCTACGAGCTCTTCTATATGAGACCGCTCACCTGTGGTCGAAGCCACTTTACCGTAAACATTGTACGGAGGTGCGCGCGAAATAGCCAAGTCTATAACTAATGCTCCCTTTAAAGCGGCTTTTGTTTTCGTGCGGAATCAAACCACTATTGCTACGACGCCTATCTGCAATGATGGCTAATAACAAAACAGTTTGCAATTTCCAGCACAGGCTCAATTCGGTTAAATGGAACGATTTTTTTTATTATTTATTTTACTTTATTTGAAAAAGTTATATGAGTTCAAATGCTGTGGCCCTTTCATGGAATATGATCATTTTATTTTTCCCGGATGTGTACCAAAACAACATTTTACGATTTTCAATGTAGTCCACTTTTTTAAACGTCGCTTTTTCAAAGTAGTGATTTAAATGTTCGTGATTTTAATCTGGTATTTTTTTCCTTCGACATTGCGTCAGAACTCTTTCTATTCATAGTCTCGAACGAATTGTAACCCTAGACTCTCATAACGAGTTCGAAAACAAACCCAATTTTTTCACTAGAAAACTTCGCGTTTACATTTTGTATGAATTTTTTCACAATTTGTAGAATTTTTATTATTATACTTTCATTAAATATGGCACTATTTTGCGGTTGGACTAATATATTTTAATGGTCTAGAATTAATTTTTTTTTACATACCAGAATCGTGGAACGAAATTTTCGTAACGTATCCATGAGATTTAAGTAGATTTTCGCTCAGATTAAAAAAAAGAAACATGATTTTTGTTTCATTGGTGATTTAATGAGTTTTTTATTCAAATCAACATGGATCTTCTTCTATTTTTCAAAGTGTTTGTCCATTCCTTCATATTTAATTATGTTTTGAAGCTCCGGAACATGAAAGTTAAATTACAAAGACTCTATAATGGATTTTATCCAGTTGTTTGCACTGGTGTTCGTGCTTCGCTGTTATCAAAACTGTGTGAGCATTAACCCCTTAACGATAACACAGTGAACTATCACGTCTCAATTTCGACAGGGAATTATTCTTCTCTATGCCTTAACCGTGTTTCGCTTCTTCACAACGAAGCTGGAGCTCGATAAAGTATTTTCTACCCTCACGTACCGATTCTCACTAGGATTTACTACGATAAAAGTAACCTAACCCTACTGGTACAATGCCATGAAGTATTGCGGGTATAATAACCAGTCTGAGGAGTCGTAGTTGGAAGAATAAAGAGAGTACCTTCGACCCCGAATGTAATATGCTATCGTTATATATTGAGGGTGGAAGTACTTCGATAACGATGTAGGATTGTGAGCTCTGATAACCATCATCGTGAAGTTTCAAGAATTTTCTAAGGTTTGAATTAAAATGCAATAACTATCGATAAAATTACAATAAAAATCATGTACCATTGTTTTTTTTGTAGCTTCATTATACTGCAGTACAAAATATCGAATATTCGTAGAACAATTATTTTTAGATAATTGTTCAGCGGCATTAAGGAGCAACAGTAATCGTATTTACAACCGAGAGCTCTCGTGTTTGCACAGCGCCAGTCAATTTGTAGCAGAACGTATTTTTCTTATGCGTATACCCGATACAAAACGGCAGAGGAAATTGGAGAAGGTCAAATATCGAAGGAAGCGAATCAATCGAGGGAGAACTCAAGAGATAATAACGACGGGGCGTTATTATAGGGGTTGTGCTTTTAAAACGGATCTCTTCGATCCCTCCCATGTTTATGTGAATACATAAGAGCTTCGTAGAATGGAGAATGAGGCGAAGAATACCTATCAGGGCTTGTTTTCTCTCGTTCGACAGAATATTCCGTATTCTTGGATAAAAAACAATCGTGTTTTAATACCGAACGATTTTTGTCGCTGCAGTGCCTAAATCTTTCCCACTTTCATACACATTTTTGTTTCATCGTTCCCCCTCTCTCTCTCTCTCTCCCTTCTTCGTTCCGTTTGGCGGTA
This sequence comes from Campoletis sonorensis, assembly GCA_013761285.1. NCBI lineage: Eukaryota > Metazoa > Arthropoda > Insecta > Hymenoptera > Ichneumonidae > Campoletis > Campoletis sonorensis. The sequence continues at coordinate 4,406,492 of JACEOJ010000085.1, forward strand.
AAAAAGAGGATATGATCCCCACCAGGGTGGGGCGGTTGTTCCACAAGATTCTTTACGGTTTCGACCCCATGAGGTACAAAATGTTGGCAAAATAAATAAAAGCCGAGATCCCCCGGGCGCAGAGTCCCTGAACACCCGACCTGCCGGTAAAGGACGATCCTGTCTCGAACAAAACACCAACACCGTTGATTCCCTTGCCCCGGCCTCTGACTCGATCGCGGAATCGTGGCGTTGTTTTACACTTTTCCTCTCTTCGTATACATCCCTTACTGCTTTTCCTACATTCTCGTTTTTCTTCACAACATTGTCATACACGGAAATAAAATAATAATAACAACAACAGAACGACCGAATGGAACTTTACTAATTGGCAATTTGCACATATCTTTCCTTGGCATTTTATTTTTTCACTCGAAATGAGCATAAAGGATAAAAAGAAAAATACCGGAATGCCATGCATGTCTGATTTGTCCTGCTTATTATTATCATTTCTATTATTATTTATCATAAAGAGTAATTACAACTTTTAAAACAAGCGTTGGATTGAGTAACTTTTTTTTTGTAATATCGTGAAGTCAGTTGCTTCTATCAACTCGTCACGATCGAGCAACACTCAAAATATTGATGAAATTCCAACGGATAAACCAGTTACTTGCTCTAGGGAAGGAAATTGGCGTGCATCAGGAAAAAAATCACTTTTTATTCGATTTCTTCTCGTTTCACATCTTTATGAGTTTGCAACTATTTTGATGATACATCGCGTCGTTATATTTTTGTAACTGCGAATCAGTGTACATTTGACAAAAGTAATTGGAGGAATTACATTCTCATTCGGATTAAAGTGCAATTGATTTTTGCTTGAAAGTTGTTGTTTATTTATGCATTCGGTCAAAGGAATTAAAAAGAGGAGGATTAAAGGAAGCGAAACCGAGACAGAGATGCATAGAGAAATGTAGGATCACGAATGTAACATAAACTCATAGCCGTCATAGGATTGCGGCTAAAATTCGGGTATTGTCTACAGTAACGGGAGACTGAAGCGTACTGTATAGATATGACGAAACGTTTGACGGGAGAATACGAGGGATCCAGAGGGATGCAGAGCTCCAGTTCCGGCAAAAAGCGGCTTTACGCATATCTACGCGAGAGAGTAGCCGAACTCGATGAAAACCGGAAACCGGAAGTACCGCGTTGGTTCGTTCGACGATTTCTCGTGCAACTGGCCACTCGTCTACCTCGATTCTACGCTGTATCTATCACTGTCCTTTTCTATGTATCGTAACTAGGGTGGAAACTACGAGAATGGATAGAAAATAAATACAGATACCGAAGAGTGGCATCGCATTCGTACCAATACTCGAGTGGGGTCGATATAGAACAAAATTTCGATGCATAAATCTCAAATCTGACGAGAGAGAAAATATATTTTTGTAGATTGATGCTTTTTTTTTTCTCTTTTATCTTTATACTGTATTTTAAAACGTTGTTCCTCGGAGCAAATATAATTCGAAACAGTTGTGTTTTGTTGTGATATTAAATTCTCACGTTCATCAAAATCACGACTTTTTTCATATTTGAAAATAATCAAGTCAAACATTTCGAATTATATACAATTTTTCAAGCATCCCTTTTGAAGTAAAATCATTTCGTTTTTCTGTTCTTTTTTCGTGTTTTTTTTTTTTTTTTCAAATATTTCCTCGGCACTGGAATATGGCTTCGACATTGACAAATAATAAATGGACCAAACTGAATTGACTCTGATGGAAGCTCCCGCTCAATTTTAGAATGTGCACAATTTTATTCATTTTTTTATTCGGCATTTGATGGATGCTGGTGATCAAATAACCATGGCAAAAATCGAGAAGATATTGATGTTGAACAGATGACACCATCTCCGAAAATTTCGCAATATTTTTTGACGATCCCTCTCAAAAAAATTCGAGAAATTTTACGATTTCACATCATTCATTCTCTGCTTTGGAATCGTATGAATGTAAATTTATAAGCAATTAGATCGCATCGCCAAATTTATGTCTCCATGTATTGTCTGAACAATGAATTTTAGTTTGTATGGAATCACTTCTGATGGTTATTATTGGATTTGTGTATTTTTGTATGTTGGGATTTTTTTTTCGCTGTTTTTAATTTTGGATATAGAACCACTTTCGTATATTTAGGTCATTGATTTATTACAGAGTTATTTTTGCTTTTGTACGAAGTTACTCTCGTGCCATACTGCATAGAGTATTTTTTATGTTTTGTGTTATTCCCATACAGTCTAATTTTGAAATCTGTATTCTCTGTATTTGGTTGTATGCCAGAGGACCCAGTGTCCCAGTGCTTTAATAAAAACTTTTCTATTCCACTCTGTTCTGTCTCTGTCCCATTCTCTCTTGTGCTCTCGTCCCTCACAGTAACGTTCATATTAATTCGCAAAGCATTTTGGTATAATTTTTATCATTTGAATAAATTACTAACTTTTTACTTGAGGCTAAATGAGAAAAAAGCCTCTGACATAAAAGTCCTTCGTTAATATCAAGGGAGATACTGCTTTTTTGATATTTTGATTCGATACACTGCTCGATACATTTGACTAAAATATTTCGAGCTACTGATAATAATCCTCATTAATACGAAATAGTTTTTACTTTAAATGAAAAATCGTAATCACTGAGAAAAAAAATAAAAATAAATAAAAAACCATTCGAAATAAATGAACTTAAAAGAAATGACTGATTAACGAAAGAAATAAAACCGGATGCCCCCAAGCACTAGACATTATTTTTACTCTTTATATTTGCTGTTTATGTTTATTAGTGTTTCTCCAATTATTTTTTTTTCTCATCTTTATAGTCCATCCGTGAGGCTCGTTTGATGAAACGGTTTCCCTGTGACTTTGATGCAGGACATAATATCGCAAGATACGATAATGATGGCCTTCGTTACATAATGGAGAAACATGAATACATGCAAAGAGCTTGATAATAACGGTATGCATTACACTATTTTCCGTCACAGAGACACAATGGATTTCGTGGTTAACGTGTATGAAAACTTCGGCTTTGATGAGGACTCTTTATCAAACTCCATACGCTGGACACGGGGAGCTGTCGATCGCTGTAATTTATATCTATGTGTATATTTATTTTGAGGTGGACAAGGTGGCGAGGTCAGTATTGAGAATCTGGCATCGATTCTATAATGCAGAATGAATTTCATAGCCTCGAGGTTTATTTCGCAATTTACCAGTAAAACTTCTTTTTTTTTTTAGCACGAACTTTTCTCTTTCCTCGGCTCATTCCAATCGGTCATATTTTTTTTATCATATCTGAATAAAAACAAAAAATCTCATATCTCTGCCATATTTCATAGCCGATTTATATTTTTCGATCAGTTTTTTTTTTGCATACGCTATTATTGTTCACGTTTCGAGTTAAATCCATTTCGATTCTTGGGCAATGTGAAAAACTTATTCCGTTATAAAATGAGAGGATAAAGATTTATTCTACGGATAATTTAATTACATCATTGAGTTTGGATTGGAGTTTGAAAAAAGGCTCGATTTCTTGCAACTTCATTCTTTAATCAAATTACAACACATGAGAATGATAAAAATAAAATGAAAAATCATCGGTAGTGAAAATTAAACACGCAGACCGATATCAGCTCGAATACCCGGGGGGCTTTTCGAGTTTTCCGGATGCGAGGAATAACCGGAGTTGACAAAATCATGTGCAATTTTTTTTTTTTCGATTGTATGTACCTGCAAAATGAATCCCCCGAGGATATTCCAACCCTGAGGAAAATGTGGAGTATTTTCAGAGAATTGGAGATATTCTAGTGTTCCATTACACCTTTAATTGCTTGGGGGTACCATCATGTTTATTTAACATCGATTTGCTTTTCAAATAATCACACGATAGGCACTCATTTTCAAACGGTTTTTGTTGCTGCTGTTATTTACTGGGGATTCTTATATTCTCTTATTCTATAAATTTGATTTTCACGCCAGAATTAAAAAGAATATTGAACTCACTCGAAAAATTAAGACTTTGAATCGAATCAATTCAAACTCGTTCCAGTTTTTTTCTTCAACTTCGAAAGCATAGTAATTGTTTTTTTTTTTTTTTTTTTTTTTTTCACTGTCAAATTAGTGTTCAAAATATACGAAACTCCGGAGAAAGGTATAAATATTTGCTAAAATAAAAGAAACGTGAAGCATCAGCATCACATCAGTGACGTCGAAGAATGAGAGAAATAAAAAAAACGACCAAGTGCAAAAGAGTTTTTCTTCGCTCGGAGATATTTCGCTACCGTGGGAAGACAGTGAGAAATTTACCAGAATTTGTCATCGCGGACGTGACAAAAGTGGCTGCTTTCCACGGCGGAAGTGAGCGCATCGTGTTCGTCGTATCGCGACAAGATTTCCGTCGCTACGGCGAGAGATTTGTTTCTCCCTTTGAGATCCCGTGTAGTTCGGTCAAGACAGCGACGAATATCTACTTTTTACAACCTGCTCACAGGATAAATCTCAACTTTTCACCTTTCACGAGGAGTGGCAAACAAATAGCCAGTGAAATTTACAGACATAAACGTTACTCAGCGATTTGTCTGTAATCCGTCACAGTTTCTTTACTTCAAAGATTTTTAGTAAACCGTACTTTCGATGTTATTCAGGAAAAATCATAATTTTCTTATTCACGTAAGAATTTATTTCATTCCGCGTATTTTACTTCCTACGAAGGCTCAACCTCAGGCGTAAATGAAAAAAAAAAAAAAAATCAATAGAATCCAAAAGCCAGGGCGAGCTCGGATTCTGCCACACTTCAAAACACTTCAAAATAAGGTTTTCATGATTACTTCTAATTTCGAAACGGCACATGGTACTTGGATCGTATAAACTTCATTAAAAAATATTTTTAAGGGATTAAAACATTTGACCCTGTGGTTGCGCACTGGTGCAAAAGTTTGTCGCCAGTTTTGAGCAAAACACAATTTTTCTTTCCATAACTTCAATGATGAACAATCATTTCCTCACAAATAAAAGTTCCACGATTCAAGTCTCAAGATTTTCGAAGCTCCAGTGAAAATGACTGCGCAGCCAAAGGGTGAAAAATTCCTACATGAAAAGTTATTTTTCATAATAAATCCAATAGAATTCATCGGTTTTTAAATTATCAACTAGCGTCAAGCTATTCGAAAAAAAAAAATTCCCTTGACAATCTCAGAAATATTTATACACTGAATTCGCTCGTTCGAAAATATGAAAATGTACGATGAAAGGAGAGAGATTAGGTGGTGCTAAAAGTGGTAGGAACGTTGGAATTATCGTATAATGAAATATTCGACACTTCGTCGCGTCTGCATAATGCTCTTTGAAGCTGAAAATTATGACTCCCCTGAGGGCTGTAATGCAGCGCTAATGTAGACTTATTAAGTTCCCAGACTACAAGGTATAGTTGGACAGGGTGGCGGCTCAACTAGCCGAGGGGAGATGAGTAGAATGTCCACAGACGCAGTCTGGCGTTTTCAATTTTGTCTCCTTTTCTCTCTTTCTCTCTCTCACTCTGTCTCTTTCTTTCTCTAACAGGAGAATAATAGAGCTAAATATGAATGAAAAGTTGCTTATTAACGCCAGAAACTTTTTTTCGTCTGTCGATTGAAATTTCAGGTTGTAATCTCATCGATTAGTGTTGTTTTTATTCGCCCATGGTGTCATGGTTGAAAGAAAGTCTTATGACAGTAGAAAGCATGACTTTCAATCGTCATTTTTTCAAAATATTAAGTGTGAGTTGTCATTTGGTCTTTAATAACGTCTGTCATGTTAAAGAATTCCGTAAAGCGTGCCAAGGTGTACGTAAGATTTTGATAACGTCATCAAGAGCTTAATATTATGACGTTTTATGTAAAGATCGAGAGGATCTCTCGTGGCAGACACCTTGAAAATTCTATAATGGAGGTTAATCGAGCGAATTTATCGGTATTGAAGGTATCGAGAGGTTGCTTCCGGTCGGAGGTCGATAGAGCGTCAAAGCACGTTTGTAGTGGATCCAGCGTTGACTTATGGTTATACCTTTGCGAATAGAAAGTCGCTGGTCCTGGGAGCTGTGTATACATGTTGGGTAGTGAACGATATATGTATATTTTATACATATAATGTATATTGTATATGTTCGCTCACCACGAAGTTGCAACCAGCGCCACTCCGAGCCGCCTATGAATTTATTTGCCACCGTAGCCGTTGGCTCACCCCCATTTACCGACTTCTTCTCTCTCCCTCTTTCTCACTTTTTCCCTCTCTCCCTCTCGCTCTCTCCCTCCCTTATTACTTTTCTCTCTAGGCTCTCGCCCCTGAGCGTTTCTCATGAAATTCAAAGCAGTCGTTACGCTCTCGACGATGTAAGGACAGGAATATCTTTTCTATACATAAAGGCTACCTACCACTACGGTCACGAAGCTCCGTATATAAGTGCCTTGTGTTTCAGCCTCGATGTTTTATTTATTTATCTCTTTTTTTTGTATATCTCGAAATTCCCTGAGTCTTGTTCGATTTTGCCCTCGGTTCATCCATCGGCAGCAACTCTAAACACGATTTGTCATCATTTTGCTACCCTCAATGATTATTCAAGAAGCACTCTCGGTTACTCTCCAAAAAAACAACCAACCCAGCTGTTCCTTGCTTCGATTGATTTATTTCTTAAATGTTACATTCGAACTTCAATCTATGGAAAATTCTAGTGGTAACTCATTGGTTTTTATTCGTCGATACGATAATACTTAAACTTTCATTTTAATCTCGCTGATTTTTCGTTATTGTCACGGCCGTCAGTATGAAAAAATATTTATTCATTTGGTTTTCACGTCGTGGAACACTTGTTGTATGTCTTTTTAATGAAATCAGCTGCTCGTTCACCGATCATTGTGATGGCAGCATGAGGATTTCCAGAAATCACCTGATTTTAACCCCAGAATATGGTGATTACGAAGGTTCATAGAAATTTATGAAACTTGGGAAAATTAGAAATTTGTACTCACGACCGGCATGATGGAAGCGTCTGCTACACGAAGACCCTTGATTCCATGAACTCGTAGTTGAGGATCGACCACTGCCATTGGATCAGTGGCAGGACCCATTTTGCACGAGCCAGCTTGATGATTCTCAGTCCTGGTGTCCCATTGGACTGCACATCTGAAGTAATCGTCACTCAAAAATACGTGATTCGAACATTCCTCCAGTGGCTCAGTTGCTAATTTGATTTTTTTCGATTGCAAGGCACTCGAATTAGCGATTCTCTGCAAAACGTGGATACCCTCGATCAGAACTTCAATGTCTCGTGGATCTCCGAGATCGTTGCTCCAAATGATTGGATGTTCAAGCGGATCTTTGCTCGCCAGTTTGAGGACTCCTGGAAAATAGACGAGCAACCTTTTTATTAGACCCTGCAGGCCTATTTTTAGGGACTTTAATGCTTTTCTTTTATTTCATCGAATAACAGGAATAAGTTTTCTAAGGAAAGCTTTTGTTTGGGAGGGAGAAGTTTTGTTCTGAAGGAAGTCTTTCAATCATCTTTCCTCTTCTTTTTGCTGTCAGGGAGTGTATTAATGAATTCGATGATTATTCCCTAAGATATTGATTCAAATACCTCGACTCTTGGTGTGGGTATTGACTGCAGTGAATCGAACTGGATTATCGTGACCGTGAAGTTGAACATCAACGGCTGAATCAAATTTGCAAGATTCCTGATAACCAGCAAAAAAAATTTGCATATCCGGGTAATCAGGTGTGGTGTATTTGGAAGCAAGGATCGCAGTGACTTGGGCCATCCCGCTCGATGACAATGGTCCAGTTTGATTGACCAGGTATGTGTCGACGTCAGCACGATTGTAGCTCGTTGTTCGAGGATCATCCACAGTGAAGTCAATGCCGTAAGACACGTGATTTTGAAGATTTTTACCAACTCCAGGCAAATTATGAACCGGTGTAATACCAACTGTTTCAAGATCTTCCTTCGGCCCAATTCCCGAAAGAAGCAGAAGTTGCGGAGAATTAACGGTGCCTCCAGAAACCACGACTTCCCGTCTTACGTTGGAAATTTTCTTCTTGCCGTTCTGCGGGAATAATCAAAAAATGACATCAACGTTGAACAATCAAATTCCTTAAGATTCCTTCACGGATTCACCGAAATAACAAATCATACTTAAACCACCGAGAGACTCTGTTCTACTCACTACGATGTATTCAACCGCCCGGGCCACTTTGTTCCTCGTTACAATCTTCGTCGCTGTCGCATTGAGCGCAATGTGAAGATTACTTCGATCCCTGATTGGTCGTAAGTATGCCGCTGCTGAACTTTCGCGTACACCATTTTTGCTCATCGTTTGAGCTATCGTAAACCCTGTGATCTGGGAGCCAGTCATATCCTCCGTAACACCGTACCCAGTTTCCCTGGCTGCTTCCAACACGGACTCGGCAAACGGTGGCTGCCATGGGAATCTTTCCACCGTCATTGGACCACCGGTAGCGTGATAGACTGGACTCACTCTACCGATCTCTTGGTTGTTCTCAGATTTCGTGAAAAATGGTAAGACCTGGATTTACGAAAGGAGTATTTATTATCGGTAGAAAAACGATGAGAATGTGTGAAAGACAAGAAAACAAGTTCACAACTGAACGCTCACATCGATCCAGGACCATCCAACGTTTCCCATTTCAACCCAGTTCAAATAATCCATAGCATTTCCACGATGATAAGCCATTCCGTGATGGACGGTCGTACCCCCAAGATTTTTACCCCTCGGCCAAGTACAAGACCCATTTTTCCGAAGGCAAGCGTGACTTTCATTGGTTGTTTTGTATTGCCAATCCAGATCGGTTCCTACAACGAAGAAAATTTTGACGTTGGAAACTATTCTTTGCTGAAAAAATGTATGATTATTACTACGAATGAAGTACCTAAATAGACTCCAAAGTTTGCTGGAATCTGAGTACCAGAAGGCTCATCAGGACCAGCCTCCAAAAGAAGGACCTTCCATTCTGGGACTTCGCTTAGTCTTGCAGCTACGGCTGCACCTGCGGCACCTCCTAAAAAAACTCTGCTATGATCGATCTTTATATTCTGGAAACGCGATCAATCCCATTGACAGATCAATCTTTTTATTTACCTCCTACGACGATGAAATCGTAACTAAGATTCGGATTTTCCATGGGTTTGATTCGGCCACATGGGTCACCGATCCTCGGACTCGTTCTAACCAAACTGTTGAGAAGAGTGAGAAAAATAGCGGCGCTGTTAGCACTGCAAACATCCGTCATTTGAGGACCTCCGACAAATGGCTGCGTGCATGCTGGAGGACTCGCTTTGTAAGTGAGATCCTATCGATAAATCCAAACTTTAATATCGTCAATGAACCTGAACGTCGATAGGATATACGAACAAACCATTATCCTTTTGTATTGTCTCGATGACGCGTCCTGCCAACTAAGTTGTGCCGCAGAAAGTAGTTTGGTAGCGAATGAACACTGGAGGCCGGTCTATTTATATTGAGCCCGAAACATTTCAGCACTCGGTGAAATGTTATCACTAGGAAGCTTGATAAGGAAAAATAACAACCAGCTCGACGTGTCTTCGTTAAATTTACATCAACGTGTCATCATTATTCTGTGTCAACGATAGGACTACAATTAAGATTCGCGGCAGCGAATTGAAACAAGTATATTTTTATTTGAAAAAAAAACAAAGACGTGACAGCCACCGCAAATCTGCATTTGGATAATGACGTGAAACAGTGCTCACTCTTATCGAAATGCAGCATAAAATCCTCACGATTATTCCACTGTTCTACGAACCCTCTGGTGTTCAACGATGTCAAACTTCGTCAACCAAACACTTTGATTAATGCCTTCGAACTCCTCGACTCTGGACGGCAAGTTGACTCGAATATTTCGTGCTCCGATAGTAGTGTGTTCACCGAAACTGGATCGTTGTTAGTTTTTCGTTATATTTTACCAAACGTTACCGTTACACCTTGAAGTATGTCAAGATTTCATTTGTTTTTAGTGCAGTGTTTAGTGTCAAAGCGAATAAACATCTTTGAATTCCTGGTTCCATAAGTAAGAACTTTGAAACAATTTCTTTTTGTAGAAATGTAGTGTTGAACAATTGAAAAAATGTTGAATTTTTCTCGTAGGTCATTTTCTATGATGACATCGAGTTCAATATTTTCTTTCTCTAAGTCAGCAAACACTTTGATTTTTTTTTTCTTATTTTGATTCCTGTAAAAAAAAGGTCGCATCATAATGAGAATTCATTTGGACAGAGAAACATTTATTTTATTTGGCAAGCAGTTGATACAATACATGAATTCGTTCCGCAAACGATCTTTCGAAAGTTGGGTGAATATGTTCGAATAATTACTATAGAAAAAAAAACATAATTGGTGAATACTATAAACACTGAGGTAGCAAAAAAGTGAATGTTTGATCTTAAAAACGAATCAAGGTCTATTGCAGTCGTAACAACCAGATAACGAACAGTGATTAATCAAACAATTGATATTTATACCGAAAAAAAACTTGCTTTGTTGAATGGAGAAAATTCAGCGGCATTAAAAATAACATTAAATTGTCGCAAATGAACTTTATTTTCGATCCGTGACACAAGGCGTTCGATTCTTTCGTATGTTTATAGATTTAATATTTTTCTATGTATACGTACATGTGAATAACAATCGATGAAACTCGTCACATTATTTTGATTATTTCGAGTACCTTGGTGACTGAAGAGGAAAATGCCTAAAATGAATATCCTTCTGCTTGTGGGACTTATGTAACAGAAACAACGACTGAGGACACGCAGGAAAGTTATTTTTTGGTTTAACCAGCTCTTAAAACGCAAACAATACTCGATACAATATCTGCTCATGACTAGGAACTAAATAGTTATCTACTTAGTTACGCTTTATGATGACCGTAATAGTGTCCACAGAATTTGCAGAACTTTCCTTGCCAGTGGTCTGGAAAGCCTGTTGTCCAGTACTGCTTGATGAAGGCCGCTACTCTTTCGCCAATCATCATGGCAGGTGCAGCGGTATTTCCAGAAGTTACCTGTTTACCCACAAAATATCAGTTTTATTTGAAAGAAGAATAAAAACATACGAACAAATTGACGAAGTTGTTAATTAAAGTTGAATGATGGTCAATAGTCCACGTGAAAATGACAAGAACTTTGCCAAACTTTTCAAATATTGCCGAACCTTTTTACTCAGCTTACCTGAGGCATAATCGACGTATCGGCGACTCTCAGGCCTCGTATTCCATAAACCTTGAGCTGTGGATCCACCACCGCCATTGGGTCATTAACAGGCCCCATTTTGCACGATCCAGCTTGATGATTTTCCGGCCCAGTGTCCTGTCGGACAGCGCAGCCCCAGTATTCATTCGATAAGAACAGATGTTCGGAGCATGCGGCTATCGGGGTTGAGGTCAAATTTGCTTTGAGCTTAGTCATTGACGAGGCGTTCATCAATGAAATAGCAATTTGTATGCCTTCAACAAGCACGGCAACTTCCTGCGGGTTGCTCAGATAATTTCCCCATATTATTGGTTTGTCCATAGGATTATTGCTGGCCAATCGAAGATTGCCTGGAAGATGCAGTTGAGTATAAGTTACTAATTCATTATGTTAACAGATTATGCTTGTAAGTGGTTTCTGGTCGAAGGTGCAAGAGGCTGAAGAAGAAATAAAATCGAATAATACCTTTGCTGATCGGGCGAAGATTCGTTGGTGAAACACTGATGCTTCGACGATTTCCATTGACTCCATTATCCTGAATTTCGTTAGTGTTTCCAGTAGTTGCACAAGCAGCTTGATATCCACCGAAGTAAAATTGTAAGTCAGGATGATCGGGAGTCGTGTATCTGGATGCAACGACCCCGGTTATTTGAGAGAGTCCAGTTGAAGACATCGGACCTTTTTGGAAGGCTAGGTACTCAACGGCAGAAGCCCAATTGAGATCGTAAACATTGGGTTCATCGATGGTATAAGGAAGCGTATAAGATACGTGATTATGAAGGTTTTCACCGACCCCCGGCAAGTCTTTGACAACTGGAATATTCACAGTCTCCAGATGACGTTTCGGCCCAATTCCCGAAAGTAAGAGAAGTTTTGGGGAATCAACTGCACCACACGAGACAACGACTTCTCCTGACGATCTGGCGACTCTCATTTCACCATTTTGAATGTATTCGACTCCCACTGCTTTGAACTCTTGAATGAGAATCTTAGTGGCTGTTGCGTTGAGTGCTACATGGAGATTGACACGGTTCCTGATCGGTCGGAGGAAAGCACTTGCACTGCTCACTCGTACCCCATCCTTGCTGCTTGTCTGAGCAACCGTGAAACCAGTTATGTTAACACCTGCTAAATCTTCCGTAAGTCCATAACCTCTTTCTACCGCTGCATCGAGAATGTTCCGAGTGATAGGAGGCTGCCATGGAAATCTCTCGACATTGAGGGGCCCGCCTGTACCATGAAAGATGCTCCCCACGCGATCTATTTCGGCATTGTTCTCGGATCGTATGAAATATGGCAGAACTTCGGCCCATGACCAGCCGGAGTTACCCATCGCTGCCCAATTGTTGTAATCCTTGGCATGACCACGGACGTACATCATACCGTTGTGGACCGATGTTCCACCGAGATTTTTACCGCGAGGCCAGCCGCAGGAGCCGCGGTCAGATAGACACGCGTTAGCCTCATTCGTCGTTCTATACTGCCAGTCGATCTCTGAACCTACATCCGACACTTTGACTTAATTCCTTCAAAAATTCAAGCCTTATACGTCCAACAAGTTCTGCCAAGTTCCAGTTGAAAATGTCGACTTACAAGGTAAAGAAAGTGCTTAGCAATGAAAAATGAAAACTTGCCTAAGAACATTGCAACCATACTGGGCACATCAGCTCCTGGTGGCTCATCTGGACCTGCTTCGAGCAACAACACTTTCCAGTTTGGATTCTCGCTCAACCTATTTGCGGCCACAGCTCCGGCCGTTCCACCTGTTCACACATATCCAAATATATTTATGCGACCATTCAACTATCAAACTTTAACATTGATTAAACATTTGTTGCCAATCGCCTATCTCTCGTTTTATTAATGAATCAACTTTATGCACGTTGAACTTATTAACTCGGTGTATCATTTGTTCCACAAAATTGTTATCCATACGCCACACACTTTAAGTAGAATGCAAAATCGTTGATGTAAATTTCATACTGTCACTGCTCTGTGAAAAATGTTTTCGTTCTCGATACAATCCATGAATTATGGAAGTTACAAGGAAGCAGGTGAAACGCGTCTCGCTTTTTCGTCAATGTTACGGAAAGGAAACCCGAAAAAAATTTGCGCTGCTAATGAAAACAGTGTACAGGCATTTGTACTGTTATTCATGCACGTCGTTGGAATAATTAAGATGTCGCTTCTTGACGTAATTATGGAAGAATGAATAGATAATTAAAGTCTTATCTTCTATTTTATTTATTAACTCACTCTATTGTGTTGCATTCGTACATTTGCTACGTAATGCCCAACCGTAGTATGTGAATGGAACACTTGTTGACGAGCGCACAAAATGCAGATTAGCCACGAGTTACACTTGACGTTAAGTATGACGAACTATTTGTATATTGATAAACTTGCTATTTTTACTTCAAAGCTAAACATTTGATACAAACATTTTTCAATTTTAAACTTCTTGCTACTATCACGACTGGAGGATGAAAATATTCCATCAAAGAAAAGGGTTTAACGTTCAATTCCCTTTTGAACGTCCCTTACATTAAATGGCATGTTTTTGAAGGTTCGTTACATCCAGGAAAAAAGTTTTCTCTTAAAACTTTTACGACCGCGGGACAACTCGTTAAACATCAAAAACGTAGCTCTCGTGGCCAACCGTTTAATAAATGACAGAGAAAAACAAGAAAAAAAGTTCTTCAAAGTTACAAAGAGCAACCACATCTCAATCGAAATAGTACGATCTGTCGCAATAATCTATTATCCCCGAGACACAATGAAAGTGATTAAAAAGCCTCAACGCAGTCTCCACCTTCGACTAACAATTTCCGTTGTAATAATTAACGCAAATACCAGGAACTGTATTCTAGCAGGTGGTACGTGCCTTGAGAGAACGAGCACACGGGCGAGTAATCGTTACCGAGACCTTAATGAATGAAAAAAAACGTTCGCCGCTTCGAATAAAGTGTTCACTTTGACACTGTTTTGACCAAAGGAAGTTGCAACACTCACCAACTATCGTTCTTCTCAATTTCTTCCATTTTTATTCTATTCGTGCATTTACCGTTGCATTTCTCAATTGATTATTATTCTCTGTAATTGTTTGTTTTTTTTTCTCGTTCGAGGAAAAGTGAGAACATTACTTCGTGTCTTTAGTACATCCACATATTTTCACGTTGAGCAGCGAATGACGCGAAAATTTTCTAGTCGCTCATTCTTTACTCCACGCGAAACGTTCCCAACGAAACGAAGGTTTTTTTCATATTCGTAGCCACGGCCCAATGATTCCATGCTGGTTTCGATTGCACAAGTAAATATTCGCCTAACAAAACTTGTATTTTGCGTAATACTTCGTTGTGCTTACGAACTCTGCTTAAATGTGGCGAGGAAATGTTAAAACATCTGCATATTTGAATTTTAAATCTTATATTTTAAGCGTTCGAGGCCATTGCTTAATTCTTTAAAGTGTTTTTTACGACTGTTTTCGATGGGAACAAACATTTTACTAAAATGTTCATATCTGATTTTATAAACTTTATTCAATATTCCAATACCCGGGAAAAAAACCAGAAACCTGCTAACGACTGATTATTTTGCTGACAAACATTGGCAAAAAAAAATTAATAAAATTCGACTAATTGAAATTGTTAAGTCTGGATACTGAGTTTGCATGGAACGCGCGATATGCATGCAATGCACAACGAGCAATGTCGGGGACAAACTTACTTCGCTCGACAAAATCGTTGTGCTCGATTCTCGCCCGAGATTCGAAAGTGAATGCGGTCACGAGAATAGCTCAATGATTAAAGCGTGCAACAGCGCATTCTCGTCGAAAAATCGACTTCTTGAACTCATACGTAAAGTTGTGTGTGACTGTCGGATATAATTTTGCATTACCCTGTGAGTTTATCAACAGCTTGTCTTTCTTGAACTGAATTTTGCTTGCTTAAGTATGTCGCGAAGAAATTCAAAGCATGAACATTGCAAATTGTTTCTGTTTAAATAAAAATACATTTCTGCAAATAAATAAAATCGAGACGAAGTCAAATTCATAAACAATTTATGAAAACCAAGTATTTATTTAAAGATGAATTTTTTTAAATCGATTGTTAATTGATTGAAATAACAGACGAAAAAATCTTGTTGAACCCAATCACTTTAATTTGCCAATTACTTTTAAGTAAAATAACGTGTAGCACTTGCCAAACAAAGGTATGCTCCCTTGACATTTTTTGTATTTTTCCTCTCGACATTATTTTCTCAATAAAAGGGCTGAAAATGTGTCAAAAGCAAGGAGGAGATATCTCTGGAGCGAGCATAGTTATGAGAAAGTTAAGCTTCGTGAAAACAGCCACTTCGTTAAAATTTTCCAAACTCGTTATAACTCTCAAGCTTTGCATGCCTTCTCGCGTAGATAAAAGGGCATTACGAGGGTAAGAGGGAATACTCTTTCGGGATGAACTTATCGATAAATTCCGGAGAAATTGAAGACCTTATCTGAGCGCACTGGCCGTGACAAGAGAGAACATGGAAGACACAAGGAACAGAGAGCTAGAGAGAGAGAGAGAGATGAAGGAAGAGAAAAATGTTAAGATTAATTTCTTAGGACGTCACTTTGACACCATGCTTATCGAAGCAAACTGGAGGGAGAAAAATGAGAGAAAAATTTCAAAAATGATTCGAGAGCGGCTTACAGAAATAATTTTGGTTGCAAGCAAGGAAAAATTACAGGAAGGTAAATCTTGTAACGATGACATGAAATAAATGAAAAACTTTGTGATAATATTTGGTATTCTCTTTCATAAAATTAAACACAACAATTATGCAAAAAAAAAATCCGTATCAATTGAGACGAGTGTTATCTATAAACGCAAAAACCAACAAAGTTATCTGCGTGAACCACTAGGGTGTATCATTTTTCAGATTTTCTAGCCGAATACCAAATGTGATTCGTGGTGAAATGAAGGGCTGATATTCAATACAGTATTGGTGCGTGGTACATGAATGAGGCGACTAGTTGTGGTTGTAATTGTAGCCAGAGAATCTCATCGAATAATGCATAATTGCATATGACGATAATACGAGAATCGCTGCTCAAAATTAGACGGAATCCAAACAACAATTTGGGCCTGTGGATATAGAGAGAGAGAGAGAGAGAGAGAGAGAGAGAGAGAGAGGGAGAGAGAGTAAACGAGAGAATAAAAGATAGATGGGCAAGCAAGCGGATAAAGACAGGGAGAAAGGGCGAGAGGGAGAGAGAGAGAGAAGGAGAAAGCGAGAGAGTGATAAAGAGATGGAGAAGGGCTGAGCAGAATTAAATTAATGACGCAGCAATCGCGCTAGTCGCTTGAATAAATAACCTGTTTGTATTAATTTCACATCTAAACTATGTGCACCCGGTTGAATTTAAGCGGTGGCGTTGATGTGAACGTGACACGGTCCAATAATCGACGAATGACGATTGGGCGGACGCGTATGAAACGTCGAGAACGTTCATCGGTCGCAAAATCCTGATAATTTTGTTTGTTTTAGGCAAACAAGTACCGTAAACGTACAAAGCGTTTTAACGAGCCCTATGTCTCGTTACTTGTGAAAAGCATCGGTAAAATGTACGGGAGACAAAAGAGAGATGAAATTAGATGAGCTCGGTAGCTAGGATTGCCGCAAGTTCTACACGAATCGCTCCCAAAGCATGCTCAGCTTTTCCATCCAGATCCACGTCACGGTACACTTTGATACATCGAACACGCATTTACATATTTGCATACGCAAACTATTCAAATGTTAAATATGTACGTGTCTGGATGTGGTGAACAAAGATAACTAACGGTGTGCCCCAAACCAAATTATTTTAATACAAATTCGATTGTGAAATAAAAAAATAATAAATAAACGAATAAGCGAGTTAAATAATTTTCCATAAAATTTCTCATCGATTTTATAATAGCCGCTACTATTTATTCGCACAATGAATTGTTTTTTTTTTTTTTAATTTTATTATCAATCTTCTTTTTTAGCTTTTTAATGCTTGTAAAAAAATCTTGCTTTGATCATCTTTTTTTCCATGCGAGTTTATTCATTCGAATAAAGCTGAATGCATACAACGACGTTTTTTTCATGTGGCTGCAATTGCAATATTTATTTGATGCAATCAAATTAAAAAAATTACTTTCGTTTGCATTTACAATATTTTATTGAAAGAAAAAAGATAGTTGCAATTACGTTTTTTGTTTCTGGTTCTGCTCGATAAATTATGTTCGTTAATAAAAAATGAGCATTACTTTCCCTTTATATCTCGTTCGAGATCCAGTTTTCTGATTTTTAAAAACTGCATCAGTAAACCAGCTGACAAAAGTTATTCGTGCTCCCTCCTACCGTGATTCAATTAACATCAGTGACGAGTCTCTGACCGTGCACTTTCGCTTTTTCTTGTTTTGTAATCAAGTACAGTCAATGGCCGCAATCAAGACTCGGGCACTTCCGTTTTCTCACGAGACACGCTGGCACGTGCTCGCGACGGTTTGACGAGCAACCGTGACCAAATAATTGTATGTACGCGATTAAGGCATAGTTGGGACGTGATGAGAATTTTTTTTTAGATTTACGGAAACCCTGGAAAACTAACTTAATTATAGGATTTACTAGCTTCCGGATTTCATATTTTAATTGCTCAATGTTGACATAATTGATCTTGTTTAAAGGAAATCACGACAACTTAAATAATTACTTACAAATAATTTTCTAGGCAATTATTCTCAATGAATTGATTTGATTGATGTAAATGATAGTAATCTTAAATAGTTGTTTTTTTACTAACCTCCAACAACTATAAAGTCGTAGTAATAGTCCGCTGGATCTACGGGTCGTACGCGTTCGCACAGCTGAGCCACTTCCCTCTTCGATCGAATGAAAGTGTCGAGAAGGGTCATGAACATGAGGAACTGTGATCCACGACATGATTGAGCCAGACTAGGTCCCAAAAATGGTTGTGGACATTCCGGCGTAATCGATGGAGTGTACGACATTCTGAAACACCTTAAATAAGATTTCCATACATTCCATCATCTGTGTATAAAAATCTCTATTCCGCAAAAAAAAATGTTTGGCCGATTTTCAAGGCAAAAACCACTGAATCGATTTTGGAAAATCTTTCACAGAAATGAGTTGAATTGTTTATTACGAGACTGATGATGAGAAAACTAAAATTCTTCTTCGGATGACCGCCTTAAAAAAATTCAAGAGTTATTTTGAAATTGAGATAAATAAGAAAATCCTTCATGAACCAAATTCATGGTAAATTGAGAACGAAAAGAATGACCGGTCGCTTACGTTTCAATTCGAAATAGAACAAAAATTACAGCTATTTCTGTTAATTGAACTGAAAAATGGAGAAATTCATTATTATTAATTACTTGATTGAGGTCAAATGGTACCTAATTTTTCATAATATCAAAGTTGTAGCAATGACGATATTTCTAGCAACGGACAAAGTGGTCGACACAGTTAATATTAATATAAAAAAGTAACGATTTCAATAAAATTTGAAACAAAACACCGTGGGCCAAGAAATCACAGCTCAGTAGTTTTTATATAGCACCGGAAATTCACATTGAAAGAAATAATCCAAGAATGAGACAATATTGACATAACTATTAAAAAACGTGAGTGTATGTGACAGGAAAAGGCGAATATCCAATGTGCTGATGAAAAGAACACTATTTTCATCGTTTTAGCCTCCCTTTATAATCCAATAAATTGTTTAAAATAAGTACGATGCTTAGTAATACCCAACGAAATGATATGTTTATTGACACAATAACAGGCATTCGCCTCGAAATGTTTCTCATCCTTATATAGATGGAATTTTTCGGTTTAAAATAAAACACCACTTCATCACCCGATTGAGTATCTTGACGAAATTTGAAAAGATTATTAGTATTATTATCCAAATTTGGAGTAAAATGTCACTAACTTTTCACGTGTATTTGCTAATAAAATTGAATAAAAACATTTCTGGATTCAACGTTGAGATTCTTTAAAAAAATAAGTGTTATTATTTCTTATTATTTGTTACTCTGAAGATCAAGATCAATATAGTTATTGATTACCTCACTGTCAGGCACGAGAATTAGGAATAATCTATCACAACGGTATTTATATTTATATATATAACTTGCAGTGCAACTGCACACTCACTGTAACGATCAGCGGAGGTTCAATCGACCTCAGACTCGTTTGGATACACTGCAGTACCGTTCACCGTGTTAGGCACTTTATAATTCATTTCTCCCACCGTCGCAGCCCCGACGTGTACCCCGGACTTATCCCCGGTATTTTCAACTTATTGCTCATCGATTTGCTCCTTGATAGACCGATCTTAAAAGCTTCTGAATCCGCTTCAGTTTCTGGGTTTTTTTTTTGAGCTTGTTTTTAGATGATGATCCTTCTCAGATTCATCACTTATGCATCATCGTCAATAAATCATCAGACAGCAATGAGAAAAGCGAAGGGGAATCGAAATCGATGAGTGACAAGAAAGAGCAATTTAAGCCAATTTCCACATTAAAATAAAAAAATCGGGTGACATTATTACGTTATTATCGAAAGGAATATCTTCGTTTCACTGATAAGTCCAAGATTTACGTAATAAAAACGATATCTTTGAGGTGTTAGATAAAAAATAGCGATTCATTCATTATTTTCGCACCATTCGAATGCTTTATCATTTGATTCTGAACAAACAAGATAGCCATGAAAAATTATCCAAACAGTGTGAACTGTCAATGATTTGTTGAGTTCCATCCATTTTTCGTTAATAATGGCCACATCAATGGCAGATTAAAAAAAAATCGTATCTCTATATCTTCTCAATGATCTATAAATTCAACGAGAACGTGTGAAACTTCGTACTCGTTATTGACAGTGGTAAATAAATAGAAAACGATAAAGGTCGTTGAAAATCAGGGATTATCACGAGGTTCCCAGTAGTTATTATCGTCATATTGCGATTTCTATAAATGAACGGTGAGTTTCTAATAATCAAGCTGCTCCGAATGAATATGATTCAAATGTTTCAAATCGTCCAGATATTCCATTGATAATAAGGTCAGTGAAAATTTGTGCTGGAAATAATTGTGTTATGGTGGAGGAAAATTTAAAAGAGCAATGATCAGAAGTGCATTGTGGTTTGCTGGGAGACCATGCAATTGGCTTTTGTCAAGGCAACTCAGCCATTCACTTCTGTGCCCTGCAGATTTGCTATCTCTCTTTCCCTGCTGGTAGCAAACACGCACATCCTCATCCGATGTAATTCGAATTCGGGTCAACGAAAACCGCGTACAGGTTTCGAACCAAATTGATATCAAAGTATAGGTGTGTGCATCGTTGTTCAATACTTGTTTAGATATATATACACCTATATATTTACACAATTGTATCGATGTAATTGAAAGTGGCAATGTATCCCAGATTTGGAAGATAACCTCGGGATGTGGATAACGCAGGTGTTCGATTCGACAGGAACAAAATCCCCATTAAATTACCTCAAAGGCGTGTGCGACTATCAGCATTGTAATAACCGATCGCATTACCGATCCCGTTTGTTTTCCCCGATCATTCGAAAGAGGTTGCAACGAGAGGGTTGTTCGGCGATTGTGTGTGCGGTTTCAACAGTCGCTCCCGATTAAATGCTACCAATATTTGTAACGGTGGAGAGTCGCAAAGCTCCCATTTTCCCGCTTCCTCTCATCCTGATGAACGTATTACCAAAGCCACCAAGTCTGATGCTCGATTATTTTCAGAAATCTCAATTGTTTACATCAATTACACCCATGAAGATAAACTTTCGAGTTGCAGAGTCATCCGGTAATTATATTTACGATGGTACCATTGAGGACTTTGTTATATCGCGACAGCTCATCTGACTACATGCTTTGGAATTCCGAATTCATTTCAGCTGCTTGTAATTTCATCATGTCAAATTTTAAGTTCGTCTGTTGGACCACGGTCTCATATTTTCGCAAATTAGACCAACTAAATGTTAACGAGCCTCAATAGACGTTCGATCCTAATATCCTAATATTTTGACCCTAACGTTTAACGGCAAACGATATAAATTGATCGTAAAGTTTCTCTTCACTAATGATTGGTCATTGAAATCGTTACCCAAGGATCTTTGCCGCCAGGTTCAATGTTTGAGAAAATGGTTTTTTTGAAGCATCAAACTCATCATCCGCGTGAAAAATTGATTTCTTGTGCATCGTAGCTCTACAACTAGGACATTATTTTTCAAGATCAGTCAGTCGTGAAAAATCATATTTCGCGTGAAACGTCACGCCAGTCGCGACAATGGAGTATCCGGTTTTTTCTTTACTGTTGTCACGGGCTACGGGGACCCTTTATAGCTACGGTGTCGCGACGAATAGGGAAGCCACATCGAGGCTCGACGAAGTCCATGTATATAACGTCATAACCATCATAAATCATAACTGGAGTACGTCCGTTTCACTCTGCTGTGGGCTCTCGCCCGTTACGAAAGAGTGTCGAGAAAGAAATAATACACCTGTATAAAACTCGCACGTTGTGTTGTACTAACTTTTTCTCGCGAAAAGTCCGAAAGTACAATGTGTAGTATCCAACT
Organism: Campoletis sonorensis; assembly: GCA_013761285.1. Lineage (NCBI taxonomy): Eukaryota > Metazoa > Arthropoda > Insecta > Hymenoptera > Ichneumonidae > Campoletis > Campoletis sonorensis. Next base: position 4,428,422 of record JACEOJ010000085.1, read on the forward strand.
ATCCATTATTTTATTTCTTATTCTTTATTATTTATTTTCAACGTGCGTACATAAAATATAGTAAGTGGGCTGAAGCTTATGAATGCAAAAAAAATAATCGAGAAATCCATATGCGAGGATATCTTCCAAGCAGTGACGATGCCTGATCAGGACCCTATCAGGATCGCCTGATTCCTCAGTTATTGTGAAAGAATCTAATTTCATGACCAGATCAGAGGCTTCGTAATAGAGTTTTCTGTCATACGAATCGATCAAACCCTAAATAAAAAGAAAACTTTAAACTTGAATTTTCTTCAAGATCGATGATAGTCTGCCTGACAAAAATGCGTAACAGCAAATCGATAGATTTATAACAATACTCGAAGAAAATCATGACACTTGGCAATAGAGATTCACTCGAGAGTCAAGTGTGAATTTCCAACGTGTGTCATAGCTCACGTACAAAGATTACCAAGATTTTTTCTGACTGTGGTTACTTTTATTATTATTATTTTTTTCATTCTCACTAATCGATCATCGTCGACGTTTTTACTACGATCATCACTATTGTCTAATCGTCAATATAATCGTGATTGTGGGTATGAGTGTGGCCGATGAATCCCCCATCAAGGTATCCGGCCATCGAAGATTTTATCTTTCACTTCTTGTGGCTGGATCTTTAAACGTTAGTTCTCGGCGGCATCTTCTCTTGACACTCAGCTCCGATAATTACGCGTCTGCTTATCGTAAAATACCCATCAGAATATTTCCTGACTCTGTTTATTCCGCGGGAATGGCGCAGCATCTTGTTTTTTTTATATTCATTTGTGACGCCTTTGAAACAGCAAATGAATAATTATTTAATTAACGATCCCGAACCGTATGGCAATGGATATAATTTGATGTAGCTCAATAAAACCACGTAACTGGTCGATCGTTGATGTAATATTCTTGGAGAAAAAACACAAAAGAATTGATGCAGTGGGTTTTCAATACAGCCGATGATGTGTGCAAACAAAAAAAACACATCGTACTAATGGACAAAAGCATTCGACACATGGGTTAATCCCAATCGATCTATACATTATCTTTCATACCTTGTATCGAAAATACTCGAAAAAATTAATTGAGCTTTGGACGTATATGGCATCCTACTAATGAAAATTGAACGTGGAAATATTTGTTGTGCCATCAAAGGTTATCTTTCATGTCGTTTGATTTGAAGTCTACTTATTGAACAAATTCGGACAAATTTCCATTTTATGTTCACTATACGTTTGGGAATGAAGGGAAATATCAGGTTTTGATGGGCTTTATGAAACACTCAATGTGGAGATGCACATTAATTGGACAGAAATTAGCGCGATATATCGGACAATGACCAGCACTTTTCCATCTGATATTCATCGCCAGACATGATCGTGTACGTTTATTTAACGAAACCTTATCAAGGCCGTTGTTTGATAAGGTTTCGTTCCAGTAACGTTAGTTAATAATTTTCAGTAAAGCAACGTCGATTGTAATATCGACGAAAAAAAAAATCTTCGACACGGTATCACGTCGTTACCACTCAGAACTAATCAACGTCTAGAATTGAAGCATTCAGTTCCATTTAATGTGAAACATATATTTTTGAAGCCTGGAAATTTTGACAGTTATTCAAAAAGGTACACGAGGCAACGACAAATTTCGACCATTTTTCAACTAACAATGTTTTCTTCATGAAAATCTGTCGAAAAAACAAACAAAAAAAAGGTTTCTTTCAAACTGAACACAATAATTATGGGTTTGTTAGAACAAAATTTCAAATTACATTTTCCAAATGAGCCACGTCAAGTGGGAGCTATCCGAACATTTGATTTCTGTACATGGAATGAATAAGCGAGCCTGACTATGTATGCACGGAAAATAATATGCAGCAATAAAGACGTGATTAAAATAAAGCGTGGAGAAATTCGACGGCAAAAATTGAATTACCTCTCATTTAGCACAAACATTTTGTTGGACTTTCTAAATGATCGTGTACCGTATATACATATGCGTATAATATAACAGGGTGGATCGTCAAACGACAAAGTTATTACTGCGAGGACGATACCCGGATACAAACAACCCTTTAAACGCGCTCGTTTACCGCCCTCCCTCCAAAACGCATATATGGCAACGCACTTCTAGTAAACGTTGCCTCTCAGCACGATATAGTAGACTGTGCCCGTTGTCACCATTTTATTTCCGCTCGGAGTCTCTACAAAATTCATTACGTAGTGCTTCCCTGTCGCGGAGAATTCATCTAATACCGGAATTTTCAACATGAGCAATGCAGATAAATTAACCAGCGAAATATTATCCGTAAATTATCGCCGACCTTAATTTTCTGCCATTTCACTTTGAATTTCAGTAAACTGAACGCCTTGTATTTCTAAAATCTAGTGATTGTACGAAAAAATCATTTTTTTAAACGTCACATGCCTTAAATGTAAAATTTTGTCGAACAACGAATATTTGGTTACAAAGTCGTTAATACACTCTTGGAATTATTATTGTGATCTTTCGTCTGTTCTTTTTGAACCACGTATTTTCCTCTTTTGAGCTCTGGACATTTAAAAACTTCTGTGGATAAGTACTCGGGTGTTAAGAAAACGAGACAAAGAGAAGAACAGATAGGAACACGAAGACGACGACATAGAGATAGCGAGCGAAGAATACACGAGGTTGGCAAGAAGGAGCCGGAGAAGAAAACAGCAATGACTACAGTAATGCAGAGAGAATAAAGGCGACTGTCGCTGACAGGCAAACTGAGGGCAATCGAAAAAGAGAGCAAGTGTTTACTGGCGACAAAGCGAAGAGAAGAAAGAAAAAAAAAACGAAGACAAGATCAACGAGGTATAATCGTGTATATATATATAGCAGTTGAAATAATAAAAACAAAAGAGGGCCAGTAAGAACAAGAATCGAGGAAGAAAGGAGCGAAACAAGAAAAAACAGAGACCCCTCGTGGGTCCCATACACGACAGATACGAGGGGAGCAGATGCTGTGTCGAACGAATAAAAGAGATAAAAGATTTAAAAAAAGGCCAACCTTTTGTTTTTTTTTTCGAGGTGGCCAGTCGAGCCAATAAACTGAGCTCGTACTACTCGATTCCGTTCCTTGGAAAGATACCTATAAATTCAATTTAAAATCTATGTTATTTGGGTCCAATATAAACCTACTCCACTCCATCTTTAATTTCTTCGAACCGAAGTTAACCCATTAAAACAGCTCTATTTGAAACGCTGCAAAAAGGGATCTATTCGTAAATAAATTCTGTACTTCTGAACGTAAATGGATTTGAATAGTTGAAACTGCCTTAATTTATTCATTACTAAAATATCATAGCTCCTAAAGCGAATTAATCAATGAATGAAATATCCAACTTGATTAAAAGTCATCGAGCAACTATCGATTTTAAGAAAATAGTTTCCCGGTGTAACTCGCTATATTTCCGAACTGTTTTCTACTTATTTTCTTCTTTTCTTGCTCCACTTTCTTCACCGGATCATCAGTCACCGTAACTGAGGTGACGATATCCTTGGGTGATACAATACTCGCCTTCGAAGTGCACTTCTCTGTATGCCCCAGGGTATAAGGGATGCATCAGTAGCTCTATGGCTGTGGGCTGTTTCTAGGATGCTCTGAGTAGTCAGAGCTCAGTTGCATCAGACCGTGATATCTGAGTGTCTCAAGGCACCTTCTAACATCTAGGCCCCCTATTCCGAACACAATTCACTCTCGTATTATACATATTCCATAATATTGCGCAGCATGTTCTTCGTTGAAATATTATTCCAACAAATGTCTAAACTTTCCTGACTGTCTTCTCGAATTTAGTAATGATTAATTATGTCCGAAACAGTATCTAGTAAAGAAACAACAAAAAAATAACATAAAGTTGATACTTTATGTTATTGCAATTATTTATCGGTCCTTGGAGTGCTGTCACGCGTGTAAGAATGCCAGGAAACAAATATTCTGCAACAAACTATAAAAAGCGGACTTCCAAACGAATCCTGATCGTTTCGATAGCAAAAGGAACAGCAAGAATTCATTTATCTATTCTTAAATATGTATTTTCAAAAACGTGTCTCACCGCAGACGTTTCTATTCGTGAATATAGTCGAAGATATTTTATAATTCGAGACAACTGACTATAAATACGAATTTAGATATATTGGAATGAAGATATCTTGGAATAGAGATGTCTTTAACTATTTTTACGCATCGAGTGGTACAAAAATAATGATGTCTGTGATGAGACATAATATTCTTGGAACCGAGATAATTCGAAAGAGACATTGGTAGGTAGAAGGTTATTAATGGATCAAGTCAAATCACCGACACTCTAGATTAATCATGAGGCAGGCTCCAATTGTACATATGAATGAGATCAAAAGAGAATATGTGACAGCGAAACCTTTGATTTAGCTCCGTATGTTTTGAAGGACGAGGACAAAAAGTTGAGGATAAACGACAAAGAGGCTTTCGTTATAATCGGGGTGGATGATAGTTGAGAGCAAAGCTCCTGTATAAAGAGACACTATGTATTCCAACCAGCGAAACAGGAATAACAGTTTCTTGGTCGAAGCTGAATTCTCTTCCGTGTAGCCAAAGACAACAAAATGTTCAAAACTTTGGCCGTTACCCTCGTGAGAAGCGCATCGGTGATTGTCCTCCTTCCAAAATATTATCTTTACCAAAACCACCCTCGCTTCGCAGAATTCTCGTAAGAGTTTTCGGTCGTTGTTAAGTTTCGGTGGTTGCACACCGTCGTTCACTGCCAACTGCATTTTGCCCTTCCCTTCCGTCGCAATGAAAATTTCAAACTTTTTTTTCTTTTTTTTTTTCTATACGTATTTTCCTCTGGCTGCCCAATGAAATTCCAAATATTCTTGTAGCACTAGTTTCTTCTACTATGTGAATTAATTATCAGCTTCATAACTTGAAGAAGACCAAAAGGAAGGTGAGCCCGAAGTTCTATTTGAACCTCGTGGGAAAACATCGAGCGTCCGAGGAACAGAATTTTTGTAGATTTGCATAATCATTTTCACAGTTCGACCTCTGCTTGAACGAAAACTCTCTTAAGTAATAACGCGCCCTTCAAGAACAAACTTTATGAGCAAGCATCCCTAATTCCAATCCGACAGTCCGACAATGATAAACTTATAATCCTCATTGAATAGAATAATATTGTCTTGAGAAATGAAAAGAGCGTCAAAAAATTTGCAAAATTTTGGAATTCAATGAAAAAAGGCTGAGCACTGGAAAAGTGTGTTGTTTTTGGACAAAAATCGAAAGAACCAAGCCACTTTTTATCAATGATTATGAATGACACATTGGAGAAGAGTGTAAAAAGCGTCTCATTGAAATCCAATATTTTCCGGATGTCACATCAGTGTCTCCTGAAATGGTCAACCGATCGGGATGGCGCACAAATGCTTGGCTGGAAGGGACGTCAATCAACGAGAGCTATCGATCCTACAGCATGAAGAGTAAAGCAATAGGACCTACCAGTGGAGGTAATACCAGAAGGTTAGTGGTTGGTAGCAATTCAGGTTGTTATTCTCGAGTTGGAAACATGGTCGAGAGTGATGGGAAGGGTGTGGGTATCGGGACCAGGGAATATGGCAGTCAAATCGCAATAACTCGAGCTTGCAATTATCGTTCGAGTTCATCTCGAGTTCTCTCCTACCGACAACTATTTCCCTCATCAAGATGTCACTCGGGCACATATATATATATATATATATTGATGCAAAGTAGTGGTAAAGAAAGGGTGAGACCATACACTATCCCAGCCAAGTCATGTGGTTTATTACGGTTCTGTTTTCACATATAATAGTAGTAAATATAGGAGACGATGGCTGGCCTCTTCCATCAGTGTTTGATGGAAAGAGACCATGTAAAGATGCATAGAACGGGAAAGAGAGAGAGAGGGTTGAGTGTAATGGCACATACATATATGACATTGCGGTGTGAAATCGAAATTGCAGGAACATGTAGCAAGCTTTTGCTGGCAGGTTCCATCAAACCAGGTATTGCCGATGACGGGTCTATCGGTCCCCACAGATTTGCTTCATGGCAATACTACGCGAGATAAACTCACATTTGAGTACCAAGGGTTAGCAATCATAAGGACGCAACCATCATCATTTTACTGTTCGTTCATGTGGATTCGGTCTGCCTGTTTGTCATCAGAGCGTGGTTACATGTATTTATATTTATATGTATATATCTACACTTTTAAAAATAGTATGGAGGTAGAATAGTAGAAGGCAAACAGTGAATGAAATTTGACAGAAGTACAGACATGCAATGTCAATAGCACCGCCAAATGTTATTGAAATATGCCATCAATTGCGACAACTGGAAATTGCCCGTGAGCATCGCTATAGACCTTGAAGAAATGAAGCAACTCTTGTTCCAATTGGTCAACAAAATAAATAATGTTCGACTAAATCATCTGAAAATTCAAGTAAACTGGAGAACTTGGTACTTGTAGAATCTAATTTCGAACAATAATAAAAAAACAGAATCTTAGTAAAGGAATAAATTCATGTTCCACACCATTGAACAAATTGGAGTCGAAAATATTTCTGTTCAGGTTCTGAAAGCTGGCTTTTTCGTCGCAATCAAATACATGGTGTTGAGAATTTTCATTTCGCAAAATTCGAAGAGGCGGAAGCACGTGGAACACGTGTCCTCGTGATAATTTTTAAGAAAATTAATGATGATGGATAATGTTTTATCATAAAATTCGTGAATTTTCCTTTTCAATCTCTCTTATTTTGATTAGTTCAAGTTTTTTCGTACATTGAAGTTCCATCTAATCCGTAGCAGGCAGTGAAGAATAAGAACATGGAAAACGGAGTGGAACAGCTACTAAAGGGTTCATCGAATAAAGAGATGGAACGAGCTAAGGAAGGGCTGTTTTTCGGCGAATTCTGTAGTCCTGCTCTTGAACTTTTACCATCATCAGTTACAACTTTTCGTAGTCGTGAATTTCGAGACCTCAAAAGCTTTTCGGCTTTTGAATCCTTGGCGAGATCAAAAGTATCGCCCGGAGCACTTGAAACAGGCGGGTCAAGCAGCTCCTCTGCGAGTTTTAGCTCCTTTTTTACTCTCGGGGTATATCTCCACGACGGGTTTCTCCCCCTCGAGGTGGTTCGCACTGATGTGCACGGGCATCAACGGCGGGAGGCATCAGGAAGGGATTTTTTCATTTTTTGGCCGCCTTCGCCTCCAAAGCATCTTCCTCATTTTCTCTTTTAGTATATTCTTCAAATATGGTTTATACACAGGGTGTCTTTTCACCTTATTTCAATCATGTTTGACTTTCAAGTTACATGCAAGATTTTTCTGCATCAACGTATACTTTTCCTGTACGAAAATGCATGCGGAAAGCTTTTGCTTTAGAAATTTCCGGATAAACCCAAGTCCGCGGATTCGCGTTGAATTAATCAAGCACTCGCCTTTGCGAGCGCTCAAGCGAAATCCAAACCATCTAGTTCCGGCGACTTAATTTGATATACAACACGTTTCCAAAGCAACAACACTTTCTATGAAGAACGCGTGCTTTAATTTCCCGGATAGCCAGTGACCCTCCAAAGCTCCAAAGGCAATTCTTTTCGTTACGATTTACAAGAATTCGCAATTACAACGGATTCCGTGGCTTTGTTCTGGTCCAATCATTCATTTTCATATGATTGGGGGTTTATTCTATTTGCTGAATTTAACGACTCAAAACTGCATCCAACATAGTTGATTTCTCAACGTATCAACATATGCAAAATGCAAAGTAAAAAAAAAATACTGTTCAATAAACAAAGTTTGACGATTATTCGACTAAACTTTTATCCTGATATTATATTCAGTCTCATGAACAATTTCTTCTTCTTCTTCTCCTTTCTCGGCAATTCCTTATCGTTGGTTACGTTCCATTCGAAGTCCACTAGTTGAGTTTTTGTTAGTTCCGATTCCCGGTGATCGGACGTCTGGATCCACGTACGAAAATCGTACTTGTTGAGTTGCCTAATGGGTCTGAAAAGCGCGCATCGCCCTCGTTCGTTCTTGCAGGGGAAAACTTCTCCGAGCAATTTTTCACTCGGCTAAGCTGCGAGGACTCGTATACCTTTCCACCTCCTGAAACGCCCTACTGGGGTACCTTAGTTCTGTCCATTAGATGCCAGATTGCGGGACTTGTTCGAAGTTTGTCTCATAGTCTGAACGCGACAGTAAGAGGAGAAGAGAAGTGAAAAAAAGTGAGATAGAGAAAAAGAAAGATGGAGAAACTTCTCATTCGTAGCTATAGGCCAGTTGCACCGGCTGATTTTTTCACGGATATCAAATGTATATCTATATTCCAACGTGCATGTGATGTAAGCTGCTCAAACCTTTTCATCATAGATGGACCTTAATGTATTGCGACCGTATGAGTTTTGAAAGTCAGATTTTCCGGCCAATCCGCAGGAGTGCTTTCGACTTTTTAAAGCCCTTCCCCCAAACTTCACTGCTTCGTTTTCCCTGCGTACCCCTTCGAAAAGTTTTCTCCTGATTAGGCGGACTTTCCACAAATTCGATCACTTGGACGAAAAAATGACGAAGATAATTAGCCAGGCCAGTTAACATTCGATACTCGGGCAAAAAAAAACAGAATTGAAGAAAATGATTCGAATGATCATGAAAACACAGTTTACCACAGCACTTTTTTCTATGAATCGTGAACGGAAAGTAAATGGCTTTAAGATTGAAAAAAAAGAAAAAAATACACTTGTAACCGAAGTTTTCACAGATCCACCACGCTTTTTTGTACGCTGCTTGAGAAAGACACGTTGAACGTATAAGTACAATGGAAAATACATATATATATTTCTTATAAATTCTGTAAACGCAACGATGAAACTTACAGAACTAGGAGTCACGAGGGCTGCAACGAAAAGTGGCGTTAAGCTTCCGTTCGATCGAGTAAAAACTGCGAAGCCCAAAACGACGAAAAACCGATTTTCAAGTGCCCCACATTACGTCCCTCTACACGAGCATGTTGAAAGCATTAGGAAGTTTCTTGCTCGCAAGAGAGAAGCTCGGAACGAGCGGTTGTGATGTTACAAGAGAGCAGCATGACTACGACTACGAAAAAGTGATTCTATATACGACAGCAGTCTTTTCGAGCTCTGCATATCTCTTCTCTTCTTCTCTTCTCTATATACATACACAAATCTCAACTACAGTTAAGTGTCTGGCCACCTTTCACGCGAAAATCAGTGATGGAATTTTGATGAATCTGACCCAGGAATTAAGCTTATGAATGAGAATACTCCAATTTTTCAACGAATTATCAACTTCTAAAAGTCACCAGTCATCAAACAATGCAAATGAATGAAAAAGACGAACTACCAGAAAAAGCTGAAAACGAGAATTTCTTATTTGTGACAATATTTCGTAGGACCAAAAACCCAAAAACAACGTTTTCGACTGTTTTCCTATCGATCGATTCAAAAGAATGTTTTCAAGAAGTTCTCACAAATGATAAGAAAAAAAATTTTAATCCTAAGAAGTCAACAATAAATGATTGTACAGGTTAAAAAATTTGAAGCAAAATTGACTCTATCCGCATTGCTAAATTCTGTTCTCCAACAACCTATTTTCGTCCATATTCGTTGTATTCCAAGGTTACTGTGCTGAGGTATTTACCATGCGCAATATACAATCGGGATATAATATGAGATCTATAATTATTGATAAATGGGATGAAGGTCATTCACGAGAGCAACCTACTTGATAGAAAGTGCCACAATCCAGCACGAGTTTCTCCATTCTACTGCATTATACGTCCTTCGCAATATATACGATGATAATTATTATGGAATAACTGCTTACAGTACGAAATAATACGATTTGAGTCAGGAACTGTCTAATCCATATTAATCAACGTACGATAAAACGTGATTACATTTATCAAATGTTAATTCAATAAATAAATTCCGAGCTTTTACCAACCAAAGTTAAAAAAAAAAAAACGGACTTTTCCACAGTTTCCCCCGGCCTTGCGGGCAAAAACGGCACGTCAATGCATTGAATAAATAAAATTCTCTTGGAACTCGAGAAATTCTTGAATTTTGCAACTGAAAATTCAGCCAAACACCGATAAACTTGACACCCATGCAGGCTATGTAACCCGGGCTCAAGTTTAGGGTTCCAAACAATCCCTCTCCTCTGAGTGGCTTATTCCGATAATTTGCGTTATCTTGCTCAGTACCGCTGCGCACTTAAGCTACACGGTATTTACCCAAGTTCTGCATATACACGAATATGAGAACACACACGAATTGGAAGAAAAAAAACTGTGCGAGCGAATTCCCTCTTCCCGTGTTTTGAGTACGAAAAGCGGTAACCCAACACACCACAAAGTGGGATTCGCATCTCTTAACGCAACACACCCGTTAGGCACGATGGCACTTAATCGCTATAGATATGGTGCACCATAGGGTTTGGAGCATTCAGTCGGGTATGAAATGCTGTTGGGACATGAAAATACTTGCAAATACATATTTATATCCATACGGGACTTTCCGTCTCGTAGGATTGTGAGTACAACTGACCCGAAAAATTCGAAATGACAGTAAAATGCAACAATCTTATGCACTAACTTTATCTTCAAAACCATGAAACAAAGGCTGAATAATTGTAATAATTTTTTAATAAACTCGCGTGACTTTAAAATAATAGTATAGTTCCAGGAATTATTGTAGAATATTGTTCCTTGATAATGTGAATGTGTTTTCTCAAGTTTTGCTGAACACGAGATTTCGTATAAGTTCTAATGAATATTAAATTTTATTCTTTATGGTTTTTCGAGTTAATGGTAAAAATTATACAATCCAGTAAAGTATTTTTGCAACTGTAAATGAACTTTCAAGTTGTGTTTTTCTGTTTTTTTTTTTTTTTTTTTTTTTATGTCTAACGTTTTTCTACCTGTATTCTGCTCGTTGGAATTCCCTATACATGCACATTCCACCATATCGCAGCGTTTCTGGAGGTTATAATGGAAGGAGGCGAGATCTGTGTCTCTAGGTTTTCGCACAAGGCGATTCTCGTATACCGGCGAATTACATGCACCTGCGCGTTCGTTAATTCCTGGTTTTGGGAGTAACATAACCTGTTCTAATATATATACTGGCATAAATGTGCATGTATATTTGTGAGTATTACATTTAGAATCATATGAACATCACACCATATATAATGAATACGTGTAGGTGCGGTAGGAGATTACGAGCGAGGCATATTTACGTTGTATATTGCGAATTGCGCTACCGGGGAAAAAAAAAAATATATAAAAACATCAAGAAGCATAAAAAAAACAAAAACAGAGTGATTACATCTTTGTAAATTCGTACAATTTTATTTCCGGGAAATGTAAACGCGAAATATTAGTGTTGCTTCGTAAATTTCCATGAAAATGTCATGAATAAATATCATATAAGCGTGCATAAGCAAAAAATAAAAATTCCTGAGTATTCTTTTGAAAGAGATACAAAAACGTTCGGGATTTTCCAAGAAGTAATCCGTATTTTTGTAGCCAAATTCAAAATACATTTGCAATATTCACGTTTATTTACGTGCATGTGTTGAATAAATGTTACAAATGTATTACGTACGGACGTACTGACAGATAAATTCGTTTTTGAATACGATTTTTTTCGTTTGGTTTTACTAATGCGAGTAACCTGTGAAAACGTTTGCATCTATACATGTAAATATATACAGATATATATTTACACGCCGAAAAAGAGTGAGGAGTTCGCAATGGTGAAAGCACACCCATTGCAGCAGAAAGCTGTATACTTTATGGGCCGAGGTTCGCATATTTTCATACTCCCTCGCATTTCTTGGTAACGAGATCTGCACTCGAGCTCCATCGTGATTCCTGTAAGCTGACAGTATCAGTAGATCCGAACACGCTTTCTCTTTCTCTCTCTCTCTCTCGCTCTGTTACTACGGTTCAGTTGTAAAGCTCCTTTGGGTACGTTATATACGATAATGTATTTGCATTTCGAGAACAAAAGTCTGTCTGAGTCTCTTTCTCTTATCTATTCTTTTTGGTGTCCAAATATGTTTTTTAATCATTTTTGTAGAGAGGCCTACATTGAGCTTTGCAATTCATGTAAATTTTTATAAAATTGAAACATTGAAGTCATTCAATGCCACTCTTACATGCGAGTACAGCATTTTTTCTTCTGTAGAACAACGTGGATTAAAATCTGCGATTTACTTCAGTTTAAAATAGAAATTATAAGCATCTCGACCTACATTGTCTGCATCGTTGTCATACGCGATAATTCTTATACCCACGCTCCACAGGGACGACCGTTAGAGACCGATGATCTGTCTGAACGAAATAGTAGATCCATCCATGAAACGATGCACGGCTGAGCTTCATCGATCCCCTTGAGACATGGAAGCACACCGACGGTTCTTGGCTTGCCACCATGCCGGGTACCCCAGTAATCACTAGTGTGCCGGTACCGTATTTTCCCGTTACGTGACGTCATCGATGTATCGACAGTACGAAATATCAATATGCCTTAGAACATCGGCAACTACTATCTGTATGCATCTAAGCGAATCAACTAGGAGCTTGCTTCGGTATCAAATATTGACCGAAGGGCGTTCGTTGATGACTGCAAGATGGGAAATCAGAATATGAAATAAGAAAGAGAGGGATGAACAGATAATGACAAGACTAGCAATCAATTTGGGAGCCTTTGAAGTTTCAATGATGCATTGTCCATTCGAACTATCATCGACATTCTCATCACTGGTTAAATATTGGATAAATGCCAGGACCTTATCTACCAAGTCGGTTATTGGCCAAGCAGCATTGTTCAAGAACTTTCAAGATGCCATGTGAGCACAATAAGAAGCCTGAGAGGAACGAATGAAACCTTTGTGAATGCTTCATCCTGACAATTTTCAGAGGTTAGAAGAGACGACGTTGTAGCCTCAATGGTTTACAAAATGCTCAACTATTTCTCCGTAATCAGTGATTCTCTGAGAAACGATGATCGATGCACGAAGAAGGACAAGTGCTTTGTTATTGCAGGTTAATTACGTTAAGAGAACTAAGAGCATCAGCCAAAGGATGGTTTAGTCTCCTGCCAAAGGGATCGCAAGGACTAGGAAGAGAGCGATTACATGTAGAGTCATCACGCGACCTACACATAGTTGCTCGCCGTTTAAACGGCCACTTTGATCCTCGGCCAAAGGAAATGTCCCTCAGTTACACTTGCACATACTGGTACAGCGACAGACATACAGCCACGCAGACAGATAGACAGTTGAAAGCACAAAGACACAGATATGAGAGGACATAAACGTGCATAGCCTCGGAAGCTTGCCATCCTGATGTCAGTTGCTGTTCACAGGCTGCTCGTTGTTGGCCCAGCCTTGGCCCATTGCGGCTTCCATTGTTCTCCCAAACTATATTGCAAACGGAAGTAGCAACCGCGCGTTCCTACCTTCCGTGTACCGTAATTCAGTGTGTCGCGAGCGGCTACCCGGCGAGGGTGTAGTAACCCAGGTACTCCGGACACAATGCTCTCTCTCTCCCCCCCCCCCTCTCTCTCTCTTTCTCTCTTACACTAGCACATTACGTGTAACACACTATATTATGCCTAAGCGAGAGAAAGAACGGGTCAGAAGACAATCCACGGGAGGAGAGTACGTTGGAAAAGGGGCTGAATCAACCCCTGGAACTGTTATACTGTGCAGGTTTTGTAGAAGAATCAAGGCGATGTTGTAGAGTCAAACGACGATGTAGTTACTCGCACAGATCCAGCCCAGTAATGCTGTTAGGTGGTAAAGTCCTGAAGTTTGCCATTCTCTTCCAGTTATACCTATTCACTGAAGTCATGGTAACAGTAGATGTCATCCTAACTCAAATCGCTGCACTGAATCTCTAATAACTTTCTTCATTCAACGCTCGTTGCCTTGGACACCTTTCAACTAGAGACGTTTTTCAGTTTATAAATAAATTCCTCTGTCAAAAGAGTTTTTCTTCTGTCATTGGACTCTTCCGAACTGGCAATACCAGTCGGTGACTTGAGTCAATTATTCCAATGTAAACGATTGTTTTTCTCCCTGAAATATTAACAATTAAGCAAAGCAGTCAATCTGCATGGTTTAGTACTCCTTCCTCCCGTCCAACCGAATTGGACGGAATAACTAATGGAACCCTATCGTAAACGATCTGATTAAACTCCCTCAAAATTGGTGAAGGGTGAACTCGACTTAGCAAAGACTTTAAGTTCGATCCGTTTCTTTATACGTGGCTTACATCATCTTCTCTCTTCATTGCTTCGAGGAAACAACTCCTATGGATCTCTTATTCCGCCTTGTCGTATTCCACTTGCGAGAGCAACCACGATATTCGGTAGAGGTAACTTCCTCTTTCGCATCAGCAACTCAGGTTAAACTTTGACTCTCGTTTGCCTCTTATCCTCCTCTCTCTCCCCTCTCTCTCTCCCTCTCTCGCTCTCTTTCTCGTCCTATATTTTTCTTGCTCTTTCTCTTCAGCATGCTCAGCTTACTTAGTTTGTACCTATATTCCTCAGCTCGTTTTCTCATGTAGTAGATTGAATCTAAATCCAACTTGTTGCGGTAAACTCGCTACGATAGCAAAAGGAAATGTTACATTTCGCAAAAGCACGTAGATGCTATGTGAGTTCTCATACATTTCTTTTGTATTTACGTGCGTATTGCGTAAGCAAAGGAACAAAGTGAAAGAAAACGCTATGGATGTTAAACTCGTGGATTAGTTACAGAAAATTCCCACTTCACACTCGATGTCATAACCTAAAAACTTCAAGCACAGTTGGTGAGCTTCTGGATATTTTTTCTCTATTTTGAGAGGATTAAGAAATAGTTATTGCACAAGAAGATCAACATTGCAAATATTGCTGAAGAACATTATATTTTATATTCCAGGCTCCGAAATAAAAAATAAAAAATTCCTGTTTAAAATTCCAACATTAATCTGTCGAGTTTTTTGAACAAATACCAAATTTAAGCAGTTAGAAAAACATTTTGTTTGGTTTTCTGAGCCAAAAAATGTCTATCCGGGTATTGCATTTTTTCGAGAAGTACAATCGAGACCTTATAAAAAAACGAACTTCTATTGTCATGATGTACAACTCTGTACCAATTTTTTTCAGCGTTTTTGGGACTATGAAGTAAACAAGATTTGCAAAGCCAGTTCTTCGTTACGATTGCATAGCCAGAGGTTATTTGACGGAAGTATCACCATTTTTCCCCACTTATTCGAGGTTCTGCGATCACGAATTTTTTCGAGCTTTTTTTGTTCTCTCGTGTAATTGAGCCGCAACGTCGGATAAAATGAGTCGGAGTTGACCGCGTCTACGCTCGAATTTTCCTATTCGTACCAGTGGTATTTATTTCAGTCAGTTCAGAGGAAGCAAAAAAAATCATCCGTGTTCCGAAACGAGGGATGGAAAAACTCGGATAGTGACGCGATAGTGAGAAGGACAGAAAATTCGAGTATGACGAGACGAACGAACGAGACTGTTAAACGCAAGCGATATTCCAGAGAACCAAATAAAACAAAGGCTCCACGTTCTGGTAGGACTATATCTGCCATGTCGGTGGCAGAAATTTCATCTCGAATATATAAAACCATACGTTTTTCTTTGCTAAGCAATTCATGCATCGGACTTTGTCCGGTTTACTCTCATTTTTTGTGGCCGATCTTCGCACACATAAGCGACAGTTAATTTCGTTCATCCGATGAGGTTTCCCTCTATGGTGGACTTGATGAAAAATAAACCACGCAAACGAATAATAATCATCATGGAACTTGGCTTTTCCATAGTCCATTCCTTCTCCTCATTCAAAAGATAATTCCAAAGAACTTTGCATTAAACATCGAATGACAAGTCAAATTCTATTCTAAAAAATATCTGCAAGTGATAATCGAATTTATTCTCGAAATCATTAAAAAATGCATCCTATCCTTGTCACTCACTTTTTCCCCCAAAACAACTGGAAAGACTTGCTGAATAATCATTTTACCAGTGCAACAACTTTCAAAAACGTTATAAATAACTGATGAATGGTAGGAATACCATTTTCTGATACATTTGCATTCTGACGCATCGGTATTTTCAGTTCTGAGAAAAGAAAGCAGTCCTTGTGAATCTGTTCAACTTACATCGACTGGAGAAGATGACATGTGCTTTGACACACTTCAATTATTAATAATTAACGAGAAAGTTCAAGCAGAAGGTACTTCTGCGATGACACAGTTGTGAAAAAGGGCTGTATCACTGCCACCCATGTAAAGAAAAAAAAAAACAGAAACTTGCTCTCTGTGACATTTTGTTGAGTGCAGCAGCAATACCCAATTATAAGCTGTATTTAGGATACAATGTCACAATGAGTGACAGATATTCAAGTGGGTACAAACTGTACCAGCATTGGTTGGACTTTGTGTTACATTTATTGTGTATATGGTGTATATCCTAATCTGCTTTGGACGTCGAGATTCGATTGATCGGGAGAATTCATTGGTACACCATCCAGCGTGGAGCTTCGACACTGTCATTGTATAGTTCATAGAGTATGGATGTATATAGACACAGAATCTGTATCAATGGAGAGTAGAGATTCTCCTTCTCGTTGTCCTCACTGGAATTCGATTAATCGGCATTGTCCACCTGCTTCCCAGGCTGCTGACATTCTCATTGAGTCACGTGTGCACAAATACCAATAACGAACGTTTATAATCACGTAATTAAAGTGACAAGTCATTTAAAATAATGTACCAATGAAATAATGATGTATTATTAATTGGAGAGATTCAAAATGTTAATGATGATGGTAAAATAATATGATCATCTCTGATTATTCGATTTGGTCACGCAATCCCAAAAGAGCCTGATTCCAAATATAACAGCTCGACATAATAGAATGTCTCATCCATCGATTTGTTTATTTTCAATTCTTAAATTATCTCATTGACGATATGTTTGTCTTTTGATTCGCTTCAGAGGCTCTATAGAGAAAGGACCAAAGCTCAAGAGAGAGGTAAAAGATGTGAAATAATAAGAGAACAGTTCACAGCAGAAGAATTCTAATGTCACAACTGTAAGGTCACTGAGCGTTTATATGATAAAGAGACACCCTTAAACAATATTTATGTGTCGTGGTGGGTTGAGCACCATGCAATAAATAAAGGGCCCATGCTAATTCCGTACACCTCCTCCCTGCTCTCATCCCTTTGCCTTGACTACGTCTCTTTCACCTTCCAGGGCTTCCTCGTGTATATATAACTGTGTAGAATACGGAAGCATGGCATCCTGCATCCTCTTCTCCCGACACCTCTATACTTTCCTCTAACCAACCACCCCCGTTCTCACCCTCTCTCGAGAAAAATGTATATTTTCTCCCAGGGGTGTCTCGAAACAGCCACTTGGAATTCAAAACCAGACGCACGAGCTTCTTTTTTTCTGCTTCTCACGTTTACTTTATATTTCTCTTTTATAAGACGAAAATAAAAAAACAAGTCTTATTCATGAACGACTTTCTCAACTCCAGATTTATTTGATTAAAGTAATTAATGGAAAAATCTTCTGGATAAGGACTTGAGCTTTGAAATGACCACTTTTTAAACCATTCAATGTTTGCCGTTTTGAAAAATCTAAATAAAACATTTTTGGTGTTTTAATTCACGAATAATTATTCAGGATTTAGTGTTTTATCAAATTTTTGATAATTAGGACTTTACTGAAAAAACCCACTTTGACTTTATTTTTTCGATTTTTATCGAACGTTATATGATTTATGAAAATATTAAAACTGAATAAAATTGACGTTTCTATGGATCAACCAGTTTGGATTTGCGTAAGTGATTTAGATGAAGCTCGTCGAAATCTTTGGAGAGCGATCGAATTCATGGAGGTGCACACACGCGAGGCAAACCTCTCAGGGTCTCAATTTCAGGTTGAGCGGACTCCAGGGTTTCATAAATTTCCAGGGTGTATGTATTGATCTCCTTCGACTTTACCTGATCTTTCTCGGTTTCTCTATTTCCTTCTCACATTCACACATACACACAAATTTTCGAGCATTGTATAATCCTATGGATGTGTGGCTGAGTTTTGGCGATACTCTTTTCCATACCATCAGACAGCAGCACAAGACGAGGAACGTAGTAGATATGGAAATACGGGGGCGAACGTATCAAGACACCTGACATAAAATGGAAAAAAAAACCGTAAGCAGTATGATAATAAGTTTCTTATCGGATTTTCGGCTGCATTGGTCCGATAAGAGTTCTAAACTTCCAGGAGAAATCTCAGTCCGCCGATAATGTGGAATTTGATCGCAAATTCAAGAAAGTAAAAGCGGCGATTGTATTTTCGGTATTGTTTGGGGTGTGACCGAAAAAAAATTGTGGGTCGATCTGTAATGATTTTTATATGTGGTTCGAACTCGATTTTCACAACGACATCCCATGACATGCATTTTAATGAAAATGAATACATTCATTAATTTATATAATTTATTGTTATATCGAATATCCGCAACTTCAAAATATTGTTCAAACATAGAGCAATATAGATTAAAATGAATATTCAACCCCAAATAAAATACATGTCGTAAAATCTATAATACCTGCGTGTCCACTAATAATGCGTATTTTTATATTAACTCCGTACACCAATATTTACTGTGAGATCACGATTTCACCACAAACTTCGAAATTAAAGTCTAAAATATTCGGATACTACCAGAATTTTAACTTCAACTGTATTCTTCATAAACAACCATTATCCCAGTGTCACTAAAAAATGAAATAAAGAATATAAAAAAATAACTTTGTACGTGTAAAAGAAAAGTTTATTAGCGAAAAAAAATGACTCGTTAAATTTGGCTTTTTATTCATTTCGTTGCAGTGCCGCTACTAAATATCACCGCAGTGGAGGGTGGCGCGGTGGAATTACCCTGTGACATTACACCCACGGGACCCGATTCGCTATCCATGGTGCTTTGGTTCAAGGACGAAACAGATGGTAGACCATTGTACACGTGAGTACTTTTTCAATTTTTTTTTCTTTTTTTTTTTTCAATCAACCACTCCAGACCGTCGAAAATAATCGTGGTTCACTTTTAAGTATGCTCTTCAACCAAAATGTAATTTATTTTAATCGTAAATGAATTATTCCTTTGGTGGTTATTTCAATGGGAAAATTTTCAATTAACGAGATTGTAATGGAAAATAGTTGAGGAGCACTCATCATGAAAATGTTGCTTTAAACTGGATCGAATAAATTGAATGAATTTTAAAAAATAACGAAATAATTAAAGAGTAGACGACAGTGTAATGATTGAAGAAACCAAACTCAACGTATCGATACTATTTGAAAGAAACACGAAGACGACTTATTCGATCGATAGTTTGAACCTCCGTGTGCATTATTTTACATAGATTTGTTGGTTTCCGAGTACGTTTTGCAGGTTTATAAAATGCTCGTCATAGCAGCACGAATACGTAATATATTCATTTTTGGCGGGTGTACAGTCGCGAAAGTTGGCGCAACTTCGAGAACGAAACTTTTGGCCAAAATTTCGAGGAAACATCGCATTCTGCAACGACTAAACTTTCCCCATCGTCCCCATCCCGCAAAACTCTCGGAGGCATCGTATACCGGAAGATTCATTCGCCCTTCTATACGTATAGAGATAGAAATATTCGCAATATGTGGCTGTTCCTCTTATTTTTCGCTGGACTATATTGGCAGTGGAACGAATGCCGAAGGCTGACTATGGCTGCTGTGCTTGTACCACTTGCAAAACTTTTCTTCAAACCGCATATTACGGTCCCATGATAATTTTAATTTGTATTCTCTCCGGTTAATATTTCTCAAATATATTCCGGTTAATATTCTCAAATATATAGGATATAAGTCTGAATAACAAAATAATGCCAATTGACAAGCACATTGCAAATTTATCAACAGCGATTAAGTTTGTTAAGAATGTATCGTGAGTAGAAAAACGAATGTGCGAATTCGTCTAGATAACAAAACAGCAATTCCTATCAGATAAATTTGATTTTAACACGAAACAGCAATTGCTTCAGAGAAAGTAATTCTTTTATCTTTACTACGATCACTGAGATCACGAAACATTTTTCTTTTATCTCTCAACCAAGAAAACACCTACGAAGACGATGATTATTGCAATTTTTATTATCGACCGTAAAGGTATCGTTAAAGTCTAATTTTTCTTCGGATGTACGCTACGGGCTGTTGGTAGATAGATGTTCAACTTGATATGGTGTGGAGCTCGATCCCTTATCGCGTTGGACTAATGTGATCCTAGCGTAACACGAAGGGTTCGCGAGACCCGGTGTTCGAGGAGATATTACATCCAATCGATATATCGTTATTTCGAATATCCGTTCAATCTCTCTCTCTCTCTCTCTCCCTTTCTTTCTGTTCGTCTCTCAGAAATTCCGTATCGTGAGATAAATTACCGAAATATCCTGCTACAGATCACGCTGGTGCGGTCATAGAATTGCTAACTAGATATTGAGTTGTGGAAAAACATTATAAGTATGTGAAAGGCATGAATACCTGATGAGAAAATAGAAGCAATTTATTCGCGTTATTTTTGTAATACAAAGTTCCCTGGAGCATGGATTAATGCCTATGTCTGAATCATGTTAAATTTTCACTTACTGAATTCGTGTTTCAAACAGCAAGAAGAAAATTTATATGGAATCTTCAATATAGTCATAGTTTACGAAAGGGTTTAAGTTTTAACGATCAATTACGGTGGCGTACCGATACTTTTTCGATGCAAATATCCATACGTTGATTTCATAAGAGCGAGACCGTGAAAAGTATGGATATTAGCTTAGGTTATACTTTTGTCATGTATGATCCGGAGACGAAACTGACAGGTTTCGTGCCCACGAGGCCGCATAATGAGACGTCGGATCCGAGGGTGAGCTTTTGAAGCCCCGAACTCGGTGGCAGCACGCTCGCCCCTTCGAGCAGTATGTGGCATGTAATTATCGCGTGTCAATAAATTTGAATCCCGGAAGCGGGCTATGCATAGACTGGCAGTAGCAACATAGAGAACCGAGTACCGAGACGAACGTGTGTTCCTCTTCTACAGTTTCAAACCTCTTTCTATCTCTCTCTTTCTCTCTCCCCCTATCTCTGTCTGTCTGTCTCTCTCTCTCTCTCTTCCTCTCTCTCTTCCTCTCTCTGTCTCTCCCTCTCCCACCCTTGTTCTGATGTTCTGCTCTTGATGTTCGCGGGAGATTCACGCAGACCCAGCTTTATCGTTGGGATAATTGATAACACAACCCGTCCTACAATCTGCGCTGCATGCGGGCTCCCGAAACTCTCAACTTTACCCACTCGCATTAATCAGCACGTGGAATCGCTACATTATACAATTTAGTCAGATGATTGATGATATTTTTAATAATATTAATTGTTATACAGTAATAATTATGGCACATAATAAGCTGGTTTTGAGCTTTGAATACGCGATGCGATGGAATTCCCTTGTAACATATAAACACTGTCAATATTTCGCTTGCTTCTCGTTGCGTTTATTCACCTTTTCATTAAAGAAGCCAGTGGCTGTGGCTTCGAGGGCCAAGCGTCAAGAGAGGAACCTAAATATTTTTATGGTAACCAATTTTATTGATTTTATTTCTGACAAAAGAGACGAAAAAAAATCGAGTGAAAGATGAAACAAGCCTGAACGAAAATACGAGAAGAAAAAATATTTAGGACGAGAATATTTAACAATAAACCACGGATTTTAAATGAAGTTTATACACACTCAAAGCATTCTCCGTCTACGATTAAGTGCAGAGAGGTTGGCTTTCAAAACCAAAGACAATCACTATGTTGTATAGACGTGGAATAGACATTCTGAAGTAAAATACTTGAAGTTATAGTGCATTTGGAGTGACAGGTAGACACTATATGTATAAGCTATTAGCGGATGGTTTTAGCGTAAATTCGAGAAATAGACGAAAGAGGAAAACGGTGGGAATAGCCAAAATTTATATAGCTTAAAGTCGAAGGCTCGGAATCATATAATTTCATTTCCATGGCGTTCATTTATTTTCTATCCAACTCTATGCTGTCTCATAAAGTGATGTTGTAATGAACTCACGAAGGATTCAAGCATTCAAGTTACGTGTAAATTTCATACTCTATACACCAGACTAGTTACAGCGTAGAAAGAGAGACAGGTGTATAATTGAAGGGACTCGAATGTAGAACCGACGTACAAACGGTGATAAAGACTCAAATTAATAGTTTTTCATACAAGCCGAAAGCTCTACTTTCGTGCATATTCTTGAATAGATACTAAATAATTCGTGGTAGGTTCATTAGTGCAACGATCAAAACGATTCTGAGTGACGTGAACACATCAGTGAATCCACTTGCGCTCGTTCTAATCGATGATGTGTTGAACGATACATTGCATCGATGATAACGAGTTATAAAACGTCTAATTGTATAATTATAGAATGATTCGTTGATCTCTTTTATACCTTGAGTGAAGAAATGAATTGAATCATCAAAAATTTCTTCGCATCTATTTGAATTTTTGGGTTCAAAATGAATTTCAAAGTTTTTTAGAACCTTGCCTCTCAATTGCTATTCAAAACGAATTAAAATCCTTTTTGCAACATCTAAGGCAACAGAGATTGCACTTTTTTGTTGCGTGTATTTCATGATATATCTGTAAAAAGCTTTGGGAACACGTGAAGCGTGTAATTCGGGAAATTCACACTATCGCACGAAAAGGAGAAAGTCGAGAAACACTGGAATTCTCTTGATATAGGAGGATAGAAGTGAGAGAGTGGTAGATCGAGAGTGCACTGCAGTCTTACTCAAAAGCCTTACCCTACCGAAGTGTAAAGGTAAAAGTGATGTACACAACCTAGCTTTGTTTACCCTCCTCAAATCCCGAAGCTGCGTGATATATTTATCAAAAGACATCTTATTATCGACGCTATATCTAAACCCTTTTGACTCGGTAATGCTGCATGCTAGATCTTTGGAAGACAAAGAGTTCAATAAAGAAAAGTCTGAGAGCGCTAATTATATCATAACAGAGGCATTAAGATGGAGGTTTGAGGATGTGAGAGACTCGACACCACTTTATCTTGTTTTAGTTTCTTGTTCAAACCCTATAATTACGTGTACTTTGCAGAAAGGTGCAGGAAATGGAGTCGTATTCAACATTCATGACCATCATGTTCAAGTTGCTATAAAAACATTGAGAATTCAATTGTAATCTTTGGTTTGAGAACCAAATAATATTTGATTTTATTTCAGACAATATTTTTTATCGTTCCTCCGAACTATAAGAATGCGGATTTAGAAGGGCGTACGATAAAATACGTACGTGATAAAGTTGAGCGTTCGATCAAAATGTAGGACATAACCAACGATAAGCTTAAATAAATTTTCATTCTTCATATTATCTTTCAAGAGTCCTTGGTGCGCTTTATAAGGACATTTCACACGCTCAAAACCTCCGTAATTATGTTTCTGCACGGCGGCAAGAAATCCATAGTATTAATATTTTATGATCCCATAAATTGGAGTAGGTTCACGTCGAAAATACTCCCTCACCAATTTCTCTACAGACCTCTACAGCCACCATTCGACTCTCTCATCTCCCGAGCTCAAGACGTGTTTCCAAACCAACCTCGTATAGAGTTTAGTTCCTTCTTGCAGATGGATTCGACCTTGTTCCCGAATTTATTATCGTCGAGGCGTCACGACACACATGCTTCACAGGAACACACATATTCGCACGTATATACATAAAGATTCACACATATGTACACGCATATCCGTAACATTGTTGAGATATTGGTGTTATTGTACCATGGACTCTAAATCCTGTAATGTGCCAAACTCGTCCTATAAACTTATCGATTTTTCCTCGTGGTTCCTTCGCACCAGCCAGCATTGAATAATGTAAGTACAATTTTTTTTTGTGTATACCATGGAATGTTGATGGTAAGCATTAAATGGTTACTAAAATTATTGGCAGTAACAGAGAAGCCTTCAGTTTCTATCACAGAGCCATTTTGATGTATTCGAGTCTATTTTTACCATTTATCTTCATAGTCCATTGAGCTGTTTTTTTGTTTACATAAAATTAAACTATGTGCATAATTTCCAGGAATAAAAAACATCCAAAAAATATGTACTAGAAGAATTTTTTCACATTGTGTGTTTTTTTTTCTTTTTCAACGTGAGTGAATCTATGTAAAATTGAATGCAGGATTTTCGTGAAAAGACGACCAGGATTTTCAGGATCTCGGCTAGCTTAGCGAGAAACGATCGCAGCAGCCTCGGGGTTTGAAATGTTGTAGAGCGAACGAGTGAAGAGCGCAAGAGATGATTCTCCATACTCTTTAATCTCGGGGTGAATTGAGCATGTTTCAGGACTGTTTTTTGCACGGTTCTACTATAAGCAAACAGTAGTGTAAAACTGTGCATCAACGGTACACTGGACTTTGAGCAGTACGGATTAAGAAAATAATTACTGGCCGAATGCTATAAATGGAGGGCTTTAATGAATTTTATCATTTTTTGAACTCCATCAAATTTTCGGAACAAAGATAACTCAAATATCAATTGATCATGTAAAAAAAAAGAAAATATTTGGGAATGAGACACTAAGAGAATCGTACAAAGCTATAAAATCTCAAGTTCTTCGTCATTTAAACAAATAAGCGAAGCACGAAGTAAATGGAAGGTTATTTCTGTTCACTAGTCAATCTTCTACAAAGCTTTCTGCAAATGAACGATGAGGAACAGTACCAATGAAAGTCAATTGTATTCAAAGATTTATATATTCATTCAACTAAGAATTACAGAACTTCTAATGGCTTCCAATAAATCTCATGCAGTAATGTACACACTACATAGACATATATGTTGGATTAACTGTAAACAATGCATGAATGTTGCGTGTGCACAATCGAAAAGTCTACATAGCAATTGAACCTGAGTTGTATGCACGAAAAGTCTCAACTTATATCACTAACGAACTGCAACTTCACTCCTTTTGCAATAAATGCATGTCTAGATCGAAAGCAGAGTATATATTCAAAATGTAGGCATCGTCCTACCTCGCGACCTCTGTTTCAAACTCCATAAATCAGTGTGAACTGACGCTTAACCCTTTCTCTATATAGTTCTCTCTCTCTTTTCCTCACGCTCTTTCTCTCTCTCTTTTTGCTTTCCTTTCTTTTCTTTCCTGTTCTCGCTCCTTCTACTCTGCTTTTTTTCTTTTTCATACTCCCGCAGGTTTTCCTTTCCTTTTTGTTGGTCACCCACGACCACCAACGTGTACTCTCTCAAGAGTCTCTGTATTACACGGTAAATAAGCGGTAACAACAAACTCCTGTATGTTCTACCTACCACCTTATTCGCTATAGATCGCCTGTTTTGAACTGAAAAGGTTGTCGTCGAGCGCAAGCTCCCTCAACACAAAATCCCTTTTCTCTAACGTTCCAACCTCCGGTATACGCTCTTGAACTATCTGAAATGAGGTCTCGTGCAACGCTTTAAGTTTTCGAGCTTCAAGAAAGGCTCTCGGACCCTTGTTCTCGCGGGTGGTAAACTCGATCATGTACATTACTCTCTCCATCCTTCCTCCGCATTGTATACTTCGATATAACGTATGCGCACAGAAGACTTCGTGCGATTTTCTATCATCTTCCAAGTTTCGAGATATATGAGAAGTTCACACAACTTTATACATTTTCATTATTTGCTCAATGTCTCGTGGATGTGGTTTATAACTGATTAGAAATATTCATCAAAATTTCCATGAATAAAAACTATCCATCAGGCTAATGAGATATGAAAAACTTTTCCAAAATCTGTCAAATGAAATATTTATGTAATCTCGGAACAATCCTATAAATAAATGAAGAAGTTCGAAGGATACTTGTTGGTGAATGCACTGGAAATGTTATCAGAGCGCGCGGCAGTGGTTGAATTTGGTCGACTGATCCAAATTTGCACCAACTTTTCTATGCTACGTTCATGAGTAGCACTTATGCGATATACTGTTACGGTAGAATGATAGCAGCCTCGGGCAAGTAGAGAAACGATGATATCGCGTGCACCCAGAGGGACCAACAAGAACCGAATCAGAGCATCATTCCGCCTACGAACGGGCGTACAGATGGCATAAGATGTATATTGAACTTTGAACAAGTGAAAGTTTAATAAACTGAACACGAACCATGAGTATGAAAAGAAAAAAGAGTAAAATAAAAGATCACTATACACAGAAGTCACAACATGTCTTCAAGAAGTGGAAAGAAAAAATGGCACGTATTCAATGTTTTTCACTCTCATTCCGAGTCATAACGAGGATGCATGCCCTCTCGTATAAACGTATTTTTAGGATTTCTCGTTTTATTTTTTATTTTAAACCGAGGCTCACTACAATCCCTCTACAGATCGTTCGAAAAATAAAGAAAGAAAGAAAAAAACATTTCTTCCAGCGCTATAACTCTCTGGTAGCTATGTACGTACGCTTCAGTACCATCTTCCTACTACATGCATATACACTTTTTCCCGGCTGCTTTGCTCGGTAATCCTTGATACTGTGGATGTTTGGAGAAGCTCGCCTTTTGCAATAAAAGTACACACGCGAGCAACACAAGCTAACGGGAGAGACAAGAACGAGCGAACACTGAAGCGCCGCGTTGTATTCGACTCGAAGGAAGTCTCATCATTTTCTTTTCTTCGTACCTCCTGTTTTCCTATCCACCAAAGCAGGTAACACTTTCCACGCGATATATCCCGCGTCTTTCTCTTATTCCACTGAAAACCGTAGCCAGCTGCTGCAAATCGATGTTTCGCCTTTTTTCTCATTATCCCGGATGGGACCCACACACTAACGCATGAACGTACATACGTTAATATATATTCAGGCACACTATGCTTTTTCTTATATCCTGTAAAGCTGCATCACACGAAAAGGACAAGAGAGAACTTCACACCTTTTCCTATGCTTACGAATTTTCAAACACGAGTACACAACACTTGTACTTTTATTTTCACAGCTTTTTATGTACAGCTTCTGAGAATATACGTTACATCTTCTCACAACCTCTTATTTTCTATCTTTTACATTGTAACAGTTGTAACAATAAGCTTCCTTGTAACGTGCTGTGTGGACACCGCCATTACTGGGTTCTGATGTTCTGGTAAATTCTCAAGTTGTTGTAAGTAAGTATAACGAGAACGAGAGCATCGAATAAGCGTGGAGAAATAATCCTATCTCTAGAGAATCAACAGTTTCGTATAAAGTTGAATGTTTCACCATGCCCGTTGTGTCCATTTTACCACTTACGGTCCCGATAAAATTCACTCAACATTGTATTGTTCGTGTTAAAATTAGACAATATCTAGATTGAGCTAACCATCTTATCATCGTCCATTCTCGAATGGCACCTAATTCTAAATGAATTAAGACAGTTGTTTCTAGCAATCGTCGTCACTCTGTAGCTCTCGAATCCCGTTTAAAAATATCATCCGATTGGGATTCGAGTTAAACGTCAATAATTTCTACGAAAGGAGGAAAAGCGAATTACGTCGAAGAAAAATTTGATTCCAAATTAGATTGAATGCTGTTTTACTTCCTAACGATCTCTATTCGCTGAATTTGTCTCCATCATTCTCTTCGATAAATACCTTACAAACTATAGCTTTCCCTTGCACTCGCTCCCTCTGTTATCTGCATAGTAACTCACATTGTAAAATCGACGTTCTTCATCCCACTATTGTATCTTCATTGTTCCAAGGGAGGTTGCTCCTCGACCTGAACATCCCTGCGAATGAGTCAACGGACCTTGTGTGCTTTGGAACGGTACATATCGTTTATCGACTATGCTACCAAACATAAGGTCGTAGTCGATATAATTTACCAAGTAAATTTGAATCAACCCCAGCCTTTTGTATGGTAACGACCGATCTATGTATCTAGTCCTATTCTGTTGCTGTGGCATATCGATACTTCGGTGCGTTTGTAACACACAGCGTTTATGGTGCAAGTGTATTTGTGCTGTATACGATGAGCCTGCAGGGTCTTTGTGAAAGGGATCGAAATATTTACCAGTGCACTCTGGCTATGGCTTTTCCTCATTCCCGCATAACACTCGTTCTTTCTCTCTCCCTCCCTCTCTCTCTCTCTATCTTTGTCTCTTTCTCTTTCTATTCTATATGTATATATACATCGATATATCTGAAAGCCATTTAAGCCTCATCAATATTTACCAGAAGAACGCTGCAATCGTTCGGTCCAGCCAACATCGTAGGACGCGTGTTGCCGTGGGGTGTCCCAAATATTGCCTCGTACAAAATCCATAGGTCGTGAGATTCTGCCGAAACAATTCCTCATCTATTTTCATTCCCAACATACCGCGGCTCCGAAATATTTCGTGGACTTTTGTGACAGCTATTTCGGTATTCAATTAACAAGCAAACATCAACCACTCATGTTTCCAATTGAGACTTTGAATTTTGACTATGAACTCTTGATAAAAAATCTCTAATCAACACGAAGATATTTTTATTGAGAATTTCGATATTCTACGCAATTTTTCGCAGCCAATGCACGACTTTGGGACACCTCGTATTTCACACATATATTTATACCTTGCCTCCGCCCATATCTATACCATGGCATGTCAAATCAAACGGACCATCGTGCGATCTAACTTGTTAAGGGACTAGAGTTACGACCTTTTATGCGTTGGGTCTCGATGTATGAGTATATTTGTTACGAATATATGTTCATATGATGCGTATATGTTAGTGAACCCTTTGCACCACTCGCTCATTCCGCACTTTCACCCTCCAATATGTTCACGGTCTCCAACCGCATCCCTCGTACGCTATCTCGCCACCACCCCAGCTCTTTCCTCTCGCTCACTTCACTTCATCTTCATTCTGTTCTATCGAGCAAGAGATGAGTGTGTAACAAGCAACCAGAGCGATAGGTATCAACTGCATATGCCGGATGAGACTGTGTGTGTGTTCAGAGACTCATACGTACACATTCTATATTTAAGGCTATCGTGTTTACTGCGTACATAGACCACATTAACGTTTATAAGAGAACGTTATATGACTATGTCGAAAACTCGTATAGGAACATGGTTTGATTGTCAAAACTCGTAACACGGTCTTTGTGCTCGTGGCACCTTAATTGGACGATATAATATGTTTCAGAGAATCGAAAACTTTGAATATGACCAACAGCCATTACTTTTCTATGAAATAAATGAGAAGATCTCTTTCCCTCAGGTGGAAACTCGAGTGCTTTTGTGGGAGGGATATTAAGATCGGATTCATCGAATAAAGTATTGGTTTGGTATGAAAAAAAAAGATTCATACAACAGGCGTTGTAAACAAAATTGTTTTGAAAATCTTGTATCATGAGAAACTTGATTGAAAATATACCAGAAGATAACAAGAAATAAGAAGATTAAGATATTAAATCATTGGCCAGCGGCAACGTAAATAATAAATCGTATTCTAACTGAAGTTTTATTCGCAGGCATCATTCGAGACGTAGTTTGCAATTTTTTCTCAAGTATTCTGTTCTGTGAGCTTCTTTCTCACTATCTCCTCAATCTCCTTCTTGAATAAAATAGTCGAGTCAATATCAGTTTGTCTACGAGATCAAACCAACAAAAAATGAGGATAAGAAATGTCAGTCCGTTTTACAATCGTAGACAATCATTTTCCCGATAAAATATGTTCACGACAGTTATGGAGACACAACATTTGACACGTGTGTCATAAAATATTTCACAAGCAGAATACAAGAAAACCTGTTAATGGTATTAAAATTTGTAAAATTTGTTTAAATATTCAGAATTTCCATTGCTATTACTCTGCCATTTCTTTATCCTATTCGTTTACTTGAATTCACCGCCTTTCAGCCATTTTGTGCACAATGGCCCCCTCGTGCATCTTCATTTAAATCGCGTTGCTTGGCTCGGTGCTTAAGTTAAAAAATGGACTCTGTACATTACAGACTCAAAGCTCTCGCGAGCTAATATGGCTGGTTGTTTTACGCGAGTCCGCTGGGTCATGATGGCACATACATCTCATTGCGGCGAATTGTAAGAGGTCATAAACATATAGAACAAAAGTAATCTCCTGTGCATTCCGTTACTTCGTTTTGATCCACGTTTTTTCATAATATTTCCATTTTCATTAGATTCGCATGAGTTCAAATTTTTTTCATTTATCTCAACAATTCTAAAAAAGAGTTTTTATGTCATAGAAGAATTTCATTGGTATTCGTAATTGATTAATTGATGCAGACATGTAATTCGTTTATTTTTTGTCTACTCTCGAGAACTTGTTTTAGTGAAAAAATTGATTTTATAAAATTGTTGCACGAAATAAAAGAACGGCGATCCTGTTAAATGTATTCACTGTTTTTTTTTCTTTTTTTTTCTTTTTTGCTTTTTTTCTCATGCTGGCAATCACTCTGTATCGTTTGAGTCACGCTCAAATCTCCGTAACATTCCCAGCATTCGTGACCCGGACCTACCCCTTGTTCGCCTCACCTCTTCTCTCCGCTTCTTTTTCCCCTTAAGCTTCTCACCCCTGACGCAACACACCGTCCGGCCTCGTTCAGTTTTATTACAGGATATCCCGACCACCAGTCGAGCGTCTACCAGGGGTTCTCATTTCCCGATAAGCCTCTCATCCAGTAGACCTCTCGCTCGTTTTTTTTCTTTTTTTCGCTCTTTTTTTTCTCTCTCTCTCTCTCTCTTTCTCCCTATACTCGGTCTCAGCACCTCTTGAGGTGCTGCACTACTACCGGTCAGCCATCAATTTTTTTTCCGAAGGTATGCTTCAAGATGGAACGAAAATGGGGGCTAAAACTTTTTAATTACCCTTTCTTTTTGCTTCTTGCAATTAACTGCGATGGCTTTTTTTTATGAACTACATTCGAACGCTTGACGAAATAGAATTTTATTCTTTTTTCATTGACAATTAGTCAGCTTTCATTATCTTCGTTTTTATGTTTATTGGAGAATAACATTTCCTTTCTTCCTCAATTATTTTATTATTATTATTCTTTTTTAATGCATACTATAATATTTTATAGATCTTGTGTATCATTGAATTTCGGTATGACAATTAAAGGTTCAATAGATAAAACAATAGTGTTGTAATATTCTGTAATGGTCCATTGAAAATAAGCTTAAATCTTAATCTATAATGCTAACTGAAAATTTTTCAAATTCTCGAGAACCTCGTTCTTGTAATGGTCCTTTCGCGTTATGTTGGGGTTGATAACCTTGGTAATGAGGGTTGCTTTTTGATAAAAATTCTCTCGTGAAATTGGGAAAATCTCTT
Organism: Campoletis sonorensis; assembly: GCA_013761285.1. Taxonomy (NCBI): domain Eukaryota; kingdom Metazoa; phylum Arthropoda; class Insecta; order Hymenoptera; family Ichneumonidae; genus Campoletis; species Campoletis sonorensis. Next base: position 4,459,919 of record JACEOJ010000085.1, read on the forward strand.
GGCACGCGGGAAAATGGCACAGTGCCAATCGACCCAGCTTTTCATCTCATATGTGTATTTCTAAGTCTTTATATTTATATATATTTTCGCATACATGGATGCCATAGGATAGATGCAAAATTCACAAATGATTTTCAAAGAAACGAAATCTCCGGAAAGGCTAGACAACCAAATTCCAATCTTTCTTTCTCTCTTTTTCTTCCTCCATATAAATTCAACTGTAAAGGAAAAAAAAATTGTCTTTCTGTAGGTTGAACTAGGTATGACTCGAGAACTATTGATCGCTGGATTTCAACGGATTTTTCACGGATAAGAAGATTTTGATCCACCATAGTATTTAAACATCTCAACAGTTCGAAATTTATCGACAGAAGAGAAAAATCCTTCTCTTAAACGATGAAGAATGATTTATCTCGTTGTTGCATAAAAAGAGGACATTTCAGGTTCATCCAGGGTGAAATTATAGTTGCTGGGTATTTAAGGAGGATGTAATAATGGAAGGGACTGATTGTTTCGTACGGTTGAGTTAATTAACAAACGGTGCATGAAATATAGTTGAACGAAGGAGCATGGAGGATTGAGCGTTTATCCCTCGCATTTATGTACAACAATCGTCTTCTGTCAACCATGAAAAGGTAGTGTTTCTGAATGCGGGGGTAGCAACGGAAAAGCAGTATCATACAGATCACCTTTCGCGCCCTCCCCTGGCCTCACTTCGCCTAACTCTCCCTTGACTCCAACCGGGACTGGCAACACTTAAGCACACAGAAGAGTGGCTATATCCACTCGCTTTGATCTTGACTTGACGGGACGGACGAGGGCCTTTTTTTCCTCAAGCTTCCAAAGCCCACAATTCTCGCATACAACAGCTCTTTTTTTTAATAATCATTCAGGTATCCTATGAGATTTTCCGTGTAAAACTATCTGCCAAAGAAATGAAATTCCTTCCACCAAAGCTTACAAACAGTTTCTAAATGGTGTTTGTAAGATTTGTAAGGTATTAACGACACAATTTGTCAGTTGACAAATGATGAGTGTCCATGAGCTTTTATGGAATGAGGCGAGCAGCAAACTCTTATCCTTCCATTGTTGCACTCTTTTTCCTTCTGCTTGACTGGAAAAGTGTGACAAAAAGAAACAGGGGAATAATGACGAAGTGGACTATGTACAAAAGGTCCCTTTTATGCCCTCAACCATAAAAGAAAGAACCCAGTAGCAAAAGGGACGACCGAAAAATCTTCAGCTCACTTCTCCTTACACATCGCCTTCTTTGAAACCCTGATACAAGATTCATCCGGGATTAAGATCTCTCAGGCGCAGTAACTTTCGAGTATACACCTCGTTGAATGAAAAACTTATGATGGCCGAAAAAAAAATGAAGAGGCTGAAAAGTGTGGGACATATCCGTGAATACAAAACTGATGAGATATATATTTTTTTCCCTCGCGAAGACGGAAGCATCTTCACAAAAATCTCCACCTTACTTCATTCCTGAATCCCCGTGGATACCTGAGCTTTGGACCGACATCTTTTATGCCCACTTCAGATCTCCGGCGACGACGTTTTCGCCAGGTTTTTTTTTCTCTATTCTTCTTTCATTAGACACGCGAGAAGCACTGGTAATTTTCCTCGTACCTCCCGCACACTGATTTGCACGGGAGATCCTCTTATTTCTCTGAAATCCCCCTTCTACACAAGTCTCGCTTTTGTTGAGGCCTTTTGGGAAAAGTTACGTTTTCAAGACTCTGCGAACAATCTGTGAGTGAATACCTCTCACTGTGGTGCTCTCTGCAATCAACTTTCCTTTTTGTCCCTTACTCATTTTTCAGTAATTCCGAAAAGGTCTTTAGTAATAAGACTCGTTGAAGACGTTTTTCACCCTCTTACCGTATTCTTGAGAACGGGAATAACATGGAATCGAGTGAATTAAATTTGTATGCTAAATTAAAGATTAACGCTAAACGGAAACAATCGATATTAAAAAAGTATCTTTCCATTTTTATTGTGGTAAATAAAAATGTTCCTAAAACGAACCCAAATTTTCGAATTTTCTGTGGAAATTTTATTTTCGTATATTCAAAATCATCTGGAGTTGAAAATTGTCTCTCGATTCTATCATTGAAGTTGAAATGTTTAATTGAAATACTGTGAAACAAATATACTGTTGGAATAATCAACAAGAAACTTTTGTTGTTGTTATCGAAAATACATTTTGTTTGAAGATCTGGTTGCAATAACATTTGAACCATTATCTCTGTTTTATTTATTTATTTGCTTCTCGTTATTTTAACAATTGTTGATCAATTGATAGAATTTCTTTTTATGAAAAACTTAAGTTGCTGACTTTGGTAGGTAATCGTTTTGACAAAAATAAATTTCAAAAAAGTGGAACGAATGAGTAGGAAGAAGCTATTTTTACCAAGCAATTCGATCTAGCCCTCTCTTTTTTTTTCACTCAATACATTGAAGTTACGAACACCAGTACAGCAGCACACATGCGCTTTCTGCAATCGCTCCTGGATAACTTTTCTTTGAAACGATCAGAAAGCACGAACTCGAGGTTGCCACGAAAACTTTTTCTTTCACCTTTATTCCCGACTTTCTCATCCAACTGCAGCTTTTCTTACCACATTGCAAATGCCGCATATAAACCTTTTTCTGAGGGTTGAGGGAAATTGATAGATTTATATGATGACCTATAGTTTCGATATAAAAGTATTATACTTGCCGTTAAGCTCACTCGTTCCGAGCCACCTTTTTTTTCGCCGCTGGGCAAAAGGCAGTACGACAAAAAAAGGTCGAAGCCGAATATAATGTAGTATAAATATATGTTTTTCCAGTGACACAAAAAATATAAATGAGGAAATATGAGGGTAGGGGAAGCCCGAGAAAAGAAGTAACAGAATAAAAGGAATGGCCGGGGAAAATATTACAGTCCAGCAGGCTTTTACTTATAGGTCTATCGATGAAAGAAAGAGAGAGCAATAATTTTCTGTCATCGTTCCGTAGACATACAGCCCCGATCAAAGGCTTTTTACTAATTAATTGTAAATCGAATCTTTATCCTCCCTCCGAGTGGGGAGTTTTTTTTTTACTTTTCCATCGATTTATTCTTCCTGTTTGCCTGGCAAACAAATTCTCTCGGCGTAAACAGTGAATACGACAATAACAAGAGATCCTACGCAGACTTTTCCGAAGTGAATGAAAAGGTTCATTGATTGAAAGTTTATTCATCCCTGATTCGAACAAAAAAAAACGTAAAACATTGATGAATCATGTGAACTGTCTTTTTCTTCATAAATTCTCTCGTTCTAATTCGGGTTTTTTAACGTCATTGTAAATTAAGGTAGTAGTCTCGTCGTAGTCTCGTCCGCAAGTTACGGCTCCGGTTAATTACTGAAACCTTGTATGTAATTTGCAAAATAGTCGAATCTCGTTATAGTTATTGATTCTTGTAGAAATATGGAAACGTAAACTTTCAGGAAAAATGTCTTATATGAAATTTAGAGTTTGAGAAATAACCACCTTCCCCAGATCAAACGCACAAGGCCTACGCTTTATATCGCTGGGACTCCGATACTAAACGGTCGAAATTCTTTATTTTTTTCGGCAAACTTCCCCATTTGTTTCTCTATGGTATAGAGATCTGTCGAAAGCTTTTGAAGTTATTCCGTGAACTGTGAGTATTTTTATTGCTTCCTTTAACAACGTGTGGGAAAGCGTACAACGTTTAATTGCCAATACCTGGAATACGGGACGGTGAAACCTTTTGAAATTTTGCACATAGTTTCAAAACAGTGCCCTGATGAATGTGACCTCAACCGCTTGGAACTAGTAAATCTTGTCTGAAATAAACGATTCTCGTGACGGATAAACAAAAAAGAGACTGATTTTAATTAGTAAAGTCCCTGTTGCGCAGACGATTTGCATAAACAACTCGAACAACGTGTGCGTAAAGCAAATTTATATACAGGCAGAGTACAAACGTTGGTCGGAAAACCTCAGGCCCGGAAATAATCGAAGAGCGTGTAAGCCTCAAGTGAAGCACGACCACTGTTTCCCTCTCAAAGGCTTGTCAACTATTGCCACGACTCACATGCATATTTACTTATTACATGTGACAGGCCGATGAAAACAGCTTCGTTCTCGTGATGAGGAAGGAGTGGCACTTGAACGATCAACTTTCTTTGCCTCCGAGAATTATAGCGAAGCTCTATCAATTTGGAACACAACCATGGGAAAGGAATAAGAAATTATAAACCTTAAAATAAATATTTAAAATACACCGTTAAAGGTTCCACTAAAATGATTATGTCTGGACATAATCATTTTTTTTTATTCCAAATGAAAAATGATTTCAGAAAATCTGCAATTCAGCTGATCAAACTTTCAGTGCTATTTAAAATAAATATAAACAAAATAATATCAAGATAAATACATATTTTCTCGTAATTTTTCCCAAGTTGTTATGGTATAAAACTGATTGAGATCGAGGAGTTTTTTATCCCAGAATTTTCAAATGAATCAGACAGCATTGAAGCTTTTAATACGACGGAGATGTAAAGGGATTGGAATACCTGGCTGGGTACGATGCCAAATCGAAAATACCCATCAGCCAACTCGCGATAATACGAGGGGGAATAAAAAAAAACTTCTATATTTTTTTTAGGCAGTAGGTTGGGAGCTTTTTGTTCAAATTATGGTTTTACAGGAAAATGGGGAGCAGAAAACAGATGTTTTAGGTGTATGAATGCTTTTCAGAAATTCGTGAGAGCTCGTACGTATTTTGAGGTACGTTATGAAGAGGAGATAGAGAGTGGGATTTGCGAACGTATGGGCCTCTTTGGCCTTGCACATACGTCAATTGAAAGCATAAGAGGGCGGTGGAAAGGATGAATATGGACTCGCTTCATTGTGCCCGAGTAACTCGAGTTTGGGAACAAACAGCAACGGTGAAAAGAAACAAACAATACCAAAAAGTATAAAAAGTAGAAAATGGGCGGGAAAAAAAAAAGAAAGAAAAAGTATCTCACCCACGTACAAACGAAGAGAAGTGCGGAGATGTGCTCGGTAGTAAAAGCACACCCGAATCTTTTCCTTCTCCCTCACGCCGAATACAATGGCTCGAGGATGTGTTACATTTAGATTCAGAAGCGAAGCATGTGCAAGTGAGAGACCCAGAAATGGAGAGGAAAAAAAAAAGACAGTAAGCGATAAATAGTGGAACACACGTCATTGCCTTTCCACTTTGCTAATTAAAACATGCCTCTCGGTGGTGTTTGACAGAGAATACAACAGATGTGTATATAAACACTTTCCGGAAAATATCTACAATTACGAACAATTCTCATATGGCACCCTTGGACACAACTCTCTTCTATTTTCACTCTTTTCCTCTTACCTCTTCTCTCCTTTCCTCTCTCTCGCTCTCTCTCTCTCTCTCTCTCTATCTCTCTGTCTGGATATCAATGTACATTAAGGTCCGAGGAAGAAACGAGGCCGAGGATAAAACGTCCATGAACCAGATTTCCGCAAAAAGAAAAAGCTTTCAACGCTATGTAAAACACAATAGAAAAGCGTGCGAACCGTGTCAAATAAGTCGCTTATATCGTACTCTTTTTTTTTGTCCACTTTTCTTAAAGTAGTTTTCTCTGCAGTGAAAGGGAAATAAGTTGGTGCTGGATGGTCGGTGTCTAACAAATAATATGCGAATGAATGAGTTACAAAATGATTTATATAAATATCCTTGAACTTTTGACAGCACTGGTACAGCGTGACACTTTCAACAGGGCTGAAAGGATTAAAAAATCTTCTGCAAAAGATGTTCTACCTTGAGTCGCCACATTGTTCACTGCTTCACTAACGAGCTGTCAGGGTACAACGATCTTTTTTCCTGAAGCTAAGATATTTTCTCTACTTCATTAACGAGACAAAATAGAAAATTGCGTTAGAACATGAAAGCCAAAGCCTCACGGCTGTATTGTGTCCTGATTGTAACTCGCGCAAAAAAAAAACAACAGTAGGACGTTGTATTATATTTCAATTAATACATAATGTAACGGGTTGGCAACTTGAAGAACGTTTTGTAGAGAATTTTTTCTTTTTAGAGGTTTGAAAGAAAAAAAAAAGAATTACTCAAGCATGCTGCTCTTTTTCATGGTATACCGCGGTTCACTCAAAGCACGAGTGACTGCCACGTGGCATATTATTTTTCAAAAATATTCGAGCGTACACGAGGGACACTAAAGCAAGAAACACGGCATTTTAAACAAGGTATGGTATAAATATATAAATATATCGCTCTTACTGCTCCACCTTTTGCCTTTTCACCCTCCCTCAAGCTAACCGTCTTTGTTTGGTTCGTGGCAAAGCATATAGCGAGTAAACGCCGATCCGCATCAAACGCAAGGTCGTTTATGCAGAAAACCGCGAGTAGAGTGAAAATGATCATTTTTGCCACAACCTACTGCGTTTATAAGAGTTCTCGAGAATCAAACTTTCAGCAAATTTTTTGGTTCGTTAAATAACGAAGAAACGATTTCGAGCGTTCTGTAAATCCGTTTTTGACATTTAATGTTCACAGAAATTATTTCGTGATTTCTGAAGTGCGCGTTTGACTTGAACAACAATTCATATCTCGTGTATCCAATTGTCTCATTGTCAAATCAAATTAATATGGTCCAATAATACAAGACAATAGAACTGACGGCTGAAGGGGCAGTCATTGAATGGCCACAGTGATCACTGAAGTTGAGCAGGTGCGGGTGAGGTCAATACTTGGTTGGGTGACTACTGAGCCATGCACCAACTGGCGTAACACATTTTTTCGGAGTATTTGTGTCAAAAAACACAGTTCATGAAAGCGACCTCTGTGTTCCCTTCGAACTTTCAACTATTCTAAGATCCTGGATAGTTATTTGATTTAACTATCTCGCTTTGAGATCTATTTTTACTATTATGTTTCTCGTCCAGGCTGCCATTTGATGAGTTCCCTAGGACGTATCGAATTTCACAGTGACAGGCAGTGGGAATGTCAGGAAACGATTTTTCGAGTGTCTCATCCAGTTTGGAGCAAAAGGTTTTTCACCAGAAAGTTTAATTACAGTCTTTAGTCACAGATAATCGATGACGAATAGCCTGAGGCTACCGAAACTGCATCGGATTCATTTTCAAATAATTCCACGTTTCTTTCACCGAGTGACTGAGATCCAAACGAATCTCTGAATCGAGAATGGACATCCGTCAACCCTCATCAAGCAAAAACATGGTCGAAGACTCAGCGTCTATGACGAATCAGTGCAAAGAAGACCAAATTTATGTTGTATTGGCTGAGCTCCGATCGACCTAAGTTTGTCCGGAATACACTTCGAGCATTTTTAGAAGCTTCATCGTGCAGGAAGTGGTGCTAGTTCATGCGTTTTCTGGTCACTGTCCCCGATGCTTGCGTCGTCCAGAAAATTGACAAGGAAAAGCGTAACTCAATCCAGCATGACAACAGTTTTCACGCACTTTATCTGATCTCTGTGGATTCCGTTGCTTCCTCTTCCTTCCTCCCTTCAATATATACGTCACTTTTCTTTCCCCGTCGTCGATTTTTATTCCCCTCTCCTGTTTCTCCGTTTTGTTCTCCTCATATATCTTCCAACTTCCTATCCTTCCCTGACAGAGCAAAGCACTTTCCTACCCGTGCCATATACCTACCTCGTGGAACTATTTCGAAAGATTCGCAGTGGGTAAGTATACAAGTATCGTAAAACATAAGGGTAGACGAGTCCCGTGCCGATACCTGGTGCAACACTTTCACCACCACTTCCGTTTTCTGGTTCACGTTGATGCTACACATTCCCAGTGTACGTACGAAGATTCAGTTCATGTTTTGAGACTTGAGCAACGATGTTTTGGCTTCCGGCGAATAGTTATCTCTGCCATTGGCCTCTTTTCGACGTGCGAACCACCCAGCACCCCATTTCGGTCATATCGTTCGGGCTGTTACATGTATCCACACATCAACGCCCACATCAAACCCGCGTTGCCGAGTCGACACGGAACGACTGTCGTCAAACGTCGTGCACGAGGCTCACCATAGAATAAGCCTGAGGCCATCGACGTCTCAAATCCGAGGATGCTTTTAGCTTCGCCTGGCGTGCCTGAAGGCGTGAGCAGAGAACAGAATTGAGCCACCCTCTGGCATGTGCTGGAAGCACGATTTTCACATTTCATATCCTACTCAAGATTCCTGCGTGTCGAGATTTCGGTCCGAACTGTACTTAACCATTGTTTGACTTCTCAACAATCCTTTTTGGTTATTTCATTCCATGGAGGCTCAATGAAACGATTAATTAATTAATTAATCGATTCGCTGTGGGGCACTACAGCATTTTTTGTTTGTTTTCACACGTAACACAGAATGCTCCGCAGACCAAGAGAATTATTAGTAGCAAAAAGACCTTCACAGCGAATAGTTTGCCTGCTGATGAGTGAACTTTGACTATTGTGCTAGGAATAATTGTAAACGCTCATTTGGCGCAGGAATTTCATCGTTTGTGGTTGAATAACTGTAAACTTGAGGCTTTCGTGTGCACTTTTGGGACAATCGTTTTCAATATCAGTAGCAGTGTCGTCAACTGAGTTGGAATGACGAAGCAGTACAAGGGTTTTGGTAACATTAGTGGGTACACCGGAAGTTGGTAAGGGATCCGGTGGAGTATTGAGAAAAGTTTTGCTGTCTCGAGTCCTCTAAGAACCGTGGGCGTTGCTCGGACAGGTTCGAGGATTAGAGGAAACTTGGAACAATAGAAGAAGCATGCCTGAACGATTCGTAAGGTCCTATGCCTATGTGTAGCTTCCTCGACAGAACAGCAACGACATAGGGATGAATTGTATGTTCATGGAATGTACACGATGGGAATCTCATATTGGCCTCGAACAAAGCCCGAGTCCGACGACCAACAATTCAAGTCGAACAGACTGTACTGTATTATTACTCGAGTGGCTCGCGAGGGTTCACGGTGAGATTAGAGTGAAGTTACCAGAGTGACTTCCTCTCTCATTATTTTCAACCTTCTGTGCGCAGAAAGCTTGTAATTCGAAGGTACAGACCTAGTGTTGGTTCTTAGCTCAACAATTCGTATAGACTTTACCAATCACTATGTACAAAACGTGTTTTTGATCTTGTACCCTGGCATCACTCCTGTCTTAACATTTTCTCTCAAACTAGTGTTTTTGGCAGGATGTACGATTTTAGTCATAAGATATTTTGAGACAGCTATAAACTTGGACTTCTTGTTGGACGACTATCACAATACATGATAGACTTGGAAATTTAATGCTCTTTCGCTTTACTGCACTTTGAAGGTATTCGAAAATTACAACCTACGACATTTCCGTAAATTAATTTACTTTCTGGTTGCACGGAAATAAATCCATTAAAGATCTGGAGATATCCTGAACGAATTTATTATCCAATAAGTCACCTCGACCGGACGTTCCTTTTTTTTTATTTTACAAATTCATATAATCAGAATTAAATGATATCATTAATAATTCTTTTTCTCCTGAAACTTATCCAACGACATATTTCATTTACCAAGATCATGATGATTGTCACAGGGAATCGTTTTCGTAAGCTGGTCATTGTACTACAACTCGTACATTCATCCTTAATTATTCCTTATCATAATGCTTATCGTGCGGAAATGAAATGGGCTTTTGGGTAACCGTGGCGAAAGGGAAAACGAAATTAGCAGCTCTGGCACACGAGGTAGAGGAAATGAAATTCCTACGTCCCAGGATTACGAGAAAAGCTTGATGTCTACCTGTGGTAGGATTGAGAACCACCAATCCAGTAGCAAACATTTCATAATTTTTCACGAAAGTTAATGAAAATTCAGAGTTGATAGCTTTGCAAGCAATTTTTTTCTATCTTTTAAATGCAGATGTACGCAACGAACTATCGATCTCAACTTTGCAGGTATTTTTGCAGAGGCAATGAATGTAGGATGCTGTGCAGGATGAACAATCGTTTCACAAGGTGCGCAGCAACGATCATAAAAACTCGGCACGAAATCAAACTACATTCCGTATAAACTGGCTCGGTTTTACGATGAAAGAGAAGCACGTAAAGCAACATCGGCAAATGAAACGCATAACCCGCAACATCACCGAGCTGAAGAAAAACCATAAAAAATGAGGCACCCAATTTGACGCTTTTTGGCTGTTCCCAGTTTTGAAATATTTTTGAATTCATATGAATGGTGCATTGGTTGATTTTGTGAAATTCCAATCACCATTCATCGACTCGCAAAGCATCACCTGAGTGATTTATTCGATTGTATAATCAACAAACTTAACTCGCAGTGTTAATTTGAATCGACAAAATTTCTTTTGCGTCAGGAAAACACCATTGACCTCTTCACTTTTCTCACTAAATCGCTTTTTCCGAGTAATTCTGCCGAAATACGTGATAAAAATAAAAGCAGCTCAGGGGCTTTCTCACCTGCTCCGAGGTCCACGATTCAATTAAGTGTTGAATCTTGTTAGCAAGAGCTAGTGTAAGTTCCGAAGGAGATGCCATTACAATTACGGCATGATTGACTTTCGACTGATCTGGTTCGAAGCTTCGTTTCGATTTTTGAAATAATACATGGAAATAATAAAGGAATAAATAATAAATCATACGATAGCACGGCCGCCACTAAAAAAACTTTGCATCGCTTGAAAGTTGTCCGTTTGACATTCAGAACGAGTTTTCTCACACCCAGTCAATTGTACTGCTGGAAGAGTATGATGTACGAAACATCGTAACATTGAAAGTCCGAGCGCGATGTACTTGTCGGACAGATCGTGACTTTCGTACTTATGACTGACCCACTTTGCATTCATACAACTCAGGTGATGGAAGCAGTTGGTTCAAAGCTCCCAGTATATGCCTTGTGCATGGTCATCCGGTCACCAGTTTGTTTGTTCTGCTGGCGAGACAACGCTGGCCTGTGCAATTCATTCCCTAGAACATTGCGGACTTTGGTTGCATAAAATCGCACACCAACATGTAAATTCTTCTCGTAGTTCTGTCTGCCATCCGTATGGAAAAACAAGAGATGGAAAAATAGGCAAAACAGAATCCGGAGGATTTGCTTGCATCTAAGAATTGTACCCATGGAAGGAAAAATGGAGAACCATTGATGTCAGGATAGAAAGAAGTGTTGTATGGCAAAAGTAATTGAGAACACGTGTCAAGAGTTCAAAAAAAAAAACGATCCTATAATTTGCCCGAAAGCATGATTAAAAGAAACCTTGGAATCGAGTTGAAAAATAAAATTTTTAGAAAACGCAAATGATATGATTGGTCAAAGTTTGCATCGCATATAACGCTTTCGCCGACCTTTCCAAGCTCGTTATCCGAGACGGTTTCTCGATCGGTTTTTCGATTCGGAGAAAAAAACTCGGCGATTTCGCCGTATGCTCAACATCGCCCGACTTCTTTTTCCACCACACCTCTCTCCCAACTCTCGCAGGTTTTCTTTTACATCGATAAGAGCCAGATTTTTTTCCTCACTCTGTGCTGAAAAGTTTTATACTCGTTGGAAGTTTCCAATGGTCTTGTACGACTCCACACCTATTCGAATAACCGTTTTACCGGGGAAAAAGTTTTTTTTTTTTATATTCACCTCGCACTGGTCATCAAACTGATGACCCACAACTGAAGTACCAAGATCTGGAACCGGAGGAAAAAAATCTCCTCGGTGTAAAGTTAAGCAGGTAGAACACGATAAAACTTATTTTTATTATCTTAAAATCTTGGGCTCTCCTTTATCCCATAAACTGTAAATTGAACATACTTCGGGCAATTGAGCAATAACATGAAACATTACTTCGGCAATTAACGTGGGGAATATGTCGGTTGTATTCTCACGTGCAAAGTCTAAATCTTATTCCACAGCGACTGCAATGAAATTCCTAGTCTCTCCTCTATTTGCGAAAGCCACGATATGGAGTAAAACATTCCAAGGAGAAATCCAAGTTAGTTCGATTTTCTCCGCGGTAGTTTGAGTCACGATGGAGTCCAAGTTTCAACTCGGCAGCCATTAATAATAGTCTGGAAGGCGAAAGCATAGAGAGCCGAGTCTTCGAAGGAAGCGAAATTCGTCGGAGCTATTCGTACATCCCGAGTTTCTCTCGTGAATCTAGTCGATTGGACGATTTGAAGCAAGAGTATAGAGTACACAATTCTGCATACCTATAAATGGCGATCGTTGAATGGCATCGTAGCAAGACTCTCTTGTGGTCATCAGCGTCCACTTCAGTTTAATCCACGAATCTGCTGGCGCAAACCGTATAGCGGATTAATAACTACCACTTCCTCGTAAACCGAGTTCGTATCGTTGGAAACTGTTGAGCGCACGTTACGCACGTAGGAATCCAGTTGGAAGGGCTCGGGGGAGGGAATTACAGAAGCTAGTCAAGGATGAAGCTATGACTGGAGCGTGTTTCATACCCGGACTTTGGTATGTACTTGAACTCGTGCGTTCGTAATATAACTCTATCTCTCTCGATCAGCCCTTTCTGAGTTTACACTATATTCAAGAGCTATTACAACGTCCTTCCTCTTCCTCCTTCATCAAACCTTGTCAAGATGAGTACACATTTAGGTTGCACTGTTACCTTTAGATGAATAAGCTTCGGCATAGCAACGTGAAAAAGAAAAAAAAAAAAAAAACCACAGAAGCCAAAAACAGAAATGTAGAGCGAAAATACCGTTTGTGTAGTTCGAACGATATTAGAATGTTTCGTGGCTCCACCAAAATACGATTGTAGTGGACTCTCTGCATCTGTCTACAAAGTTAGGGTGGACAAAAGTACACAGAGAAAACTGATTCGCTGAGACTACAAACTTTTAAATACTTAAAGCTGTTTCGTCTCCGAGAACCATTGAATTTATTACTCTGACGTTGTACCCACATTTGCTTAGTCCAACCGAAGTTATTCCAGGCAAAGTGGACTGAATAATTAACGCTGTATACTCAACCGGTCGTGTATTTCACTCGAATCGGTCAAGCAGCTTTTTCTTCTGTGTATAGCTGAATTTTTTTTGTCCCAAGTGCAGAAGGAGAAAACAGATTGCGTTTAATGAGAAAAAAGAGAGACGGGAAATGGAAACAGATAGGAGGCAGCGTGAGTTGATTGTACGTAGCATCATCATGGAAGTTTAAAGCGTTTGTGCGTCAGTAGTAGTAACGCCTGCGTTTAGTCAGCCACTGGAGAAGTGAACTCGCCCCTGGAGAACCACCAGTTAGTTAGACAGGCACGAATTAAGGTAGAATCGATAGTACATGGAAACGAGAGAGAAACAAAGGGGAGTGGATGAAATGAAATAGTGAGAGGGTCCTGTGTCAAGCCTCAGGCTGATTTTGCTACCCTTTAGTCCAAGCTTAATAGCCCCTGAACCGTAGTTTAATCACGGATTAAGAGCCCGCCGGCTGTTCACTCTGTTCCTATGTTTCTCTCTCGTT